>JAOXNO010000041.1:23340546-23402718 GCA_028565335.1 Limnodromus scolopaceus | reverse complement strand
TTTTTTTTTTTTTTTTTTTTTTTTTTTTTTTTAGAGCTCTGCTGTCACTGACTGGAAAAACTAGAAAGTGTAAGCTCTGAACCAGGTGCCATTTGCTTCATTTTCACGGAGATTTCACTAACAACAAATACCATCAAAGTTTGCCTTGTACACTTCCTTGAAAGTATGAGGGGAAAAAAACCAAAAAGCAAACCAGGAGAGGTTTATACTGTCTAACTGCCAAAGAGAGAAACTACAAGTCTTTTTTTCAGAGTCCTAAAGGTGGCTAGGAAAGGAAATGAGAAATGAAAAGAATCTGAGAATTAAACGTGTTTCACCTCAATTCTTTCCTCATCCAAAGTCTCTTGAGAAAATTCTGTCGCCGAGGGTTGCCAGACTAGTTACTGATTTCTCTGCACAATTACTCAACATTTCAAATATTTATAATTTCATAAAATATCGTCTCTTTTTCCTCTCTATTTTTTTTCCATGAGGCATCTCATTTTTCTAGCATACAAAAGCTACTCACATTTTTCTCTGTCAAGCTGTTAATGGGTTTTGTCCGTCATTTATGATCCTTACCTGTTTTCTTTAGAGGCTCTGGCATCTTCACTTTGCTCCCAGTCGAATCTAGAAAGCAGGGTCCGAGCTAAACAGGAATGAAACTGCAGGGCTTTTGAGACCCCCTAAAGAAACACTCAGTGGAAGCCCCCATCCTGCTCCTCCCCCTTCATCCCTTACTGTTGTCAACTACGGCACCTTATCAACAGCAGGACACACTTGACAGGCTACATCAGCTGGGATAAATATAGCCAAGTTCCAGGAGCCAGAGAGCTCAAACCACCCAAGACTGGCTACTGATCTGTTGGTACAAACCAGAGCACAATCTGAAGTTGCACATCCGTACAGTACATTTTCCAGCTTCGCATATGTATTGCATTAAGAATTCCTACACTGCCATCTTTATAGCACATTCAGCAAACTAGATCTGATAGTTATATCTCTGGTATGCTGGTTCTGTGCTTATTCTAAGTATGTATCTTATTGCATTCTTGCTACATATTTCAGTCTTTCTTACTGTTACAATTGGATCAGAGCTGCACAGACCCTCAAAGGGCTTTTGTCTTGTTATTTTTTTCTCTTTTACTGAAGACTGTGTTTGTAGAACTAAATGTGAACCTTCAGGAAAGAACTTTCTTTGTCAGAGACGTTACACATTACTGACATCCACAGTCACAACTAGAAAGTGTGACACTGCTTAAATAGTTTCAGTCCTTCTTCCCCGTCTACCCATTTGACCCACAGCATGCATTTCTTGAAAACTGGCAAGTTGGCAAGTCTTTTTTTTTCTCCTTTTAAGTACCATTTAAAAAATAGTTCCAAGGTTTTGTTTGATATCTCCAGAAGTCTTAATTTTGCTTAATTATATAAAAAAGATCTGGGGGAAATCACTCTAGAACATTACTTTGGTATTGATGTTTCATACTCCAGTCATTGCTTCATTCATACATTAGTATATGTCAAAATAGTAACTGTGAATGATCATTCCTTTAATGACTTGGTGGTATATTCATTTCCTGTCACTTTTGTCTGTCTCATTTTGAGCTTTATCAGAGAAACTCTGTAGGCCAAGCATTTAGCACAGTTTAGCTACTACTAGTATAGGAAAAAGAATTTATTTTAAAATGTGGTTTTCAGTTTTTCTAGTTTTACTACCCTATAAATACCTCAATCTAAAGGATTTCTGCTTTTGGCAGGGAGCTCAGAGTAGACAAGTGCACACAAAACCCATCAGTCCCTGTACTTTGTGTCTGTCTTTCACACCTGACTCTCTGGGTAGATTGATTGGACAAATGTGAACTTGCAAGAATTACTGCTGCTACCTGTCCTGATTTTGGACCAAATACTTCTCTCCTTCCCCTGAAGGAATTTTTTACATGTGAGCGAGGAAGATACAAAGGATGAGACCTACGTACATTTTCCACTACCTATGTGTCCAGTGAAGCACAAGTCAGCATGATATGGTTTTGACCTACTATCCTGTGCCTGAGGCATTTCACTGGGAGTGAGGAAATCTCTGCTCTTTGCTTTGACTAGAATTGTTTCACAGGGCTTGGCTCTCACAGTATGAAAAATCTGTCACTCAACTAGTGAAGATCATTGTTCCTTTCTTAAAGGTTACTCTCTAATAGAGAGCTGCCATTAACTCCCTCTTCTGTCCAGAGCTGGTCCCCAATGCACTGTTGGAACTGCATCCAGATCCTTTCTGGGAAGCAAATTGTCTCCCTGTGGCCTTAGACAACAGAGATCACAGAAGGCAGAGCTGCCATGAACTGATATGGAGAAAGAAGAAAAAAAAAAAAAAAAAATCTATGCAGATTATTCAGAGGTGAACTCTGCTCAAAGCCACGCTTCTTCTCAGCTTAGTTGCCTCTCTAGTATGTGTCCTTGAAATAATGTTTACAAAGCAAATGACCTGACTAGAAGTCGCTTCTGCAGTACTTAAAACATGAGTAATTGCCATCAGAATATACTAATCTTCCTCAGGAATCATTTTGCCTAGAGAATTTACTTTTGATAATTTATCCTTTCTCCTTGGCCTATAGCAAATAATTATTTTTACTGAAAGCCTGTATGCTATGTTCTGAGATTCTTGATTTGATAAAGCACATAGCATGCTGACATTTTATGTTAGATTTGATTTCTCAAAGATTGTTCAGTTCTAAAGTTTTTTTTACAGTTAGCACCATGGGCCTTTATTACCATTAACTAAATCAGTGTAAGTGGAAATAAACTCATTTGTATGGGCTTAAAGGAAAAATACACTTAGATACAAACTCTTTAAATGCAGGCATGGAGTATTTATCATACGCTCCAAGCCTGTATTTTTTTCTGTGAGTGTCCAGTAGGAGGGCCTTCAAAACAAGAACTGAGAACCTTGGAGTAATTAAATATGGGATAATGCATATCTAACACAGAAGTCTTTCTCAATGCTAATAGATATTGGCTTAAGTACATCTTAAATATTTCTTCACAGTTCTTAGAACTCTTTTCATTATTAACTCACCTAAATACTTTATTCTCTCTAAAATGGCACTAAATCCTTGGACTCAATACATTCCAGTAGTGGTGATTCCACTGTTGAAATATGCATTGTAAAGATAGGAATTCTATTATTGATTCTGAATATTCCAATTTTTAATTTGAAAATCCTCTTGTTCTGGGAGAACAGAAATTGTCATTCAGTGTCTGAATGTTGGTTATTTTCTATACCTTTGTCACAGCACCACCAGAAAAAATACAGCTGTGCAAATCTACATTAAAACCCGATGTTACATATGGAAGCATTTTCCTTTACTTGCCACTTTCTTATTGTCAGGTATTTGTAAAATTGTCAGGTATGTGTCTGATGACAACGTGTCTGCAAGGGGTCACTTCCATCACTTTGATGGTGATGGAAGGGTCCTGCTTCTGCCAGGACAAATGGGGAGTTTGTCCTGCTAACTCATGGCTTGCAGAATAATGGTGTGCGTATGTTTTGCTGGAAATTTATGGGGTGATCTAAACCAAGTTGCGATTCAAAGGAGATACAGCCATCATTGGATTGAATTCTAAGAATGTGTTGTTGGAGGGTAGTATCCCAGTAACTGTTTATGAGCCGTTATTTCCTAGGGAATGTGAACGAAGTTTATGTCAATCTAAAAAATCTAATATGTTACAATAATAGGTCTCTAAAAATATATAATAAGATGATGAAGAATTCGCACAGTGTATTAGAAAGGAAAGCTAGACTTATATAGACAATATACTCTGCATTTCTTTATTAATGTAGGGAGTACAGTGTGTGGGAGTTCATCCCAATGCTTGCTGGGATCATGTAAACAAGTTTATTCTGTTTTGCACTCTTTCCTGCTTATTTGTTACAGATATGTAGAAACTATTTTAGACTTGAAGAGTTATGGACTCTCATAAGTGCCTGGGAACCTTTTCCCAATGCATTTCATGTTTCCCAACCTTTATATGTGTTTTTTTTCCCCCCTCTGTTTAAATAAATAGTCCTTATTTAATGTGTTTGTAGCATTTTCCTTTTGAGGAATGGACAGGCTGTGACAACACCTGACATCTTATCTTCTTTGGATCTCTTTTCTCAGGATTCATTGTATCTATTCTGTGTCTTTCTTGCTGTAGATTTGCTTCTTTCTGTAAATATTTAGTAGTATGGTTTTAATTTAGCAAGCTACTGGAGGACATGAATAACTTTAAATGTGGACTTAATTCTAACTGCTTGTGTGCTTAAAATCAGACAGATTGAATTCTTGTATTGTGGTGAGTCAGTCCCTTAGCTGGGTATTCTCCACAGATACTTTCCAGGATTCAGAATCAAGTTTATTCTGGGGAGGGTATGAGTTGCGTCTTCCCCACAATAAAACAGAGCCACGAGAATGATTTAGCCTGATGTAGGGAAACAATCCTGTTCTACTTACAACTTTGCAGCTTTTGTGATTTTAAATGTTATTTTAAAAGGTCTCTGCGTGTTCAAGGCAGAGGAAAATGAATGTTTTTCTTTGCTATTACACTTCTGGTTACCAGGTGGCAGCATTGTTGTAATAGTAAACTTTTTTCTAGCATTTTCTACATTTTTATTTATTTATTTATTTAGCCACTTTTAATAACAAAACTGCCATGCAAATGAAATATATGATAGCGGTGGCTATACTGGCCCAAAATAGATGTGTAGTGGATTGTGATAACTACTTACCAGTGCACCGCAGTAGACAATTTTTTAGAAAGTGTGTGAAGTTTCATCCTATATTCAAATGAAACCACTGTGCAAGCATAGCAAAGCAACACGTAATAAATGTCTGTGAGTCTTTGCTAAAAAAGTGAATGAAAGGGAAAAGGGTATCCTTCCTTGACAGAGGAATTATCTTGCAAATCTGAAATTGTTCTGTGCCCCAGACAGTGACTTTCATCATGTAGTTCAAAGTCAAGTTCAAAAATGACAGCAGTAGGTGGCCAGCAGTGACAGGCCATGTGATCTGTCCTCCTGATTTTGGATAGTTGCAGCACGGCTTATGCAGAGAAACCCAAGGTTTTATTATTTATAGACAAAGTTAGCAGAACCGCCTTCTAATAAGACTGTCCAACTTCCTATTTAAAGACTAGGTTTTTAGATGGTTATGACTTTGCCCAAATGTAGCTATCCAGACGGAAAATCTGTATGTTACTTTTCTACTTTGGGCTTTTTTTTTTTTTTCCTTTTAGTTTCTGTCATGTCATTTGATTTCTCGTCTCTGTTTATTTGTCTCTCTGCCTCTGAGTTTTATTTTGTGAAAATATCACCTCCTCCGTGATTCAGCAATTTCTGAGGACAAGGTAATATAATTAGCTCTAGGTTCCAGGAGCTGCAGATTTACTGGTGTGAATGGTGAGATGGCTGAGCTGGCTCGGTGCAGAGCCCAAGTCCAGCAGGACTCATTCAGTGATGTGCTGCACCCACGAAACCAGGCAGACTGTTTCCTTTGTGCTTTTGAAACAGAGAGCTCTCGGGCTTATGCTGCACTTGGCCTCACTGTCAGAACGTGAGTTTACAAGGGCTTACAACATCTGGGTGACACTAATCCTGCTTATTTGAGCTTCCCTCTGCACAATGATTTTTTATCCCTACACTTTATATCCCATATTTGGGATCTTTCTGATTATTGGACAGATAACTAGCTTTCATTTCAGGCACGTACTTTCAACTGGCTTCATGATAACTGACCTGAGTTGCTCTAGATTCTAGCCTATTGAAAAAAATGCAGCCTACATATGCTCAGTGACAACCTTCTAGATTTTATCCTCTGAAGAAGTTTTAACTGTGTCAGTTTGGTCCATTGTAGGGGTCAGCAGAATTTTCTCTGTGTTTGTTTCTGGGCTACTGTGGGGCTTGGGCTGAATCCACACACTTGAACTAAGAACAAATAGCATGTTTGTCTTGGGTTCCAAACAGCATGTCCCTCAGGTGCATACAAAATGGAAGGGAGAGCTGTGGGGGGCAAAGAATTGGACCTTCAGATAGAGAACGGAACACGTCAAGTAGAGTGGGACAAGGAAATAAAAATACATAATTGAAGCGTATGGGTGGGGAGAAGAAATGGAGATTAGGGTTGTAGGAGGGAGTTGAAATAGATCTTCAAAGGACAAGAATATTGAATGGGGAGGTGGGTTACCAATGGGAGGGAGGGAAGAGAACTGGGAGTCAGTAGGTGATAAGACTGAAACTGCAAGAGGATGTGGGATGGGAAAACTATAAATGGCTGAACAAATATATTGGAACCGAGAACCATTCGCATAAAGAGAAGCTCACTGGAGGCACATGTGAGAAAAGTTGGTCTGAGAGGAAGAAAGTTGAAACCTGACATTGAGAATAAAGCAGCTGAGATCTACTGCATATGGAGGCTGAGTCTAGAGATGGAGAAAAGCTGAAGGAAGAGTTGGGAGTGGATAGCTGAGACTGGCTGAGAAAGGAACAGAGTGTTGGGAAAAGTGTAAGAGGGAATGTCTAAAGAAGAATTCTAGAATTATTTTTCTGAAAGAAAACACTTAAAACTCAGAAAATTAGTAAGTAAAATCTAAAAGAAACCCAAACTGATTTGTATACGCAAATGCCCAGCTCATCACCCAAACATTCTTCGCTTTGCATAAGGCAGAGGCATCAGAGCATTCTGCCCAAAGGCACCAGTGGTCAAAGGGCTTCTCATATGAAGAGCACTGCTGCTCTGCTGCTGGGGAGTTAAAACAAAAGCACAGAAGGAGCCCTTAAAGCACAGAAACTGCATTCCTTCCTACCACAAAGCCGCTTCCCCAATCCTTTGCATAACCTTGGTCTCCCCAACACCTCCTCCCACCCTTCCTTCTTCTCCACCACCTCCTGCTAAACCTTATCTGCTCTACCACATCCTCATTCTCCTCCTGTCCATAGACTGCTCTGCTCATTCTCACGTACTGCTTTGACTCCCCAATAGTAAAAAGTAACACTGTGGGGAACTGAAGGCATAAAGAAGGGGGATGTGGCTGTATGAGTGGAGAGAATGGAAAGAAACAGAGAATGGAAAGAAAGTTGCCCTGAGAAACCTGTTCTAACTGGCCTGCTTTGAGTAGGGGGTTGGATGAAGTGACCTCCAGAGCTCCCTTCCAATCTAAGTTACTCTGTGATCCTGTGAGGTGTTGTGAGAGAAATTAACCGGGGTAAAGCAGATGAGTTATAAGTGAGAAAATATCTGCTGCCTACTGCTGTTTTCATGTTCTTTGGAAGAAGTTCACATTCCCCAGCTCTTGGAATAGGACTCTGATGACTTGGGTTTTACACAGACTTCCCTAATACCACAGGCTCAACTGAACCAACTGAATTGCAACATGCAAATTTATTAGAGAGGAAAGGTGAAACTTGGTGAAGTTTTACCTGTGTTAAATTTGCTTCAAAGAGCAGAGCTCTTTGTCTACTTGACTGTAGTATGAGAGTACTGGATTCATCACAGTAGCTTTGTTTGTTATGAGCTTTACCGTTTTAGTGTTTTAGGTATATGGGTGTGCGAAATTATATAAATCTGGTTTGAGTATTGTTTAGAATAAGGAAAGGTGGTGAGACAGCAAGTTAACACACAAAAGAAATTAGAAATAAATGCAAATTCTGGGAATTGGTGCCCACAAAAGCTGTAGTCTGTGACATATCATAGTCCTTTCTACCAGTAATCCACACATTTTAAATACACGAGTGGGATTCCCATGGGGAAGATACTATTCTGGGCTTTGTCAAAAAGAAGTATTTACTGTATTGTCATCAGTGATAAAGTCTCTTCTATGAATTTACAATGTGCCATTAGAATATAAGCAAAATTAGAGCAATAGAGTGAATAAACTGAATTGAACTGTCATGTGATGTATGTACTTGTTATGAAGTTGGCATTATAGTTTGAATTAAGCTTGATGATTATGAAATTACTTTTGTCGTGCAGAGATTTGAATGAGGGAGAAAAAAGCTAGACAGAAATGGAAGAAAGAAAAAGAGATTGAGGGATACAAATAGAAAAGGTAAATTGAGGCAGAAGGTTTACTGAGGCAAAAACACCTGGCAAAGTATAAAGCATAAATCCGGTTCTAATTGAAAATGAAGACAAATACAGATTATAAGGCTCTGGCAGTATATAGGGCTCAAAATGAGACTATGGAGGTAAAATTTGATTAGGGAGGAGACAAAAAAACCCCAGTAAATATATTAGGATATGTGTATATGTATTTTCCAGGGTGTTTGGGGGATTCGATAAATGTGGACTGTCAGGCAAAAACAAATGATAGCACCTTTGACTGCCTGCAGTTCTGTCTGATGTAGGTGAGTAGCACCTCAGCTCTGGAAATGTCTGAAACTCTCTTTGACTGGATAGAATTAAAAAATATATGCTATGTCTGTAAATTATTATGAGCATTATATTATCATTCAGTACAGCCAGTGGCTGAAGGGAGTTTAAAATACTTCAGGAAGTTCAGTATTTTGGACTTGGCTCAGCAATAATTTTCTAGGCAAAATTTTCTAAACAAGAATTGATTAGGAACTAGTCAGCAGCTAATAAAAGCGGTTGGTTTTTTTTAAAGCAGGCTGCAAAAGTCATATGTAAGTTCAATATCCATCTGTAGTACGAATGCTTGCTTTGAAAGAGGACTGATGATCTCTGTCTGACAGCAGTGGGCCACAAAATGTTCCAATAAACTTGTGCTACTCAAGGATTATCTCTCCAGATAATGACCTGACCAATCTTTTTCCAGCATGTCTGCCTGTCTGCTACTTAGCCACTTTCAGAGAAAATAGAATGCTTTCTTCTCTGTAATTTTCCTGAACCAGTATTTTTCTCACATTAATTTTGATATTTTTCTCTAAAACAGATAAATACCTTCTGCTTGCGTGTGCAACTGAATGGTGATAATTCAGCTTGATTAGACAGTTCACTATCCAGACCAGTTTGACTGGATGAGATAGAAACGGTACTGTGGCGGAGAAGCATCATCATTTGGTCTCTTTCACAGCTGCAACACATGATTATTCAGACTCTTTATGCCACAGATGAAAAACCTAACCAGAAACAGATGGGGAGTGAATATTTTTAGAAACAGTATTTCAAAGCATTAACAAGAGGAAGAGAAAAAGATTTCAGCTTTGGAGATAAAGAAAATTTTAAGCCTGCTTATTAAACTATATTCAATAGTATGTTGTAAAATGTTTTAATTATAAATAATACTGTCCCCAGAAATATTTTTCCTCGGTTTCTTCCATTTCCATTTCCATGTTACTTGTGGCCAAAACCAGTGTAAAACTCAAATTCTTCGATTCAAGTACAAGTAACTGCTCTAAAATAATATGTTCTAGTAATGTATAGTGCTCAAGTATTTCATTTCAAGTTTCTTGTTGGTTTTGTTTGAATGTTTATTTTAATTTTCTATTATTTCCCCAGTGTCTAATTGTTTTCTATGCAAGACTTGCTAGGAAAATGGAAAACTAGGTCTCTGAGATCTGAGAAGATATTCTAAACATCTCCACAATTAGCTCAGTCATCATAGTTTTCCTGAAGAGGAAATGATCCTTCTCCTCCAAATTATAGAGTCACAGAATGATCAGATCTGCTTTTCAAGCTGTGTTTGTGATTAAGATATATTTATGAAGAGGGGTTTTTTTTATGATTTTTTTTTTTCTTGAGTTCTCTTGAGTATCAAGTCTGCAAGTCTGATGAGGGCAAATGTCTTTTATCTCTTTCTCTTAGCAAGTCAGTGGTGGAGAGTCATCATCAGTACCAAATAGAAAAGTCCTGAGTTTCTAGCTCAGCATTAAAGAAACCCTAATTGTGTCAGTGCTGACTGTTGTTCTAGTCTTCCGAGAGCTACCTTTAGAGTCTTCACTTTCCACCCTACAGTTGCAATATGGATGCAGATGGAGTTTATATGCCTCTAATTTAGTGAGTATTACACTGTGTCCTATAGGAAGTAAATTCTTACTGTACAATTTTAGAAAAAAAAATCTTTTCTTAAATTGTTTTATAGCTTTGACAATATCGTAACCCTAACTGAATAAAAAATATTTGACTGGGACAATATAAGTGATCCTTAAAGAACAGTAACTAAAAGATGGGTTGCAAGATTTTTTATAAGACTTGAGACTTGTCTTTATTATCCTTGTCTTGGAGAGAGAAAGTTCTGAAGCCTTCGCCCACTTTCAACTCATAGTTGATTTCTGACATTGACGGGTGTATTTATCATGTTCATGAACTGGGAAGAAGAATTGGGAAGTACTACAGTGTAATTTTTTTTGAAGCAGGAGCTTGTTTCTGTTTGGCTCCAAGGAGACATTGTAGCCCAGTGATGTCACCAGACTTTTCACTTCCATGGTGAGATTATTAGTGTAGATAAAACTCACTACATTTAGGTATAATTTTGAGCACTCAGGTCTGTAGGAAGCTCATTGTTTTCAACTATTTCTGGTTTCAGTGAGGAGCAAGCACTGAAAAACTTCAAGTTAGTTACATAACTTAGTTAATATTGTCATATTTGGCACATTCTAGTATATTTTAATATTGTTAAGCAAACCCTTTCTTTTCATTCTAGACCTATCTAATTTCACCTCATCTATTTTGGAAGAGTTGTGATGTTATTTCCTGATTTCTGAGTGCTTAAATACAGTTGAGATATGTTAAATAATGTTAAAAGTTAAAATGCTAATTTCCTTAGTGTTGGTTGACTTTGGTTCTCTTTTCTGTGTTTAGGTGTACTGGGTAACTTTACTGTTGTTTCTCAGATATTGAATTATCTTTTATTTTGCATTTGGAGGGTGACCTATACAATGCAGTTGTTATTAGTTACTAAATTGTTTTACAGTAGGGACTGAAATCCACAGTTAAACGCTTGAAACCTTTTTGTGCAAGAATTCTGCAAAGACATGATTAAATGCAACTTATTTCAGAAAGGTTCATAAGCTAGAATCAAGATATCACTGTGGAGGTAAGCAAGCAAGAGGAAAGAACAGGAGCAGGAAAATGAATGAAACCAGAAAAGAACATGGTTTATTGTTACGTTCTAGACCGGATAAAGCTATAAATGCCATTCTTGGTATCAGTGAATAGAAATTATTCAACTGGCAGGGCTTCATTTGCAAAGGAAAAAGTAAAGACAGATATATATATACCTATGGATTTTTAAATTGACTTCAGTACTCTAATCTCATTCACAGTAATGTATCTCACCTTTTATCTTTGTTACTTAGTTTGACAGCATTGATTATGTTTCGAAGTAAATTAAAAAGTAGTGACAGATGGATAAGGCCCTATAAGCCAGAGTGCCTTTTGTTTGGGTACCACACATGAGCTGTTTTTGCATAACTGAATGCACATGAGATTTGTTTGTGAAGAAATCATTTATTATGCAAACACCAGAACTTCATTATATCAAATTTTTATTAAATATGTACATGTTATTACTATTTAAAAGAACAAGTATCATTCCAAGATCTGCAAACTTCTCTCTAGCTTTGAGAGCTGCGGCAGAGCCTGTATTAATGCTAGTCTGAAAGCCATAAGCTAATGCAGTGTCACTGGGAATGACACAGCACCACCTTTGAAGGCAAAACTTCATCAGGTGTATTCCTTAGTTAAAATACAATCAAAAAAAAAAATCTTTCCTGACAATAATATATTTGTACATTGTTTAAATTTCCCAACTCTGTCCAACTTGTAGGATGGAAGCAAAGAATTCTGTCACGTTTAGGATTCTCAGATGCTGAAGAAGGGAATTCGTACCAGAGACATCTGACGGCAAAGGCCGTTTAAAGGCAGAGAGGGGGGCACAGGAAGCAAAGAGAAAGATGCGTCCATCTCCTTTGCTGGTATCCAGCCAGGAGGCCTTAATATTTTTCTTGCTTAGGGTCCCATGGCCTCAGTGAGGATAATGCTTCCTATCAGTGACCCCTCTTCCCATCACCTCTCCACTAAACTGGTAGGTCAGCTTCTTCTTGACTTTCTTGACCTCCCCTGTCTTGCCGTAGTTTCTCAGAGCACGCGCCATCTTCTGGTAGGTCATTTTCTTGCGATTGCCTTTCTGGATGCCCCAGCGATGTGCCAATGCTTCTTTGTGTTTGGAGGAGAACTGGAAAGTACCTTTTTCCTTGTCCACCCACCAGATGCTGTCCTTCATGTCTCCGCTGCGAAGAAGGTCCAGAAGGAACTGATACAGACGTATCTTTTTCTTACTGCCTGTGTCAGAGAGAGTCAGAGAAGAAAGGTTAAGCATTAGGATCAGCGCGTAGTTCCTAGTGAAACAGCAGAACATGTATAATTCATATAACTGTTTTGGCTAGCTTGTCAGTCATGCAACTTCTTCAGTTTGCAACATTTATAACAACAGACAGTGTTACACTGTGAGAATATAATGTGCATTGATGTACCAAGAAGAAACAAGAATAAGAAAGAATTCCAAAGGCTCAACCCTTGTTTTGAAATTAATTTGCTAGTTTGAAGCTAACTGAAAAACACTGCTAATTTGAAAGTAATGTGAAGCTAATTTGGGCAGGTTGTATAGAACCTGACTTTCAGGTACTGAGTACACAGAGCTAAATATTTTTTAAAATCAGTTCCTTGACCTTCTTGCCTTGGTTTTCCCGTCTACTCCAATGGAAATTGGAATAGAAATGGCAAAACCCATTTTCATTCAGGAAACCTGAATAGGCAAGGCAGAAGGACGAAGTGAGAGTATGTGAAGAAATGAGATTTGAGACAGAGACACAGCTATGGTCATAAAAGATTCAGAGGAACAGGAGAGTGCAAGGAGTCAGCGAAAGTGAAGCTTTGGCAGTGGGATAAAATACTAGCACAACACTTCTACAGTTTTATCATTATCATCATGGTAATGTAACAGCTGCTCAACACATAGCTTGACTAATTCCCTTTGTCTTCACTGACCTGTTTCTCCATGCATAATTCCAGGCCCAGGGTCCACACCATCAGTCTCTCCATCTGACACCTCCAATGGGGGGCTCTGCCTCTCTATGTCCTCCTCATCAGAACTGGGCTGCGGTGGGGAGGAGTACTGTAGGCACATCCGGGGCAAATAGGACACCTTTGGGAGAAAATAGTAGTAGAGGGAGGAGGTAGTGAGAGAGCATGGAGATAAAGTTAGGAAATGTCACGGAGAGAGTTAGAGAGAAAAGAGGGGAGAAAGTAAAGAGGTATATGAGTTTGTTTAGGGTAATACTGAGTGACTTAGTTGTTGACACTTATAATAAGTACTATGGAATTAAGATACACTTCCAGCTAACAGGCAGCACTTACACGTGTACAAAGGTGCATCTTTACAAAAGGGAAGGAAAAATAAGATTGTAAAGGGCAGAGCTTTCCCATATGTTACATCCTATGCAAGTGATATTGCCCCTCTTCTCCCATACCTCCCCAAACCTAGCATTCTTCCTAATGAGTTTCTGATCCCTGTGTAAAACTGCTTTTGAGAAAAGCTTTTTTTTGAACACAGACCTTCCAGAGCTACTTCTTTAAATTTGAAAGAGCTGAACGGTTCTGCCCTAGCATGGCTGCTTTGACTGGCTTTGGCTCTGTTGTCCTCCTCTTTTCTCAGGCATAGTACCTTCTGACAGCACTGAATCCCTACAGGACTGCATCCGACTCTTGGAGAAGGAGTTACATGGGTCTGTCAGCTTCCTGTCCTGAATTTCCCCTGTGAGGAAGGGAACAGCCTTAGCACTAAGGTAGAAGATACATCATATTGGCTCACATTCTCTTTTCCTAAGCGGCTATCTGAAAATTCCCCATTAATGGGGATTTCTTATCTGCAGAGCTAGCGAGCCAGTTTTTGTGCTAAATTCTCTTGCCCTTACAAAGATGTCTTGTCGGGAGCAGCGTGGAATATACCTCAGCTCTGTAAAGGCTCAGTTGCAGTCTGGTTTGCTAGGGATCATGACCAGTTGCCATCAATTATTGCAGCTTCTTATTTAAGAATGACAAATAGATCAGTCTGAGGGGCAGGGAGTAAGAACCCAATTCCTACATTAAAAAAACCCCAATCAATGTCTCCCAGCATACAGAATGTGGTTTTCATGAAACGGACCAGGTCGATAGTCTTGGAAGGTGGGCTCCTTTTGAATTGCTCTTCCTTCCCTCCACCAAGAAAGTATGTCTTGAGCCTGATTCCCTTTCCAGGGGACCTTAGGCACTGAAGCGGGGAGTGGGTGTTCACTTCATGAGTCACGCCACCCACCCCACGTCAGGCTTTGCCCAGTGGTGCTTTTCAGATGAGTTTTGCACCAGCTTAAAATGTCCCAATAGGGAGTGTGCAAAGGGCTGGTTTTGGGGTGCAGCAGCTGGCGGTTAATGAGTTGGCAGATTGGCTGGAGGCGATCTGGCAGGAAGGCCAGGATTGGGTAAGAGTGTGTGTAAGCTTCCTGTCAGATCCCCAAGAGCGAAACTTCAGCCCTCACCACAGAGTCACCTTTAGCTTTTTTACAGTTAAGAAAGCTGCGGCCTCGGGGGTAGGAAGGAAGGGAGAGACTCTGCCATGGGGGAAGGGGAATGAGAAGGTGGGGCGATACTGGGTCTTACAGGGGAGGGAACCAGAGATTGGTGCCCCTGCAGAGAAAAAGGTTGTGGAAACCTGGAGCGCATTGGGAGTAAGGAACCTGCTCCTCTGGGGCTGTAAGGGGACAGCGGGAGGGGGTTGGAGAGGAGGCAGGGGGAGTGGTGTCTGACAAGCAAAGGGAGTTGCAGAGACCAACCTGGGGAGTTGAGTAAGCTTCCCCCACACTGTCCACACTTTCCCTATCTGCTGTGGTTTTGCTTGCACTTACTTTACACCTGAAACTCAGCGTAGCTCAATACATACTGTATCACATAATTATGTTAGACAGAGTTGCAGAGGACCTGCTGGAGTGTTTGAAAGAGCCAGGTTACTAATAGCATTCTGGAGAAAGAAAGCTTAAGAAACTGCTAGCTACTTTCCATATTCTGATGTTGTCTCAGGGTCTGTGGCATCCATTTGTGATTTTCCTCTTTCTAAAGCTATTCACAGTTTTCCAAACTTTTCTTTCATTCTCCCTTCAGAATGACTATTCTTTTCTTAATTTATTATTTGGTGAGACCACCTGTTGACAGGCTAACAAAACTTTTTAAAGAAATCTTGTCCAAGAACAGCTTGAGCCCCAACCTTGATTTCACAAAATAATGTGATATCAACAGAAAATTAGAGAAATATCTTTGCATGTTCTTCCTTCATTTGCAAACTGTAACTCTGATATTGCACGACAAGGATGGGTGCAGTTAGTAACTGGCAAATTCAGCGGAGGATTAAAGCTCGCTTCCTGCTTCTGTTTCTTTGAAAATAGCTTGAATAAGAGTATGTGTTGCCTGGGACTGTGGCTGAGACACACCAGCGTCTGAACCTCAGAGCATGCTGAGTAGCACTTGCATGAGCTACTGTAGGTTAAAGTCAAGGGCCAAAGATCCCCAGCTGGTAAGGAAGAGGAGGGTGGTGGTGAATTGTACCTACTAATATCTTCTGCAGCTTGGTGTGGGGTGGGGCAGAAGGACCACAGTGTTCTTTATCAAAAGTTGCAACAAAATTAATTCTCTGCCTTTTTTCCTCAAATGAAAGATTGATTTTTGGTAGTACTTCCAAAGGCATCCATAATGGGGCTAATTTTTATTCTTTGTCCTTGGCTGGAGGCAGCAGTCGGTCATTATGTACTAGCAGTTGCAGTGAGCAACAGAAACGACTTGATGCTTCCCACAGACTGCTGTTCCATTAAGCATTTTCTATATTTGTAAGTTTCTGTTCCTAATTCTTTGTTTGTATCTACATCTTATATTCTATTCCTGATTTTTTTTCTAAGTAGTAGGTGAGAAGTTTGATGGCTTTCAGTCCGTCAGTTTCCTGTTGACACTGTTAACTTATTCACTCAATTTTTTCCCTTGTTTTTTATTAATACAGTATTTGGATACAATTTCAGTTTGCTTTGAACAAAGCAGCCCAAAATGACAATTCCATGCATATAGTTTCACAAAACTGCAGCAATGGCACCATTATGTACAGCACTGCAATCAGCAAACGCTTTTTTTCTCTGACATCAGTCCTACTCTGCCTTGTATTTAGCACATTGTATGGAGCCTGCCTGCCTGCCTTGGGAAACTCCTTGGCACAAGATCACCCAGTTTCTTATTGGTCCCAGTAATGACTTTGGGCATATTCTTGTAGAATCGAGAGTTAAAAGTGATAACCACACCTGCTTTGCATAGTGTCTTTACAGTATCATGGAACCCCTTATAATTTCAGCTTCAGTGAGAATTCACTGGTGCTTTGGTGACTGCTGTACAATGGAGTATCTTTTTTTACAGGGAGTTGTCTGGCCTTCACTTAAACTCTGAGCAGAGTCAAGACTGTGTTTTGGCTCATGGCTTATTTGCTTTCAGTTAAAAACACAATTAGGTTCTCCTCAGCCTGTTTCACTATGGTGAAATTATGAATGACTTATCCTTGGTAGCATTTCTTGTACGGGTCATATAAAACTGTTGGGGTTGCTTGGAAATACTTAAAACTTTCCTACTACTTTGAGTCTCAGAATACTTCCCAGTAGTCATGGATACCTGTGCTGTGACATGGTTCTTGGGTCCAGTTCCTCTGCAGGATTTCAAACCAGTTGATTTTCATTCCAAATTAAACAAAATTTTGAAATTACAAAGACCTCCACAAAATGTAGTTATCTTTTTAGGCAGAGTTTGAGGAACATGACTCCTCGCTATCCAGATAAAAAGAATGCTTAAACTACACTGTCGTGAGAATTAAGTTTTATATCAAGTGCTTCTGCTGTAAGAACTTGTGTAATTCATTTCGGCAATCTCTTTCATGTAAGAGTATGCGTTCCTGGATGCCTTACTTTCCTTACCCTTAGCTATCATCGTCTGAGTAAGGGTTGGTAACCATACCTGGTGGTTAAGTCCGATGTGTGTGGTTGGGATTGCAGAATCCAAGACGTGCATTTGTTCAATCTCCATGTGCCTGTAGAGCTGCTGCAGCTGGGGAGGCTGAACACTCTGCAGCTCTGTGAAGTGATTGTCTCCAAAGGTCTCGAACTCACTGTGCATGTGGTGTGGATGATATTCCCAGTAATGATCTAAAAAAAATAAGAACAGATTGTCTTGTCATTACAAGATTAAGATAGATGCATTTACCTGTCTTTCATTTGTTCCTACTCCTGTCACTGTCCTTGCTGCTCACTCTACACCATCCCTGTTGACACCTGTCTTGTCTCTGGTGGTGATCTGTATAGGTCCCTGTAAACTTTCTTTTCCAAATCTCATAAAATCCTGTGGCTGGAAAGTAATACTTAGGCCACTTTAATTAGGAGAATACTCTTAGATAATGGAGAGATGGATTTCAATAATTTTGCACAAGATGTAAAAGACATTACTCCTGGTAATCCTCTTCTCAGGAAGAGACCATAACAATGTTACATTTTCATTCTTCAGGGAAAAAATTCTACTGATTTACATACTGTCATATTCTCATTACACTCTTCCTCGTGCCATGGAAATGAGGAGATCGAGAAAATTTACGGATCATTCTACAATTATCCTCAGTCTGCATTTTAAACTGCTAGTAAAATTTCGCGAATGCTGCAGAAAAGGCACAGTGCTTTCCTAGATACTTCTTATAATCATGTGTTGGTATGTCACACGTTTTTCAGTACCAGTGCTAGAGAATAAAAGGATAAACTGTTGTGGCAGTCATGTGTACACTGTTTACAGCAAGCTTAAATTGTGATGCAGACTCTTTCTCTACCTTTTTTATCCCGTTAGTACATTTCTGTGATAATATAGATTTTTTCAAAAATGTAAATGTAAATGAAAAAATAACCGCTTTACTGTTCCCTGATTTGTTTACTTCTGAAATTAAATTCCATATAATTTTCAGTTTTAGATTTCTGGTTTTTCAGTAAAAGCCTCCAAAAGTTTTAGATTTTTGTAGCTGCTGCTCAAAATTTAAGATCTGCTAGAGGAAGTGTGGAGCATTGCAAATTCTATTTCTCTCTTACATACAGTAGCTGCTTAATAATTATGCACGCGTTTGTGTGGACTCTGTTTTTAAAACCAAAGTCAACATCGCATCCTCTGCTCTAATTGAGCTAGGAACTAATCTTTCATCGTTTAACTTTTCCTGCATCATTTTATGCATGGCCAAAATTTCTTTATGATATTCCGTGTAACAATTCTAATTTCTATCTTACTATTTCAAGTTTTCTACCCTTGTATTACTATAATTTCTGTCCTACCCTTCACATGTTTTGAGGTTGCTGTCATGTACCCTTACAATCTACTCATAATTATCACTTCACCCAGCTGCATGTATTTAGCTCTCAGTCTTTCAACATTAATCACTATATTCACCCCCCTAATCATACTTCTGCACTTCTCCAAGCTCCTCCCCAGCTGTTGACATCCTTCTGATAAAGCAATGGACAGAACTGAATGTGTTGTTCCAAGCATAGTTGTACTGAATTTATAGAGAAGCAGTTGTCTCATTCTGAAATATGATGTTATTGTCTAGGGCGTTATCTGAATACTAATGTGCTGTGAATATTTTTTCCCAAATACCAGTTTCATTCTTTCTCTCAGCTTCTATCTCATCCTTCCTCACTTATGTTTCAAACAATTAGGTCTAATCTCATGGAGAATTTGAAATCTGGGATAGTGACTTTGAATGTGGCTACCTTTAGAGGGAACCTAGTGATATGTTTATGCCAAACATAGTTGTACCTGAGAAGTTATAAGCTCTTTTAGCTGCTGTTATGGCTCAGGCCTGTAGAAATTTATCTGGAAGCTCTATCAGACCATTTACCACACCACTGCTACCTGTTTGTCCTTCCTGCATTTCTGATCCATGGATAAACCACGTCACTGCATGTGAAAGGGAAGGAAAGGTGCTTATAAAAGCACCCCGGGAGCTGCTGCATTACTTTGTCATTTCTTTGCTTTGTTGTACAGTGCTTTCTGTGGGCTATATATGGATTTTATAACCCAAAGTTGTAATGGCAATTCACAGCAGCACTTCTTCATGTTGCAGTGTTAGAGAAAAAATCTGTTTTCTCTCGTAAAAAAGTGGGTTTTATGGGTGCAAAGTGCCCAGGCACTTTTACATCCATGTCTGCTCCAACCCAGGAAATGGCAGAGTGTATGTGAGTTTGAATCCACAGGTCATTCTAAACCTGTGTCCTGGTAAGGAGGCTTTGGGCACTTTAAATCAGAAATTTTTTTGTTTAGTTGGAATACTGAGCCACGCTAACTCATACTTTTTCTGGACTAAATTACTGCAGGTTTCTCTAAGTGGAGCCAACCATTGAGGCCCCATATACCATGGGCAGCCCTCTATAATAAAATGTCAAGAGTACATTGCAGGAATAATCTGTGCTCTTGTTCCTTTGAATGATCTGCCTCTGCTCCCACTGCAGAAGGTCCTCTGTCAGGTGGCAATGTATATTCTCCTAGACCCCTTGGTTTTGATAATCTGCTACAACATATGCATAATTGTGAGGATGACAAAGCCCAGTTAAAATTCTCTAAGGCTGTCAAAGGCATGTCTTAATGTCTTACTAGTAGTAACTATGGTGCTCAAGAGAGAAGCCAGTACATTGCCAACATGCATAGCCATGTGTATTTGTGCATGCCCTGAGTAGTCCGCTTTTGATTTTTCTTCAGTATTTTTTATCAGCAGTCATGTTTTTATAATTCAAGATGCTACTTTTTTTTTTTTTTTTTTTGGAGCCTATGACAAGGTTCCTGCTGCCTCCGGAACTGTTCTTTTAAACCCTTTCTTGGCAAATAGATTAACCTATGGAACAGTATTTCTGCATATTCATGTTAATCACTATGTAATATTTGGCTTAGTTGTTACTGAATTCATTTCTTATGGAATTAGGTGCTGCTATGAAAATACTCTAATGGAATAGAACTAATACCACAGCATTTAGGGACTTACAGTGACCACGTAATACTAATTTGTTACAAAATAAATCTATGTCAGAAATTACTTCAACACAAAGTTATGTCCAAATGTTCAAGTTGTGAGAGGAGGAAAAGTCCTTATTTCTTATCTATAATTTCAAATTTCAAAGATACTTAGGAAAAACAATACTGTTTTAGTTGCATTAAAAGAGAAACTCCAAATTCTGTCTCCACAAGCTCTTCTGCAGTTAACCACCCTGGCTAAGTTATTCCACATGAAAATATTGAAAAATTCTAAATATCTATGTGTGCAGTTATTAGAGTTATCAGTAGCTATTTACTTTTTTGGTCTTTATTAGTCTTATGTCAGTAATGCATAACAATTCTGTTCTTTTCTCAAAAATGTAAAGGTGGAAGGAAGAAAAAAGAAAGAAGAGAAAAATTCTAGAAATGGAAAGTGTCTATTCTTTGGGTAAAGGAAAATGTCATTAAAAGCCAAGCTATAGCTACACAATGGAGTCATTATGAGAAATTTCATGTGAAGTGAAAGAGGATGTGAAAAAAATTCTCTCTTATAGAGACATGGAGATCATGTTTGTTTTGGTCTTGTATGTAGTGAAAGGTTAGAGGAAGGACAGTCATGAATTCTGAACTCCCTCTCATGACAGAGAGGATGTTCGCCTGTTGGGAAGCAGTAGCAGACCCAAAGGTACTGTGCTAATATTCACCATGGAGGTAGATTCTCCCTCCGCAAGTGAGAAACCAGAACTGAACTTTCTCGGTCACCTTCTGACCAATGTAAATCGCTTTGCTCCTGTTCTAGTAGATGAATAATGTTAGAACCAGCAGTTAGAATATTAAATAGGCTAAGGAAAGTATTTATTATAAAGTGGAGGAACAGGCTAAATCTGCATTACACAGTGCAAAACTATGCAGAAATTCATGAGCCAGCCTTTGAACCGCAATCATGACAGCTCTGTCAGCACAGTGCTCTGCCCGCTCTGGGGAGAGGACTCTGGATACAGCTGTGCTTGTGAGGCCAGAGCTAGTGTCTCTGAGTGCTTCTGCTCTGTGCTGTACAGATTTTCCAACTCCTTTTGAACTAGGAGTGGGTTTCTTACACAGTGCTGCATTGCACAGCTTACGTGTTCCCATTGTGTTTCGCTCATCTGAAAAACAAACAAGTTAAGGAAAATCCCATAGAGGAAATGAGAAAAATATTGAAGGACACTGGAAAATGAATGGGGTGATTCCCTACAGAATCACTCTTTGTTGAGTGAAGTGCTGTGCTCTAGGCAGAGCAACAGTCGTACCTATAACGACAGTAGGACCGCATTAGCTCTCACTTTTCAAACATCATGATTTTAATAATGCCAAATGTTGGAAAATCTATGAATCAGGTCCCAGCAAATCATGAGAATGGCTTTGAAGCAAGGGGGATTTTTAATGAAGTTTGGAGTTCTTTCTATTTGCTATATAGCATTTAAGACTAAGGTTCACATGTTTGGACTTTCCTCCACTTCTATGTGGGTTAAAATCCTAACAGAATCAAAGCTGAGGTTCTTAAATGATGATATGATGAAAATAAAATCCCAAATCATTAAATCTAGTAAGTTCCCAGAGGCTAGAAACAAAGTGAACAAGGGTCAGCATTCAGCTTCGTGCAAAAAGTGATTTTTACTAAACCAATAATGTTTAGTAATAACTTAGAGACAAAGCTGCAGTGGCATTTTGTAATTACTAAGATTGCATTAGTGTTACAAAATATGCTGTATTACATTTACAGACTTACTAGCATACAAACTCAGGGTAGGGTGATGGACAAATATATGATCAGTTGAAGTAGCTTCTGTCCTGCATGACTTTGTATCTGTGTTTATTACAATATTTAGAAAGTAGTTAAGCTATAGTATACAAAATAAATGCAAACAATGCATGTTGTGATGAACGTATGGATATTTTTCTGGTGTGTTTTGCTTGTTAAATTTAGTGTTAACTTCTTGTCAATGATCTCCTACATATTAAATTAGTGACCCATGATTGTATGCACTTTACTGCCTGCTCACGTAAACATAAAGTAAGGGTTGCCTTCAGCGTTATGTTTTAGAAAGGTGTCAGTAATGCATGTACCACAGATTTATAGATGAAGCTATTGCCATCTCCCTTGCACAAAATTAATTTGTTAGCAATGAGAGAGAGATAGTCTGACATTTGAGCAAGACTTTCTTTAGCAGTCCCTAGCAGCAAAATCAGAAGTATTATTCTATCTCGTAGTATCTATTTACTTTAACCGGTAGCTTTTCTTTGAGGTCCATAGTGTTATTGAGTAGACCTGCAAAATTATTTTTTATATATTGCCAGTGATCTAACTGTACCTAAGCTGAACTCCTGTCTTATAATTCTGCCTACTTATTTCTTCTTTTTTCTTATCTAAACATGTTCTCAGCTCTTCAGTGCTATCACTGCAGCACCTTATTTATTCATTTTCTCTGTCACTTTTCAATCATTGTGCCTTTATCCACATTGTTCTGAACAGTTAATACATCTTTCTTAAAGTACTTTGTCATGTCCCCTTTTCTGCTCTTCTGCATGGCTCTTCCCAAGACCTACTAGTTTTTTCATGTTAACAAAACAAAAGCCAAAGCTGGGTTTATCAATGATTATAGGAAAGACGCAAAATGTGCTAATTTGTGTTTTTTGCTCCCCTTTGTATTCTCTGGTTGTTTATTGCTCTTTTGGACTCTGAGCAATTCAGGAAAGCATAGGGCATATGAAATATTTAGACAGAACGTAGCTACATTACAGGTGCTTTCATAAATAAAAAATTGGTTGAAATGTGCAGGCTGGGGTTAAGTTGCCTCTTCCGTAACCACTTACTGTAGGAATTACAGCACTAAACAATGGGTTTTTTGGGTCTTTAGGACAAGTGCAACACAGGTTTAGGAAGAGACAAATTTCTGTTCAAAGTGGGCGTTTAGGTACTGTTAGGCCATAACCTACGTAGGTGATTCTGAGTTTTTGGTGTGTTCGTTATGAGTAAAAAAAACTAACGATCTGAGCAGTGTAGCTTAGGAACAGCCTTCCAACAGAAAAATGGGCAGTAAAGCAGATGGGATGGTAAGATTATGAAAGATAAAAGGATGTTGTTGCTTGAGGTAGCCTAGATTTAATGACAGAGAAAGTGTTTCCCAGTGCGTTTTCCTACATGGCACCTTTTATATTTATTGTTTAATTGCCACAATTTCTTTTTGAGATAATAAATGTTATCCTCATTTTATGGGTGTGTAAACAGGTACAAGTTATAATGTAAAAACCCTGAATTTCCATGTGGAATTTGCTGGGTTTGATTAATGTGACTTGACAGATACCATGAGATAACTTATGAAAACTGAATTAATTCTTTGTGTCCAGGTGTTAAGAGTATCATAGGCGTTTCTTGAATGCAATGTAGAGAACAAATTTAGGTAGGACTCTTTTTCAGTTAAGTGCCCAGAACAAGCCTATTCTGTAACTTGCTGTCCCTTAAGGTAGCTTCTGTTGCCACAGATAAAACAGTATTATGAGAAGTTGTTAGATGTCTTAAATTAGGCAGCGATGGGTCTAGTTGCTATATCAGTGGGAGTCTTTTAGGGAAACTCCAGGATCTGAAGGGACTGCCACAAGTGATACAGTAGAACGGTGCTTTTCCTTCCTGAGTCAATATTGACTCTGATATTTCCAGGGTGTTACTGGACCATTGTATTGCACAGGAGACAAAATTCACAAAGCACAGCTCTCCCCTCTGCATTGATTTAGAGTCCAGTGCCCAGATGACATGAAAATACAAAGACACCAAGACTTTGAAATCCCATGCATAAACTGAAGCAATAAGTAATCATATGGTATTTTTATATTGAGCTAGGTTTACATACAAACAGCTAGAAGGAAGTACTTGGGTGTACTGGAGGAAGAGTGAAAGTTAAAGCTAGGTGTGGCAGCATGCAAAAGACATCAAAAGAAAGAGAGAAATCTATGCAGTTGAAAAAGGCCAAATACCAAAGAAACATAATCAAAATGAAGACACAAATAGAATACTTAGGACCTAAGTCAAACAGGAATTGGAGATGGGGATGCAAGAAGAGAAATACAATATTGCAAATCCATGTCCTCAAAGAGTTCTGAAACAAGCAGAGTGCTTTTGATCTGTAGAGGAAAGTAAAAACACGGTGAAGATAATGAAGGATGGAGATCATGAGATCCCACCTTCCTGGCAATACACTGAATGTCCTGGAAGCTCCCTGCGTCACTGCCTTCTAAAATTCTCTTTAGAGAAACCGTGTTGAAGTTGCTGAGTTGGAATAGTGCTATTAAGCAGAATAAAATATTGGTGGCTTCTGATTTGAAATTATGTGCTTATACATTATAGGTCACAGCAATGTGTATGTTCTTTTCCTGAATGTCCTAAATCTTTTTCCTGTGGTATCCCAAGAGACCATATGCTCCAAGGAGATATATTTTAACTTACCACCATGACTCTCTCCATCACTGTTGAGATACTGGTAATAGTCATGGGGCTGCCGGTAGAGGTCTGACTCATAGGGTACCATATCTTCAGAGGGCTGTAAAGAGAAGAGGAATTTTTAGAACTGTAAGCTTACACAAATCTCTTCAAAATTATTCATATAGTTAGTGAAGGGGAGATGCCAACACGTTTTATATTGCCAAGGGAAAGAAGGGGGAGGCTTCAAGTTCTTATTGAATCAGCAGGAATAAAACGATAAAATGCTTGACTCCAAACACTACTTTGAAAAAAAAAAAAAAAGAAAAAAGATTGATCCATCTCCTTAGACACAGTCTATGTAGCAGAACTTCTCCTGTGGTATTACACAAGTTCTTGCTATCCCACCCTTCAATCATCTGCAGATACTGCTTAGAGTTGCTTAGAGAGCTATCTCAGACATCAGGCCCAAGCCAAGATACTATCACACCAGCACAGCAGGAAGACCTTTTCTTTGATAGTGTCAGACATTTATTATTATTATTATTCCTCTGGCACACAAAAGAGAAAGCAGAAATTTCTCTTGCCTGAGCATGTTATTCTAAGTGTTTCTGGGAGGTCTCACTAAATGGTGGCAATTTGTATTAGGGTAATCACGTTGACAGAGGGTATAAAAACATTTTCTTTCTCAGTTTTTGTTCAAGATGACCTGTAAATGTTTGCTGGTTCAAATCAGCTGCACAGGGCTGTTAGGTATGCACAGAGAAGACTTAAAAAGTCCAGATGTGGGGCAGATACTGAATTGTGACCTATTGGATACTTAGCTGTGGAATTAAAGCCCTTTCCTTAATACAAGATGACATAGGGCAACTTTCCTACTTGTCTTCCTTCCCCCTCCTAGTACTCCAGTGTTAACATTGTTTAATGTCTTATGTTGTTTCAGTAAAACTGATCTGTTCAGTATTAGTTGTGCATAATTCTGTTGCTTCATTTAATTTTTGATTTTGTCTTTTGCCAGAAAGATGAGTTAGAGCGAGCAATGTCCTTCACAGGACTTTGCTAAGCTTTTGTCTAGTCAAGTTGATTACAGTATTTTCTCCCAATCTGAACAAATTCTTATGGTGTCAGCTACAATGTAGAACTCAAACACCTTCTTGCTGTTTACTCTGAAAGGAAATTATTTCTAGGAGGTAGTAATGGAAACATTTCTCTTCTGTTAATGCCATGTCTAGGGATGTGATTTCTATGGCAACATTGAAGAAATTACATCAAGAAAAAGAGGGACTTACTCCCAGAGGGTTAAGATGTTAGAACATAAAAGAATAGAAAATAATTTTAGAAATTACTTTGGACCTTAGTAGCAGCTGCATGCTGTATTAACATATCATATTAAAATGGACTGGTAAGATTGCCTAAAATGTTATGACTTCCAGAATACACACTAACTCAGCATGACATCCATGGAATATTCAAAGCCTCAGGAGGCAATCTATTATCTGGCTGTCAGCTCCCAATATAATCTGTGGTGGTGCATAATTGTTTTGGGGAAATCTTGAGAAAATTATAACCCGCAATAAAGACAATCTAAGGAAAAGACTAAGCAAAAGGAGCAGTAATCATTTATCTGTAGCCATAGCAAGGATAGCAGTGAAGGGACTAATTTCTGGTCTCCAGAGGACGTAGGTGCAGTCTCCCTTTCCAAATCAATATGATTCCAAAAGAATTGCCCTCCATCTACACAGAAATTTAATGGGAAGTATAACCTGTTTTCCAGATTTCAGAGGGGTGGTCAAAGGAGGTACTTCCTGGTTTTCCCCTGGGTTTTCCCCCCATATTTTCTTTGTTTCAAACTTTGTTTTTCTTTGTTTTCAACCATGACAGGTTGTATGCATTCACTCATTCCCATTCCTTAGACCTGTGGTGTACTCTGTTCTCTGACAAGAAAAATAACGAGGCTCCATTTTACTTTCTTCAGGACAAAGTTCTGAACAGAATTTCTACTTTTCTACCCAACTCCCCCATTATGTTTCCTGTTAAATCATGTCAACCTGAAGAATGTATGAAGTTTTTGCCTTCATATTCAGAATTGTTAATTTGTCATAACCCAAAGGAAAGCATTCACATTCTGTGAGTGACCTCAACATCCAGATAGAAAACGCACATCATACTAGTTGGGAGAAATGGAAGTTTAAAAAGTCATATAAATGTATATAATTAGAAAGAAAAATCTTTGTTTCCTTTCAACTAAAATATTAGAAACTGAGTGAAATTATAAAAATTTTCTGTATCTAAATCCTTCAAAAGTTGTAGCTCTGATAAATATTTAGCCAAAAATAAACAAATTTCCAAAGGAATCAATGTCCTGTCAATCTAGGCTTATTTTTCTATGTATAAAATTTCACTGCTACAAGAAAAGCTCTGCCACTCATATTTTTACAGAAGTATAGCTTGGCAGAAAGACCAAGCATCAGTCCAAAAGAAGATGAACGATACGAATTTTAGGCATGGGAAAGAATATTTGACTTTTCCTAGTTGTGTTCTTCCTTTGTTGTCTCTTCTTCCCTAAGATTTTCCAAATTCCCCCATTTCAGTTGAAGGTACTGTAACAGGCAGTAGCGTCTCAGTCTGAGCTGAGAATGAATTATTTCTACTGTTCAAAAGCTTGTTTTGCAAGTTTGGATGTGTATTCAATGACCAGATCTAAAGGAAGGTGTGTTAAATAGACTCTTAAAAAAGTGATTGCCTTAGTTTTTACAGACCCGGCTGACTGTAGAGTGAGTTGCAAGTACTTAACATCTAAAAACAGTCTGCTTTTACATAGATCACTGTTTTTTTACGTACTCTGTTTTGAAACTCTGGGCCTTAAAGTCTTTTCATTAGGGATTGTGAGAATTTTCTTCCTTGAATTTGTTTTCTGTTCAGTGATCCATTTGATAAAATATTTATGTGTATATTCTTGTTAACACATGCAACCTGGATGGCTTAATCCCCACAAAGGACTTGAATTGGCACCACTTTCCATCTGGGTGTCTGATCTTCAAGGGTATGGTAACTAATATGGGAAGATGTATATTAAATATTTAAAAGTTTAGGTATAAACTTAACCAGATGGTGGTCAAAGGAGACACTACAGCACAGATTCTTTCTGATTATCCTGTAGGAAGGTGGAATGTTTTCCTCTATTTGTTAGAGAAACTACTTCCAAGAACCTGTTTTTAATCTCTCTCTGTTTGGTTGGGTTTTTTTAAGTTTTATTAGAAGCTCTTTCTCTGGTTGGAGAGAAGAAATTTCACCATGTGCTGCTGTTGCCTCTTGCACCAATCTTTACCCACTTGCCCCGTCCTTCTCTGGAACCTCCCCACCCACACACCCATTTCATCATCTTGCTAATAGCGCTTCCATGACACTGAACTGTTTTGTTTCCCCTGACAAAAAGCAAAGAATGGCTAAATTATGTTATAATTTAATATTTAACTGATGTCAATGGCCATTTGTTCTATAAATTCTTTTAATATAAAAGTGACAGAAGGCTTTGTTAGCAGCTCCTGGCTGTGGTCTGAAGTTGATATCTCCTTTCCTACATGCCGTAAGGTACGGTACGCTCTCTAAAACCATATTTCAACCTCAAGCAAGAGGTCAACAAACAATACTTTATCTGTCACTGACTTTGATAAATGGAGAGTTGCCTCCATATTCTTTCTTTGCCCTGAAAATCAAGGGAAAAGACACAAAACTACTTGGAGAAAGCTTGGTTGGCATTGGTTAAGAAAGATACAGGGAACTCAGCTGAAAAGCAATCTGAAATTTCTTGTTATTCACCAAGACTTTGTCAGATGATTCCAGATGATTGTAAATTCACTAAATGCTGATCTTTTTTTGATATCCTCACATAACTGTTCACTGGCATGTGATTCAGAAATACTCCACACAGTTTCCAATGATGTGCTGCTGAGACAAGTTTTAAGGCCAAGATTAACCATATTTCCTTGGAAAAAAACTACAGTATAACTATTTCAGAAAAGATGAGTACAACTATTTACTCTGAGGGTGATGAGACACCGGAACAGGTTGCCCAGAGAAGCTGTGGCTGTCCCATCCCTGGAGGTGTTCAAGGCCAGGCTGGATGGGGCTTTGAGCAACCTGTTTTAGTGGAAGGTGTTCCTGCCCAGGGCAGGGGGGTTGGAACAAGATGATCTTTAAGGTTCTTTCCGGCCCAAACCGTTCTATGATTCTGTGATCACTCATTGGGCCAGCCTCACTGGACCACGTTGGCAATGCAGTTATATGGAACAGACCCTTCTGTGGGGCATTTTCGCTCTCATACAAATATACTTCCATTCAAAGCTGGGATATCTACAGGTGATTATTTAGGGATTCACGTATAACTATCCACATACAACTCTTTAGACAAAGGTGTTTGACTTAATAATTTTTCACCCCATAGCACAAATAGATTCTATCATGCACTGGGAGTCATGGGCCTAGTTTGCAGAACTTTTTCATACAAAATTCCTTATCTTCAGGAAAAGATGCAAGACTCCTAAACCATTCGAGCAGCATTTTCCAAATGAAGGGTAAGAGTTTCCGAGCATAGTCAGGAGGAAGGCAGTTACTGACCCACCCTCAACTGAAAGGGGAGGGGCAGAGGGGGGAAGTATTGCTTCACAGAACCCCCTCTCTGCAAACAGGCTTATGTCTCCCCTCTGAAAAAGTCCCAGGAGGCACAGACATTTATAACGATGCCATGGGGGGCTCTAACCGGCAGTGCTCAAAGTGCACGTAAAACAATTTTGAAAGTACAAACCATGAAATTATTAATTTTGGGGACATTTTAATCACAAAAAATAAAAACCAAATTCCCCTATCAAGTGCTCCTGTAAGACATAATTGCATTTTCACTGCCTGATGTACCATTCATCTGTGTAGATTTCAGCCAGAGTATTAACTGCAACACAAATCAGAATATGGGCCAGACTGTGTTAGTTTTTCACTCCATTTATTCAGTATATCCACTGGAATTCAATACTGACAGAAAAGAGTCCAGAAAACTTGGCTGTGATTGAATGAGTGGACAGAACATTAACAATTATGTATTTTTTTTTAAATGGAAATGCTGGTTTCTGGGGTAGTTGAGGACAAGGTTTGGGTTTCTTTTAGTGTGTTTTTTTTAAGCCCGACAAGTGTACTGAGAAATCTCTGTGTACTTTTTTCATTGTCTCAGTTTCTTTTCAGATTTCTGTCCTGACGGATTTACAGTAAATCCACTGGTCAACTCAGTGTACTTAAGAAAAAGAAAAAAAAATTTTAGGGTCTTCTCATCCCTTGGGTAGACAGGGGATTTCAGGGACACCGATGATGAACTGCTAGAATAAAGGGTTTCCCAAGAAGAAGGGGTGTTTTTTCAGTCAATGGGGATACCAAACATGAAAGGAATTTGAAAGGCCATCTTTCTGGGTGGAAGATAAGGAAACATGTCTTTAGCCTTCATTAGATGGCCCAAGACAAGAAGAAAACTTGTATCAAGTTTTGCTGAAAGGACTCTTGAATCCGCATTGTCACTTTCTGTTTTCTGAACACACAGAGCAATTACCATAAGTCATCCACCACATAAAAAGCCAAGTAAAACACCTTATCTGACATCTCTTCAGCTTCTACAAACTTAATAAAATCTAGTTAGTGCCTCTTTTACCCATTCTGCTCAGAGATTTCCCATTAAGGTTTGTTTCTGAACAACAGGTTAGTGACATTACGTTCTTCATAAATAATAGTTTCCAAAGTCACCATACAATAAATTACAGCAGTTTAACAATGTTTCGGAGTTAAACAAAGGATACGAAGAACCTCATAAGCATGCAGAAAAATTTGTATCTTGGAGAAAACATTGAAAAACCCAATTAATGGCTGTGGGTTTTTCCCCTTGCTTTTTCATAGCAAGTGAACTCAAGAGAATTCAATTAAAGAGAAACTGAAGTTAGAAACTAAAATGCCATCATTGCAAAGAGCACAGAGTCCTAAAATCTGCAATACGTAAAATCAGCATTCAGCAACTCTTCTGTCACAGACTGATAGATAGTTAAATACATAAACTATGTTAGAGACTCCAGATTATTAAGAATTACAACCCAAAGAAAGACTCGGCCTTATATCACGAAGTCGGCACTGAGAAAAAAAAATTACTGACTTGCTATACGCATACTGGACAAAAATACCATACATTTAATCTCTGAAAACAAATGGAGATCAAAATCAGATACAAGTTTAGGGAGGAAATGTTAATTTCCCATTCATTGCAGTGTTGTCACTAGCTTTATATATTGACCTAAGCCCAACTTCCTGGCATTACAAACACAGACCATAACAGAGATATTCTCAAATAATAAAACCTGGTTTACTTTGCCTTTTGCTGTTGAGCCCAATGATCCACATTAGGAATAAACCCCATATACTCACAGGGGGAATGAGGGGAAATCCTTCCATTTTGCAAGCTTGCAACATTCAGCCAACTTCTGAGTGAATTTTTCTTAATTCAGTTTTCAAACATCCAGAATAATTGACTTGAAAAAAATCACATGAAACAAAAAAAAAAAAAAAGATAAAAAATAGAAAAAAGTGAGATCCTTGGACTCCGTGGAGTCCTTTTTGCAGTGATGGACCTCAGGATAGGAGAAGGACCCTAACAAGTTTTCATAGTTTGCCCTAATAGGTTCTGAGGTGAACTTCTTCCCGAGTTGTATGTGAAGTTCCTGATTTTATCAAATGTCTGTAGAAGGGAGATAGCCCTTGGGTCTATCAGTGCGCTGTGACATCACAGCTTTTAGCCAGTTTGCATGAATCTCATTTCAGGGAGCTGTGGCGCTGTAACAGGAAGTCTGCCCTGAGCCAATCTACCATGGGCAGGTGCTTACTGTATAATCAGCAGCCCAGAGCCTGGGACGGCTACCAATAAACAAGCACATGGGTGCAGGGCTCTGTGGAAGACTATGTGCTTCCCACTGTAGATGAACCATAACGATGGTGCTGCTCTCTGGTTCACTGACGTATCATAGAGACACGGTACTGACAACTTCTGTGAGGGCAGTGCGGTGGCATAGACTTGCTTTAATAATAGTCCTGTGTTGGAATTAGGTGGCAATACTTTGCAGAAAGGAAAAAAAAAAAAAAGTATGTAGTTTTAACTATATGGGTTTCTACCAAACACTGAAGCTAAGCCCATGAGACTTTCTTCGTAAACTTCTCAATAGAGCAAAATGGTTCAGTAAAAGATACTTAGTCTTCTTATTTATTTCTTATAATTTCTTTATAGCTCCTGCAAGGGGAAAGCAAGTGGGCAAAAGGAGAAAGTGCTACATGTCCCATGCAGTGATGACTTCTCCCAAATCCTGAGTACCTTTAGCAGTGAGTAGAGAACAATATTTGTAGACTCGTATCTAAACAGTCAGGTGCTGAAATTTCTTTTAGAGGTTTTGCTTCAGCTCTTCTCACGTGGTGTTCTCCCCTTTCTTTATCCCGCTGTTTTACCTGCATTTGGCTGCGCTGAACAAACGCCCGTCATACTGAGGTTCAGGCAGGGGCAAGGGTGAGTAGGCCTTGCTACAAGGGGAGTACGCTCTCATTCTGCAAAATGCCTTATTGCTTTGCAGTTAGTTAGTAATGTCTTGGAAAAGTGAAGTTTCTTTGTCTGGGTTGTTCCCTTTCAATCTATGCCCTTGTGCCACAGGTTCTGCTTTTGAAAGTAGCCTGTTCACCACTCACCTGGGTCTATGTGCGAGGGGGAATTTCAGCCACTACAGACTTCCTCCCTCATACACTGGTAAAACCAGAGGCCACTCACAAGTTCCTCTCGTTCCCCACCCTAAGGAACTCAACAAGCAAACCATATTAGCAGTGGGATAAGATCAAGAACATGATGGGGGATTAACTCTTGAAGCCCCAAACTGAATTTCACCAGCATCAGTTGATACATAAGCATTTCATTCTTAAGCAAGCTGCTAAACAGACCACTTCTGTCTCTGGGATGGTTCTAAAGTTTCCCCTAGTACACCAGCCTGGTAGTGATCAGAAACACCTGGGGGAAAAGGAGAGAAGCAAAGTACAGTCCCATGATAAAATCCAGTGTAAATAGAGGAGAATGGAGTGAACAATAGCATATACAAATCTTAAAGTGGGTAATTGGATTATAGGTGATAAAAGTAATTGTGGAAATGGTGTGTCTATTAAAAAGGCTATTCAAAGCAAACAAGATATGCTATCTGATTCATTGTACGCTGAAAGATAGCTTAAGCAGCTACTGGAAGGTTTAGAAATGTGGTGTTTTACACAGAGAAACTTCTATTAAAGTTGAATGCAACTATATTTCATACACTGGAGGATATTTCTGCACTGTCTCTTAGCACAGGAAGTTACCTAATAAGGATAGGTATTTTGCACCGGCCTTAAACTGCACTTAGGGAATGCTAGATTACCAGCATTATCAACCGTGTTTAACATAGGAGTAATCATAAGCACACCAAGGTTATCAATATAAATAATTAAATTGATTTTCTGAGTGATGAATTAGAACCAAATAATATGCCATAAAGCCTGAGTACCAGCAGAAAGTCCAGAAGTTGAATAAGCTTCCTAGGAAGGAGAGTATCTCCATAAATGGAAATGCTAAAAGTGAAATAAAAAACTTGTTTACACTCTCCTATTTGTATAGGAATGTCACTAGTAACAATCTTGCTAAAATTCAACATAGATTACTTCCTCACTGTTGCATATAACTGCTGTTTTGTTCTGTGTTTGTAATCACAGAATCTTCTCACTCCTGAAGAAAAGCCTACTAGAGACAATACTTTTGGCTCAGATCTTTGCAGTACCTTATTGGATGACTTACATGCAGAAAACAGGTGAAGTTATCAAATAATTGCATAGTGGAGGACCAATTTCCAGAGGTGTATGATGTGAACTGCTATTTGCGGAGTATAATTTGACATTCAAAAAGGCTTTTGAAGTCGGGTAGGGATCCTTCTCAATGATGGGAATTTGGAGAACTAGAGAAAAACCTGCTGAGTTGAAAGATTAAGTTTCTGAAAAATTATTTCTGAAAACATTTAACATTCATATTAATTTGAGCATCACCTCACTGTATGCAGTTTTTTGAAACAGCTCTTCCCCTACTTCTACCCATTTATTCTTCAAGCTAACCACAAGCTACCAAAGCAAAAGGGTTTCAACTCGAAGCCACATCACAGAGAGGTCCCGTTACCTCAAACCTTGCTTGGTGCTTGGAAGGTAATTTTTCTCCTCACTAAAACCACATACAGCATCGCTCATCCTTTTAATCAGACACAAATGTTTACATAGATTCTGCTACTGAGTTTTCTTGTAACCGTAAGACAATACCTCTAAGCAAGGGATTCACTTGTATGTTCCATATTCTTCCCAGAGCTATGTTTTCCATTAAGCTTATTTTATCTAGGGGTAATATGGCTTGTGGGTCTTGTATACAATCCTTTAACATTGAATATCCATTCAGATAACATGGAGAGGATCTGCCGCCTTCTCTTAAGAGATCCTATGGGTGTCTCTGACTGTGGAACCTGTGGGGTCTGGAGCTCTAGAGCACAATCCTCTGCATTTAACTCTTCGTTGGATATACTGCTACTGAGTTGAAGATATGAGTTGAAATATCTTTGTTGTGTTTTTCATAATGAGAGAGTAGGAGCCAGAAAATGGCTGCTGCAAGTTACTGGCTGAGAAGAATTTGTTGCCACTTTTTCTCATATGGATCTTCACCTTAGGATCCTTAACAGTCTGAATGTAGACTCTACTGAAATGTCTGCTCCCCTTTCCACTGTAACAGGTTGTGTCCACTGTGTCACTGATGGTCCCTTGTGATACCCACAGGTTTATTACCATGGCTGCATAAGAACAAAGACTTTTCCTTGCTATGTGTGCATCCCCTCCTAGAGTTGATGCAGTTCCCAGTGGCAAAAAGTGCTTTTGACAGTCCAGCTTTCTTGAGTTCCTGAGTTTTATGTAATAGCATGTACAAGGGTTTTTGCCAGAGGGAAATGTGATTAAAATGTCAGTAATATCACAGTTTTAACTAACTTCACTATATTGGCAAAGATTTTCAAGCATAGACTACACTAAATTCGTATCAAAATAAAGATAACCATTTTCGTCGGTAGGAAGAAGAATAATTTGAGTCAGTACTAATCCAGAAAGCCTCATGGACTTTTCAAGAACCATTATGATATGCAATCACTTACAGAAATGAAACACACTTAATTTCTCATTTCATGAGTAACTTTTAAACTGTCCATAAAGCAGATTTCAGCAAGGAAAAAAATTACCCTTTGGCAAATTATATGACTTCAAGATCTGTTCACATCTCAGCTACGTTTTATTATTTACTCTATTTGGAAAAACTTGTTTTAGCTTTAAGGTGTGTTTAAATAGCTATAAGATTTGATGTCAGTTTTTAATGATCTTCTGCATTCTGCAAGCGACAGATTTTCTATTTATACATTCCTACTCACATATAGTCATCCGATCTCTCAAAACTTTTGTATCATTTCAAGCAATTAATATGGAAGAGTTCTCTAATACCATCTACTCTGGAAGTCTACATCCAGTCTACGCACCCTGTACAGTCAGTAGCAAGCAGTATTGCCTAACATCCCTTCATAGAGTTGTGCTTTGAATCTACAGTCCAATTGAGGTTTCTCCTCCCAAAATCACATACTTTAATAGTCAAAATTACAGTATAAGGATGAGGTGCGTCTGAGATGTGGCTCAAAAAGAACATATCTGTAGAGAAAAAAAAAATGTTGCTGAAGGCTCAACAACCACCCTGTATTTTCTTTGGGAGGTGTCACTCAGCCTGGCTCTAGTCCAAAGCCTTGGACTAAATTCCCATGTGCAGCTGAAGTCATGAGCCACATCTGCAGTTTCATCTGAAAAGAATCCAGTTTATGCACTCTAATACTGCTATGTGGTGCGAATTAAAGTAGAGTAAGTGAGGAGGATCAGGAGATTAATTTTAGAAGTGCACTTATGATCTGAACTAAATTGCTGATCTACACCCACCATTAGAGAGGATTCTTTCCCTGGGTCCCTAGTGGCCTTTGCCAAGCTGTGTCAGAAATACCTCTGCTCTGCGGAGTTTGATTTGGATATTTAGGCAGCAGTTTTTTCTTGAGAGTGCAGCTGTATCTAGGAAGAAGTTTTGCTCTCCTAGTGTAAATAGTACTTTCCAGACTTGCATCTTATTAGGATTATATCTCTTAGTAATCTCTCCGAATTCGAAACAGAAAAACACTATTCACAAATAAACATGTCTTTAGGTAGCCTGTGGGTTTATAGCTGCGCTTCCTGTTCTCAGCCACCACTTTCATAAGGACTTTGTGTCTGGAATTTTGCACAAACAGAGGAACTGAAGTACTATGAGCCAGTGCTCTTTATGTGTCCTCACAGTAGACATTCGGCTGTATAAGAGGTGAAGCGTGTATGCAAGCCTCATGTCACAGTTTTGCATGTATGCATAGGACAGGTGTGTATGACACACTCCGTAGTATATTATCTATAGAAACTTCTTTTTTTACAGAAGTAGTTATTAATAAGAAAAATTGTGTTTGAATTAATTACATTTCGTTCTTTTGTAAACTTAGACCATCTTTATTATATAAGTCCCAGGTAGTTAGATTCTTTAGTATTCATTTTTGTTTCCTTGCCTGTGGGTTTTTTCAGGTGCCTTGAAACCTGCAGGGTTTGATAAAAAGCTGACATCTTTCACTGATCTTCTGGTAGAAAAAAAATAACAGTCTAGAGATAAGTAGCTCCATCTTAAGCTGTTCAGTTTTTTAGAAGCACAGTTTGCTTCCTGCTTGGACAAATGCTGCATCAGCCATGTAAAGGCTGCAGGCCCATTGAAAGAGTTGATAATTTTTTGCTTGGTTGCAGTTGTTTTGCTCTGTAGTTTTGGTACTATATTCTTTGTAAACTTGTCCTGTTAACAATATATGGCTTGATACTTTATTACTTCCCTCCTGTTGTTCTCATGACTGTGGTTATTGGTCTTCTAATTTTGTAATTTTTTTTTAATACAAGCAATTTTCTGTACCTCCGGTCCAGTATTTGACTGTACTAAACTGTATTTAACTCTTCTTGTTGTGACATTAACATTACACAACATTAAACAATTACAGTATTGTATTGTATTATATTATAGATTAAACAAAGAAAGACTAGGGAGGACTAGTTGTGTGAAGGGCCTTAAAAGGACTTCTAAATTTGGTTTTGATGTGGTAATTGAGAGGAATATAGTAGAGAAATACAAAAGAGAGCATTTGAACTACGCTGGAGATCAGAGAGAAAGGGAAAAGAGAGTCTGAAGCCAGGAAAGCCAGAGAGAAGGAGACTGCCATAGTTGAGGCCATCGGTGGGCAAGAGTTTAGGCAATGAAAGGAAAGTAAAAAAAATTGATCTTACAGGTGTCCTGCAAGAGGAAGCTGCACATCCTTGATAAAGCCTGCTTGTGTAGGTTGGCATAGCGTCAGAGACAACACCCAAGTGACAGCGGGAGTAAGAAGAATAGCTTTGCTAAAAGAAGGAGGTAGAAGGGAAGGAAAACAGAGAGGTTTTGTTTTGATCGTGTTGTATTAGTGGTAGCAGTGAAATATTTTAAAGAATGTTACAGAAGAATAAGCTAGGAGGTACATATGTATCTCAGAAATGAGAAAAATTAAATTATCTTCCCATTTTAGCAGAAGAGACCTCCACAAAGCTGACACAATTAACAGTGTGGAGAGCCTAAGGTCTCATGAGTAAGAAGATTTCACTGCAGTGGCAGAGGGGTGCAGAGGAGCAGTGTGCTTTGGATGCTGAGTGCTCGTATATGGCTGAGAGAGAAAAAGGGAAAGAGGAACCTAGGGTATCTTAGTTTGTAGGGCTGGATCAATTCACAATAATTCCCAGAAGGAGTTAAACATTTTCTGGGGTTAAAGTGAATCAGAATCTGTACACTGTGTGCTGGAAATTCCCTAAATGATTTCAGTGGTCATTAAGAAAAGGGAAATGGTTCTTTTCTGAGTAGGAGATGGTAGGAGACAGAGGAGTAGACACCAAAACAGAGCCACGGCTGAGTATTTATAACTTAGCTGACTTTGTCCCCAGATTGCGGGATTCCTGCCAGCTGAGAAGGGGACAGGCTTTCCCAATGGCTTTGTCTGTTGAGGGGGGTCTTGTTAATAACTGTTGTGACCCATTGTGAACAATAACACAACAGGCTGAGATAGGTACAGTTCTATTAGGAATACTGCATGCCATGGCGTACAGCATGGGCAAATGTAGGTAGAGCTGCTGATAAAATGTGCTCTGCTGATAAATTGAGCTTCAGCTCTTCTGCAGTCACCATACTTCCCCACTCCTATGCCCCTGAGCTTACTCAAGTTTTTTGTCTATTCAGTCACCAGTCACAGACCTCACCTTAGCTGTTTATCTGAAATTTAGTTCAAGTAATCGATTGTGTATTTTGAACAGTGACTTAATTTAACATAGTCTGCAGTTGCAGCATGCTACTACCAATGTTGTTGTTTTCGTTTAATTCAGGAATACAGAAATTAAATTTAGGTTAACTAGTACAAGTACTGTCTTTAGACCTATATTTTCCAGTCATGATTTAGTGACTTTTCAACTCATGGTTTGTAGGCCTCTGCAATTCCATTTCTGAGGGATTTGAGAAAAATTTTTTAAAAAGTAACCCCGTTATCAGTGATCTTAAACTGACCGTGTAAATTGCATGTATGTTTGCACCTAGATGGAAACATCTTAGAGATGTAAGTTAAAAACTAAAGCAAGTTAAAAAGTTTTTGAACTCCATGACCTAGAGAAATCTCAAATTTTATTTTCTTTGTATAGCTTTTCTACTGCTACCATTTGCCTCCTGCCAAGATTTTGCAATCATTCCCTAGTCCCTAACTGGCTGTAGAACTTCTGCTGTAGTTAGAATGTAATGTGTCTGTCCCATGTTAGTTTCTCCACAAAACCAATGGCAAACTTTGCCTTTGGAGCTGCGGGCAGAGGACAAAGACTTCAGGAGTGCTGGTGCTGTTCATCTTGCTATGCCAACTCACAGCGTTTCCTCAGCCCTGCTCCTCCTCCTCCCCGTTGTTGCTTCTGCCTGCTTTCCTGGTAATCTCTCCTTGATGCTATGGTGAGACGAAGCTTTTCCCCTGTTTTATTCCTTATCATTCATGTAATCATAATCTTTCTGGACAGCACCCTACCCACCCATCCACCCTGTCTCTGGTTTTAAAGACTTCTGAGGTACTGTAGAAGGTTCCTCTAGAAATTAATATCTTCTTAATACTGCTTTTTGCTTCACAGCTCTCGTTCTGGTCATGTGCAGATCACTGTCAACCTAGAATAACCCAGCATTACAGACTGCCCTGCCGTGGTTTAACCTTCCAGAGGCCATCACTCCCGTATTTGCTGTGCAGAAGTTCTTTACTACTTAATTATGGGAATGCAGTTCCACTTCTAGTTTATGCTACAGGACTGCATACATTTAGTGCAAAACTCTGCTTTGTACTGAATATTTTTGAATATGGAGAGCTCTCTGAGTGTTTTGGAACGAAAATTATAGTGGTGGGTACAGAATTTAAAGCAAATCCGGTCTGCAATTAAACACAAACCCACAGCAGTAGCTGCTGGACTGAGCTCACCATGTAGTTTCCAAACAAGCTGACAGCAGTAGGAATCGTGGTTTATAAAAAGCTGCCAGCAGTGCTGAGCTGGTGAAGAGAAAGAGGAAGCTGCAACGGGAAAGAGAAAAAAAGCACAACCAAAGGCAACTTCACTTCTCTGCCTTTACTGTTTTTAAATAGATTTGGCTCTAAGTTGCTGTTGAGGGTGCTGTGAAGAACAGCAATAACCTCACAAACTGAGTGCCCCACAATATTTATCCCTTTCTGAACACCACCTGCAGATCATGTCCCAATTCTAAGAGACTTCTTTATGGTTTTGTGCATATATGTGAGAATCTGTGTATGTATATAAGTTTGAATATACTCCATGTTACCAAAACTATTGCTCAATAGCGTGCCAGTAACTACAAGTTTACTAGAACAGCTTTTGCCATTTTACTTTGCACGATATGCTGAGCTGTTCTCCTGAGATTGTTTCCTGATGTTCCCATCCACTTCAGGCTGAGGATTTCATTTGATTATTCTTCTTGTCCTATGAGAAGTGAGAGTGCTTCTCATCCTAAAAACCACCAGTAGCAGGAAATCATCTAAGGCACTATTGACTGCATTGTCTTGTACTGGGTATTAGGACTATGGGAAGGTGGTCTTGAAGAGCTTGGCTGGGGACTGGGACACAGATTGACTCCTTCACTTTGGGAAGGAGGTCTCACTGGTCAGAGGTTCTCTGGCCAGAAGGCAAGCCTCCTGGGAGGTTATATCTTGGGTCTTATTACAAGTGCTAAGCCAGGTGATGCAAGGTACCTGCATCAAAGGGAGAGTGTAACTGGAAAGAGAGGAATAATGTGAGAAAGGCTGATGATTAAAATCAGTTGGATTAGAGGCTCTTTTATTTTGTATCACTCTGGGATCATAACTTTGAATCTGTGTATTTCAGTTGAGGTGAGTTTTGCAGAGCTAGTCAGGAGACTTCAAGAAGAAAACACTGCAGAGGGAAAGACCTTAGGAGCTCTGCAGGTTAACTGCATTTTGTGTTACACTGTATATTTAGCTCTCTGAAAGAAGGATCTAGCAGAGTATCTCTGCATGTTCATTGCTCTGAATGTGAACAAAAGAATCAAAATGGAAACCATACAAAGATGTCATAATCTGTTTCAGTAGCTGTGCTAGTCCTAGGAAGAGGGCTGCCATTGTCGTGTCCTAGATGAATTGGGCATGACCCTTTACAATAAACTGAGGACATGTTTAATCTGCAATCAACCTATGTTGTTGCAGTGTGGGTTACAACACTGGCCAACCCTCCTCTGTAAGTAGGATGCAAAAGGCAGTAACAGAACACGTGAATCCCATGACTTCCCGGCAACTAGAACGCTGAGCGTAGCTGCAAAGGGTTGTTTAAGCACCCAAATTTTTTAATAGTGGTTTCTTTCCCTTTATCATTGACATTTTAGCACCAAACCTATTAGCACATTTGCTTGCAGTAGAGATATCAGTATATATCAAGGTGTTTTCAGCTCTAGTGCCAGAGCCCTTTATATTTAGCAAACAGCTATGAGTTGGTAGTGGGATCTGCAGTGCTCTCTTTTTTTTTCTTGCTGAAACACTAACATCAAACCTTCAAGAGAGTCAACACTAAAATTACTTCCTTTCACAAGGTACATCTTAACGAGAAAAGGATGGCCTAATGGATATGTATTCTTCCTTAAAATCTCCTTCAGAGAACATTCCCCATTTCTTTCCATCTCATTTTGCCTGAGGTCGGAAGAGACTGGGCTTTTCTTTATTTCCAGTATGTGTAGGCTGGAGAGAGACACCGTGTGACACCCTTTCCATCCAACAAATATACTTAGTTCTTTTGCAGTGTGCACAAGCCTGGAATCTCTCCTAGCTGCCTTTCTGCTATCATGGAAAGAAAGTTTCCTAAATATCTTTCTGTTTATTCTCCTGATCCAGTCAGTTCTTAGAAAGATCAAAACTAGATGTAGCTATTGTAGTTACTTATAAAATCACGATTCCAAGAATAGTGAACAGATCCTCAATATCTTCATGGCCAGTCATCACCAAATGGTCTAGATATGCTTTCAAAGAAACAAGGACAAATATTTCACCTTGACACCAAAGGACTAAATCTGGCTTGGCGTTGGGAACATCACTGCTGAAAAATGCTTGACTGAAATATAAAAAATAACCCAAATCAGGAAGTCAGTATCATGCTGTTTCAACAAAATTAAATGTAAACCACTTTCAGTGGTTTTTTTTTTTTTTCTCAAGTCTTAACCCATCCCAGATTACTTTTCAAAAGCTTTATTCCTTACATTCTTGAAACAACCAAGACTTAACTTTTGAAACCAGATATGTTAGCCTCTAGTCTTCATAAGTTTAAAAGGAATTATATTCTTTGTAAGTCTGACTCATATTTATTTTCCTATAGACAACCATTTTGGAAACCCAAAGACCTGACGAGTCAAATTTTGTGAAATCTGTGATAGTCTGTTTATTTACCAACTTTTCATCAAAAACTATGTATTACTGCTTTCACTTCAGAAAAGGTGAGTTGTCTGAAAATAAGCTCTCTTGGCGGATTCTCCTTACGGGGTGATCTTGTGACAATAAAGCCTCATACAAGAGTATCTAAAATAACTGCTAATTTAAATGTAAGTGAGTTTACAATCTCTCAGGGATTTTTCCCTAAGCTTTATTCCTATTTGTTAATGATGCTAAAACACACACCTAAACACCTTCTGTCCACAGAATAATGTTAAACAGGCCAGGTTGGATGAGGCTTTGAGTGACCTGGTCAAGTGGGAGGTGTCCCTGCCCATGGCAGAGGGGTTGGGACTAGATGATCTTTAAGGTCCCTTCCAGCTTTAACCATTCTATGATTCTGCGATAATTTAGAAGGCCACAGCAGGATTACAGAGTGATCCCCAGAGTACAGCAGCAACTTCCAAGATCCTCCAGCCAATCTGGTATACCTACACAGTAAGGCACTAAGAAGAAACTCAAGCTCAGCCGTGGGTCTGAGCCGTGTTTGTCAGCCCCTGTTTGTCATATACACCACCACCCCCACTGCCCAGCATCAGTTTGAAGATCTCTGCACAATAATGTATTATTCAGGATAGACATGCTTTGTGACAGTTCATAGCACACTGAAAAAAATCTCCCCCGGATAATTTGTCTCAATCCCAGGACAATTTGATCACAAATCCCATCAGCCAGCAGGACCCTCCTCTTATTTTAGCACTTTAGCACACTGCACTGAGGCTAAAACTCTTTTCTCAACCTGTCTTAGATGTATTGCATTTGCATTACATTACTCTGTGACCTGACTGACAGATTAGATGTTAGATTTGGGGGAGACCTCTCCTAGAATCTGTAGTGAGGACTCCAGTGGTCATCTTTCTAGCAGTCAGAAATGACTAATTTTTCATTAGGGAATCCACTTGCAATCAATATGAACAAACCATCTAAAGCAGTTTTAAAGTCATTATATACTTCTGCAGTCTCTGGTTATTCTGTTTGTGTGCGTATGGATCCCCAAGCCACTTTCTTCCTTCACATTTATTATATGCCTTTTACCAATGAGATGCTGGATTTGTTGAGGAACATGTGGCTATTAGGACAAAGTATATTTTTCTTTCTTTTTCTTGCAGCTGTATAAGGATAAAGGGCACACATCCTGTTCAGTACCAATTGCTGGAAAAAATTAAGGCCTCTCACACATACACGTGCACCACAAGTGTGATACGCATTCACCAGCCTGCACCGATGAGGAATTTTCTTTCTTTCTTACAACAGAGCCTCTCCTCTGGATGTTGATAAATCCGTAGATGACTTATCTCTAGATTTTGTGTATATATTTCAAGGGAGCATGTTTCTTGTATTTGACTGGACTGGAAATGCAAGGAAATTCCACAAAGTATTTCTTTAGTCATTTTTCCCCTGGGTCCAGTTTCTTCAAATTACCTATAAAACTGTTCATAAAACAATCAGAAAAAACATACCTTGGAACAGTAGTTCTGCTACTTCTTTCATATTTTGCAGTGGCTTTGGTTGTATCTGTCTCCAGCATGTGCTGGAGAAGAATAGAAGAGAGTCAAAGAGGTTTCACCCAAGCTAGGAAGGTTTTTGCTTTGTTTTTTTTTACTAGTTTCTTATTAGACTGTTGAGAGCATATTGGTTGTTCTTCCAGTTTGATTAGGAGAGGAACCTGAAGGGCAAGAGTGAAAACAAGATGAAGAAAAGAACTTTTCTTTTAAAAATAGTAGTGTCTTTTTACAGGCCTCTTACTTGAAGAACAAGAGCTTCTGTTCTTTTCCATATTCTGTACCATTTTATCCAAACTAAAAAAACTTGTACGTTTGATATACACATATGGTCTTAGTTCCAAGCAGAGCAAAGAGGTTACTGGGAAAATGGGAATTGGGCCCTGAATTCCTAACTGCTACTTTTTGAATTGTCATCCATACTGGCCCTGCAACTACCCACAAATATGTTCTTTTATGTAGTGATATGAATTTGATAAATTCTGCGAAATTCTGTCACCGCAACTTTTCCTCTTTAACAGACTTAAGATTTATCTAACTGATATCTCTGAGCTCAAGCTTGTATTCATGCCTGTAACACCTGACCATCTAAAGTGAAAACATCAGCCTTACAAGACTGCATATTAGCAGTGTCTGGAGTGGACTCTGCTGATGATTATGGGAAAGGATAAGGTTCCAGATTGCCCAACATTGCATACGCATGATTTCCCTAGAATTCCCACGTGCTGCACTTTGTCACTGCTGTCCACATTGGCGTTGATCAGTCTGTGTTTATCAAGAGGAGTAGGAGTAGGTTGGGTTTAGTTAGCTTATTCATGGGCTTCTGCTGGAGCAGAAACCATGGACATGGTGCATCATATGTCACCATAATGCAATTTGGAGGCTCCTTCTGTAAAAGCCTTCTGTTATTTCACATACATTCTTGCTGCTGATAATCAGTGGATAAACAGCTTTCATAACAACACTGCAACCCCCCCATCCCCACCTAGCAGTCTGACAGTTGACTTGATGGTTAGCCACGGACTTGTAGCAGTCTTGGGTAGCCAGTTTCCAGATAGCAGCCAACCTTTCTGGTCACTATGGGCTCTGTCACTCATGGTATGTGGTTCCAAAGGACTGGGCCAGTTTATCACACAGGCCTGCTGAGGCCTGCTTCCTTATGGAGAAGTTTTAGAGATGCTGTTGTATATCAGTAACTGCAAAGTGATGTGATTTGATCCTCTGTATTAGTTCAGTTCCAGAAAACACTGTTGGACATTTTGGGAAAGTTAGTATCATTCATCACGTCATACAAAATGATGAACACTGATATATCCATAGACAAACTATCCCTAGATTTCATCTGCTTTTTTTTTTTTTTACCACCATCCATGTCGTTTAGCATTGCATTTCTTCTCAAGTTCTAAGACCTGTCTGCACCTTTATACATTGCTTCTCCAGTTTGTAACACCTCAGTTGAGGTTATAAGGAATTGCTCCACAAGAACCATGCTAGCTCCATCTTGCTGCAAACTGAGCTGCATGCCAAACCGTCAAAGATGTATGTGGTTGGGGATGGCAGTCATTCTGTTTTTAAAGCCAGAAAGGAAAAATAAATTATCTTATAATGCACCATAGGCTGATTCTTAGAAGAGTTTTGCTCAATGACATGGTAGGGAAACTGAGCTGTGCCCTTTCTTCTTCTAGTGTTTTATATGCAAAACCCTGCGTAGATACCACTAAGCAGGCTTGGTGAGGTTTTCAGAAAAGAATATGAGTAAAGAAATGGACGCTTGAAGGTAGAGCCACTGAGCCAGATCAGGAAGATATGTAACGGTGTGTCCTCATTTCTTGCATGCTCCAGCAGTGCCAGTGTCTTCATCCTATGAACTGGGAACTCAGAACTTGAGCTCAGCAAGCTTCAGATTAAATCAGTGAGTGAAAAGAGGAGAAAGTGAAACAAATGCAGTGTGGGGAGAGGAACTCAAGTTCTTTCGTATTCACTTCTCTGTGAAAACTCAGGGCAGGCCCATGACAAGAATTCAGAAAGCAAAGGGACATTCATCCATATCGAATATTTATGTAAAACACAATCTAAGATTATGGGGGACCAGGTAGAAGCAGGAGAGTGAAGGTCCAGGAGTGGAAAATGATGTGCGAGTATTTGGGAGTATTTTAGACAACGTAGCATGTGGTTCAAATAGGTGGTTAAAGACAGATGTGTTAGCATACAGGTAGTGGAATATAAAAGCATTCTCTAGGGTGTATGTTAAATGCATCCAGCACAATGTAAACATTTGACAGTCAGTTGGGTTAAACACACCATCACTTTGGGGCATAAGACTTACAATAAGATCAAGGAGTAACAGAGCTATTTGGTTTAAATAGTAGTCTCTGTTCCTCTCTGGGCTGGCTTCAAATGTCAGGAGTGATCACACATACCTCCCCAGGAGGGCCGTACCAGTCCTTCCTTTTACCGCTGCTCCTTTCAGTCTTAAGAGAGATTTTCTAGGCTCTTATTTTCTCACTGTCCCCTTTTCATTTTTTGTAGGTCTTGTTTCCAAAATGCAGACCTGGGCTGCTTTTAGGCATGGGCACTGAAGGCCACATCAGTGAATTAAGGCTTTAATTGTGAAACTGCCTGGAACAGGCTGGGGAGCATGGATCTGAACTGAAACAGGTTAAAAAAAAGTCATGTTAGTTTGCCAAAAATATGTAGTACTGTGATGGATAACTTAAAGCATAGAGAAAAGCCTAGTATTAATTTCAGTGATCTTAGTACATGGTAAAATGCACACTGCCTTGTCTATGCAAGATTTCTCAAGCATATTTATTAGCATATGTTAGCTAACAGGTGTTAGCCTCAAATTTCTAGACAATGTAGGGGCCAATGTGAGTCTGGAGCTCAAAGTACAGTATGAATTTAACTGCTTTTTTTGGTTGGTTTTTTTTTGGGGGGTGGTGGTGGTGGTGTTTTGCTTTTTTTTTGTTCTTGCAAGCAGATGCTTCAAATATTCATTTCAGTTTTGAGAGTGTCCTGCTCAGGGAAGCGTCTTCTGTAATCCTGGTTATATTGTAGTTATTTGTAAATAGTTATGAAGATTGTCTCATATTGATATGAAAGTTTTAATAATAATAACTGGATAAAGTTTTAACAGGATAGATTTATTCTGCCTCTTTTATCCTACATTAGAGGATTCTTTTGTCATTTGTTTTCCCTTAGTTTCCTGTCTCTTATCAAAAAGTTCCCTTCTTTCACAACAAAGTGAATGTAGTGTATCCTTGAACCCTCCAATGGTTTGAATATTTACTGGTCAAAAGTCTGTGTAAAGGTAGTTCTGTGTTTCAGTAACCTTCCTGTCCATCTACTGTTACTGACTTGTGGTTTTATTGAAAGTCTTGTGATACTTCATGTTTTTCATATTAAAAAAAAAAATATTTCTTGCTCTTACTGCAGGGAATGGGATGTATCTCAAAGAATGGAAATTGAGTGAACAGAAAAAATCTTTTTCCAAAACTTCTATGATTTTTTGAACTAATCTCATGAGCTGTTGTGGTCTGGCTCTTGATTTTTTACTATTTGGCATTCTGGGCATTCCCCACCCTCTCTCAATGCACAAGCAGGTAGCCCAACGCCACCAGAGTTAAAGTTCCAACTCTGGAAAGATTCGGGATTTTTCTACAAGGATGGCATGGTGATTCATTCTGAGCTCTCACAAGACAATCATGCAGCTGCCCCTGTTTCAAAATCAGCAGCCCCGCCAGCTTGTCTCCATCAGCCTTGAGAAAACAGGAAGCACAACGGCCACCACAGGAAGTGGTGCGCTCTTACACCCACCCCAAAAACTGAGCTGCCGAACCTATTGCAAAATGTTAACAGAACACTGCAGGGTGCACGGAGAAAGAGATGAGAAATACGCTGACCTCTGGGTGCCTGTGCAATTCCTGCCTTCAGTTTCTCAGGCCCGTAGCCTAACTCAGTCACCAACATGTCTTGTGTTTCTCAGTCATTGCAGCTTAAATCTCCTAGAGTAGGGTGCTCTTATCCAGAACGTGAAGACCTTTTCTTAATCACTTTGTTTCATCCCCAAAATCTGTACAGAAATGCAGTAAGAGGCTTCTTGTCTGGAGGGCGACAGACTGAAAGATAGAAATAGAAAAGGTGGCTAGGACTGTGTTTTGTTCATCATGATTAACTGTGTACTTATTTCCTTGGCAACGTGGGAGAAACGGGTGTTTTTAAGGTGGAGATTTATATGTGTTCTTGTGATTTGGATGTTTGTCATATTAAACAGGAAAAAATATTTCTCACTCTCATGGTTGCAGGGAAAGGACTGTACCATAATATTTCAGAGAACAGAGGTGCCTTCTGCATATAAAAGGAGGAGCACAATGAACTGCTCTATGTAGGAAACAGCATTCCTTGAGACTGCTGTGGGGCATGGAATAGAACTGGGAATGGCTGAAAGGGAAGAACAGGAGGTTCCACAACAAGCAAAAGAGAAAAGAGAGATACAACATGCAAAAAGATTTGAAATTGGAGAAGGTGTTTTGTTGCACTTGGTTACTAAAGTCATCTTGAAAATTTGTTCTGCAAAACCAAAGGGGGAAAAAGGCAAGTTTATATGCTGGATGATGGCCAAGTAAAATTTTAGTAGAGGCTTTTAAATTAAAAAAGCATTATTTGTGAATTAGAGAAGCTCCTGCAAAAGAAGTGCAATAATAAGAAGGCAGGAGAGGACCAGGAATGGAAGATGATATTATCTATTGAGACATAGATCTAGGCGTTATTTTGCTGCTAGATCTTTCATTTGTCCAATAATTGCAGATCCGGTCCTGGAAACCAAGCTATTTGTATATTCTTATTAAATTCTCTGAATTATTTTGTCAACAGTTGAAGCTTTTGAAAGCTGGAATTTTTTCTTGTGTCAGAATTTAACAAAATTTGAAATGAAAAAGTATGAAATTTTGGTCTGAAACAAATGTTTCATTCAACTCGTAATTAAATCTTGGGGGATTTCCATTTTTGTAATAAAACTGTAAAAATTATTTAGAGTGAAAATTAATTCCCTAGCTTTCCTATTTTTTTTCTCTTTTTTTTCCTTTTTCTGATTCAGCCAGTAAATGTCAAGTAATCCCACAACTCCAACCAAACTGAGAAAAGCAGTCAGACTCCTGAAATCTGGTCTTCACCATTACTGGAAGATGGAGAACATTAAGAGCTTTATGGCAAGAATGCTCAAAGTCCTACACAGAGAGTAAATGTAGATTTGAAGACGTTTCATTTTGAAGATTCATCAGACAGCTATCTCTAGGAAGTTGGCTTGGTTTTACTAAAGTGGCAGTGTTGTATGTAGAATCTTAAGTGATCTTGCCTGGGTGTGGAATACAGATGAATATCTTATACGGCAGAGTGGATAAATGCTTTATCTCTTTGTCTGTCAGCACTAGCTCCTAAGTATCTTCTTTCTCTGTCACAGTTCAATTGATCTTACTCTATGGCAAATGGAAATGCAGTTCTACCGAAAATCAGTTGAATATTTTACCTGCTGCTGTTACTGTAGGGAGACTTCTATCCAGATTTCTGTTCTCCAAATTGCTTTAGATTGGAATTTATAACACTTTCAGCACAACTTGCTTCTGAAAATACTTAATCTGAGATGAGAACTTCATAATACTTCCTTTTGAAGTAACTCATTCTATACAGATTGTTTCTGTTTTGCACAGTCATTCAGCAGGCAGCTTCAGTTTGTCTTGTAACTCCCCTCATTACGTTAACTCTCTTAACAGCACACACTTTGGAATTTTTCTAAAGCTCATAACTGTGGTTTTTTTCCTGCCATGAATTACATTTTCATTTCAAGCATGCACAGAGATTAGCAACATGACCAGTTCCGATATTAACACATCCATATTCTCTTCATTTTGATCTAACGTCTCTCTTCCTGCTGATTATTCTGGCTGTTGGCTATTTTCAAAGTTCTAAAAATATTAATAAAATCATGACGTTTACTAGACAGGATACGGCTGTGCTGTTCATGTCTTTTCTCCTGAAAACTATGACACAGTTATGCTTTTCTCTTGGTGGCAGACTAGGCAAAATACATGGCTAATCCTGTTTGTTTCTAGTGAAATGTTTCAGTTCACACACTTGCCACAGATTTTCCATGAAGGCCTTAATTAATTTATTTATTTTTTTGTGGACAAATCAGCATATCCTTAAACTCCAAGATACGTCTTACCACTCTGCATCCACACAAAAAAAGTCACTGTCTCACTTAAATTTGAGGTCTGTGTTGAATTCTGTCCCCTTGGGAATATTGTGCATGTACTTAAGATTAACTTCCGGGATTCCATCTCCTGGCCACCTAAATGTAAAAAATAGCCTGTCCTGAGCAAGGAAGAGATTCTTATTGTGCCTGTTACTGTGAAAATCCATCCTGGAAAATAAACATTCAGAAACAAACTATTTCACCAATTCTTCCTCGTTTACTTTATTCAACTTTGACTGCAACTCACGATTTGCTTCCAGATGTTTTCCAGAGGTCTGATGATTCGTCTCAACCTGCTTCTGGCTTAAGGAAAAAATCAGTCTCAATAAATGTTATGATCTATCCAAAGTGAGTATTATTAACTTCGAACACTAAAAATTTGAGTTCTGAGAGGAAAAACCACACATTATCATAAATTTTCATTGCACTAAAACACAGAGCCAATGAAGAGGATCAGGGAAACCAGGGGGGTTTCAGTCCGCTTAAACTTTTTGTGCTTATTAGACTAGATCATGCTCTCTAAAATTTGTACCTTATTAGTGGTCTAATATGCAGCATGAAAATAACGTAATGTGTGAGGCAAGAAATAGAAGAAAGGGGTGCATTTCATGCAAATGAACTAAGAAAGTGTTCAGGACTAGCACTTAGGAAGCTGAGAGATTCTTGTAGTCAGAAAGACTTTCTGTGCCTACCGGTGGACAAAGCATTGATTGGTTGAATTTGACATAGCCCTTTGCAAGTCATGTAGGTACAAAATTGTCCTCAAGGCTAGAAAAAACACCCTCTGGGAACACAGGTATAACTTGTATTAAACTGTATCATGTGGGTGCAGATTTGAAAATGGAAAGCAGTCTTTAAAATGTGGATGTGTGGTTTGAAGAACAAAATCTGTCTTACAGGAGGCTTAGTTAAATTTGATTACATTTCAATCAATTATTTCTTACTATTTTTGCAGAAAGAACTTTTTCAAAATGCCAAGCTGCTCGTATCCCTCCTGCCTATGACACTGCCTGGGCAGTCTCTGAGCTGACTCCTCTAGTTTTCCTTTCAGCTGTTCTTACCAAGATAATAGAAGGCCTCAGGTAAGGACCATAAATGCGTAGCTTTATAGGCTTTCACTAAGAGCAAGAGGAAGCATAATTTCTCCAGTAGCCACTCTATAACACAATTTTTTTATTTCAAAACCATCTGGTTTGATTTATTTTTTTTTAAATTAGAGAACTATGCTGGACACTTCACTCTGTCCCTTCATTTGTTCTCTTAAATTCACTGGCAAGGTCATCACTCTGGTTATTCTGTATCTATACTGTATTTCCAGCAGTCAGCAGCTTCTTTTAACACCTCATAACCTAATTTTGCTAAGGTAGAACTCTTTAGAACTTATTTTGTGAAATATGTTTCAGGTTTATTTGGTTATTTTGTCATTTGGTTGCTTGTATTAATTCCCAAAACTGAGAAACCAAAAAAGAATTGGAATGATAGAGAAAGAGAAAAATGAAAGAAAGGCTGAAAGCTCAAAACACACTTTCATCACTCTGAGACTAACATATATTTTAGTCCATCAATTGCTCAATTCAACCTTAGATCAAAATATACTTTTTATTTCATTAATTGAAGCATAATTGTGTTTAATTCAAACTCTGACTGTGCTTGCAGTTTCTACAGTGAGAAAGGGAAACAGTTTGTTCTCCTCTTACACACTTAAAAAGTTGATTTTCATAGTTCCTGAGCAATCTTGGTTTCAACTGCAGTTGTTGGAACATTTAGACTACTAGATATTTTACCAATAAATAATGTAATCCTCTTCAGAGCTGCATATGGTCTATAAAGTATTTTATAGGATCAGTAGTACTTTTGAAACTAAATCAGTGCAGAAAAATACTTTCAGCTTTTCTTGATGTAATCAGAGCTTAAGGGGAAAAGTGTTGTTAGCTTTATTTATTGCTTAAAGCAAATGCTTAAGCTTTTTTTTAATAAAATCAGTATCTAAAATATGAAAATTGTGTATTTTGAATGACAGAAGGTTTCTACATGCCAATTCCATTCCGATTCCACCAAATTTTCTAAGAGGGAGTAACTTCCTTATGTCAGGATTATGTGACAGAGCTGTGTTCAGGATAGAGCTGACTTCAGAGAAAGAGCAGATTTCTGTTTGCCTTCTTTGTGAAATTTTTTAGCAGTTTTAGCCTTATTTAACATTACGCTTGTCCCAGGTTTCAATTGCAGATGCTCACATTCATTTTTCCTTTGGAGCAGACAGCTTGAGTCTGAATCAGATGACAGAATGTTTGGACAAGGTTGTCCAAGGACAATGTGTGATCTGCTCTGGACATCGCAAAGGAAGAGACCACAGCTGATGTAGACCTTCCTGGTAAATCCACACTTGCTTATTCTATAACCCTCAGGAATGTAAGAACTTTTCTTACTGCATAAAAATTCAGAAGATCAGGTATAAGATTTTCCTTAAAAGGGGTTAAGCACCACTTTGAGAAGATCAGCTCTGATCTTGTCTGGTTTTTCAATGCTGCCTGTCTTTGTTTTCTGCTAAAGAGTTAAGATTGATTTTGGAGCAGCATCTTCCAGAATCATTAGTTTCAGTCTCTAGACTTCAAGACCATCAGTCTTGATCTCTATGATTATGTGCAATGAAGCTGGGCTTCATTTAGGATTAGCATTTCCTGGTAAGAAAAATAATGAAGGCTTGCATGAAGGAAAAAAAAAGAAAAGAAAATAAATTAAAAAAAAAAAAGCAGCCAGAACATTTCTACTCTGCATTTTTCCAGTTGGTGATAAGCTTGACTGTATCTGTCCCCCACACATGCAAACATTGAGCTTTGTTTCTGCAGGTCACAAATGGCATGATTTTGCATTTCTGCCTGCCTGCCGGTCTGGGTGAAGTAAAGCAGTGGGGCTTTGCAGAGTGGGACAGCTGGGTGAAATGCTTCTTGCTCTCTTGATTCTTTCTTTCTCTTTCAAAGTGAGTTGCGCTAGTCCTTGTGGGAAGGAAGGAGAAGATGGTGGTTTTGTCATTCTCAGTGACTGTTCTTTTCTTTGGCAATCTTGGAATTTCCCCAAAGGCTTTTGTTTCTTGCAGCTCCTCTGATGTATTTTTTTCCTTCAGTTTCTTTCCTGAGTCTCTGAGCCCCAACCATACTTGATCGCTCTCTTTCAGCAACATAATGGAAAACTAACCTTTGACCCATCCAGACCCTTTGGAACACCAGGGCTGTAATAAACTACAAAAAGATGTGAAGGTATGGCTGCTGCTTGCCTCTGGTCGATGGATTTTATCAGAAAAGGTAGTGCAGATTTGTATCACTCAGCCACACCAAGGTTATACAAAGAGCAGCAAAGCCCCAGGAGCGTAACAGTCGGTCTGCTCTTAACCTCAGCCTTTATCTCTCACAGCCAGCTTCCTTCCCACACCGCAAGCACCACATGTTATTTTACAGTGAAGCAACACTCAGCAACTGGGGTCTCTCTGCCTGAAGAATGGAAAGGGAAAAGGAGGATGACACGAACGCAAGATGGGTGGGCACCATGAGGACTAACAATTGTGGAACAATGCTCTTACAAACCAGTGCCAATCTACTACCTGCCACAGTGTGTGAGCTTTGGAGTGGTCAGGATGGGCTTTTCATCAGTCATTTCTTTTTGACTCAAGCTGTTACCTTCACCTCTAGGTGATGAGAGGTGAATTTGACCAACAACTACTGAATGAAATGAGAGAAAGCTGAAGGAATCAGAGGGTGGTAACACCTGCTTCAGCCTGCCGGAAGGCACCCATGACTAAAAGCAGTGCCCCCCCCCCCCTCCCCATACCCCAGGGGAATATATTCATTGTACCCGGAGGTTGGTGGCAGCTCCCATAAGGTTCTATCACTAAAAGGTCACATCACCCCACATCTGGTTTGAAATTTGTTGAACCCCATGAATAAGTGGGGAAACTGGTTGTACCCTTCTATGCATTTCCAGTTAATCATCTCTACAGGGGCAAGAGTGGTGCTTACTGGAGTTCACAAGGAGTGAGGCTTTCTGAAGTCTTTGGCAGAGGATAAATCCCTGAGCATATGTGCCTGGAGAACAAAAAGAAAACAAAGGAGAATCTAAAGCCCAAGGGTAAAGGTCTGTCCGAGTCAGAATGTGTTGGTATTTGCTATCTGATTATTAACAAACAGGACAGATATTTGGTTGGTGAGAGTTTTATGTTCAATATCTTGCAGAAATCAGAATAGTATTTCTTACTCTTTATCCCCAGATCTGCAACATAAAATGATAAGCCGTTTATAAACATGAAGTGGGGTAGACAAAAAAAAACCACCCCAGAGACAGCTGCACAGACCAGCAGCTGTGACACACACAGGAAATTTGGATGGAAAGAACCATTAGTGCATTGAGACCATCTCCTCGCCTGTTAGCAGGGCCAGCCCCCTTTTAGCAGACTTTGAAAAAGCAGCTCCTTTGTGATAGATAGACTTTTAAGATTTTGTGCTTCTCAAATAGTGTCTCAGGGAAAAAGCCTCTTCAGGTATCAGTCTCTGGCTCTCCTTTTCTAATTTGAACTTGTGTCCGTCCTGCAACAGAAATAGGCCTGTCCTCTGTATTTGAAGGACCTGTCAAACCACCATTTTGCTCCGTGTTATCCAAATAATGACTGTTCCTTTGTTGTTCTACAGCAAGTTCAGTTACATGACAAAGCCCATCCTAGGATAGGCATATGATGACTAGGAACAGTTTTGCAGCCAATTTGTTGAGTGATGTATGATTGTCTTAAATGCTAAAGGAAATAAATAGCAGACAAGACTGTACATGCCTCTTGGCCAAAATGCACATCTCCCATCAAGCTTCAAATATTATAGTTTTGCTTTGCAGACCATCTGCTTATCCTCTCAGTCCCTTAGGAATGGAGTGTATTAAACTGTTGATAAACACAAGTTCGAATTTTCGAGACTTTGTGACAAGTCTGTAGTTGGGTCATCCTGATTTCCTGCTGATAATCTGACCGATTTCAAATTAATTGTGAGGAAAAAATCCAAAGTAAATGTTCCATGTGTAACTCGATAAATTTCATGGCCATTCGGTGTCCAAGAATATTCTATCCAAAATTAAAACCTTTTATCCTATTATAAACTACAGAAGATATTCAATGGAAGCTTTTTGAAGAGCCACAGCTGGAAAACTACTAATTGCACTGGCAAAATAAGAACTTCTGAAGTCTTGTCTGGCTCTTAAGCTCAGTCTGTCATTTTCCCCATCTTGCCAAACACAGAAAAGCATGTGTTTTCTGTCAAAGTCCCACAGCAAACCATGTGGAAAACAAAGAGCTATAAATAAGTCCTCCCCAACATGAGAGTTGACTAATCTCCTGCTTCCTCCAAACCCCCAAAATTTTCCTTTGCCTTTACCTGTCTTTGTATTAAAGCCACATTGCTACTCTTTCCTGACCACCTATCTCTTGAGATCTCATCCTGCTACATTTGGTGTTCTCTTTCAATCCTTAAATACTTGCAAAAATGTCACTTTGATGACCTGTAACCTCCAAATTACTTTTGTGGAAAGGTAGATTTCATAAAAGAAGATGGAATTGCAAATGATAACATAGGAGAGTATGATCCACTGATTGGGGTCTGGCTTGTAATCTAGGATATTGTGTTAATTTTCTAGCTCCTTGACTCATTGGCCAGCCACTTGCACTCTCTATGCCTTTATTTTTTCCTGTCAGTCATGAGGGGGTACATGTTTGGTGCCTTGTTTGAAGTGAAATACTGTGTCTAAAGAAGAGTAAAATGTTTTGAGATTTGTTGATTGAAAAAAACAAGGAAAAAGGAAAAAAAAAGGCAATATAAGCATTAAATGCTACTTCCACAAAGAAAAGCCAGCTGAAACTGTGCTACAGAGCTTAAAATACAGGTCTGGGGAAAAAATATACAGGGAGGGATTTCCTCTTGCTGTCGCTGTTGTCAGTCACCATTTATCAGTTATGGGGCTTAGATCACCCAATCACCTGCTTGGTCTTGAATCTGCCCTACATTTAATGGAAATACACTGCCAAAAGTGGTGTCATCTTTACAAAGTATATGCTAGCGGTTTAAGAAGGAGGATAGTTCAACAGCCTATGACAGAGCACAGTTCTATAAACTTTGATATAATAGTGGCACAACAGGGTGTTTTCTCCATAGAACTGGCACGGATTTGTTTGAAACTATGGGATACATAAAGCACATGATAAGGAAGTTTATGCAGAGTTTTAAGGTCTGTTTTTAACTAACCACTTAGTAATGACTATGTCAGTATTTTTAATTTTGTACTATGTTTTAATGTGTTATAAGCCAAACAAATGATAGTTGAACTGAGCAAGAGAGATGATTTCATTTGTTGTTAAGGAATTTTTCACATGACCTAAGTCACAGTTAATCTAAGTCACTAGCTGTATTTTTTTAATTTATCTTCTTTTGTCTCCAATAATTTATTCTATAGGTTCTGTCATTCACTTTTTGCATTTGATTTCAAGTTAGGTTACAGAATTTTCCTTGCACATGTATCATTTCACCCAGATGTTGTTCTCATCTACTGCTAAAATAATAATAGCAACAATAACAATTTTGTAATGTGTTAAAAATCAATTATTTGTGTTGGCTATGGTATTTCAGAATTCCAGAGTAGTTTGTTATTTTGAATTCGTTATGTATTTTGATAATGTTAGGGTGAGTCATAGTTAGTGGAGAAGACTGTCAGTAAATGAAGAACTGAAATCTTTATTGCTTTTCCATATTTTCTTTTTGAGTACAGCTTGGTCTGTTTCTCAGCTGATTGTAAAATAAGAATTTGGAAGAGAACAGCAGAGGAACAGTATTCCAGTGAAAGAAATTACAACTTTCTTTTCATTTGTGAATTAAATTACTTCTTTTCAATTTTTAATTTTCCTAGATTTTTCTAACTGATGTCACAGTTTTAAATTTAATTTCTGCAAGAGATCTATAGGTGTCCTTTCCTGATAAATTTGTTTAGACAAATTCTGGAAGTTTCCCCTGCATACTTTAGCAAATCTCTATGGAGTGTATGTATTAAAGTAGGAAAGTTAAATCTTACTGAGCCATGAAAATATGGCTTCATAAAGCATTTATCTGCACAGAAAATTTTTAAATGTTTATGACTTTATACATAGAAAATTTTGATTGTTTTGAAGTTTTTTGTATGGCTTGATTACAATCTCTTCCTTTCCTTGTGTTTTGCCAGGCCTATCAGAGTTTCTCTTTGAGGTAACTTACCCTTGTTCCCTGTATATTTTCACTGGTTCATTTCTCTGTGACTTCCTGTCTCTGGGCATCAATGTCTCCCTGACTATAACCCCAGCTCTCCCTGCCTCTTTCTTCTCTTTTCTGTGTCCTTCTTGTGTCTTTCTATGCTGTCTACTGCTTTCCAAGTCCTTCTATTCCATGCATCCCTTTCCAGGTACCACGCTTTCCTCAACACTCTGCTTTGCTAGGAATACAATTACAGTGCTGAAAAGGCAAACCATAATTCAGCTCCATCTACAGGCTTAGGAATAATGACTGTTGTAACTAAGCACCCTAACAAAATATTTTTGCAGTGCAAGTAAGTCCTCTGTGTGGGAGGCCAACTTTTCAGATGTGCAGTGTATCATTTGAAAAACTCCCTTGGGGCTCTGACCTTGTAGGCAAATCTCTTAGAACCTAGTTCCAAATGGCTTTTCGTGGTGAACTGGCCGGATAGACAGTGTCTGCTCACAAGACTGCCTTTTTAGCAGGCCAGAATCAAATCTTGGTTGTGTCTGTACATGTATTTCATCCTAGCCCGAGTGAGGAGAACTCGGCCTGCTTCACCCGAAGTGCCAGCGCAGGAGGAGCTAGAACAAAAATCAGTGACTCCATTTTGACACAGGCAGGAAACAATGAGAGGGAGGGGGCCTTGTTTCTACAGCATAAATAACATTTTTTGTGACTCCTGTATCATGATTCAGCAGCTCTGATGTCAATTTACAGTAACAAAGGAGATGGGAGATGGTCTGTGTGGGAAGGAGTGTTGACAAAAGCATCTTGTACAACTTCCTCTGGGCTCCTCAGCTGTGTTATCAGGGGTGGGCAGCTGTATAGGACAAGCCCAGCATTAGGGGAGCAAAGCCCCAGACTGCTGAGAAGAGGTCTGTGGCAATAGCAAGAAATGAGGGTGGTAGATAAGCTTTCAAACTCAAGATCTGTGATCTTCGTGGGGCCACTGGCTCTGCCAACCAGGAGATGCATTTACCTAGTGTAAGTAAATGCCTGGGCTGCAAAAAACACTACATGCACTGTTCAAAGCATACCCCATTTCTGATAATGCAAATTACGAAGCTTAAAGATTAGAGGGATGAACCTAAAAATGTCATGGTTGGTTAAAACATGTGTAGATCCTTGCAATATTAATTTGGGGTTCTCTTTTTTGCATTCAGATTTTTCAATTTTTTCAGTTTCGTGTTTTCAAATTTTTCAAGCTGCCTGATAAAAAACTTCTGAAAGAAAGAGAAACTGAGATTCCACAGAACCTCTCAGTACGCTGAGAGGCTTGGCTTCTGAGAACACCCAACAAAAGATAAAATACAAAACATTGAGTGTGGAATTGTGGGGGGAAAAAAGGATTTGGCAGTATTGTATCTCACAGCTTTTCTCAGCTGTCTTTTTCTCTGTCGCTATTGTATCTGATACCATCCATATCCAACTACACTAAAATCAGTTTTCTAGACCTCATCTTTGAGATGCATCCCAGTTTTCTCCTCCTGAGACTTCCTTTGAGTTGGTCTCTACACAGCCTTTCTTGCCCCAGGCTGCTTGTTTTCTTCTTCTAATCATTTCTCTTGATGTCTCTGCTAAATTTTCACCTTCTCATCACTGATCATAGCACCAGGAAAACGTTGCTGTGTGCTGGATTGCTCATCTTGGATGTTGTGTGTGAATTGTTCCGTTTAACCAAAACTTCAAGTTTCTCTGATGCCTGGTAACAGTGAATGTTAGTTGAGGTTCAGTGGCAATTCTCTTTGCTATTCTTGTTCTGAATCCTCCTCCATAATAACGTCTAGCACTGAGTTTCAGTGTTGCCTGTGGCACTCCCTCTATTGCTCCAGTCCCGGGATGCTTTGCCAACTAGTAAAGAAAAAAAAAAGGGCTTCCCCCACCTACTTTGAAGTACCTCAGATGAACTTTGCTATCAATTGCACTTTTTTTAGTGCTAGCTTTATACAACTTCTGTCACCTTAGACAAACAGAAATGGAAAAACCCTGATCTCATAGTTTTCTTCCGTCTTTGAGAACGTATTCCATAATGCTGCGTGTCAGATTGAAACATAGCAAGAGGTGTTCTCCTTGGTCTTCTTACAGAATTGCTTGTGCCAACCTACTGAGTTTTGTATTTTGCCCCAATGGAGACTGCCCAGATTCATCAAGAGTCTGGAAGGAGGCTGTGAACCACTGACCTCTACACCATTGTGGCCTCCTCATTAAAAGAAAATCGGCCTAGGCTTTAATACCTGGACATAGAATTTGAGTGGTGAATGCTAGTAATGGATCCTCATGCATTTAAGAAGCTGGAGAATTTAGTTCTGTCTCTGCTGGCTTGAGGTGGGGGTTGTTCTGAATCACAGAATTCCTGCTTTGGAGATCCTTTTGCACTCCATGAACCCCTTCGTTACAGAGGCCTGATATTTAACACTTCCTGCACACTATGCCTTGGAGTGTAAGCACTAATTTTACAACTCTCCCAAGTGATGGCTACTCTGCGTACAGGGTATGTAGCACTGTACAGTCTGGAGCTTGCACCACTCAGGGTGACAGCCCAGGTCTCACTGCTTGCACTAGCAGTGCAGAGAGTTTGAATCTTGGCACCAAGTATTCAGAATATGGACCTCCCTAGGGAGGGATGTAGATCTCACTGTGCAGAGAATGAAAGCGTGAATATTGGTTATAAAGTATTGGTGTGCCTGCAACACTGATACTGAAACATCCACACTGAACTACAGCCTGTCCTCTGTCAACTTAAGAGCAGGAACCATTGTTTGGGCTGTACCCTGGAAGACATGTTAGATTGTAGGAATCCGTGTTTTCATTATTGAGCGCAGAAAAGCCCTCTTTCATGGTCAGAACCCAGCCTTAACTACATTTAGATATAAGCTAAAGATCATGTACCTAACATATAACATGTACTGAAACCCAGCTTGGCAGGGTAATATTGTGGCCCCGTTATTTAAGTCTCTTAAGTTCTTAGAAAAGAACAAACCAAGGCTGGTCCTCTGCTAGAGGTCTAGATTCTGCTAGATCTTCCAACACTATTCATTGTTCACAGTCATATGGATTTCCCTTCCTTTTCTCGTTTACATTTGTTAAGTCTAGGTAGATCACCTTTTCAGGATGAACCCTTGGTTCTAACTTTTGTAAATCCTCTATGACTCATCTACCACAGTTCACTTCTCTGCCCTAACCTGCTCTCTGGCTTTATCTTTTCCAGACCAGGCCCATCTTTTGTCTTTTTTCTCCAGCATGATGCTGAAACCTGCCCAGATTAAATAGCACTCACCAGGCAGCCCTGTTTATTCCTTACAAACACTGGGACAGTGCGGTGGGTCGGACTGAGCTCCCAGCTGGAAGTTGTCCATCAATGCATGGAGGCAGGGGTAAAGGAGTCAGCGGGGCTAGTGGACAGACTTGTGGTGCACACAGAGTTAATGTGCTGACAGAAACACTGAGGTTTACATCTGTAAAACCAAATATAAAAATAATATGATGAGTAAGACTAAAATTCCCTGTTCTGAGCTTCCATGGGGCCAGCTCCCCTCCCCCCCCGATTCAGGGGTCAGAAGTCACTTCTCCTTTTCTGCTGTGCCTTGCAGAAATGTGTCCTGGGATGAGTCAGAGCAGGACTTCCAGGCAGTAGCGTTACTGCATTTGTCTCCCACCAAACAGCAGGCAAAAATGCCTACTGCTGGGGCCTTGCAGCTCCTTTCAGGTGCTTAGAGGGTTCTCCTTCTGATTCACTTGTTACCCCTTGATACTGTTTTTTTTACTGCATCATAGGATCATAGAAAACATTAGGTTGGAAGGGACTTCTGGAGGTCACTTAGTCCAGTCTCCTGCTCAAACCTTCACAATTAGATCAGGTTGCTCAAGGTCGTGGCCAGCTGAGCTTCTGAAAATCTACAAGAAATACCACAGCAACCTTGGACACCTCTTCCAGTGCCTCGCCACCTTCGCGAAGAACTTTTTAAAATCTGTGTGCCCTATCTACTTTCATGTTCTGTCGCTGTTTCTCTGCTTGCCCGTGCCCCATCTGTCAGTGCTTAACATCTAGTCTTACATATGTGGGCACTCCAGAGATGTTTTTATGTGGCCTCTCCTGAGATTTTGTTCTGGTACCTCCTCTTTGCAGTTAGTGCACTCTCACGGCACCATGCATGTCACACCGCTTTCAAAAGTGAGCTGTGTTTAAGGACGTCCTGAGGACAGAGTGCTGATAGCACTATCAGGTGTGAAGGAGCATGAATTTACAAAGCCACTCTGATCCCTTTATTAGCAAGTTTTATGGTGGAAATTGAGCTGCCAAAATGTCCTCCTAGGAAAGAACACCCCCCCGCGGTGGCGAGGGAGCCAGACTCTTCTGGAGGGTTCCCTCCTTCGACCAGGGCAGATGCTTGCCAAGCTTCATGAGACACTTGGGGCCTAACTCCCACCGAGGCCGTGCCTGGCTAAAGGAAAGTCTCCCACAGTGACAGAGTGACTGGGGGAAGGTTTAGCACCACCCCAGGGCTGGCGGTGTTCCCGTCCACCAGCAGACCACCTCGTCTTCATGGGGAGAGGCGAGCAGTGATACAGCCGTACCAGCCTCATACCCCGACTCCGTACAAAGCCCATGTCCTGCGCTCACCTGCGAACTGCCACGGCAAAACAAGTCATTGCCAAGCTCTCCCTGCAAGTTGTCATCCAACTCCGCGCTGCATTTGGGTATTTTACGAAGGCCACTCATGCAGTATGACCCTCGAGTTTAATTGCTTGTATGCAGTAGCTGTGTGAAAGATCGGGTCTTATCTACCAAGTTGTATCTTCTTCCTCGCCCTGACGCTGGTCGAATTCCCGATTTCCCCATTAAAAGCTTTAGGTTTAGCGCGAACCTCGGCAGGGAAAGGGGAAGTTGGTGGGTGCCCAGCGATCTGGTTTTACAGGCAGGTAGCGCCTCCCTGCGGTGGCTCTGCAGAAATACAGCTTTAATGGGATCGCCCCTTTGCCCAGCACGGCGTCAGGCTGCTCCCCAGCAACTGTGAGCTACAAACTCCAGAAACCTCAAGAACCAGAGAATAACCGATTTTCCATTTTTTCGTTTTACATTTATTCCATTTTTTTCTCAGCTGAATGCTCTAAACGGATTTCTCAGATTGGTACAGGGAACTACTGGAGGGAGTCCAGCATAGGGCAACAAAGATAATTAAGGGATTGGAGCATCTCCCTGATGAGGAAAGGCTGAGGGATCTGGGACTCTTTAGCCTGGAGAAGAGAAGGCTGAGGGGAGACCTTATCTGTGTTTACAAGAACCTAAAGGGTGGGTTGAAGGAGGATGGAGCCAGACTCTTTTCAGTGGTTTCCAGCGATAGGATGAGGGGCAACGGGCACAAGCTGGAACATGGGAAGTTCCACTCAAATATGAGGAAAAACTTCTTTCTGGTGAGGGTGGCAGAGCCCTG
>JAOXNO010000041.1:23322760-23337944 GCA_028565335.1 Limnodromus scolopaceus | reverse complement strand
ATTAATATTTTTAAAAACAAAGATGACAGGAATTAGCACAGAAGGGAAAACATCTCTGTTCTTGTGTTGAAAAAAAAACATCAAGATCTCCTAAGATAGAGTGGCCTACCTCCGCTCTGCTGTTGCGGGACTGGGGGGCCGGGTACGGCCGCGCAGCTCAGCCCCGGGCGGCGGCGACGGCGGGACGGGGTGAGCGGGGGCGGCGGCGGGCAGCGCCGCCCGCAGCGGAGCCGAGTCCGGCACCGGCGGGGCCCGGCCCTGGGCAAGTTTGGGAAAGACGTGGGGGGCAGCGCCTGGCCGGCCCGTTGCTACCGGGAGCCGTTCCCCGGCCCGGCGAGACCGCGGGCTCCGCACCGTCCGCCCCCGGGGCCCCGGCTCTCCCCCGGGCTCCCGGGACCGGCGTTCTCCCCGTCCAGCCCGCCTTTGCTGTAGCTCGCTGGGGGAGCGGCGCCCCGTGGCTGGCGCTGCGGGCGTGCCCGGAGCTGGGAGCTCAGCCCCGGCGGGACGCAGCGGAGAAAGTTTTGGAAGTCGCTTCTCCCGCAGACGATGCTGCGGGAGGTCTTGGCGCCGGGGAGGGGGGGGGTGCCCCGCTCTCTGCCTCCCCCGTGGGGAGCGGAAAGATGTCCCCGGCTTCGCGGGCTGGCCGGGGTCTGCGTGGCCACGGTGGCACATGGACCTCGGGGGGTAACTAATGTACCGGTCCAGTAAGGTGCGTGAACAGGCAGGGTTAATTCCCGTCCCCCCCCCGCACTCCCCAATATGCCTCACTTCGCATGGGTCAGCATTCCTCTGATGGAAAAACCGCGCTGTCTGTCCCGTCAGACGCCATCCCCCGTGATGACAGAAACAGTGGCAAGAGCGGGGCCGCCGTATTAATCCCTTGCGGATAAGAGCTGTGCGGGAGCCTGGCCCAGGCTGGGCGAGGGGGCTGCGGCACCGGTGTCTGTTCGGTGCGGGGGTGCGGGAGGGGAGGTTCTGCCCGACCTCTGCCTCCGGCTGCCACGGTGAGCGGGCTGGGAGGGGAGAAATCCCACCTAGCCCTGAGGGGGTGAACGCCATTGCCTGATCCGCAAACTTTTCCTCTTTCGTCCTGGGGAGGATGGGGAAGGAGCCGCTGTCTCCCAGACTACGGTAGTTTTAACTGCCTTAGGTTTGCCCGGGGTCTGTGGTCCGTTCTGGTCTGTGATACCCCGTTGGCGTTAATCCTGGGCATCTCCAGCTTTTAGCTGCGCATGAAGCGGTGGGTGTGATTTGCCGAAATGCGAGTCTCTCTGCAAAGTGAGGTTTTTATGAGAAGGATGGGGGAAAGGGGAAGGGTCCCGCCCGAGCGGTGCGTTCCCTAAAGATGGGCGGTGATTGCGGAGAGAAGGGAGCGCTCGGCGCGGCGGGCGGACACGGGAACCGGAGACCTTCTGTGCCATCGCCGAGGTCAGGGCTTCCAGGAGGAATTCAAAGCTCTCCACAGGGCTAATGGAGGGAGGCGGCTTGCGGAGAATTTTTTTGGCTGAAAATTATGATTCCTCCCTGGAAAATTACTTTTTTCCATTCCATGCAGTGTTCTTTTGCAACTGTAATACCAAGCAACCGCCTTCCAGGGAAAACACTTGTAAAAAAAGCCTTTTCTTTTTCACCACCCCCCCCCACCATCTAAAACGTTATTGTGTGGCACCATGCAATTACGCCGAGACAAAGATGAAGCTGTGTGGTCTGAAAAGGCAGCGTGTCTAGGAAGGGAGGTGGCAGGTTGCTGCAGGAATTGTCCTCGTGTCAATATTTTGTTTTCTCTTTTCCAGTAGGTTTTTGCCTTGGCATTTTAAGTTTTGTCTGTATTTTCTCAGCCACTGCTTGCCACAGAGGTGCTCAGTGAGCACTGTGAGGTGGGGGGGAGTCTCCTGGGAGGAGGGTAGGAGCTCTTCTGGCTTGGGGTGCAGCCTTCCCCAGCCCCTACTAAGGGGTGTGTAAAATGGCAAAATCTCATTTGTTTCTTTTTCCTGAGCTGGGAAGACCTCACGGTTATTCCAGTCCTGAGGCTGTTGCAGAAGGAGCTGAACAGACCTGACTCCTGAATTCTTGGTTCAGAGACCTGCATGGGACACGTGGTGTTCTGGAGAATGCTGCCAGGGGTAATGGTGACCGGGTTGTGATCCAGCAGGGCTGGAAGCTGTGATCTCAAATGGTATCGTTGTCAAAACTGACAAGTAAATAATGCACTGGCTATTTCTTTGCCATGCGTGTTCTTAAATAGGTCATATACCCTTCTTCAGAAAAACACAGCTCTATAAGCCTGGTTATGCCTCTGCCTCATTGCGACCATGGACTTCACTGAGAACCTGTGAGTCCTTTCTCTAGAAATTCCTCAAGACCTTCTCTAGCTGGGTTCCTAAAACAGATGTTGTTGCCTAAAATTAGGGGTAGGTAAAGACTTCTTCCACCCTCTGCACCTTTAGTGGCAGGGTATTATTTTCTCTCTGGAGCTTTTTTTTCCTAGGACTACATCTTGACTGCTCCTTTTCTTCCTCTTACGTGTTTGTCTTAGGAGCAGCCAGTTTGAATTTAGAGACTTTACAAACATGCAGAAAACTTAACGTGTGTGTACTAATGAGATAGAGAAGCAAAGGGGCTATAGAGATAAAAAGTGCATATTTTTAGAGCAAATGGTTATGATATGTTAGGAAGAAGCAAATGCTGGGAATATGCTCTAACTAATTTGCTGGGCACAAAGATCAGGTGTGTTCTGGATGATGCATGAAGTTCGTCATAGATGTTTTATAAGCATCAGGAATTTATGGCACAAGATAGGGGATGTTCTTGAGCCACAAGGTAATGACAGGCAGGCAGCACAGGTGTAAAGCAATGCATTGTTTTTTTCTTGTGTGAGTAAGAAGAGAAGAAAGAACTCGGGGCTGCAGAAAGTTGACTGACACAAATGTGAGTTAGGGGCATTGGTTTTCTATGCCTTCATGCCCATTTATTGTTCATCACCATCCCTTTTTGGAGGAAAAAGGTCCTTTTCGCTGCTGTAAGAAGGACATGAAGCCAGGTGTGCAGCCTGTTTTCAGAGCCCTGGACGTAGCCTTTGTCCTGCGTGCTGCTGCCTCTCTCCGGGATTTTGGTCACTTAGCCTTGAAGACCCTTTCAAGTGTCCCTTGGGGCTGTGAGTGTGGAGAACAAGATAATAAAAAATGGACCTGTTGCAGTGATTTCTTTTCCAGGCTTTCTCAAACACTGTTAGCTTTGTGATGACAGCGTTGCAGAAGACGCCGGTTGGTGCCACTTCCCATCATTGCCGAGCTGCAGAGAGCATTTGTTTTGCTGTGCGTGTTGCCTCTTCGTAGGCATGTGGTGCTTGTATAAATCCCGATTTTTTTTTTTTGCTCTGCTCCTCAGAGTAAGCTGTTCTCAGTCATTTTCTAGGTCTAATGCTGCCGTAAAGGAAAAGAGCATCCATCAGGCCCACTTTGGGGCTGGAAGGGGTGCCCATCTTTTTTTTAAAGCAGGAAATTCTCTAACTGCAGGTTGTCGTGCAGCAGCTGGTGAGCAGAGAGAAGGCAGTGGCTGGTGTAGTCTGCCAGAAGAGTCCCGTCACCTCCCTGTGGCTGCTGGCTTCAGAAGAAACTCTGTTTAGTTAGGGGACAGCTAACATTTTAAGAGCTTCCTATCTCTTTGTGGTTTCGTTGAGTTTTTTTGGTTTCTGTTGAAGGAGAAATTTGGGGGGATTCTGTGGCATAGTTTTAGCACAGTTGTGTGTCTGCATAGCTGTGGGAGGAGCCTGAATCCCAGAGAGAGGAGCCGGAGGGCCTGGCAGAGTCCCAGGTACGTTGGATGGTGGAGCAGGGCAGAGGGCAGCATGTCTCACAGTTGTTACTGGTGATCTGAGCATCAGCCCAGCGTCAGTTCACTTCCGTGCCTGAGCTGAATTGGTGCACGGAGTGCTCTAAGAGATAAAAGTGTCCCTTGCTGCCCCCCCCGCCCCAACACCTCCACTCCTCTTCCCTGTTGTTTTGCAGTGGTTGTTCCAATAGTGATTTACAGCTGAAACCCCCTTTGGTCGAGTGCTGCCAGTAGAACAAGGTTCTCAGCAGCTTACGTTGAATTACAGATGTAGGGCTAGAGGGACTTCAAGAAGGCATCTAGTCTTAGCAATGAAATGGCATCTGCATCAGGTGTTTGTTATCTTTCTCAAAAGAAAAAAAAACCAATCAAAAACAAAACCCAAAACCCCAACCCTGGAGTTTCTGCATCATAGATAACCTGTTTCGGTATATCACCACTTTGGCAATATGTAAATTTGTTTCTTCATATCCAGGCTGGACCTTGTTTACCATTTGAGCTGATGCTACAATGTGTAAGAAAAGTTGGGCACTTTCCCCCTTTCTTGTCACTTTTAGTGGATGCAGACTGTTCTGTTCCCTTTGGTGTTATCTTTTTAAGACTAAACACTCCCAGGTCATTCAGTCTTTTTTTTTTTTTTCCTTTTCTAGGTCATGATTTCTACATCCTAATTTTTGTTTCTTTCCACTGCAATGTCTCTGATTTTTTGCATCTGTTTTATAAAGAAGAGTATGTGAGGCTGGGTGCGGTCTGTTGGCTGAAGTCTCACCTGTGTGAATGGAATCACTGCTTCTGTGTCACACCTACAATGTGTCTACTAATATGTCCCAGGATATGTCATTTGCCTACTTTGTAGCAACATAAGCCTGCTGGCTTGGAATTAATTTGGGAATGAATGTAATGCACGTAGGCTTTTTTTTTTTCCTCTGGTGACACATCAGAGTTACTGTTTTGTCACGTCCATTTGATTATATTTTTTTTTTCCCCTCAGCATACTGTTTTGTACTGATCTCTACGAAGATTGGGTTGATAATATGTTATGGGCAGGTCTAGGGTTCCTGCAGCTGGTTCAAAGCACTGCAATAAGATGCCACAAAATCTTGAGCTGGTTTAAACTTGCTACGTTGAGGGATTTTTTTTTTTTTCTTGAGGGGGGAAAAAAAAGCGATGGGTTTTGTATGGGTCAGTAGAGTTTACACTTGATCAGACATTATCTTGCCACAAAAAGTTGTAGTGGTTCTTGCACAGCTAGCCAAACCAGTGTCTTCATTGGCTCCATCTTGCGTCCTCCCTGCTCCTGGTGTCCACGGTCACTGCAACTCAGTGTTCTCCTTGATGGGAGCCAGGAGACCCTGTCCTTTCATTTTCTTTTTGATTGCTCACTGCAGCTGGGCCTTCCTCCTGCAGTGATTTTTTAGCTCAGGGACTGAAATGGGAAAAGGGCCAAGTCTTTAAAAAAAAAAACAGTTTTTCCTGCAAGTTTGTTCTGACCCTGCTCACTCACGGAGTCAGGTCTGAAGATGGGGAGGGAAAGCTTCATGAGGGGAATGGGGAGAAGGGGCAACACCACCTTTTTCAGCTGCAGTGAGCCCTTACATTGGTTCCAATAGCCTGAATTTTGCCTTGATGATTTCAGGTCCCTTTTCTGTCTGGCTGTTACTTAATGCTTTGCTATCTTTATCACTTTCTTATCTTGTAGGTAACTACAAACTGATCATTTAACTTGATCAAGAATATTTCAGAGGATTGAAGTTACTGGTCTGTAACTTCTTAAGTCTTCTCCCACCTTTTTTTTTCTTTTTATAAAGGTAGGTGAGGCATGATGCTTCTCCAGCCTTCTGTGGCCTTCCCATATTCCTGTAAATTTTCAAAGATGGTCACTAATGCTTCAGAGATTACTTTGACTGGTTTCTTAAATGCTTTCAGGTGAATGCTTTTATTCCCTCTCAACACACAGCTGATTTTTAAACATTGGTTAAGATTTTCTTTCCTAACCTGCCCTTTTCTCCCATTTCCAAGTTAATTTTGCTTGTCACGTTTCACTTCTTCTGGAGACTTAAGGAGCATTTGTACTTCAGCCTTTGCGTCTTTTGCTTTCCTGCTTGCCAATAAGAGTGTAATTATCTTAATTTTCCTCTTCTAATATGCCTGCTTTTCTCCAGTTTTCTTGTGACTGAAGAGTTCTTAGTAACAGCTGTGCTGATTTTGACTAAGAGACCATCTAACCCAGTATCATTCTAGGAAAGAATAAAAATATGACAAGTATATATGATATTTTCCAGCTCCTTTCAGATAAGGGGACTTCCTGAGTTTAATATGAGCTGTCTAACCATGAAAAATGAATAGATTTGTCTTTCTAGTACTTGTTCTGTCTTTTGTTGCATCCATGTAAAATTTTCCATCGTTTTTGGAGAAGTATTATCACACAAGTTACCTGCTGATGAAGAGTCACATTTGTTTGTGTTGTTTTGAAGCTGACCCTCACTGGCTTCACATGGTGGCTGTTAGCACTTACGTCTGAAGAGATGGTGGAAAATCTACCCCATCGCCATCTTTACACCACTCATGATTTTACAGACCTCTGTTATGTTGCCTGTCTTGCATCCTCATTTGTTACATGGATGCTGCTTCACGGCAAAGAGAAATCTTATCTGGGTAGCATCTCTGGTCAATGCCTTTCTCTGAAGCCTCAGGACACTCAAGGTCAAGGACAAGGGTTCTTGGAGTCCTTGTCCAGTCCACCTGAGGGGAGATGCTGAAAGCCAGGCTCTTTCACAAGATATCTCATGTGCAGTTTCATACAGTCGATGATAAACAGCCTCTCTGCCCTTTAGTGCTTTGTTGAAATCAAGAAGAGTTTCAGATGTTCTTTATGGGGCTATGCACCTGTGCTAAAATGCTGAGGGAGGGGATGGCGTGACCGAGGCCTTTCCTCTGGGATGGTGGGAGGGAGTCTCGGGCCTGCTCTCACAACTGCTCTCCCCTGCTCTTTTCAGAGACCGGCCAGCCTGGCTGAGACCACTTAGCGATGACAAAACAAAAGCTTCTGCTTGATGGGACACTCTCCTTGTTTCTAATCGTGGCCTGTGAAGCTCAGCAGCTCCCGAGGAGTCATGTTGCTGCTAGTTCTGGTCCTTTGTGCGAGAAGGAGGCAGAGTCCCGGGGAAACCTTTTCAGCAGCGAGCGGCTGGATGCCTGGATTTGTTCCCTCATCGGTTCGTTCATGGTGGGGCTGAGTGGGGTCTTCCCCTTGCTGGTGATCCCATTTGAGACAGGAGCTGCTCTGCGGTCAGAAGGTAAGCCTGCTGCCTGCATTAGCCTTTCTGAAGCCAAAAATCCTGGGTTATGACCGAATGGCACAGTGATGAACAGGACCTTGTCATAGAAATACAGTCTTCTAAAATAGACGGTCCATTTCCAGTGCTTTAGTCCATACCTGCCAATTTGGTAGGGAGTCCTGGGACAAATGCACGCCCTGGATGGAGCTTGTACAAAGAGTTTGTTTTGTACCCTGCTTGGTCCAGGACCCTCCCACACACTGCTGTCCCATCTAAGTGGTGCAAGGGCTTTCTCTTGCACTCCAGCTGTTTGTTTTATGCTCACCCCTTTGAAAGCTTGCTTTGCAGATGCTTCTAATTTAAGTCTCTTTGTTCAAAATCTCAGCTGGAGATGTTTTGGCTCCCGGCTGAGTTGTGATTGTTTTTTGTTTCTTTTTTCTTTTAGCTGGATCACACCGTTTGAAGCAGTTGTTGAGTTTTGCAATTGGAGGACTTCTGGGGAATGTGTTTCTGCACCTGCTTCCTGAAGCCTGGGCCTATACATGCAGTGCAACAACAGGTATGAAAGTGTTATGTGCCTAGAAACTGTCCATGCTATGCCTACTGCTACGTTTTTTAAGTCCTTTCCATCTTGAAAACACACGACCACCCAGGCTGGGTCAGCCCAAAAACTGGTGTAGGCTGGTATTCTCTTTCAAACAATGTTTAAAAGCAAATACCGAGGGAAGGATATAAGAACAATAAAAACACATATAATACTTCATCTCTGTACTCTGCAGTCCTCCAAAGATTTTGAGATTGGAGGCTTCCTGAGTTGGCTATGGTTTCTTTATGTTTAGTAACTAGCAATGGATTTCTTGTCTATCAGCTTTTCCTATCTTGCCTTGGACTCCTGTAAATCTCTGTTGCTTTTCCTTTGTCCTTTCTGTAAGTAAAGGGAATGCTGCTTTAACCTAATGAGAAGTTATTAATGCGTGGATGGTCTTGTACGTGATCACGTGCACCATCTCAGCTGGGAATGGTGGGTACTTTGATCTATAGGAGCCCAAATGTATTGCCGTCTCAGTCTTTGCTCAAGGAAGTAATGGAAAACTGTTTGTAGAGCCATGACTAAGATGGGGGGGAGGAAGCGGCGGGGGCAGGGAGAGAAAAAGGAAATGCAGGTGACAGAAACCTCTGTTTGCCAGAGAACTAAACACTGTTTGGGTTGGGATAGAGCTTATGGTGTTGGTGTATCTCCTTCACCCCCCAGAGAGCGAGGGCTGTTGAAACCTCTAGTGATTTTCTCTCTCTGCTTCAGCAAACTGATAGCATAGAAGGCAAGTGCTGCTGCATCCCACCTGTTGAGAAACCAAGAAATCATTTCCCCACTGAAAATGTGAGAGAGAGAAAAGGATGCCCTGGATTTCCCAGACTTGCTTGCACTTATGTCCTGGTATTTCAAATCTGCTGGGGCTTTGGTCCTCTTCTTCCTCGTGCACTGCCAGCAGAACCTGTTGTCCTTTCTGCAGTGGTTCCCAAATGACTCTGTCTTCCTGCTCTAGTTTGTTTGCTTCTGCCAGACTGTCCTGAAGCTTAAAGGTTTCCTTGACCCATGTAAGCCCCATTACAGAGTCGTTCTGTTCTTCCACTTCAATGCAATCTCCATTTCTGCAGCCAGCCTGAATGGATGATTATCTCACAAGCTTGGCTGTAATTGAGAAGAAAGTTTATAGCTTTGAGCTTAATAACTTGCCCAGGTGTGGCAGAAAGGGGAAGGTGAGTCTGTAGCTCCACTAATGGCAGATTTCATGTCAGGGCTTGCTGCTCAGTAGATATAGCTGCAGGATTTTTGTTGCTGTAATCTTTACTTACCTCCAGAGCTCAGGAAAATTCCCAGTGTTGTCAGGAAATATTCTGGATTGCACTGTTGAAGCAAAAGGGGTGGGGGCTCTCACTCTGAGTGCCCTGAGATGGGGATATATGTTAGATCAAGAATGAGCAAGTTAAACAAATTTGCTGTGTGATGTATTTGCTCCTTTTTCCTACAGGAGGTGTTCCTATTGTCCTTTCTTGCTTTTTGTCTTGGAACTGCTCATTAAACTGTCTGAAGCAGGGTGGGTTCACGTGTGGGAAACACTGTGTACTTGATAGTGACATGAAGATTTCTCTCTTGTTCCTCAGGAGAAGGGCAGAGCTTTCAGCAGCAGAAGCTTCTGGGTCTCTGGGTGATCATTGGTTTCCTGACTTTCCTCGTTCTAGAGAAGATCTTCCTGGAGAAAGAAGAGAAGGAGTGCCCTGGTGTGGTAAGTTAGCAGCCAGAGGGGAGGGAGTGCTGTTATGTTTGGAGCACTGTACTAAACACCGTATCTACCCTATCTGACAGGCTCAGCAAATGGTCCTGGAGCTGTGAGTAGCTTGTCAATGCCCTTTGGGAGCTTTTTGCCACTTCTTTGACACTGGGCTCTGGAAGAAGGTGTTTCATCTCCAGGCTTTGGTTTTGTGGTTTTAGCTGAAATTTCTCACCTCTGGGCTGGTTTTGTTCTTGATGTGGTGTGTGTGGCAGAGCTCCCCTTTTTATGGGGACTGGGAGCTGGAGCGTTCTGCAGATGAGACTCTTGCTCAAGTAAGCTTCAAGGGCTGACAGCTTGCTGGTGCATATTCCACTGAGCTGTTGTGACTCACTTCCCTTCTAGGTCCTTAGTCAGGGCAAAGGCCAGCCTTCTCTGGAAGGTGTTCTTCAATGCCCACTTTTCTTGGGTATGGCCTGGACCAGGCGTTTGTTCAGGTAATTATGTGTGGTAGAAAAGGTTTATGGTTGGCCAGAAAATACTAAGTACAGAGGAGAGTTAACCACCTGGAAAGGGGCAAGGTAGACAGAGGTACCAGAAGGTAATTTCAAGATGGGGGAGAGCAGCTGGTCCTCAGCACAACACCTAGCAGCAGTTCCTATAGACTATTCAGACCGTGCTGTGCCACGTCTTTTGGGAGGTGAATCTGCAGGTCAGCCACTGCATCAGAGCAATGAGGGGTTACTTTGACTCAGTGTGAGACTTTAAAGTCTGAAAGGAACTTATCTTCTCATTTACAGAGAGACTGAAGTCTGAGGTGAATGTTTTTTTTGTTTGGGATAATTCTCTAGACTTAGTAAAACTTTTTTTCCCCCATCCCCTGCCCAGATGGAGCTGTATTTCTCTGGGCAGCAGCTGCCAGCAGGAGTGGCAGACTCAGTCCCTCCTCTTTCCAGTGGAACCTGGTTCATGCCAAGGGGCATGACTCCAAGGGGGCGTGACTCCAATTCCTCCTCTCTGTTTTCCTGCTCTTCGGTGACTGGGGAAGTCTTTGTTCTTCTTGTCTCACAGTGCAGATGTCACAATGCTCTCTGAAATCTGTCGCATTTCTGGCAGTTGTCGTTATTAAGCTGGGGTACCAAAGCTGCTGCTTTGCATTGTAAAGACAACAGGATTAAGGGTGAAGATTGGATTTCTGACACTGATTCATGCTCATTCATCAATGACAAAAAGGCAGTGACGAGTTGTTTTCCCCTAATTTAGTGCCATGATTCCAAAGCACCAGCTGGAAAGATTCCCAATGGAAGCGGCTACCCGCTGCCGAAGGTGGCAGGCCAATCCCAAAGAGCAGGAAAGGGTTCATCTCAGTGTAATGGCTCCTCTCTCCAGTCTTGTCCGACAGACAACAGAATCAAGGTAAGAGACCCACAAACTGACCTTCACATCTCTTTGGGGCCCGTATTTTAATATTCAGTCAGAAGGATGAGTTGTCTGTGGAAAGACATTCGTGCCTGAGTGAGGAACTCGGTGTTTAAAAGAGTTGTGCTTAATTTTGCTCTGTCAAAGTGTCTGTCCAAGTCGCAGCAGGGAGGGAATAGCGAACTTGGAGAAAATCTGCACTGCGGCTTATGCAAAAGAGGCAAAGTCACTATTGTGAAGGCATAAGTCTGGTGACGTGCGTTTTGGCTGAATCCTGAGACCAAAGTCTCCTTTCACGTTTTGTTACTCTATAACATGTAGTAGTTATATCTTTATTTGCTTAAATTTTTCTGCCATGATTTCTCTATTCTCTAGTGTCTGCATTGTACCAGTTGTGCTGCACGTTTCCTTTTAAGGCACCTTGTGGAAGCGTTTTGCCAGTTGAAGCTGCCCACTGTAACACTTAGACGTTCAGTTTCTCAGATTAGCAGTTTATCTGCTGGCAAAAAGGGCTTTTTGTCCACTTCTGCCTCCAGTCCTGTGCTTCCCATCACTTCTTTTGCACTGGACGTCATCTGACCCCACATTGAGCCTATTCCGGGAGTTAAACAGGCAAAAAATTAATTTTTTCTTTCCCCAACCCCAGGTTTATTTCTCTCCTAACTTCTTGAATTAGCTTGGCATGTAGATAGGCAGCCTGTAGTGATGGGATAAGGGAGATCAGCATGCCCACAGGATTGGAAGTGGAGGAGGGAAAAGGAGTGCTGACCGTTGGGCAGTGGCTAACCTTTTGATTGGCTTTGCGTTCAGTTTTATGTTACTCTCTTTGCACTGCAGAAACCCCTGTCTGGGTGAACATTACAAGCAAGAGGATAAACAACTGCTTTGGTGAAGGAGGACCTATAATTTGAATTTGAAAGCCCATAAAAATGTGCAAGATTGTAGGAGAGTAGCTATGAACAGAAAGTGTGGTTGCATGAACTAGCCCAAATCTAGACATGTGGTCAGTCAGAGGCTCTTCGGTCTTTCTATTTTAAATGTATTTTGCTGTAACTTTATAGCTCTTACTACGCAATGTGAAAGAAATGCTGAGGTCACTGGGTATTTTTGATATCTGTCGTATTCATGTAATCTGTACAGAACAGTGTACAAACTGCAAGGTGCTGCGTTGGCGTTTCTAGAGGTGATAGTGGTGAAGTAACCAGTATTACTGGGTTATGAAACATTGTGCCATTATTTTAGAAACATTTATATAAGGAAATACAGACTTAGAGGATGGTTAGTCTACCACTGATTTCAAATAGAAATGAAACACTGATGCGGGACACAATTGCTCAGGGCCTGGTCCTAATGTAAAAAATAATAATGTAATTAATGCTAATTGATACGATCTCAGGGAAGATAAATTCTTGACAACCAGACATTTTTCCCAGCCTTTTATTCAGTCATAAGATCGTTTGATAGAGGTTATGATGCTGGAAAATGTGTATGAGACATGACTTTCTCCCACATTTTAATAAAACTAGTACTGCACAAAATCAAATTGGCTGGTATTAGCTGTATTAAAAATCATTTATTCTATATTATATATACTATATTAAGCAGGGAGTAGATTAATGCAGCCCCCCTCAAATCTGTTCACTGATGGTTTATGCTTTTTCTAAGTGGTTATTTATAAAACCAGTATATCTTCACATTTGCAGATAGTACTATATTACTTAAATGGCACATTGTGACTGCATGAGGTCAGTGATACTGACTAAACTGAGTAATTTCGTCAAAAGAGCTGAATTTTAACATGTTTTGGTACATGCAAATATTTAGGAAAGAATGCAGATCTCATTTACAAGATAGGGACAGTTTCCAGGAAATCAGCGCCTTGGAAAAAGGTATGAAAATCACAGTAGGAAATTGTTTGAACATGTTATTCCATTATCGTGCTACAGCAAGAAGGATGGGTGAGTAGGAAATAGTACATAAGAGAAGAGGCAAATGTTCCTCTTTCTATATAGCAATAACAAACCAGCTATCTGACTTTTTCCAGTAGTATCTGACTTTTTCCAAAATACTACTGATAATTTGTAAAGGCGTCGGGAAAGAGCTGAAATACTTATTTTAGGTTTACAGTACATGATAAGAAGTGGTTTTCTTTAGTCTTTAGCTCTGTAGATGTGACAGATTAGGGGTGACTTAAAATATACAAATACCCATGTAGAGACATGACTAAATTTAAATAGTTAAAGCTATACCGAACTGTAGCAGAGTAGAAATCAAAGACAACTCTGTAACCGGGGATAACTTGCCAGTGGTCCAACTTACCTTAGAGACATAGGAGATTCTTTGTCTCTAGTGGGCTTCAACCTGTGATTTAAGCTACTTTGAAGAAAGTATGCTTTATCTTAAGAAACAGTGGGCTTTGTGCAGAAATTGAATGTGATCGTTTCAGTTGTGTTATGTAGAAGGTCTAGACAATGGAAAGCCTTTCTAGCTTTAAAACCCTAACGTGTCTGCTCAGTCTTACAGACTTTTAAATATGTCAACTAGAAACTAATGAGTTAACTTGTGTAATTTTAACTTTCTACTTTCTGAGCATATAATCTGAATATAATAATAGTCTTTCTGATGGGGGGGAAATTACCAAAACTACCAAGATATTCCTGCATTGTTAGCCCGTTTCCTTAGGCAACAGCATAAGCAGTCATTCCATCTGTCTGTCCATCTGTTCTGCCCTTCATTTTCAATAACTTTTGAACCCGTAATTAATTTTACCTGAGTTCAAGAGAGGATAGAAGTCTTGAGGGTAATCAAAATTTCTGCAAGCTCCATAAAAATCAGCGTGGTGGTAGAGGAGGAATGCAAACTAATACCCTATTGAAAAACTGGCAGAACTTAAACACCGCGTTGCTGCTTGGCAGATCGGCAGGTAAGTCTCGCTGCCCCTACCTGGTGGGGAAGTGGCTATCATGCAGTGCAGGGAGGGGAAGGGACACCAAGGGAAACCAGTGTTGGCTGGAAGTGAGCAAAGTAGGTGCTTGCAAAGAAAAGAGAGAAAGCCATAGCAAGCCAGACTTCTTTGATTCTGTTATTCACTCAGTAACCGCCTTTTTTCAGAGAGAAAAAAAAAAAAAGTGAAAGGTACTATTTAAACTAAGTCATCCTTCGGGGCTTAACGATTAGTGAGCTGTAATCAGTCATCCTTTGTACATATATATTAGGACTTCTGCTCTTCAGCTGCTGCTGTAATGATTTGTCCTAGCTTGAAAACTGCAGGTGGGAGCCTTCCTTTGCACCCATAGATCAGTTCTGTCCTGCACTGCAGCCTTTATTCCCTCAACAAGTGAAAACACTGTAGAGTACTTTTGTCTTGCTTATTCTTTTTTCTTCCCTGTGGCATACGGGGTCTTTGCTGATTTGTAGAAGTATGTTTTATTGCACAGTGACATTAATTCTGAAGCATGAACATAAACACTTCATCTGGCTGTGTGCTTTATGAGCAACGAGAATATCCTATTAGGAATTTGCAGAATGTAAATGTCAGAAGCTCATAACTGTCAAATCAACCCAATTTATTTCTGAGCACTCCAAGGCTTTGCTTCTTTCAATGACAGCTTTTGCCCAAGCCACTGACAGGAAAAAGTCATAATGTTTTAATCATGAAGTCTATTTTTTTCCCTATACGGTGGTATGGGAAAGCATTTTTGTATAAAACTTATGTGAGTGATTATTACTAGCCTGTGGGGGAAAATGCAATCGCATAAAATCCCAACATGAAAAGGACACATTTTAGGCAGTTACATTTGACTGAAAATGAGGAATGAGAAGTAAAACTGCTGTGTTCATGGCTCTGCCTTCGTGCATCCCTTTGTGTTCCCCTTCTTAGAAAAAATATGCAGGGAACTACTTCTGCATCCATTGTAGAGATGTTACGTGGGTTATTACTTCAACGTGATCTGTAGTTAGATTTTGCGGAATTCTTTATTTTCATATTTAATCATCAATGCACTTTTAAAAGGGTAGAGCCTATAAGGATGTCTTGGGATTGTGCAGTCGAAGTGTCCTGCAGAAAGGTGATGCTTTGGGGAGGAAGACTTGACAGAAAGCCTGACCTGAGCTGGGGCCTGCAGATGGCAGGAAGAAAAGGTGCCCCAGACAGAGTTGGATAGAAACAGGGAAGAGCAGGAGACCAGAAGGGTTCATGAAACCCATCAGCACTTGTGTTTTTCCAGCTGAACTTGATGTTTTTCCAGCTTGAACTGATGCTATGGCAAAGTAAGAAGCCTCACAGTTTCTAGACAGTCTTTCCACTCACTGGATGCTGCCCTATATCTGGAGTTAGTGTATGCCAGCTTGGCTCTTGCCATCCAGAGACAGCCTGATCTATTGGCT
>JAOXNO010000041.1:23266389-23286547 GCA_028565335.1 Limnodromus scolopaceus | reverse complement strand
CCACGACTTCCCTGGGCAACCTGTTCCAGTGCCTCACCACCCCACTGATTGCCTACAATGGCAGGAGTAGGCTTCCTCCCCTCAGTGCTGGTTTCTCACTGTAGTGCTTAACGCCATCAGGATTGACTAATGAGACAATTCTGTAAGTCAGCAGTCTGACTCGGAATGGATGTTAGTAACAAATTCGTGGCGGAGAGGGACCATTCAGAGAAATGTAACTGCACAAGCAACAGACCCTGTTGGTAGAACCAAGGATTACAGGTTTCTACTGCACTTTGATGGGCGTATGGTTCAGAAAAAAAGCTGTATGCGCTAATCTGGTCTAACAAACTTCTGTAGAAACAAGTTTGGAACTGACCTTGTCCAGCTCCTTCTGGATCATCCAGCACTTAGTCACTCCTAGCAGCACCTGGACCAGGCCCAGGCGGTTTCCAATCTCTGTCATGATGCTCATGGAAGAATCATACCGAGGAATGGCTGTCTGCAGAAGCAGGGAGGAAAACACACGTTTTGCTATGGCTTGTTTTTCCCACCCTCTTGCTGTCTATCCCCTCTGTCCTTCCTGGCAGGAAAGAGCTGTACCTGCACGTCTTTGCGACTGCGATGGATGTCTGCAAAGCACAGCAGACACAGCGCTTGCAGAGGCCGGTCGCCATGCTGTAGGGCAATCTTCATGGATTCCTGAAAGAAATTGTCTTTGGTTAGGAAAAGCTTGTTCCTGGACTGTGCATTCCAGCCACTGAAAACTCAGCTCCAAAGAAATGGCATGATCTTTTTAAGGCAAGTCTTGTTCACATATTCCCAACCAAGGGCCATTCGTAGACCCAAACTTTTGAGCCCCCCCCGGGCTACTGAAACCACAGCACTTAAGACCCGGAGGCAGCAGGAAACATCTAGAGTCAAGCGCGAATCCCATGGTATCTCTCTTCCTCCCGGTCCTGTAGGCAAGGTCCCCTTGCAGAGCTCCCTGGCAGCTCTGCATCTGCCCACACCCTCTACCTCACAGCAGTCCATAGCATCTGCCAAGCGCCCCAGCTTCCGATAGGCCACCGCCATGTGATACTGGCTCATCGCACGGTACTTCAAGCTCCAGCCCTTTCCATAGTCATTCACCAGCTCAGCTGCTTTACACGGGAAAAACAAGGCTTTCTCGTAGTCCTGTAAGGCAGACAAACAGCAGTCAGAGCAAAAATTTAGAGAAAAAAGGAGAAAAAAAAAAAGCATCCATTTTTTATTTACTAACTCTGCAACAGCTAGCAGATTTCTGTACACCTTTCAACTCCTGCTGCTCCTCTTCCACATGCTGCATTTCACTAGATGTTTTCACTGGGTATCAAACTGTGGAAGGTGGAATTGCCATGTACTGAATTCATATTACTCTCTGGGCTCAGGACACTGGGGCAATGACACAGCAAATGAATTTTATATAGTATGCCATCAGCTTTACTCTGCAGGAATCATCTACCCTCCTCTGTAACCAAAGGCTGAAAACTTTCTCTGTTCTTACATCATCTCTGCTTTCAGCATCTACATGGAGCCCTCGTGTTCTCCACACGGTGAGGCAGGCTACCCATCATTGCAGGAAACAGGAACAAAGTATCATGGCCTCACCAAATCCACAGTAAGTAATAATATAACGTATTTTCATTTTTAAGCATCTTTCCACATTAGAAGTGTTTTAGAAAGAAATCTTATTTTACAATAAGTACGTAAAACTTATCTAAATATCTAAAACCATCCTCAAGTAAGTTACACGAGACTGCAGAAATGAAAGAGTCCTCATATTTTATAATTCTCCAAGATGCACGAAGGAAACCACACCTTTTAAAATTTCCTTTCTCCCAAATCTCATACCTTAAAAGCACCCAGCACAATGACCTTTTCTCTTTTTTTTTGGTACTATGAGGGAAGTTTACTGATAGTTTTCAACACTTCAGTTGGTGAGTGTCACTTCCATCAGTGACAAAAATCAAGACTTTGTGAGGAAAAACCATTTGTTGCTGTTTGTAATAGAAATTAGGACTGGCAAATCACCCCCATCCTCAGTTCCTGCCTGGTTTTGCTCATAAAAGTAGCTATTTGCCTGTGATAGTGGTAGAAATAGAGAAGCCATGAGTTCTGGCTGCCAGCCCCCTGAGCAGACAGTATGTCCTCTGATGTGATTTCCTTTGAAGCTAGGTTTGATCTTTTCAACACACAGGAATACTCACAGCTGCTTCTGCTGCACTATATAAACATTACACTAATCCTCCCATCCTTACTGGGAAGGGGAGTACTCAATGACAATTTTACAATGGAGAGATTTTAGCTTAGAACGCTCCCTCAGTGCTTCACTTTCCATAGCAAAGAAACAAGCTGAAATTCACACCATTTCCAATTCTTTCCTGAATCCACAAAACAGTCACCCTTCCATCCCTTCGGTTACCGCACCTTTATCTGGGCGTAGAAGTTCCCGAGGCTGCAGCAGACTCGACACTCCAGCATTTTGTCATCGTTGTTGTGTGCGTAGCGTAAAGCTTTCTCAAAGCACTCCAAAGCCTTCTGGAAGATGCTGAGGCCCAGGAAGGCGTTGCCCATGCTGAGGCTCACCTGGCCATTCAGCTGCAGGCTCACCGTGGTACCCTGCATGTTCAGGCAGGTCTTGCAGTATGAGATGGTCTTCTGGAATTCACAGAGTTTCTCATTGCTGCGAGCCAGGTTTAGGTAGCTCTCTGTAAGGTAATCCGGGTCTTCCAGCTCCCGTGCCGTGTCAATCTGTACCACTGCAAACTTTAAGTAGAAAAGATGGTGTTTATAAAAGTGTGCAGTTTATTTAAATGCAGTTCAAACACCCACAGAGTAGCACCCCGTGCTGGAGAAGCAGCTCATCTCTGAGCAGGGCAGAGATGTCCAGCAGCGCAGTCTGAGAAATACACATTGGGCAGTTTTCTGGTGGTTTAAATGGCCTATGAGCAGTCTGAAGGAGGAGTCTCCCTCTCTCCACACAGTCTCTGGGACAAGGAAGATGAACTAGGCTGGTGGTTACTCGAAAAAAAAGCTGTTAAGTGGCCCTAAAAGAGAAGCAGGTGAAGCAAGAAACATCTGACACAACGCAGCTCGGTTTTATTTCACTCGGTTTAATTTATTTCGCTTTCTCTGCAATCCTTAAGGTATTAAAGTACTCCATTAATTAAGTGAAAGCAAGCTACTTCTTTCATCATTTTTTTTTACTAACAAATTACAGTCTTGACAGTTCTTGTTCTATAAGCTTCAGGATTCATTGCATACAGTTCTCTTAAATGAAGTCTCTTTCTTTTAGACCACAAACTCTTCTGAGAGATGACTCTTTTGTGTTTTGTGATGGACCAGGCATGCTGCTGGCTTGAATTAATACCAGTAGCAAAGGGAAATATTTAGCAATTTTCTCAGTATGTGTTTTCATTAGAGGTTACCAGTTAGGTTTATGGGTAACAATTGCCAAGGGCACCAATTACTTCCTTTTTGTATAGTGGCAACATGTAATAATTTAAGCTACTAGAACATTTTACATTCTTCCCCCCCAAAAAACCCAAAAAACAACCAACCACCAAACCACACAACAAACCCAACCATAAATTGGATATGTTTGGGTGTTGGGTGTTCTCAGTTTCCTTAGCACTTTAGGAAAGCTGCTATGTGGACCCAGTAATGTGCATTAGCTCATGCTTCCCCACATTCCCTTACCTTCGTACAAGTTCTTCATTATTTCTTGATTGTCACAGCCTCTCCTTGGTGTGAAGTAATTTTTCTCTCCATAAGAGGTTGGGCCATCATAACCCTTTTTAAATCATAGTTAATTTCATGCCTTTAATTTTGGCCCCTTTTCTCCTGTCATTTCCTCTCTCAATGATTTATTGCTAAAGTTCTCCTTCCTCTTGATCACTCGTGGTATAAAACCAGTTTCACTTAAATAATTTTTCCTTCCTAATACTGGGAAGAAGTAAAATTCACTTACTCTGATCCCATTTTCTGTTCTCAGGGAAGAAGTTAAGGTTCAGGTATACTGATCCCACTCCTTTGCCTGTTTCTTGGTTTTCATGAAGCCTTCAGTATCTTTCAGGTAGCCACATCGTATTTTTTTTTTGCTTTTCTCTTCCCTAATCAGTCTGTTGTTTCTGCCACCACCTAATTCCACATCACTTAGCAGAATTGTTTTTTCTTCAAATGTTTCCCAAGTGTATTAATATCCCTCTTTCCTTCTTCACCCTAAGTATTTGGGTTTAAGATAGGGCTTTGACACGTGCATGGGTTTACTACTAAGATGTGTCTCCCCCCATTCTAAACAGGGCTACCAAAAACATTTTAATGCCATGTGGGCACCCCCTTCACGTTTTTGTGCTAAATGCTGAATGACTACCAGGCTAGTAAGAGGCAATCGACAATATTACGACAAGAATATCAAGGCCCTTTAGCAAGACCCTATTTCAGGCTGGGATAGTTTCTTAACGCTATTACAACATCCTCTTGCCTTCCAGATTCCTGCGTCACCCTCCCAAACAGTGCCTGCTGCTCTCTCTATGCATCCTGTTACTTCTCAGATCCACCACATCAGCTTCCTTTTTGTTCATTTTTTTGTTCACTTAATCAAACACGTTTATCCTAACTTCAGCTGCTTCTTACTACTCCTCTATCAAGCTCAATATCCTTCTTTCTTCTATGCTGTCCTGACAATTGGAAGCCCCTCTCTGACCTCAACTGTCAGACTCCTCCCGGAATGTCTCTCAACCCCCCTGCCAAAAAAGCATCCTCTTTCCCTCTTTTTCCCCTCTTAATCAGCCCCCTTGCAAACAAATAATTGTAATAAAAAGCAATGTAAGATCTATATTAGATACCAAACAGCAATTGAACGACGAGATAACGGACATGTCTCCACAAGATTGCTGCTTATTCTACAGAATCCACTTGGAAATCTCTTTTTATGCTGACATACACACTGTAAACAGCTTTAAGTGGAGTAAAGGCCCTGTTTTCGTACCTTTTCCTGAAGACTGATAACATGGTGTGCCTGTACGGGGGGAATAAATCAAGAAAGATCCCCATGGTTAACTGGAGAACCTTAATAACCTGAGAAACCTGAGGGACCAGACCTGGTGAAAAGTAGTATTCTATGTATCTTGTGGGTTGGAGCTATTGGTCAACAGAGCGATTACAGCAGCCCACAATACGCACTCAATAGCTGGAATGTTCTACTATAAACAAAATAAAAACCCCCGATTTCACATTCTAATCTCCAGCCACTCTCCGTAGTGGGTGCGACACAATGGCATGCATTCATCTCCAGTTCGCCTTACCTTCAGCATATCTTTGTATCTGCCCATCTCTGCATGAGCAGTGATGAGGCAACCCAAAACCCGAAACCTGCCAGCAGGATCCGCAGACTTCTCCAAAACCCTCATCCAGACTCGCAGGGCCTTTTCGGTCTGATTAGACTGATAAAGATGGAGTCCTTTCTCTATCTGTTGCTTTGTCTGGTCCTGACCCATCTCCCATGCATTAAAAAGCCTCATACACTAACCTCTAAGGACAGCAAAAAGAGAACACAACGTAAAATGCCCTAACAGAGGAGGGCAGGTTGTGCGCTCAGAAGGCTTGGAGCCATAGAAGCCCAGCCATGTCAGGGGGCTTCGGTTTTGGTAGGCAATGGCAAGAAGTGGTTGGTCAGCACTGAAGGTAGAATCCCAAATCCACAACTTGCTCGCTAGGACTCCATCAGCGCGTTCGCTTGTCCAATCCCATAAACAAAGAGGAAAAGCACAACAGGGAGAGAAAGAGAAAAATCTCAGGCGGCAGGAGTGAAACTCAATCTGAGCAGCCAGCGCTGGTCTCCTCCCCATTGGCTACAGCTGCGCCTGCCAGTCCGGCTCACGTGGCTCCCAGGAATGCTAGCCAGGCTCCCCAACTCCCAAGGTCACGGCGAGCCAACTGCCCACCCCTGCTCACCAGTATGCAGCTTATAAATACCCCAGGGAGAGACAATCAGCTGCACTCACAGGGATGTCTCAGTTGTTTCTTCTGCTCCTCTCTCTGGCCATCCCCTTTCACAAGCACTGGTGGTACTGGGATAGCCTGGGAGGCGGCAGCCCCAGCTAGGATAGTCCGTTTAGGAACAATACATACCTTAAAAAGTAAGGTATGAACTAGAAGGCTCCAGCACGTACACACGTGCAGTATTATACTTGCAACAATACGCACGATACTCTGCCAGGCACAAAATTCAGCCTCCCTTTTGAGGACCTCAGCTGGCAATAGGGACTATTCCTGTGGTGGATGAATGCCATCTCTGTCACAGATTTGCTGCAAATATGGCACTGACTTCTTAATTTCAAGGACAACAAGAAGCTAACCATCCTGAAAGACCTTGTTCACGACTGACTGTCGCTCACTGCTATGGGATACCTGTGACAGTCCTACAAGGGTTTTCAACAGAAGTTCTCAAAGACACCGCTGAAGTTCTGCATCCAGAACTTGCCAATCTTTTATGATGAATGACAATAATGACCCAAAGTAACACATTTCTGCATCTTCTGGTTACATAAGAGAATTGCTAGCCCAACTAGAATATAGCTTCAACTCTCCTACACACCTTTGAAAAAAGTTAGACTGGTTCCTCTAGGAGTCAAGTGTCATACCCCTATCGATGTGCTGCACTTTTAATGGGCCCCACCGTGGTTATCTATAGGTTTACTCTGTCCTTCATAAAAAGTGATACCAACCTTGGAGGGGTGGGTGGAATGTCTCAGGCACATCTAATATTTTTCAGAAGTCCCAAACACCTCTTTTGGGATCCTTTTACAGGCAAAAGACAAGAAATGGCAGTCCAGGGTTTTAGCAGACCCACATGCAGCAGCAGGCGTGTCTCCAGCTGTCTCCCTGCTTCTGTGTGAATTTGGTGGCAGTTCTTCACCTTGCAAAGGTAAATACCAACAGAATCATCTCACAGGCCACCAGTTGGACCATCTTAGCCTGTCATGGCTGCCTAAGGAAAGACAAACCCAACGGAGCCTTCCTGAGGTAGTAACACTAAGGAAAGCAAGACACAAAAGACCTCTACCCAGAGGCTTTACATCATTGCAGTCATGATCTTAAGAGATTCCATCCACACCTTTACCCAAAATTTCATCAGAACAATATTTTAAAAAAAAAAAAAAAAGCATTTTAAATGTTAGAAAAGTCTTGCTACAAACAGACCGATTCTCTTTTGGGAGCTTATACACCCTATAATACTTGCATTATTTAATTTGGCATTGTTTTTCAGAGCAGTGATGTGCCAGGTGATGTTTCAGCATAGACTCTGTGTTCTCTCAAACTTTGGAAGTAGAAATTGGGATAAAAATAAAAAATAAAAAAATCTACAGAAGGCCGAAGAAAAGTAACCCTGATGTACAGCTGATCAAAGTACAAAAATCATTTCAGCAGCACTGTTAAAATTATTGTCTGGGTACTTTATAGATTTTAGGGCTTCCATTAAAGTCTGATTCAGAATTTAAAAAAAGTTTCTCCTCCCTGCAGTAATTCTTATGTGTCTCTCTGAAGGTGGGTGGCAGGATGGACACAAGATCCAGAAGACAGATTGATCCCCACAGAAAGCACTGATAATGCTGATTTCTGGACTTGGAGAATTTAAGAGACCAGGGAAAGCAACCATTGGAATCTGCTGCATAAAAGAAAAGAGCCAGGACTCAAGAAGGGGGAAAACAAAACTCACATCATTCTTTGCTGGAGCAAGCTACTTTGCAAAATTAACCTTCCACAAGTAACCTGCCTGTAACTCAAACTCATGCTGATGCTTTTGGACCACTTCACCAAAGCACTGCTGCCCTCAGTACTCACCCTCACATCCCACAAAGAACAGGCAAAGTGAGGAGAGACTGCCTTGTAGTCTGACAAAACCCGTCTAACAGGAGGGAAATGATCTGCCCTGCATTTTATTGATCACACTGTACTTCCTTGCTTTCAAGTTCTCCTACAAAACAGTGCTTGGTCTCTTAAAAATCAACTCGCAACTCGCCTACCGAGATAAATTGCTACTGAGATTCAGTATCCTAGTAAAATAAGGGCTAGATCCAGCTCAAATTGGTCATTTTCAAAAAATACCAGAAACATACTCTGATATGGAACATACCACTCTAAGCCCAGTGCCTAAATGAGGAGGGGTAAATGGGTAGCATCACCAAGACACCGACAACTTATGTTGCTTTGAGAAAATAATGGCAGTGATCACTATTCTGTGGCTCAAGATAGCTCGAGTTCGTAGAAGATTCAGGTATAGCTTCTACAGTAAATGATCCACAATTTCTTCTCAGGAACTGCAAATAAGTAAGCCCGCAAGGTACATGGAAACACCAAATTAGGGAATCTCACCTGTCACACGGCAGAGCTATGCATGCAGTGTAGCTAATCACGTAGTCACTTCTTCAGAGTGACCACACTGAGCTGCCTGTCCTCCTCCTCATTGCTCTTCATCACGTATCCTCGGTGACTCCTGGCCATATGAAGACAGCAGAACATGGCTGGTAAAGTCAGGAATATTGGAGACTGGAGTCAAAACAAGTAGTGAAAGGTGGAGGTGGATGTGAGAGGGAAAAAAAAATTTCTTCTAAAACATTCAACTCTAGGACTTAATCTACAGGTTTGTGTATTTCCTACTGATGTTGATAAATATAACAACTCACGTGAAATGCTGATTATTTTCAGACATTAATACGCTGGCTCTTATTTGTAGTTTAATTGTCTACTGGTTTGTGGTGGCCTTTTAAATAAAAGAAAAAACCTTCAAAAATAAAAAAGCCACCTACCCAGAAGGATCTAGCATCAGTTCTGTAACAACACACCTGAGAGAGCTTTGATTGTGTAAAATGAGGCTAGCCAGCTTTCTGCACAAGCAGGAATCTTCCATCTCACCTAAACAACTCCTTTGCCCGACTCGATTGTTTCTCTCCATCCCTCACCTCAGACCTATCTGAGCTGCAATCTCTCCAGCCTCCCTTCTCAACAGCTGAGAATTAAGCACAGGGATCCCAGCGCACTCGGCAGCAGGTGGCTCAGCGCCTCGCTTCCCAGTTGGTGCGCTGCAGGGAAAGGAATGCGGCACCGAATCCCGATGCTTGCAAGGGCTCTCGGATTTACAATCATGTAGGAAGTAATGGAGTGAAACAGAGTATGCCAGATAACAGAGGAAAAGGACACGGAGGAGAAACACAGCTGCCCTGAAAACGCTTGCAGTCTCTGAGATGCAAGACAGCAGGAGGAAGGAGTAACACCACTGAATTTTAGGAGCTCTCAGAAAATGTGGCAAAGTCATGGCCATTGTGGTACTTTCCTTCTGAGAGAGGCAATATTAGTGTCAAACTGGCAGCAAGTTTCTAAAAGAATTAAATGTTGCCTATGCCAATTTTTTTTTTTTTTTTTTTACAACTCAATTTTATTTCAAATGATTAATGTATCTGAGTCCCAAAAGCAAAGAGGGTAACTTTCGCTTATCACGAAACCCAAGCTACTAATTAATCCCAACCCATTTGGAGTCTCTCCGTGTAGTATTCCCAGGACCAGGAGGCACTGGGGACTGCAGATACCTTCATGTTGAAGAACCAGGACAGGTTCAGCGAGCTTGGCCGTGTTCCTGGAAGGGGTAAGGACGCGGTGGCAGGTATGGGGCTCGCCGGAGCAGTATAAGCTATCTAATGACTATTTAATCCCCCACACCACCACGCACACTGGTGTCGGCTGAAGTTATAGCTGAAGTCTGGTGTTATGCCGGAGTTATTTAGCTCCTGAAACACCACAAAGCACAGTGCACGGCCAGGCAAGTGGCTATGCAGCACCAGTTCTATACGCCTACACCTCACTACCCGGTGTATCACTTATTTGTATTATCCAAGATTCTCAGCTTTTCTGTATCTAATGTCTGAAGGGGACTTGACTGCCAAATGATATGAAACGGAGGCTGAACAACAACAAAACTTTTTCCATTTCCACTCAAAGTAGCTCATCTACATAGAGGTAAAAATCCAGGGCTATATTGTAACTCCAGAACAAGTGGTATTGGGCCATGAAAATTTTTGTGGCTCACAGCTAAGAAACCAGAAGGTTCCTTTAGTCTCTCTCCTCCTCTTCGCATACTTGGACCCAAAAAGAACCTCAAGTTTAAGACACAAATACAACACACAAGGACTCTTCTCAAACAGTTTAATAGCAAATAAACAAAGGAAGGTACCACACTTGGCATATACAAAATGACTTGTTGTTGTTGTGTCTGTGCAATTAAAACAGCTTTAAGTTGCCCTTTGGGACAAAAAGAAAAAAAAATAAACACACACACAAAAGGAAGAAAATTCCTTTAACACATACTCGCTCGTTCCAAACTTGTAACAAATCTTTTAATTTTTAAATCCACTACACAAACTCTGTGATCAGATCAGAAAAGCAACATGTGCTCCTCTGCTTTTTAAACCATTAAAGTAAAATCCGTAATTCTCTACAGAGTACAACACAATTTCACACAAAAAGACATTTTGTTTTGCAAATCAAAACAAGAAAAAAAGGAACAGCTCAAACAAGGTAAAGAAAAGCATTTCTACGACTGAACCACGACTTCGAGTTGATTAAATCCCGTTACTGCAGAACAGACTCTACATTTGGTCATAGTGGCAATTTGTTTTCTCGTCACATTGTGAATCACTTTACATTGTTTTCTAGTAGAAAAGGCAAAAAACTGTACAAAACCCCTAGTGTTAAATACAATGTTTGTACCAATAAAAAAGCCCACAGGTTTGTCTCCAAAATGTAAATTTTCTTTTTAAATTATTCACAAAAAGCAGCCAAAAATCAGAAAGGCAGCTGCTGCTCCACTGTCTCAAATCCATTAAAACCACCACAGAACAATTAAAACAACCAAAGGAAGAAAAGGAAAGAAGAAAGGAAAGAAACATCCAACGTTTGGCATTTTGGTTTTCTTCAGATATTTTTCCACAGGTTTCCCCAAAGTTCCTTATGGAACCAGATGCGCGTGTGGAGAAAAGTATTAGCAGTTGCTCAATACACTGCAGGGCATCAGTGCCCCCCACTGACACACAGCCCTGTGCATTCAGACTGTGGGACTAACAGCAGCCAGCCCACAACCCTACCCCAATAAACAAGTGTCTATCCTTTTTTCATCCGTCCTTGCGCTTCACTCCCAGGTATCTGCACCATATCCAAACATCTTCTGTCTCAGAAGCAGATGAAGGACTGTCTACACAAGCCTAGCCAATATCTACTGAGAATATAGTATCCTCAGCCAACTCAGGAACAGGATAGAAAAAAAAAATCCTTTTGCATCTTTGCATTATCCCAGACACTGGACAAAAGTAAGATTTCTATCCAAACACGATTTGTTTTCTCAGCAAAACCCCTTCTCCTGGGATTTCGTTTCACATTATTTTCTACTATTAAGATACCTACACTAGCTTGCTTCTCCTCTGACTGAAACTTCATCACAGCACACGCTCTTCAGGCGCCTTCCTCTAGATGCTACATCTCAGTTTCTACCTGTGCGGATGGTACGTAGGGTAGGGGGGAAGCCTGCTACCCAGAAAGCAGTAACCTGTTCGAGTTCACCCTGCAAGCCAAAAAAAGAAAAATAATAATCCTGCTTAGCTCATTACCCAATTAAAAACTAAACAAAAACTAAAAAATCTCCGTAGAGATTCCCCAGCTAAGGCCCTTGAGAAGAGAGCTGGGGATGGTACCCTGTTCAGGTAACAGCTTCAGAGGCTGTTGTATTGTGCTTGTCACTTGGGAAAAGAGCCAGCAGTTGTAGGACCAGGTTTACAAATGCTTTCTCCGGGATATTTCAAACACTTGATTTAAAGAGCTAACCTAGATCCTTCAAGGATCCTGCCACCAAGGTCTGACTGATGGTATTAAACCGGGGCCGGACTTCACAAAAACTTGCCCTGAATTATACAAAATGCTCATAATGAGTGTTTCAAAGGAGCCCTAGCTTCAGATAACTTTGGAAAGGGTAATACTGTGAAGTTTCCCCCCCACCTTCCTGCTCCCCAGCTATCCCCCTTCCACCAAAACTTCCGCTAGAGGAAGAGTGCAAGCCAGCCCCCTGGGAGCCTCTGACAGCACTGGAGATGGCATGAAGTCCAGGTGCTCTGTCAGGCAGACAGTCTAAGTGCACAGGTAGATGCCCTCAGGAGGCTTCTCATCAGAGATTTGTCATACCACAAACACCAATTTAAAGGATACCTTTAAAACCCATTAAATTGCTCAGTTTTTGCACAAACTATAGAAAACAGAGAGGTGAAGGTGATATATACGAGGGTGTGAAGAAAACAGCAGGAAACATGCAAAACATTTCTGGGCACTACCTTAAGTTTGAAAGATTAAAACAAAAACATCACATTTTGCTGAGGAGATTGTAGTTACAAAAAAACCAAGCATGCTGGAGCTTAACAAAATACAACATCAACTTTGATCAAATTTTCACTGCAGACTGATAATCGCACAGGGGAGCAGGGGAAAAAAATTTAAAATAATAATAATAATAATAAAAAAAAATCAATAAATGTCAGGGCAAAAATGTAGCTACAATCAGAAGAAAATGTAGTTCAAGTGTTGTCTGTTGATGCCACTCAAGTCACAAGTTTGAACTCATAAAAACACATGCCGTCTCCTCAAGCACAGAAACCAGATCAGCAAAATGTGACTAGGAAGTCTCCTGAAAGATTGAGTCACACCATATAACTGACTTTTTTTTTTTCTTCAAAACTGTGTTTTTTAAAACTAAGCACACAGAAAAAAACTAAGCCTAGAAAGTGATTGGCTGTATGTTCACAGAAATACAAATACTCCACAAGGTATGCTAGCAAGGCTGCTCTGAAGACAATTACAAAGAATCAGATTCACAAAATCAAGTGGTTATCTTACGAAGGTCTAGAAAAATAGAAATTCTTTTATATTCAAATGCAAATTTAAATATTCCCCTTCAGCAGTCTTTCTAGCAAAACCAATTTGGCAGCACAAAAGAAAAAAAAAAAAGAAAGAAACAAACGTAATAAAAATACACATCAGCATCAAAGGTCAACACAAGGTCAAAGGTGAGAGTTCAAGCATCAGAGAAGCTGAAGAGACAAGGATTTGGACGATGTACTTGAACGCCACATCGACATGCTTTAGGCACAACGATGAACAAACGGCAGGAATCTAGAAAAAAAACAAACCAGAAAGAGGGAGACCCACTGAGTTACACAGAGCAGTACATCCAAACACGGAGAGAGAGAACAAGAATGGGCACTGTACAATGAGATCTCCTGGGGAAGGGAGGTGACAGGGAAGGGCAGCACATGCCAACGATGGACAAGTAAAAGTCAAAGTACATGAAGGACACCGAGTAAACATCAAACTGCCAGAAACCAAATGGAAGCAGAGGCCTGGATTTCCCTCTCACCACCCGGTCTGTGGAGCACTCCACAGCCTAGTGACACGTTGATGAGCATGCACTCACCCTGCCCCGTGCCCAGTGTCTCCACTAGCTCTGTTTAGGAGAAGAACAGAGCAAGCTCCCTCCCCCAGGAGACCCACTCCGAAAAATATGGCTCCAGGGCTAACATTTGCCCAAAGAGACTGAGACCATGAGAGACAAGACAGAGGACACAAGGGATTCACAGGTGGTTTGACGGCTGAGACTTTTCTTGCATCCTAACATGGGAAGTTCTTAGGCAGTGGTAGCCCAGGAAATCCATGTTCTTTCCTTCAGCTACAGTCCCTTCTCATTCCCTAGGAGCCCATGAAACTGGGGGTAGGTGATTTGGAACAGGGGGGTGGAAAAAGAAAAAAAAAAGAGATTATACAAGACAAAAACTCCACAGATTAGAGAATTCCTTAAGACTTGACTGCAAGTTAAGACTTGTCCTAGCTGAGCACTTTCCAATACCATTAGACCTGCACAGGGGATTTTCTATTCCCAACCTTTATATAAAACAGCCCCCAGGCTCCCTGACATCGTGAGGAGGGGATTCTGGACTCTGAGAAGCTCTACAGTCACTGTTGCCAGTTTGATGAGCAGAAAAAAAAAAAAAATAGTGTTTCCTGGAGTTTTCTTGAAGAGTTTATAAAAAAATAATGATTATATTAAGTGACATAAATACCTTTGTGTCCTCCCTTCAGCTTGTGAACTGCAAGAGACAGGGAACATTTGGGGGAAAATTGTGGGAGGTAGGGGAGAGAGGACGCAAGTTCTTTCTTCCTCCCTCTCCACCCGCCAAGCCCTACCCTTTATGTCCTGTTTGTGGCCTTATTCTTCAGCACATCTCAAAGCTGCTGGTTAGAGACTACAGCAAGGTGAGACTCACACATTACCTTACAGCATTTATAGCGTGTTTAAGAATAGCAAGTATTGCATTCTAGTTCTAAAGCAACAAGCAGCTCGTTGTCCACTAAACCTGCATCACTCCACTGACTAGATCTGCTGAGACTAATTTGCTCTTCATACTTTCCAATTCAGGGAAAGGACTTAGTTTGGAGTTGGTTTAAATTCCAGCAAACAGAGTAGAGTGCAACTCTTGCAGTTATTTCCATAGTTCTAGACATACTCTAGATAGTTTGCAGATAGCTCTAAGGTTTCAGTTCTTAACTAGAAAGGCAAATTCATCATGAACTGAGGCATAAGGAACAACAAGAGGCATGAAACCAGAGGGCGTCTAAGCATCCACCACAGAAATTCTTTGTGTGATGTGCTGGGGTTTTTTTTGATGGAGATTTTTCAAATATTTCACTCTGCAATTTTGAGGGGAAAGACTAAGTTTCATTAAAGCCATGAGGAAGGACTGGCCTACAAGAGCAGAGCCATGGGATGCTGGGTTAAGAACTTACTGACTTGGGGAAAGTTATTCCGGTTTGTCCTTGTTTTATTCTCACAACTGTGTTAATTTTGTCTTCCGTGCTTTACACTTCATGGTGCGTATGCTCAGCGATATATAACATTCTTGTGTTTAAATGTTTGCGACAAGCAGCTCTCAAAGCACTTTACACATTCATTGTTGCAGTCTTCATTTGCAATTTGCTTTATCCAAGTTGCTTTTAGATATTTCCAAATGAAATAGGAAGAATTTCATTCTGCTCGGCTGTTCTTCCCTAACTCGCAATCATTAACAAGAAGAAACACTTCAGCTCATTCTATCATGCCAGCAGAATCTATCACGTTACATGACCTTCAGTATTCATATGAAAAGCTTTTTCCTTATAGATGTGTTTGCTGGGGAGAAATTTTTCTGAGATGCCTATTTTCCAGATAGTATTGCCCACAACTAGTAAACTGCCTCACCATTGAAATATAAGGAGGTATTCTCCATCATTGTCTCAGATACTTTTGAACAATTCCAATACTTATTCTTCTCAGGATAAAAAGCTAATTGCTATATATCAAAGGGATTTTCTAATAATGCAAGCTTTGTATTACTGGAAGAAAAAACCTGAACTACAAAGAGATATCCTATTTTGGACTGTTAATCATCTAGAGGACTGCAGAATCTTTAATTTAATTTACTATAGTACTCAATCCTAAGTACCATCAGACTAAGACATCAATTGTTCATAATACTTCCATCTTATTATGGCATATCTAGAAAAATCAAATGTCTTCCAAGAAAAACATAAATCTATGAAATAGACTGTTTCCATCTTGTTTCTAAAAATATTTAAGTACTTCCTGGTGGCACATGTAATATGGAATTCCATTTCATCAGAAGTCCTATTAGTTTTTGTTGCAGAAAATTCAGATTCTTTGGTTTATGAGCATACATAATACTTTGTCCCTGTGGCTACTTAAGCCAATCCTTCCACAGTTTATTTGAACTCACCCAAGTCTTATCCTACTATCCAGGAAATAAAGCGTTTGACACTGATTTGATTTGCACCTGAATGAGAGCATGATAGGAATTAAAAATAAAATAAAATTTAAAAGCCCCAAGTCCCCAAAAATCCCAGACTTCCCTGCCAATGAGTGAAGAAGAAAACTGGCTTAAGACTGGAAGGCAAGAAGAGCCGAGATCTCCAGAGTCAGTGTCAGCCACCAAACAGACAGAAATGGTGACTTTATCTGATCAGTTCTTTTATCAGAAAAAAAAAAAATCTGCCCAAGTCACAAACTTGATACATTTATTAACTTTGGCAACATATACATCCATACACCAAGAAAGGGAAATCTGAAACAAATACACAAAAAGGGCAACATCTTCAGCTGGTGAAAATTGATACAGCTCTACTGAAGAGAGCAGAACTGCATTGATTCAAACCATCTGAGGATCACATCTTCTAAAATTTAACCTGCATAGATTTTTATTTTTTTTATTATTTTATTTTAATTTTTGGCAATACTTATAGTTATGCCAGTAAGGCACAAGAGCTAGCCCAAGTGAGGTGTCTTACGGTGATTATGTCCGGGAGGAGTCACTGATCAAACTAAGCCACGGTGTAAACTGGTGAATCTCCTAAAATCAATAGGAGTTGCACCTATTTGCAACAACGCCAAGCTTGATCCATAAGTTACAGTACTGAGGACACACTATAGGATGCAGAGATTAAAATACCTAATTTTGGGCAACGGAAATGACTAGTAAAGAGGCCAGAGCATCAGGTTAAAAGAAAAAACAGGACAAAGGTCTCAGATAGTACAGTGGGGTAGGGTGCAAAGAAGGTAAGAGTGACTGTAGAGACCCCAGAGCGCAGTGCTCTCCTCCACTGGTTCACAGCGTTCGTCTTCCCCATTTAGCAGTTGCTGGGCTGCAAACAGGCCACTGAAAATCAGTAGTTTCAATCATGCACATCATTATGTGTGTAAAACAATCACATTCAGGATTCTACAAAACCCTGGCCTTTTTTTTTTTTCCAGTGAAATAATTTAGATAATAAATATTCTCCACCCTGGAGCGGTATAAAACTTCTATAAAAATAGAAACAACATTCTTGGTTACAGCAGGTTGCACTTGGAGCAGTTGCTCCCAACTATGTTTTTTTTTTTTCTTTTTTTTTTTTTTCTTTTTTTGAAAAGTATATTATTTATATATATAAAAAAAAAATCCCATTATCACCCTGGAGGCCTTCACACTCCAACACTCTTTTCTCAGAAAACCAGGACACATCTTTCCCATCGTGCAGAATTCAAGTGTACATGGTTCACTTAAGTGTATGTTTACGTTTCTAGAGAGATTCAAATAATTAACACAGAAGGGTACCACATGCCAGCATAACTGGGAAATTTGGCAATCTGGCCTTTGAACCTTTGCCACCACAAAATGATGTGAATAATACTGATAGATTTACCTGCCCGCCATCAATATAGACAGACTGGAATTACTAACTGTTTGATTTTCAATTTAAGAATGGAAAGGGCTCTTCTTGGATCCTATGGGTCAGGCCTTGTACTTCTGAGGTTTGAGATCCCAGGGGAACCGGTCCCTGGGAACACCCGGCATCCCCAGAAGACAACTGCTCATGGGTGGAGATCCTGAACGTGACCTCAAGTTTGATGGGTTTAGTGCTCCTCCTGCTGGAGCAGAACAGAAAGTCCCAACCCTATGTCTGACCCACACACTCATTACTCAGCAGCTGGCTCCCAGACTGGAGTGTTAGCTGGCACCCTGGGAAACAGCATCACAAACCAGGAATACAAAGAAAACAAGGAAAAGGGAGAAAATATGAGGTAAATGGAACTTCTGTTAAGGACGCACAGAAATTGTAAACTTCCTCTTGTGACAGAGGTGGATTTTGGTGGTTATAAAATGGGACTCTGATTTCTTAAAACAACTCAGGCCAGAGTGTCAAAAGTCCTTTGAGCCCCCTAAAACCAGTGTATAACAAAGGCCCCTAGCAATGCATTAGCAATTTCACAAGTGTGCAGAAAAAAAAATGTGTGTTCATTGAAGGGGTGTGTTCAATTTTCCTTCAATATAGAAGACAACAGCTAGTACCAAAAGACAAAATAAGACTGAATGGCTCAATGCTCTGCTCTGGTTCCACAGCTCCTGTGTTGGCCTGTTTTGCACTGATACACACCACCCTTAAAGGAAAACTGCAGTATAAAGAAATACCTAATTACTAGACCGAATCACCGCACAAATTGTTTTGTGGTTGTTTTTTTCAAAAAAACAAAAACAAAAACCCAGGAAGTTACCTTTCCAACAGAGTTAAGACTGAGAAATCAAATCCTATGAGAACATGTATGAAACAGGAGCCTCAAGAGCTGTGTTAGAGTATCTCTGGGCTTTGTATCTCAATTTAACACTCTTTTTAATAGAGAAACAAACAGCACTTACATTGCGCTTATCAGAATGAATTCAAAGTAATACTCTGCAAAAAGGACATTATTCCACAGAAATGGGGAACGTGATGAACTGTTAAGATGAAAAATTGTCAAAAAAATTCTGCAGGTTACCAGGGATCAAAAGTTACTTGTTTCCAGCCCCAGATGTATTTGTCCAGACTAAGCTGTCTCTCTCTATGCCTTTCTACAAAACCTCGATAAAGTACATAGGATAAGTTTTCTTAAATATGGAGAAATTCACTGCATCTCATTAATATTCAATTGTAAATGGACAGTGAAATTTTCTGGGCAGGGATATTATCTACTAATTGTATAAAGTGCTGTGTACATTCACAGTGCTATATAAACACTACTTTGTATACAGAGAAAGAAAAAAATCACTGCAGTTTTCCTTTGGCTTGTTAATATGTTCACCCTTCTAGCCTGTCTCCTGCTTTAGAGATGATTTGCTAAATCCCCACCATGGCATACAGTTAAGGATATTTTAAATAGCGGATGGGGCATGACAAAGGCTATGTGGAGCGAGTTATTTGCTCACCCAAACTTTGATGGATTCAGTTTTCCTTCCCCATCTTTGTTTTCATCAGCTGTTCTGTGTTATTTCTGCTTTCCCTTCTCCTCTCCCCCATGGCGGTGTGGTGTCAGTTCCGATTCCCCTTCTCTCTACCCCAAGGCAGTGTGGTGGCTGTTACTGCTGCTCCCTTTAACCTTCCCTCCCCACCCGCAAGGAGCTGGCATTGGTCCTTCTCAACACACACTGGTTACAAACACAGCAAACTTCAAATAAGGGGGATAAAAAAAAAAAAAAAAAAAGAAAAAAAAAGAAAAAGAACACCTCAGCGATATGGCACCTAAACTCCAAAGTAAAACACTGGAAACAAAAGCACAAACTTGTCCTCCATCCGAAGCGGGATTCTCAGCAGAGGCTGCAGCCGAGTCTTCAGGGGAAGATGTGCCAGATAGAAGGCATGGATCAGCTTCCAGGACTGTAAAAACACAGCCTTAGGGCTTCGAATGACTAAGTGCGCTCCTCTCCAACTTACCAGAAGATCCTTCTCACTCCAGTCCCGGAGGGGAGGGGCGCTCAGTATGGCTTGCTGTCATTCTTAGAGCGCTTAAGCTGTACTTTCAGACGCTTCATGCCAATCTGAAAGCCGTTCATTGACTGAATGGCAGCCTGTGCAGAGACAGGATTGTCGTAACTTACAAAACCTGAAGAAAGGAAAACACAGAATTACACCACGCCAAAGCTGTCCAGAACAGCTACTCACAACTGGAAATGCAGGTACTCACAAGGCAGAAGAGGCTTGCATGGAATGCCATTTTCTGAAGCTCACAACTGTTTTAGACTCTTCATAAAAACTTCTTACTAAGGGCTCTCAGACAAAGCAATTGCTTTCTGACGTATGGAACTTTGGCCAAAAGATATACAAAGCTCAGGAAATTAAAATAACATTTTCTAGTCTTCCAACAAAAGTGAGTACTGCTGTTTGCTTTATAAGAACTCATACCTGAGAGAAAACCAAACCTGGAAAGTGTTAATCTATATATGAAAACTCATTAAAGATAAAAGGCTGAAATCACCCTCTTGGCATTATGGGATTAGATTTGTTTGGGGTGAAGGAGCTGTCAAGGTAGTGTGGCACTTGTACCGGTATTATGTTTAAGTTTCTCTTGGATGAAATAACAGTCTGAAAATAAACTTCTGCGGGGTTTTGAAGGAGCCCATTTTAAATAACTCCAGTCAATGGCTGGTATTACTGGTTGGGGAGATTATTCCATATGCAGGTGTTACAGCCTGACCCTCAGCATATTTTTGTGTTTTCATAAAGC
>JAOXNO010000041.1:23228638-23266289 GCA_028565335.1 Limnodromus scolopaceus | reverse complement strand
ATTACTGGTTGGGGAGATTATTCCATATGCAGGTGTTACAGCCTGACCCTCAGCATATTTTTGTGTTTTCATAAAGCATCAGACTGTCCACATCTTTTGGCTCAAACGCTAAAAAATACAGGATATTATGCAGGCAACAAAACTATCAAAACCATAGAGAAAGGCTCGCCTCCCCTATTTCATCGCAAGAAATTTCCATCTATCAGAAGATTCACGAGAGCTTACAGCACTACAAAAATGCTACAACTGCTTGCACTGGGGCTTCCATGGGGGGAAAATAAAACCATGAATCTTTCAGTCCACATGCACAGGCTCCTACTACACAAGCCAAGTCAGAATACGTTCCTTGCTCTTTTGGCATCACAGAATTGAGCAGTTAAGTGAAAATAGATTATTTGGATAGCAACAGTAGCATGACAGGTTGATGTACAGGTTTAGGATACGCTTCCCACCCTGATGTGTCTCCCGATCTAAACACACAGTAAGCAGAGCACATAAAACCAAAGCTGAAATGATTTGGCTATTACAAAGTTTTCAAGAATTAGGGGGAAGCTTGAAAAACTGCTTTCAGAGCATTTACAAAATACCAGAGACAAATGCTCCTGTACTAGAAGGTAGCCATAATAATTGTATATAAAAATATTAATAGAAGTCACTCATAATGGTAATGTAATAAGTAGTATATACAGCGACGTAAACAATTAGTGAAAAGGCAGAAAGGAGGAAGAGGAGGAACTATACCAAGATTACTGTCTGCAAACATGAATCAGTGAATTATCTAGGGCCAAAACAGTATAATGAGGCATAATAATAGTATGAAATTAGGTAAAGCAAAAAGTCAAAATGAAAAATCAGGAAAATACAGTTCATTGCTGGAATAGTTCAGATTGATTGATTTATTTTTCAGGAATATAGAGAAGTCGTCACTACTTCACTTAAAAGCTAGACTAGACAGTACACTTGAAAAGAGATTACTAGAAAGAAGGCACTTTTCTCCAGGTAACAATTAGATCCAACGTACCAAAACACTTGCTTAGATTGGTCTGCTTGTCAATGAAAACCTTGGCAGAGACGACGTTTCCAAATGGCATGAACATCTGCAGCAGATCCTGATCCCCAAACTCCTGGGGGAGGTGGTAGATAAACAGATTGGCTCCCTCTGGACCTTCAAAGAACGAGTAGGAATATAAATTCAGAAAGAGCATGGATAAAACAGGCTCACCCCACAATAAAAAGGTGAAAGAGCCATTCAAGCCAAATTTTCTAGATAAAACAATGAAAGTGCTGTTCACACTTCTGTGGAGTACTCAATTCCAGAATAAATCAGCATGACCCTTTGCCGGTTCTGATCATTCAAATAATTCTAGTTCTTTCTCAGTATTTTGGCTCGTAATTTCCACATTGTGCCAAAACTGGTTCACAGATCTTCGCTGCAACGAAAGCTGAACAGTAAGTTTGAGCCTCAGATGCTGACTGAAACAGAAATGGCTACACAAAGCTCACGGCCCAAAGAAACTAAATAAATCTCAGTACAAGATACGTTACTTGAAATCCAACAGATTCTTTTCTAAATATTATCCTACATCCTGCCGAAAATTTACATTCTCAATTACACTGCACATTAAATTGATTCTGAATAGAGTGAAGAGATTGACATTAAGTGTCTGTGGGAAGAAGTGAAGGACAAAGAAAGCAATATTAACAAAATCACAACTGATTCACTGACAGTGGGATGTATCAGGCTGCAGACTCATACCCTCCTGTTCTCTGAGAAGATGGAGGAGTACTATTACTAAGCATTTAAGACGAATCCTGGGAGAAACCTCCCGGAAAAAAACTACTTTGGACTGCCCTTAACAGACAGACCTCACAGGTTTTCCTCCTTTATCTTCAGTAACTCTAGGATTCTAAAAAATGCCAAATAAATGCTGTGGAGATAAGGTAGCTGCAAGGGCTGGGCTTGCCCTTTTGAAAACCCTTCTCAAGTTGTTTCTACAACTTTCTCCCTACCTTCTTTTTGACTTCCCGCTGCACCAATACTCTGCTGTGTTAAGAGACTCTGGTTATAGAGTGTGGGCAATGCAGCAGCAGCATATTGCTGGATTCCAGAATAAGCCTGTGTGAGGGCTTCCATTGTGCTACCTGTCCCATTTGAGAGACCACCACTGCCAAGTCCTCCATTTAAGGCTGCCATTCCTGCATAAGGAAAAGAAAATAAAGATGACTGAGTACTTCCACTGAGCCAGATCAATTCCCTTTCAAGCAGGGAGCAGGAAAAAGCCCCCACAGAAGCAGCACAGCCTGAGGAATGATAATTAGCTATTCCCCCAAGCCACAACACATAGCTTACCTGCTAAAGAGCTAACGTTGAGGCCTGCTGTAGCCCCCGCCAGCGTCTGCAATGCTCCAAGAGAAGCCATTGGATTAACAGAGGAGCTGCTACTGGAGCTAGGTGAGGAACCTGCTATTAAAATAAGACAATTAAACTTCAAGCAATAATTCAACTTCTTCACGTAGTTATTCCTTTAGAAAAGGCTAGTAAGGAGCAGATCAAAGCAACACAGCGTACTTTATGTCAAAAAAAAACCCCAAACAAACCCAAACCCACTTCCTAAACTTTTGAAAAATTTCTACTTCTTTATTATAACAACTACTCTTTGTAGCAATAATAATTTCACTAAGCGTAAGACACCTAAGATTCAGATAATATACTCTGTACCTCAACATAAGGTGACAAGCAGCAGTGCCTGCTTCCTGCTGCTTAAACTGAGTAAGAATCACTGGTTACGCATTAACATCTATCCTTGAAACATCACAAAAAGTGAAAGAGTCCCAAACCATAGATTCTAGGGACGTTAAAGAAAGTTCCAGTCAAATTGAACATACGGTTTTCCCATACTGTCAGAACGGGAACAGCAGATGCCCAGATTATTCTGACATAAGAAATGATTTTCCATGAAAAATCTCGCTGCAGCAGCTGGGGCTAGGGCCAAGAAAAGTCTTGGAAGTTACATCCAAAATAGATAATTTATCCTCTGTTGACTGTGCCACTAACATCTTCAACCATGTTTACTCAGTAAGAGAAGTCCACAATACAGTACCAAGCAGACTAACAGCTTACGTGGCCTGCCAAATTCTACAACAGGTAGTTTGTTCTACAGAAATAGACATCAAAACCACAAAAGAAAAGTTTGGCAAGCTGGTATATCAAAAGAAACAGAAGTTCAAATTAACGTCATCTACAAAGATTTATGGACATGATAAAATAAGGAAAGAACAGTATTTTTATGATTACACAGCAGTGGTTTTCCTAACAGCTTTGTGGACTACTTAGAAATCTGAAGAAGGTAAATAAGAAAAGCTATGCATATTGCTATTAATCTGGAAGTTTAAACTTACTGCACAAAACGCACTGGAAAATATTTATGGGTTCTACAAGTTAAAAGACACTAAAGACTGACGCTGTAGAGGCATCTTGTAGTTTGCTTTCATGAGGAGTTCATCTGTCTGACCAAGTAGGTAACATAAGAACTGAAATTCAGTCATTTTCAGTTTCCTTTGTGTTTTTGTGATTCTCAGTTATGCTGTGTACATCCATTAAAACTTTTAAAAGACTCGTTAGCATCTTTCAAGCAGATTCACACAAACTACATATTCCCCACTTCATATATATGTCACAAAGTCTCTGCTGGAGTGCAATATGATAACTATTTCAATGGAATACATTTGCTTAACAAGCCCCAGCAGAAGCTGCATCTGACAAAAGCAGTTGTACCTAACACACGCTGCAAGAGAACCCAGGGAGCTGCACTTCATTCACATCACTGTTTAGATTTCATATGGGCAGAGGAAATGACAAACCTCCCCTAAGAAAAGTTCCAGATAAATTCTTTTAGAAAGTCAGAAATTGAATGACCATGTCCCAGACTGGATGTTAAGATACTTTACTCTGAGGAAAAGGAGACACTTCTGTCTTATTATCAGTAGTATATTAAATCTTGGAAAAAGACAGAGAAGAAGTTACAGTATAACCCTCAAGTTGGTAGAAAAAAAACCAGTACAGACAGCTGAATAAAAGCCAGCATTAAGAAAATCACTTGTTTCTGCAATTCTGCTAATCTACATAATTCAAAACACCACTACATTTGACAGATGAGAACGCCATTAAAAAAAACCAAACCACAATAAAATAGCAGTGGTATGGGAAAAAAAGAATGAAGCCAAGGATAGAGAGCCAAGTAAAAGAGGCAACGGATGCCCCCCCTACTTTTAAAAGCTTGTGATTTTAAACAAATTCATTTAAACCACCACAAAAAGCTGAACACAGTTATTTTAGTTTAGCTGACTTGATCAGAAATCTCTTTATGCAAAACAAGAAATGTTTTAGTACTGAAAATGCCAAGAAAATTTAACACGGTTTGGTTTATTTTCTTTATCATATGTATATAGGAATTGCTGTACTGAGTCAGCGTCCCATTTCTGATGACTAAAGGCAGACAAATAACAATAGAGCAGAAATACAGCGCAATTACAAGGCAATTGTATATGCAGTTGGTGCATATAGTCTATACACCAAAAATGGAGCAATTTGCAAATCCAAGAGTTTTTCAGCCAAGGGCAATGTCTTTGTGTTAAAGTTACAAATTTCATTCACTAATTTCAGTGCACTTTGAACACTGAATTGTTTGACTACCATGTTCTAAGGCATGAGTTCTGCAATTTAAACATGCACTGTGCAAAGAAATAGCACTTTTTATTTTTGAACTGTCAGCTGACAACTTCACCCGATATCCTGAAATTCCTGCCTAGAAATATCTAACAACTCTTTTTTTCCCCTATTTGTCTACATTGCAACACTAATATATTTGTAGGCTTCAATCATATAGCTGGTGAGGGGTCTGAAGAACAAGCCTTATGAGGAGCAGCTGAGGGACCTGGGGGTGTTCAGCCTGGAGAAAAGGAGGCTGAGGGGAGACCTTCTTGCTCTCTACAACTACCCAAAAGGAAGGTGTAGCAGAAGGTGGGGGGGGGGAAGAGGGGGAGTTTGGTCTCTTCTCCCAGGTAACAGGTGAGAGGACAAGAGGAAACAGCCTCAGGTTGTGCCACAGAGGTTTATATCGGATATTTGGAAAAATTTTTACACTGAAAGGGTAGTTAAGCATTGGAACAGGCTGCCTAGGGAAGCGGTTGAGTCACCATCCCTGGAGGTATTTAAAGGACAGGTAGGCATGGTGCTTAGAGATATGGTTTAGTGATTTTTTTTTCAGTGTTATGTTGATGGTTGGACACAATGATCTGAAAGGTCCCTTCCAACCGAGGCAATTCTATGATTCTATGTCCTCCTCCCATGTCAGTCTTCTATTTTTTCAGGCTCTCTCATTGCTCTTAACAGGGAACGAGTTCCACAGTTCTAGTCATCCTTTCTGTACTTCTGGTTTTTGTGTGTTATTTTAGACCAGAAAACACCACACAGTATCACAGAATCACATGGGGTTGGAAGGGACCTCCGGAGATCATCTAGTCCAACCCCCCTGCCAAAGCAGGTCCACGAAAACCAATACAGCTTTATACATGTTCTTTACTCCATCCCTACTTCTAAATGTTGTTTCTGTGCAGTTTTTGGTGGGTTTGGTGAGGTTTTTTTGCCTGCTACTGAGGTTATATTTTCTTAGATCTATCTACTGAGTTATATCTAGTCAAAATGCTAATTAATTCTAAGATAACTAGCTGAATATACTTGATAAGGTTTTCAGAAAAATTGGATATGTAGTAAAGAATAGCTAGGAAAACTAAAACAACTTGGACATCAACTACCTACTTGTGGAGATAGGTAAACTGAGAGAACAGTAAGTCTGTTCTAATTCAGTCATTTAACATCCAAGCGATGAACACTAAAGTTCATGCAATGAAGCTGACTGAGCTGTAGCAACATTAGTTCCATTAAAAGCAGAAAGACTACGGTGTCCCTGAAAACAATTTTGCTGGAGAGACACACTACGGCCAGCAAAGTCATCTAGTCTTTGCTGGATCTTTGATGGTCACACCTTTGAAAGCAGGAGAAATGGAAAATACACGAACTTTTGCAACCATTCTATTTTGCTCTGGAGCAGACAATTCTTGTTGATGGCCAAGTCAAAAAGATGGCAGACAAGACACTCCAATCCTGAATGCATCTGTAACGTTTTCTTGAAGGTCCCTTTCACAAGCCAGCAGTTTAAATGAGTTTATCTAAGGCCATGGTCTCTGTAACATGGACTACCTATACGTGGATGCAGCAGCAGTCTGTTCAGTTCCAAAGAGTAGCTGCTTTATTGCAAGGTTGAAGGTTTTGCTCCGACCTATTCTATACCAAAATACATAACACTGCTTGGAAATACCAAAAGGAAGTCACCCGAAATGAGCAGGAAGACAGCACAACAACACTACTTAACACCTCTGATTTCAACCATTCTGACATGTAACCTGTCCACGGTCCACAACTCAGAACTGTGTGGACTTTCAAGTTCCCCAAAAACAAAAGGTATCAGTGGAGATGAGAGAAAATCAAAACAGTAACTACACATAACGATTGTCGGGATTTTTCCACCAATTACACAATTTGAGGGCAACGTGGAAGAGACGTCCAAATGAGCATCAGGTCAACATTTGGATGACAGATGGACAGAAGTCAAGCCGGTAGTCATCTCATCTGCAGTTGGGTTTAAGAGGTTTTCACAGAGAATGTTGCCATATGTCTCACAGATAAGGCAGGCATTTACTAACACGTGGTACTGAACAGCTATATACTGAGTTTTTCCAAGGTCTAGGTATGGTTCAGGAGGGATGTCTGAATGTGTGTAGTCCAACCGCCTTTTCAGTGTGAATGCACATATAAATATTAACCAAAAGAGAATCTCAAGTTTGCTTTTATAAGAGATAATTGCTAGTTCAGAGTAAAGAGGTAAAAAGTTGTATAGTTACAGGAAGTACCATGAAATCAAATGTTGTCTGTACGCATTGAGGCCTCCCCTCCCCAGAATTTAAGTTCAGTTTTAAAAGGTGAAGCATATTCATACCTCTAATGAAAAGCACTGAAACTGTTTCAGCGTTTGATGTCAGTGACTCCATACAGACCACATATCCTCCAGAACTTTTTATTTCTTTTGAACAAAGCTAATCTCTACTCTTTGAAATTAAGTTTAAGAGCAATACAGTAGTGATTGCTTCATGTTACAAGGCTATGAAGAGTGAACTGACTGATACACCTGTATAGGATATTAATTCAGATGACCCATCATGATTACTTGATTGTTGACACACAATCATTTATGGATATGACTGGCAATCAGAAAACTGGGCTCAGCACAGAAGGTACTTAAAACTGGACTGCTCCCCACCCCCTAGCCCCTCCACCAGCATGATCAACAGTGGAACAGAGTCCCGAGATACGTCTCTCATCAAGGGAAAAGGAATCCGCAGAGTGCTGTGGAACAGCCAACGTTCATGGAGGGGAAATGAACCCCAAAGAATCACACAATTGCAGCATAACTTCAGTTGAAAGGGACATCTGTGGATCATCTAGTCTAATGGTCTGCTCAGAGCTGGTCTAACCTCTGACTTAGGTCAGCCTGTTCAGGGTCCTTTCCAATTGCATCCTGAATCCCTGAAATGACAGAGATTCCACAGCCCCTCTAACACCTGGTTCCTGAGCTTAATTACTCTCACCATTAATTTTATTTCTCTTTTATACCCAGTCAGAATTTTCTCTTTGCAACTTGTGCCTATTGCCCTTGTCCTTTTACTGTACGCTTCTGAGAAGAGGCCGTCTCTGTCTTTTCTATCTAGCACGTCTGGCATGTGAACTTCACAACTTGCCAGTCCCTTTCCCCACCTCAACAAATCAGAGAACAAACTTGCTCCAGTCAGTACACGAGAAAGCCAACAAGGAAATCTTAGTTCTAAACACCAGTCACAGCAACCTGTAACCTGACAATTCCAGCTCTGCTTCTCCATAAGGAAATAAGGGAGAAATTCTCAGATTTGACTTCATGCTTTCTCTAAGATGAAGCGGCATTAGCGGGTTATAAATGCAGCTCTTCTATAGCCTCAACTCTTTGCTTTTTTTTTTTAATTATAGAATATGATACCACAGCAGGGAGTCAAGATAAATTCTGATATTTTAATCTTTAAGGATTGCAGACCTCAAAGTTTTCATGCAAAACCCCCAAAACTGTCCAGCAACAGAACACTCTTTGAACTGAATTCTTTCTGGGGGATTTCTCTAAGTAGAAAACTGTGCAAATCACTCATGGTTTAACTCCTGGGGCATAAGGTTTTCTAAACAGCTTTTCCTTGTAATCTCTTTATAATCTCTTAGTCCAGCTCCTCGGTCCTCCTATGCAATACAAAAAGCTACCTGTGTAAATTTAAACCACTCCCAACCCCCTTTGGTCTCTCACAATCACTAGTGAGGATGTCAAGTCTGTAGGCTCGATTTCAAAACTGGATAAGCAATTTGGCTTTTTATAAGAAACAACAAAAAAAACCCCACCCAATAACCACCAAACCCACATACCACACTTTAGACGCTGGAAAACTGACACCCTGAAAACACAGCGTCTCCCTTCCCATGTCAGTATTTAGAAATAACTGAAAACAGGATAGAAATAACCCTGTTTGTGGTAAAAAATGAGCATGTCTGATGTAAGCGCAATTTAAATTATTTTTTGTTTTCTTGCTTGTTGCATTTATGATCATATTTAACAGTAAAACAGCAAAAGAACACTACTGGACATTCTAGCCTCTCTGGATAGTGTATATAACCTTAACTAAAAAACAAAACATAACAATTCAAACCACAAAAAAACACCAGCGAAGAGCACAATACTGACTTTTATGTGCAACTCATACACCCACTTCTAGACAATCGCTTTCCAGTAAGTGTGTGAGGGGTCTATTTATTCTACTTCTATGAGGTAGTTTTCATCATTATTGCCAGAGGAATATAAACTGTACTGTTCTAGTGCACAGAACACATTACTGATGCTTAAGGCATCTTCTCTCTCCACGTCCAGAGGAGTAGGGCACATCTGTCACAGTACCTGCCTAAAATCACAGAGAAACTGGATACGTGGTAAGATTTCAATAAGGAGACTGGAAAGAGGTCACCTACCTTTCTGCTTCACGATGACCTCAAAAACTCTTTTCACTCTTAATTAACCTGACCATTGGAAGAAGGAACACAGCAGGTAAAAAGTGTTTGCTGGTAGCAAAGATATTTACCCTAAACAAAGGCCAGTGAATCTACTAGTAAAACTCCTTATCTGTTAAAGAATCGGTACGAAAGTGCCAAAAAGGGATAGACAAACAGGTGATGTTACCCTGAAATGACTCCTCCAGCATAGGCAGCCTCTTACCTGAGCTGGTGAGCACACTCAGGGGACTGCTGGAGGATGTGAGGGCAGCGGTACCACTCGGTGTGTTCTGCGCTGCACTGGCCGCAGCCGCTAATGCCGCCAGGTTCTGTAACTGCATCGCATTCAGGCCTGCAACACATTGAAGAATGCACAGAGTTTCTCCTTAATAGTCACCATCATCCAAGCTTAGCAGATCCAGCAACCTCAGCACATCACAAAGGAGTAATGGGAAGGAGTTAAAAACAACAGGCTTAATACCAGTTACTGATCTTCTTCTACATTGCGATTCACCATTATAACTAAAAAAGAGTATTTTTTTTTTTTCCCAGATAGACAAGTTTTGGTGAAAGACCAGGTAGTCATGATCCCAGATGTAGACTCCAGAGTACAGAAATTTTCAAGCAGCGTTCTCGCCAGTCACAAAAGCACAGCAGCTTTAACTGAGAGTTAAGCCAGGGTCTGACAGTTCATCTGCAAGCTAGAGAACCTGTCTAGACACCAGGCCAATAACCTCCTCTTCTCTGCTGTCCCTCCACTCTCTTTGCATGGGAACAGCAACAACTGCAGAATTCTTTCGAGAACGCCTACGCAACACAGTGGCCACAAAGTCACACCTTTAACCCACCATCAGCTGAGTATCAGCACATTTTATTTGGTCACCTTGGCAGCCAAGAAGCAACAATCAATTGTGAGACAATGCTAAGTGTCAACTCCTGACCACAAGATCAGCCAATGGATTCGTAGCCTGGTTAGCTGGTCCAACAAAAGTGGTAAGGAAAATGGGAAACATCAGGCATGTTGTGGGTAAACATCCAGGAATACTGTAGAACGAGGAAGGTATCCCTGTGTTGATGAACTTTAACCAGTCAATTTACTCATCTGACTCACCTTAATTTTGAGTCATAACTTTTTAATGAAACCATTTGTTCAGTACTGACACTGTAGTTTACCCTCTTTTCCTGCCATGGGATTATCTTTGATATTGATCATCTTCTGAATTCTGTATTTTAGCCATCCTGTGGTAGGCTAGCTTCATTCTTCCAATTCTGCCTCTCTTCTCTTTTACCTTATTTCCCTTTTTTGTCTCTACTTTTGTTTATTCTAACAATTCCTCCTCTTTTCATCTGACTTGAGACAATCCCTAGTAATTCTTCCCTACAAAATTAAAACCAAAATTAAATTAATCACTGTTCACAGAACAACATCAAAACATCCTACGTAGATGTGGCACCTTATCTTTTGCTTAGTACGTACTTGGTAACAAAGCACAATCTCAAATAATTAAAATCTCAGTTTTATAATCTAAGTATCTAAAGAGACAACATAAAAATGTAAGTGACAATGCAGTATAAACAATTTCTTTTTTAAAAGACTTCTGCTACTGTTAGCACAGTTCATTTGGGGTTTTTTAAATCTTTTTCAATTGTTTTCTCTTTGTGACAGAGTCTGTTTCCTTAACCACATTTAGTGCACGAAACAAGAGGATTCTGCCTTTATTTAGATTATCAAGGTGCCACTGTGACATAAAAGCATGAAGTTAAAACCAAAAAGTTGTGGGTTTTGTTTTTAGTATGCTAGAGAGTGTTAAAAGCACAAGTGTTAGAGCTAGTGAAGAAGAGAGCAGCTTGCTTCCTTTCTGAAGCAGTCTGGCGTGTACACACCGCACCTGTCCTCTTGTCATCACATTGTTTTCCCATCTGCTTTCAAACAGGGTTAAGATTAAATTCTGTCTACAAAGTCTGATATAGTTTGGGATCTAATTACCTACTTAATCTTTTTTTATGCATGAATTTCAAGAAAGGCAATCAGCTGAGATACTAACATGACTTTGAAACTAAAACTCTCTCAGTGAAGAATCAGACTTGAAATAATTCTTTCAAAACACCATGCTCCATGCTATTTATACATCTGAGCTCTCAATTTTTAAGATTTTTTTTTTTAAATAGTGAGAACAGAATTACCCTGGAAACTTCACAGGCAACCTAAGCTAGTTAGCACCTTCCCCAGCCCTTACCGTAGTAACAACATGAGCTGCTGTACTGTTTTTCTCCTTTATTACCACTTGCTTTTAAACAGACACAAAAGGGGGGGGCGGAAACAGTACCATGTGCATAACAAAATCTAGTATAGATCACCACCACACAGGATATTAGTGAAATTCATTTTTAAAAAATTACTTGTGGCAAGAGCCTTAGATTTAAGAGTTCTGAAGAGGTCCAACATGAAAAAAGTAAACGGAAGTAGTTAAGGCTAGAATCAACCTCAAGTATAAATCAAAGTTTTTACAATCAAAATCGTAACACTTTACAAAAGCTTGCAATTGTGTTGGCACACCCATCAGTAACAAATCAGATAGAGAGAGACACTTTATTTTCTTAACACTTTCAGATCAACCTCTGCACAGACAGGGCATGTAATATTGTGACCTACCATAAAACTCCAGGAGGTAATTTTAAAAGCTTAAGGAGTTCAATACTAAAACCAAAACTACAGGGTTTTTGGCCAGCAGAAGGATTTATACAATGCAGTTACTGGAGTTACTAACATATGTTTTATTATTCCTCGCCCTGTGAAGACAGAAGGGACAATCAATTTGCAGCCCCAGTACTGCTATATTTAGTGACTATTCTGACTAGCAGGCCACAGCAAGGAATTTGGCTCACACCTATTAAGCTGGTACTTCCCTAACAGCAACGGCGTAATGAATGGTAATTCAAATGAAGGAATTAAGGAACCTGAATGAAGGACTAGTTCACATTCCTACCAACATTGCATTTCCAACTTTGATGTATTTAGGAACAAAGAATTTTAAATGGGAAACTTAAGAATCTATTATTGTTGAAACACATGCTTACTTCAAAACACAAAGCTTTACATATGCACCTGTTTGGATAAAAACAAATATACAGAGCCATCTTTTTGTACCCATAAGGGAAGATAATTTTAAATGCCAGAGGTAGGGGAGATGACCAGCATACCACAACTTACCTTGGGGACAACGGTTAACTAAGATTAAGAAGGAACATCCATGCTTGTAGCAGAGGATTCCTGTCATTCCAAAGGAGTGGATAAACCCAGGACTAATTATTTTAAATGAGGGTAATGGGTCTACAGCCTTCTGGCTACTTTCTCTACCCTCCTCCTCTTTTCTTTGGCACTGAATTTGTCTTCTAGTGGAAAAAACTCACCTCCCATTGGGTGGAGGCTGCTCAATGTGTTCAGGTTCCCAGATGACGCAGCTGCTGTCTGCTGAAGGAGCTGCAAATAAAGCTAGACATTACACCAAAAAACAAAACAAGAGTGAGAGTGAGGGCTGGCTCCGCTTCTGGGAGAAACTGCACCACACCACAGCCAGAGCGCCGTCACAAAGGGAATTCCCACTGCCCATGCACCACATCGTAGCAAAGCGTAAAGAGAATTCCCCTTATACAGTACAGCCAGAGCACCACCATGGTGAAAGTCCACATTGGCCATGCATCACATTGCAGCCAAAGCAACAGCACGTTGTCCTCACTCAACACCATCAATGCTGAGGGACGTTTATAGCTAACGCACCAAGACAAAACCAGTAGACTCAGTAGTGAGAGAGAGCTATTCCAAGCACCTCAGGCAGGATTGCTACCCCTAAGGATATGCCACCTCAAGCCAGGCTTAACAGCCGACACTGCCGGGACAAGACAAATGGCAAATGCCATACAAAAACAAAGAGCCACCATGACAGGGAAGCCCCTCCAGACATGAGAGAAATTTCAACGCCTCAGCTCAAAAGCAATTTAGAGGGATTTCCTATTCCTTTCTCCATTAACTTGATTGTTATAAAAAATTCTAACTTCCCAAACCTAACTCAGTAGTAAAAGAGAGAATGCCTCTACTTCCACAGTACACCATACCAAGAATGAAATGAAATGTTCCTTTCCTGTTCCCCAGACCTTCTATTGCATGAATACAGTTCTCATAGTATCTCTGGCAACCTGAGCCAGAGCACATCAATTTATGAGAGGTTCACCCTATAGGGACGCAGCAAAATCAACTACAATCAGTGACAAACGCAGACTACCTCCTGTTGCATCATTTTTGCTAAATAGAGTAGTTTCTCTCTATTTTCTGTAGGCTTTTTTGTTTTCTTTGGTTTGGTTTTTTTTTTTCTGTGCACAGTCAGCTACTGGGTGCTTCCAACCTGATCACCTTTTCTATGTGGAGAGAACCAAGTACTGTTCTAGGTTTCACTGGAAGGGGATGAGAGAAATAAAGGCTGAAAAAGGAAAAACGGAAGAGGAATACAAGAACTCTGTCATCAGATAGACATGAAAAGGGCATTTATATGGGCAAACAGTGAGGCTATAATATAAGAAGAAAAACTTCCCCACACAAAGTCATTCTACAGAAGACAGGGAAAAAAGCTTCAGTAGCCAGGGCTACAGTGACTGAGGTTGAAATTCTCACTTAAATAAACTTATATTTCAGCCTTCTCATCCACAAAATGGGGATTAAGAACCCTGCTCCTATCTATCAGGAGCTCTCTAAAAGTGAGTACATTGAACGCTACAAGACAGTCAGACACTGTAACCCCTGAAGAGGTGAAAAGAACCCAAATTAGAAACTCACTGCTAAGTATTGGGGTCCAAGTGTGTTGAGACCAGCCAGGTTTCCCCATACGGAGGCAGCACTGATCTGTTGCATTTGTTGCTGGAGTTGCTGAGCAATTCGTTTCTGCTCTTTGTCCTTCTGCGTGTCTGCAAATTTTACCACAATGGGAGAAGAGCAACCCTGCAAACAGCAATTTAAACAATTACATACTTGCTACCCCCAGCAGTCACAAAAATACTGCATTAAGACCCAGTCACTGGAAGCATTCTCCTCCCCTCCCCTGACATGCATACATACATACATTCAAACAGCACACTTCATTTAAGGTTCAAAATCTCATTTGCTTTTGATTCTATTTTATATTTTGGCATTTTCTCTGAAGACGAAGTTTCTATCTCGAGTTCTAAAAACAGGAGCAGAACAAACACAAAGGTCCAGGAGTAGTATTTGTGAAGAAACACACACTGCATAGCCTTCCCTCTGCTCTCTAGTCCTCCAAACTCCATAGTGACTGCCTGAAAAATTACATTTTCTCCTGACACCCACTAACTTGTTTTACCTCCATGGTTTGTGCTTGGTGCATTGCTTTGATTGCTGTTTGTGCCATGGCTCTTGTTGTAAAAGTCACAAATGCACAACCTGGGGAAAGAACAGAAAGGAACTAAGTCATTCACTACATCCGCAATTACTGGGATGAATAAAGAAATGAAAATGCCTATGGGGCTGGGGGTGGTGGTGTGGGATCACAGAAAGGGCTGAAACACCACCCTGAGTTGCAAAAGGCAGCATCCAGTGGAGACCCTTGAACTGTCGGAAGAGCTTCCTGCTTACCTCGGCTCAGGCCATCTGGGCCCCGTAATATCCTGCATTCTTCAATCTGCCCAAAGGGGGAGAACATCACTCGGATATCATTTTCATTGCACTTCTTGGATATCATTCCAATAAACAACTTCCTATCTTCTACTGCTAAGAAATCAAAGGATAAGAGCATAATTAGCAAATATGTGCTTACTAGATCTTATTTTGTGAAGTCTTCCCCATCAACTAGAGTTATTTCCCTTGTATTTAGGGTAGGGAATTGTCAAAAACAGATTCCCAATAATGGAACGTCTTCATTTTAAGAGGATGCATATGAGATACCTCAATGAACCTGAAATATGCCTGTTTTATGATGTTTTATGTTTACATTTTGCTGACTGTTTCTCCCTTGCAAGCCTGTGAGCTGCAAGATTGTAAGGAAAGGAAAAATACATCAGATTCAGCATTTCCCTGTATCTCCTACATTCAGTTCATGGTGACTGAGAGAAGACCTACACGTATTTTATGGGACTATTTTCACTCTCTCTCCTCTGTCTCTTCTATCTTTAGACAACCAACATACCTCACTGTCTCTAAAGAAGCAAGTGAGCTGCAGAAAGCTTCTTTCTAGCAATCTCTTCATCACGCCAATCACTTAAATTTAGATCTGCCTATTTCCTCATGCTCCTGTCTCAACAGCAGAAGCTACAGCAGTTGCTAAAACAGAGCAGTTTTAGTTCTGTTTCAGATTCATCCCTTCTGATCTGTACTAAAAGCCTGCAAATAACACCTCAGATCATAACAATGGACTGTGAGCTGCTGTACCTTGCCTCTAAATGCTGATGGTACTAGATACATTAGAGTTGAAGAATACCTTTCAGTGTGCAGACTATTTTAAAATAAATGGTCCAGAAATAACATTTCTCAGTTAGTGGTTACTAATGTGCATCTAAGGTCACTCATGGGAGTGCGGTAAATTCGAATCCAGAGCAGAACTTTATATGTCTCGTTTTATTTACTTATGGATGCTATTCACCACTGAAATACTTCCTTTTAAAGGATGAAGCAAATTATGTAGAATACCATTTGGAAATAAAAACCAGTTTGCAAATGCAACATTCAGCACAATATAAAATATAATACGACAAAGGCTGTGGCACGTTTTGAAGCTTCAAGAGAGAAAAATCTTCTCCTGTTTGGTGCCGCGATGAGGAGAAACCAACTTATTTGCTGAGTCTTCCACGGTGTTGAAGACAAGAGTTCCAAACTATTCAAGCTGACATAGCTTTAACTGATGATTAAATCTTAATGTTGTACCCAGTTCACTTTCAAGCTCTTAGAGCAGAAAGCTGCTTTCAACTCCTTTTTTCGGTCCCTTTTAGCTCAAGAGATTCAAAATCCCTTTTATTAAAGGTAAGCTAAAATAATTTTTTAACTGATGCTTTCTTATTTGTATTTTCACCTACACATTTTACTAAAACTCGTATCATCATATAATAGCCTCAGAACTGTCACCCTAAAATTCCATTAAGTACTTTTTTCCTCTTTCCATTATTTTCCCAGGATATTCATGTGTGTGTTTGTATAATGCAAGGTCCATTTCAGCTTAGAGAACCTATTCTATTCTCCTCCCAACTACACTTCAAAAGAAGTACTGTATTCTAGATATATTTACACCGAAACATTCTGTATACACATGGAGGAATCTGCAGGTGGAATTACTCCTACTGTATCTTATCTCATCTTCTGTTTTCAGTTATCTGAAGATGTAAGCTTTCTGGAACCAGGATTATATTCTCCATGATGCAACATTAATTTTATAGTAACTATGGGAAATGAAGAAAATAAAATTCAGCCAAAGCTAGACAGGCTGAAACTATAAAATGCTAAACACTTGCTTTGCTTATCTCGCAGCAATATATACAGACACACACACACACATTTGAGTCATGTACATATAGAAACTCATCATGGAAATATATGGATAAATGATCATTTACCCAATTGTAGATGCTAAATGTCTTAATCCATCTGAAATGGCCAACGTGCAAACATATTCTTTTTTTTTCTTTATTGACCTGTTGTGAATTCTCTTATAAACTATAAGAAGTTTTAATTCCCACTGTAGCTGCAAACAGGCCTTGCTTCAAATTGGTCAAGCACTTGAAAAAAACACTTCTAGATTTCAAAGAATCATAGAATAGTTTGGGTTGGGAAGGGCCTTACAGATCACCTAATTCCAAGCCCCTGCCATGGGCAGGGACACCTCCTACTAGACCAGGTTGCTTAAAGCCCCATCCAACCTGGCCTTGAACAGTTCCAGTGAGGGGGCAACCACAGCTTCTCTGGGCAACCTGTTGCAGTGAAGAATTTCTTCCCAATATCTAATCTAAATCTCCCCTCTTTCAGTTTAAAACCGTTACCCATTCACCTATCACTACACTCCCTGACAAAGAATCCCTCCCCATCTCTCCTGTAGGCCCCCTTTAAGTCCTGGAAGGCCGCAATAAAGTCTCCCCAGAGCTTTCTCTTCTCCAGGCTGAACAACCCCAACTTGCTCAGCCTGTCCTCACAGCAGAAGTGCTCCAACCCTCTGACCATCTTCACAGCCCTCCTCTGGACCAGCTCAAGCAGATCCATGTCTTTCTTATGCTGCGAGCCCCAGAGCTGAACACAGCACTCCAGGTGAGTACAAGAGCAGAGCAGAATGGGAGAATCACCTCCCTTGACCTTCTTTTCATGCAGCCCAGGATACAACTGGCTTTCTGGGCTGCGAGCACACATTGCCAGATGACATTCTGTTTTCATCCACCAATACCCTGAAGTCCTTCTCTGCAGGGCTGCTCTCAATCCCTTCATCACGATTGCCCCCGACTCGCATGCCAGATGTTGCGCCTGGCCCTGTTGAACTTCATGGGGTTCGCATGGACCCCCTCTCTAGCGTGTCAAGTTCCCTCTAGATGGCATCCCTTCCCTCTAGGGTATCAACCACAGCACTCAGCTTGGTGTCATCCACAAACTTGCTGAGAGTGCACTCGATCCCACTGTCCATGTCCCCAACAAAGATTTAAACCACCTTAGTACAAAGAAGAACTCACTGGATGTTTCCCTAATTGACAACGTGGTTCTATCACAAGCAGCAACAGTGGGAGATACTGAGTCATGGAATTTTAGAGACATCATTTACACTACCTACTACATTGAAAACACACCTTTTCCCCCCTTTATTTAAAAAAAAAAAAATTAAAAAAAAATTAAAAAAAAAAAATCAGGTCTCCAATTCAAACAGACTTAATCAGAAGCTGTTCAAGGAAAGGAAAATCCTCAAGCTCCCCTATTAGCGCAAATGATGCCACCAAACTCAGACTCTAGTAATACTTACCATTACTCTTTTCACTGTCAGCTGGTTTCATCTGGATAGGATGGTGCATCTGAAAAATGAAAAGATTATTTAATTCTAGATGCATTCACTTCATACTACGTGGAATACATCCATAAGAATTGTGGAAGAGAAGAAAAAAATGGCAGCCCAAATTGCCTCTACAGAAGTGCCTATGTAACAATACATAAATTTCTAAAAGAAAGAAAAACCTTTCCTAATGATATGCTATCATTCCTCTTCAGAGAGTGTTACAGGAACCACGTCCACCCACTTCACTACCATATAATTCTCCCAAATTCCCTTAAGATCTGTTATCATACAAATCTCATTACATTGCTCTTTTGAATAGTTCTTTTAAAACATTATTTGAGGGCAAGATAACATATGTTCGTACATCAGTGGGGCCAGATCTCAGAAAAAACAGTACAGAGCTGCAGAGAAAGCACGGTTCTTCTCTTACCCCTGGGAGGATCTTCATGTTGTGAAGAGCATTCTGTGCTTCTAGTGCAGCTTTACGGGTATAAAATGTAACAAAACAGCACCCTGCAATTGAAACAAAATGCCAGCCAAGTAGGTACACTATGAATCTTGACATGCTGAACAGAAATGGCAAGTCCCACTTCTACCCTTCCAATGCAAAACATATGACAAGTAGAAGAGGTTAGACATCAAAATAAGATTCTATGAAATAGGTAGGTCCTACTGATTGAGACTGTTTAAAAGAAGATCTGTAAGTGTAATAAAATAGGATATATTCAGAACTGACAAAACATCACCAATACATCATTAACATAAAGATTTAGATACATCTGTCAAATAATTGTTGGCTACTTCCATTATCAAACTCAACAATTATTTGCTAGTACCAAACACTTACATAGTTTCACAGGAAATAAGATATTGCATATAACTGAACCGTACATCAAGGCACAGCATTTAGTTAGGATTTGATGTACACAAATGACTAAGACTTCAATTTTATATTTTATCTGAAACAGAGACACTTCCAGCAACATTTCAATCATATTGTAGCATCACAATGATGCTCTGAAGCAACACAATACACTTTGCAATTATAATCCATATTCTTTAAGCATCTCCATCACTTCTGAGCTCTAAAAAAGTAACTCTGATTTTCCTCAGTTCAGCCAATAACTGCAGCACAGTCCAACTATAATTAGACACATACACTTAACGACTATAAAGACTGGGCTCGCATGCGTGCCTGGTCACAGAGATCTCCAAAACACAGGGATGTCTGAATAAGCAAACAGCTAAGATTTTAAGTATGTGAAAGCAGCTGAGGACCAACGTCTCCAATGAGAAGTACAGAAGTTCTCACCTTTGCTTTGAGGAGGGTTTTGGCTCCTGTCCCTCAAGACATTAATTTCATAGACAGCACCATACTGTTCAAAGAGTTCTCTTAGATCCTTCTCACACCAGCTCCGTGGGACTTGACCCACAAACATCTTGATAGCATCTAGATCAGGTTGGTCTGGGTGATCCAGTGTGCCATTCATTTTCTTTGAGCTATGAAAAAGCAAGAAATAATTTCTGGTTTATCTGTTTCCACAGATTACAGATGCTATTGCAGCTAGAAGCAGCATGCTTACAGTGAGATTTAAGAAAAAAAAAATTCATTTCCACACATATAAATGTATATGATTAAAATATATATAAAGAGAGACTCTTGCACATTCCCAGTCCCGCATACCAGAGAATATTCAGAAACATCATTCACATTCATTGGCACGCTGTGTACTTAGAAACCAAATGCTCTGCACAGCTGTTTAAAACTTCTCTTTAACGTTTATTCCTTTTATGTAGTCAACATCTGGGATTCAGGACACAAATCTATTGAGGTGACTGAAAAAATACCACTAGTTCAACCATGTAAGATTTTACAGAAAAAGAAACCAGAACAGGAAGGCACCTAAACACAGTCTACCCACAGACTACTGACATTATCAGTAACCACTGAAAAGGAGAGAGTAACATTTTTTTCAGGTTGTATTTAAATGTGACTATCTGGAATTGTTTCCCAGGGTGAAGATCCAGTCACAAGCTGGTATACCAAAGGACCTATCTCTGGAAGACTGACTGTAATGACATCCGATTGTAGCTATAGTGATTAGTAGGTTAAAATTGCTGACCAACCCCTGCATAATCTAGAAAGAACACGCAGAGTGGAACAGTAACTGTACGATGATTGTCCCTGCCCTCAAACTCTTTGTTGAGGAATACAGGTGGCCTTCTCCCAGAGCAGGTGGGTCTCTTCATGTCACCTTTTTCCCTTTAAACATAGTTTTTGAATGACTTATTAACCGCATGTTACAGTAAACTGTTCCTCTTACTGTCCATCTCCAACCATATTCCCCCCAAATAGAATTTTAAAATGATAATTAAAAAAATTTCCAAACCAGGTAACTTTTAGTTAATTCTTCCCCTCGATACTCTGCTGTTCGAGCCTCAAGAAAAACTGAAGCCAGGGAAAGCTCATGATTTTATAGCTGTATGAACAGACCTCAGAAACGACAAAGCTTCTTAATAGAAGGGAAGGAAATAGTCTTAAATCCTTTCATTCCTCTCTACCTTTTCACTCAGAAAGGGTCAGCACCTCTCCAAGTAGCCAAAGCAAATACCTTTTACAAAGAAGTAAACTATCTCGTTTCATTCAGTGTTTTTTTTTTTTCATTCCAATTGAGAACAACTGGAAATCATTTACTCTCTTCCAATAATAAATTTCAGCCCTGCCTTTTATGCCAAGGGTAGCTTAAAGAAGATAGTGTGGCTCCTTTATGTTAACTGGCCAACTCTTAACATGACCTCAGCATTATTCAAGGAATCTTTCATTCCTAATTAAAAGGTTTACTCTGGAGTCATTAATAGGGACAATCAGAAACTGTTCTCCCAACAACTGATTTAAAGAACTGATTTTATGCTATCAGTACCTGTAGCATACTATAAACAGTACTGCCAAATAGCCTTATTCCTCCTTAGCGCTCATCCCAAAATTACCAGATCATTTTCCCCTCTATCCAGAATCCAACATCAATTGTCAATGCCCACTAGGATTTCTTCAAGAAAAAAAACTGCAGGGTCTCCCATCTCTCTTTATCCCCCTCCTCAAGGGGAGTCCATCAGACAGCAGAGGTTTCAGAGACAGCAATTCCAACTATCGCTATAGTTATAAACTTAGACATGAAGACAAAATACTTACACAGGGCTAGCATTCAAGGAGCAGTGGTCCACCATCATCTCTGGGAGGAAATCCAACTTGAACGCAGCCATCACCTCAGTCTGACAAACTACTAACACTAAATCAGTGTATTGCCTAACCCCCAAACAACGCCACTTCCAAAAGTCCTGCAGGTCTTAGCACTCAGCCACACAAAAAACACTCAAACCACAGAAACAGAAGCCCAGGGAGACCAGCAATAGACACCACAGAAACAGGCTGGACTGGGAAAGGGACATGGAATCCCAGATTAAAAAGGGGATGTGACCATGTGAAGGGAGGCTCAGCTTGATACACAATGAAAATGCTGATGCACTGGGCTTGTTTTGTGCAATTTTCCCTGGCGAAGCAGTACTGAGTGCACTGTCAGATAAACAGAGTGTCAGATCCATGAAGATAGCAATGGGTAACAGAGCAGAAAGAATACAAACTCCAGTCTTTCCATCCCCAACTAACTCCTTGCCTCCCAAAATGGCAGCCCAAGGCCTTGAGGTTCAGACAGACACTTCCCATACCACCAATGTTGAGGTGTCAAGTCAAGAGGTTCCTTCACCATAAACATTTTAAATGGCTCTTTTCACCTTGTGCACTATTTTTGACACTCTTCTAACTTCTAGGAAGAAAAACGCCAACTAAAATGTTTGCCTGAACCTGCCAAAAAAATCAAAGCTAAGATTTGATTACTCAAAAACTCCTTAGCTACCACAAAACATCAAAACCTACTCCTTTTATTGGAGCACAGTTGGAACATACACAGTTCTGGAGACAACACTTTGCCCGTGATGCATCTATAAATCCAGAGATATACAGAGCCTACAGATCATAAAGAATAGGAAAAACACAGTGATTTGTTGAAAACTATTTTACAATCGATGAAAACGCTGATCAGAACACCTCAGCTGCTTCATCATTAAAACAGGAATAACATGTTCATCAAGCAGCTGTGAGGTGTATTTATATGTGAGGTGCACTTATATGTATTTATACACACAATACAGACCTCCGATACACAAACTACTGGGGAGATAATCTGGATAATGCGCTGGGAGATGCAGAAATATTTGATTGCGGAGAGCGAGTGCTGCAGAGGCAGCTGGGTGTGTCCAAGCACTCCAGGAGGGATGATGAATTCAAGTCCAGCATGAATCCAGATAAGCCTTATGTATATGATTGATATAACCACAAAATAAACTCTCAGAGCATCAAGGAACGCATGCTGTGGCAGCTGCCATCACTTCTTTCTTGTCTGTCAATGACTGCAACACGCACTTGCAGTTATTTAGATGGACCAGTATATACAGCTTGCTTTCTGCTTGCACAGTTACAGCATGTCAATTATTTTTTAATAAATAACCATTTCCAACCTTTGAACAAATAGAACATTTCCGATCTGCCTACAGCGAGGTTAATTAAAAGGTTATTAAAAGGAGTTAGGCCTCATAATACAAAGAGATATGAATGTTACTGCAAAGTAAGAGAGGATGTGAATTTGGCACAGTTATTCAACAGTAACTACTTCATGCGTGCTCTTACTATGTGCTAAATGCAAAAAAGCTTATTCTTCAAATTTCTTTAAAGGTAGAAGCTACCTGCTAAGCACCAGTGTTAAGAGCATGCAAAGAGGCACTAGGGAGCACAGGTCAATTTATTAGCTTTCAGTAAATTGTTCATATCTACCTTCAGACACATCCTACAGGCTTCCCACTTGAAAAATGCCATGTTGTGTCAAACACATAATATCCACTTTATGGATTTCTCTAAAATGAGCCCACAGAAAGAAACACTTCAGATTTATGTGATTAGAACAGCAGAAGATATGGTGGGGTCCTTGCCACTGTTCACATAAATCAACAGACCAACACTGTAAATTCTGGTCTTACCTATGAAGACCAGAATTCATTCCTTCTGGTCTTCCAATCATCTTTAGCTTTTTTAAGCAGCCAGTAAAATACCCCAGCAGCCATGCTCACTGTAGGTTCGATGAAAGATGATGCTGGCCACAGATACTCTAGAAAATGGGGTTTAAAAAGGTTACTGAGATTGATTAGCTTACTGAAGAAAATCATTAAGTCACTATGATTTGATCCTACGCCCACCTCTCCCTCATCTCTCTGCTCTTCACAATGGAAGTCGTATCTGCTTGCTCCATTAAAACAAAACTGCAACAAGCTACAGGCATTGTCACACTGTGATACTTCAGGTCCAATTCAGTCCACTGGCTTTCACAATTAAAACATTAGTTTTGTGCAACTATTCTGCTACGTGTTAATTTTTAATTCTTGTTATACTTACTTTAATTTCTCCTGTGATGTGCTTGCTTCATGTAAAGAACAGTGCCAAAAATATTTCACATGCTGTTGTGTACAACTTGGGGGAAAGGAAGAATCAATACTAGAATGGCAAATAAATATCTGAAGGTATGTCAACCAAGACTCAGTGTTTCAGGTTACCATACTTCTGCAGTAATGATGGCAATTTCAATGACAAAACACTACTGTACAAACAGGTTTGTTTTAACATTATTTAGCTGAAGGCATCAAGCTAGTGGAATTAAAAGACTTATGGACTTCACTTGTGAAAATATCAGAGAGTGGAAAAAGATGGTGTTTTTCTACTGCACAGAATTACGAAGAATTAGATGAGGAAGCAGTGTTTCTTTGGAATTATAAAACACAGAAGTCATCCTAGCCATTGCTCACAAAGAAAGAAAAATAAGAGAGCTAAACACACTTATTTTTTGCTCAGATGTCAAATTCCTGCTGGCTTCCAGATCCATTCTTTGACTGTTTCTATTCAAAGGATAAGAGAAACAATGTCTGAAATTCCAAGCTCTATGGACTGTAGCTACACATTTAAATGTGGTGCTAATCTGGCAATACGAACGTTAAAAACACTGAAGCCCTAGATTATGCTGCAGAATATATCACTATATACGCTCCTCAGAGAATGCAGGGCATAAATGGTAAGTTTTGCTTTTCTTTTTAAGTTTACAGAATCACATCACATCCTGGGGGTACAAAACCTAAAAACATCACCCCACCAAACCAAACAAAAAAATCTGTGTCACATTTTCTTTCCTAAGAAAGCCTTGTTCACTTCAATGAGCAATTAACTCTGAAAGCTAACAATAATACCGTCTTTTATTTTATACGGTCTGAACCTCAGATAACATACACAAATCTGAAGCTGAGGGACTACTGGGATGGTGTGAGCAAACTATGGGAAAGGATGCGGGCTACAGGGAAATCAGACACTGTGAAGCTTTGAAGGAGACAGGTCCTAGAATAAACTTCCCCTTGTATTATCTGTGCATATCCAGATCTCTGCAGCGTTGCTGAATTGCAGTTTTGTTTTTAAACAGATAACCCCTAGGTTACATGCATCAAAATACAGTAACTACTTGTCAATATTTTGTTGTTTCATTGTTGGTCGTGGAAGCATGTGGTGCGAATGTTTTCTGCCTACGCTGAAATCCAAACTGCCTTCCCATGCCTCGCTGGATACAATAAGCCCCTTACCTAGTTGCCAAAGCTGCAGTATCTTCCTCTGCCAATCTCTATGACAGTTACGGACCATGGGTACACAAATCAGACACACGCAGAATGTTGAATTTACCATCAAAATACATGAAGTTTTGGGCTGCCTACGATTCAGATTAAATTAACTGAAAAACATTCTTATTTATATTAAATTTTTGTAGAGGTTCCCAGGTGGAGAAAAAGGATAGGAGGGGATGATAATTGCTTTTATCTCAGAAATAGCAAAGTTTCATGGTGGTCTCTTATGCATTTATTCCTCTATACGCTCCAGAGCTGGATGAATTTTCACAAAATTTCACAAATCAGGTAAGTAAATTTTATTCTAAAAAGAGCTTATAATAAGCTTTTTTTTTCTCTCCCTTCCCTCAAAATATTTCTGAGGAAAAAAAACCCCAAACATGTTTGAGGTAAATCAATACATTCTTGACCTACTTCTCCGGCTTGTGAACGAAGTCCTGCTTACCCGTATCTTCTACTCCAATTAATTCTGTGAAAGCTCAAAAGGAATGAATTCTGAACTTTTGCCTGACTGAAGAATCCTCAGGACTCCCAGCTCTCTGCCAGCAGATGAAGCAGCGAGTCACTTCTGCCTCTGGCTTACAGGATGATGCTTGCTCTGCCTAAGCGCTCTTAGAAAGGGAAAAATAAAACGGCAACTATACTGTCAAATAAAAGGGTAACTTAAGACAAAAAATTCAAAGTCAATCTTACAAAACCTATTTTCAAAATGAGGGAATTGGGTTATTTTCTCCAGAAAAGGAAACAAACTTTGCACTCAAGTGAACAAATTTGTTATTCTAATGAATTCTAAACAGTGGAGCTTATAAGAAGTTAGACAAGAAACACATACAGGCACATTTTCTTTTAAGTTGTCTATGGGCTTCCTCAAATTCACATCCTTCTTTTGCAAGTTCTACTTCTGTTGTTCCTGCCTTCTTACTGCTATGCTACATTAATTTGAAACACAATCTACTGTCACACAATTCACAAAGCAGCTGTAGTTTCCTATGTTCGTGTAAGTAAAGCAGGAGACTGGCAAAGGCAAATTTGAAAGTGGTAAGAGAGAACGCTTCTTAATAAATTCAGAGATAAAACAAATATTTAGTGGTGGTGACTTCTTTGACCCTGTCAAAGCTTTACAGGGCTTGAGCACAACTGGATGCTTGCAGGGTTATATTTTTCAACTTCTATTTACTACATATATATATATGTTTTTATATATATATAAAAAAATCCCAACTGTTTTGTTTTTTTTTTTTTTAAACTGATAACCCAAAACACTGCACATAAGAACTACCACCTCTAGACAACATTAGGAAGGAACAACTAAGTAACCTCATCTTTAAACACAGACTAATCAATAATAATTAAGATTTCAGACCCATTTGTCTCATGTACATAATACTAGACATTATCAGAACGAAACCACAAACTAGACTGTGTCCTGTGTGGCATTTCTCAAGTTTCCTAAGTCACAACTTTTTACGTTCAACACATGCAGTGCAAAATCTTCATGTGAAAATAGGTATGGAAGACATTGTTTGGATTAAAACCACAAAAGTTACCACCTCTCTGTGGCAACTGAGATCACAACTATGAGGTGACAAAATGTCATATAAAGTCCTATATCTGTGTAAGTAACCCTTATATGGAACAGTTCTGCACTAAGCCGGTCAGAAAAGACCTATCACTCAAACATGCTGTTTCAGAGAGGCATCAAGGGATTGCAAGCTGTGGTAGAAAAGGCAGCTCTGTTCCCAGCTTTGTACCAACCTGGCACAAAAATCCAAGAAGCTTCCCTTAGCTCCTCAATTTCCAGATGTCACATGGCAAATCAGGATGCAGTGATGCTTTCCTAGGACACAAAACTGGGAATACTGTTTGCTATACAATGAACCTATACACTAGAGGTAACCCTAAACACAAGTATGCCAATAAGTACCAAAAACAGAACTAAAAAAAGCTGTTCCTACAGATGTGTCTTACCTCTGTACAATAAATCCAATGAGTCTCAAGATCTTTTACTGACTTCTACCAGTTTAGCTGTGCAGACCATAGCCAACAGTCAAGCTGATTCAAAGCTACTTGCACACTGATGGGAAAAAGTCAAGGGCTGAATGTTCTGGTTTGACCTCCCTTTCACTTAATGCTAAGTGACTAGGAACTTAATGCCTTGAGACATTTACTGCTCTTACAAACTTAGTTAAATATGGACTATGGATTCAAAGTTTTCAGGAAGAAATCCCAGTAAAAAGCTTGTGCGTTGTTTCCTTTAAAAGCACGCCAATAAAAATCCAACTGAGCTCTCTGTAGCAGATATCTATTTTTCCATTAATCAAAATACTTCTAGATTAGAGCACAGATGGCACAAAGACATCCCATTCCCCCTCTTTGTTCCCTATGCTGCATGCATGAGTGCAAAGACACTTCAAAAGGCACCAGCACAGCGGTGTAGAACACTAGGTGTTTAGACAGGCCAGTGACATAAAGCCATCATTTTGCTGGAAGTACAAACGGTGAAGCCCAGGAATCAAGCAATGCTCTGACAGAAACAGCTTTGACCTTAATGTAACAGCAAAAACAAGTAAGGAAGACTGGTATCTACAGTATTATCCACATACCAACATGATGCCAAACAGTCCGGCTTTAACTGCCACATGTTTATTTATCTGGCCAGTCTAGATGTCCCTCTTGCTTTTCTTTCAAACAACAAGCACTGAAGTGAAGGTACGTACTGACTGTAATAGGTCGTGTGTGGCTGTTATCTTCTTAAGCAGCTACTGTCTCCAAACTAACTTCTCAAGTGACAGGTAAGAAAGGAAAATCTTAGTGACTGATACAACAGAATTCCTCCTCCAAGGAGGACAGGAGATGGTATTTCATACAAAGGGTAGTAGATTTTTGGAACTGCTTGTTGGCAGGATAGTGCAGGTGCAATAAATTTACACAAGTGCAAGAACAGACTGGACAAGTACCTTGAAGAGACCCATCAGAGGGTACCAGAGTAACCACAACAGGTAGGGTTCTCCTGAGTTGAAAACAGAGAGGCCAAGAGACAATCAAGAGAGTTGGTTTTGTGGTGAAAAAAACCCCCACTATAGATTATTAGCCTTTGTGAAAGGCAAAGATAGGTCTGGAAGATGTCAAAGAGCAGGAATAGGTCTATGTGTTGAGACAAAACAAGAAGCACTATAAAAAAAAACGTCCAAAGAACTTCAAATATCACAATTTGCAATATTGCCCTTGACAGAGTGACAGACAACTTTCGTTAGTATTTACCTGGATTATTCCAAAGGCAGCCAGTATCTGCCCACCCTGTTTTCAGCAGGAGTACCTGTGCAGCATTAGGATAATAGTCTACTACATTAGCACAGTGAAATAATAAAAAAAGACGGCCATGGAAGTAAAATCTTCAAATTAAAATATTTTCCTAGAAACTCCATCTTCTCCTCGGTGTTTAAGTATCTCCTTCGTATACCTGTTCCCCCATGATACATTAAACACTTCCATTAATCTTCACAGAAATATAACAAGAGTGGTACCTGGACTGTTGCCTTTCCCTTACAGCGCAAGACATTTTATTTTGCTAGCTTTAAACTTCAATTTTGTAATTAAAGTTCCCAATTGTGATCTTCAGAATAGTGATCTGAAGCGTATATTAAATTTCTGTCTTTCCTGCTAAATTTTGTTTCTTTATCGTGCATATTTCCTCATTTTTCTCAGATTAAGGGAATGGAAAGGGAGACAAAAATCAGCAGTATCAGCTATTTCTTGGTAGTAGTAGTGAATTTAAAAAAAAAAAACAAACCAAAAACCAAAACCCCCAAAACCACAACACAGTAAAACTTACTGTGATGCAAATATGACAGCAGAGGCCTGGCTGAGAAGACACTATATGAAAGATACTAGACATGAAGGAAATAAGCAGATGAACAATTGCCAAAAGACCAAATCATGCATTTGGAGCAATTAATGCATGACAACCTATTAGAGCATCTGTACTTGTAGGACAGATAACAACATGCCTTAATGCAGGCTCCCTAGAATAATTAATTTAGGCAAAACATAGACAAGGGGTAATCATCACATGTTTATCCCTCTTTGCAAGACACTTTACAATAAATAATTGATATGAGGAAAAAGCATTGATGTATGAACCCTGGGGCAATTGCTTTTAAAGCAGAAGCATATAGGTTTCTTCCCCTCATTCTAGGAAGGCATATAAATGTTAAAAACAACAACCAAAAACTGTAAAAGATTTAATCCTTTTATACTTATCTGTAGGTTGTGGCATTTTTTTTTTTTTTTAAATTTTTGTAAATAGATGTGAAATGTGTTTTTCAGGTACTGCTCTACAGGAAGGTACACAAAAGAATTTCAGTTTAAAATTTTAATTATTTTTTTTTTTTAACACCTGCCAACATTCCAACAGACAGTTTGGAAAGCATTTTGAGTTTTTTATCATCACAGTGCTAGAACACAACAATGCTTATATTTTTGCGAGAGACAAACTGTGGAAATCTTAAAGCAGCTAGGAGAGATCTGAAAGACCTGCAGACACTTTGGCACTGGAGATAGGAAAAAAAACTCTTGAGAAAGTAGGAAAAGCAGCTTGGTCACAACAATAGTAAGAGGAAATAAAGGCAGCAGCATGACACAGAACAGGAGACAAGGCAGGAAATGAGAGTATAAGAAGTGAGGACATGCATTTCTATCCTGTGAAAGGACAGAGAACTACTAAAAGAGACAGGATGGAACATTTAAGGCAGCAGCAAGGTTTGAGGGTTTGCCCCCCCACGCCTTTTTTGTTTCTTGACTGAATTCAGACCATGAGACACACCGAAAGTATGGATGATAAAACACACTTGCGCTTCAGCGCTTAAATCTTAAGTAGAAGAGAGTAAGAACGCTAATGCTTGCAAGCCACCATGCCCTGAAAGCAGAGGTACAGATCCACTTACACCACTTTTTCCCCTTTTCCTCTCCCCAAATGTTGTCTCCGAGTTTAGAAAAATGACTTTTTTTTTTTAAATTGGCCATTGGTATTTCAGCTTTTTGTGTAAGAAACAGCCCCGCGAGCAATTTTATGAAACAGAATACTTTAGATCTCCTTCAACTTTTGTATTTTGTAAATACAAATGCAAGTCCTAGAAATCTGGCTTCAGACAGTCCTGTATTTTGCTGCCTTCTCCTATATTGTAGGAATCTGCAGCTCTGTGCTTAGTCAAAAACATGCACTGGAAACATTTTTGTACCTCTGCAATATTTGCTAGAGAGATTTTTAAAGAATCAACTACACATTTGAGATTAGTTTTCTGCCACTAAAACAGTCAGAAGATCAGAAGATATTCTTCAGCTAAGGAGTTGGAAATCCACTGGGTCCTGGAAAGCTCTGACCAGTCTGCTTGTCTTCAAGCCAAATGTGCCACAAAGCACTACAACGGGCAAAGCAACTACATTTACACAGAAAATGGCTGTGTGGTTGCATATTGGACCCAGGAGAGACTACACAACCATAAAATTCCAGAACAATACCACATATGAAGATTGTTGTGTTAGCCTACGTGAGAACTAGAGTGACTCAAAAATGCCTTTAACTAAGGTTTATTGCAAGCAAGGTACCTTGTGCACGTGTAAAGCAAAATCTTAAAGTAAGAACTGGTCAGAGTTACTTTTTTTACTTAAGAAATATAACATGGAATCTTAACTCAAAGGAATAAACTTAATAATATTAAATTATTTGAAAAACCTCTCCTTACTTAAGTGTCTTAAAATAGCAGTCAGACCAGTTTAAAAATCTTTCTGAAGTATGATAGAGGCTTTTTTTTTTTATTCCCCTGTTAAGTTTCAAGAGACCTTTTGGACTAAACAAAGCAACAAGTCTCAAGTTTCGTTGTCCTTTACAGCTACCAGAACCGCCATGCAAGCCGTTCTGTGGAGTCCTTTAATCTCAAATTGTTTCTACTGATAGTACCAGATACAAACAAGAATCAATTAATATTATACTGCAGTAAAAATTCACTCACTCTTTCTCTCTCATTTATTTTATCCAAATGAAAGCTTTTAATTGCATGTTACCTGAGGAGAGTTCACACGCAGCCCAGACAGCTCCAGGAGAGCACACTATGCAGTTAAAATAGTAATTGCTGCAATAACAACTTGTACGTAGCACATCAATTTAGAACACAGTAAAACATGATTTCCCCTGGCTACTGGCACAAGGCTGCAAAGGTATAGCTCCAGCATTGTCCACAAGCAGAGTAGAGAGGAATGGTACCCCTGGAAAGTTCAGCGGGTACAGTTCAAGGTACCACATACCTTGTGGGGTAGAAAAGACTCACAGACGCAACACAGGAAGCTCCAGGATCACTCCTGGCACAAAAGAAATGTGATCGATTTAGGAAGCTGTTCTTTTATTATCTTGTCTCCTAAAGAAGTTGAGACTCTCCTGCTGGATATTTTAGAAAAAAAAGCCATCCACAAAACTTCACTAGCTCTTGAGCTACACATGCAGAACCATAATCAAGATGTCAGAGAGCATGTTTCTGAAAAATATCTAAACTTTTCAAGCCTGTAGAGTCAAAAGAGAAACAGTATAATATATGTGCCTCAGTTTTCTTAATCAGCTAAGAAAATACAGCCATGTCTATCTAAAAATTTCCTCTTTAATAAGGTCTAAATAACCATTAGATTAGATGCTACACTAGGTTTCAACTTCGGGAAGAGCTAAGCCCAGAAAGAATGAAGAACACTACTCCGGTCCAGAACAGTCCCTCCAAACAAGTAAATCTATAACCAGACAATTTTACGACTACTTTCCTGAACTATAAATGGTTTTAGAAGTATTGAGGAAGAATTAACTTCTCTCTTATGGCAGAAGAGCTGAAGTTCCTTCTAAGTAGACAAATAATTTTCATCTCCATGCCAAAGACTTTCTCAGAACTGTAATTAGCAGAATCCCACGAGTTTGAAAAACTAGATCTAATCACAGATTAGCCTGTCTCAAAGGATACAAACTCTTCAGACAAAACCACAAATATAATGACCAGCATTCTCTTTCCTATCTTCTGTATGATCCTAAAGGAGCAGCAAAGGAGCAGGAAGGGCAAAGTCCAGAGCACCAGTCATTTAGGAAAGAAGCTGGGTGTTCAGAACACCCACAATGCCTGGAAACCAATGCCCTCAAAGCAGTACTTCCAAACACAGAGGTCAATCACCAGTTACCTAAAAATCACTTGAAAATGAAGGTGTTCCTGGATTTCTTAATCCAACTTTTTCTACCCTGATGAGTAACATATGGAGCTACAGGATATCCTGCACTTTAAAGACAAATTTGATTTTCTTTCTGATACAGACATGACTGTAGCAGATGTCTGACCACAGTCGAAAACAAATGTTTCCTCAAGACAGTATCAATTTCAATTCACCCTGGTTGTCTACAGACTAAAGCACACTTTAAATATTTCTGCCACAGCAGAGGTGATTCATCAGAAGAGCAACAATCATCACGCTTTGAGCATGACAGTGTTAATTAACACAGCAGTTACAGGTCATTTGTCCTCAGAACTGAACTTAAATTCTTAAGGTACACAGTTATAGATAGTCCGATCTATTCTTTTGGTGCTCCTCTGACCACACAGTAAATCACTCCAACTTGCTAAACCAGAGAAATAACAACTTGATCACAAGAGCTTTTTATTGGGTTGTCAAGCTGCCTTTGTCTACCATACAGTCAAACTATCACAAGGACCAAGCATAACCAAAGGCCACAGAACTACTCAGTTGGAAACTGAAAAAGGGAGAAAGAGGGAACTGCCTCAGCTGTGTCTTGAAACAATGCCCTTACTGGACTTCAGGCATTAAGGAAATTGCACCAGAAGATCCTTGCATTTGGCTCCAAGCATTTTTACACTAGACTATGTTCCTATTCTGCTGCACATTATCAAATTTGTCTCAGCCCAGAGGGAATTGTTCCACTAACACTCATATTTAGGGTTTCATGTACTACAGAGTACTTCAGATTTGTTCCGGTCAAGAAATTACTATGAAGACATACATTTCTACTTTCCAGTTCGTTACATTACTAAAATTATGAAATTACTGATGGAGCTAAAGAAGCCTATTGGTACTTGTAGTCCTAGATTGTTAACACTCCCAAGCCCCTTTAACAGTACAAAGGCAGGAAACTGAAGAGCGTAAGGTTCAGGGAGCACTGCTCACTGCCGTGGAAAACAACCGCTTCCATCACTGACAGTAAAAACAACTTCTCTCTAAACCTTTGAGAGAAAGCTCCAATATGCAACTGAGGGATACAAACTGTAGTTGGTTCATACCTGCGGCTATGCACCTCCCTCTAGCCGTTCCAGTCTTCACTCTAAAAGATAAGGAAAAAAAACAGACATTGAGTGCTCCAGAGTTAAAATCAGATAATAACAATCATCACAAAAGGAAGTCCATCTTGTAAAACACTGAGGACTGTGGAACTAAAGCATATTTCTAATAACAAAAGTCATCATGAGGTGGTAACAACCATCATTAGACTCAAAAATGAAGTTGCACAATTCAAAAATACAGAGAATAAATTATCCTACCTGTCCAGCTTTTTGGCTCTCATGACAGAGGCAGAATTACCAACAGCAGCACCCACAATCCTAAACTCCTATGTCACATTATTTTAACAGTAAGATAGCATAGATGGAAATGCACCAAAAAGCTCTGAATTAGGGATCACAAAGAACTAACAACACAAGGAAGAAATATTATTTCTACATCTTAAGCAAATCATTAACCAGGAACCACACAGACTTTCTGTACTAACATCTCATAAGTAGTGGACACTACTCTGGGATTCAGGGTTCTCTTTTTGCAGATTCAGTAACTGACCCATAACAAAAGCTAGCACATACTTAAATACAAACTTTGGATTTTTTTAAAAAAGAATTTCTTCTCTGCTCCCTCCTAGGTTATTTTGCAGAACTACACTCATGGTAGTCTCGCGGTATTTTACAGAAAATCCAAATCCGTTTACTTATCTACAGGTACCAAACCAAAAAAATGCATCCATTTGCAAGGAGAAGAGTTGTACAAGGCTATTTGAATTCCCACGTTTTCACTGCTTTGCAGGCCCCTTCATAACCTTTGTTCCATATTCTCTGAGAAGTGTGGATAAGCGATCCGTATTCTTTTCTAACTTGTCTTGCAATATACTGGGATATTTACTACATGTACTCACACCCTCTTTTCCAGAGGAAGATCTCTCGAGAATTTTTTTTATCCCTATTTTGTAGTAATTTTCAATTGTTCTAATTTCCTCAGAATGTATTCAATTGATTTAATAAAATATTATACCCTCTAAAGGAAAACAGAATCCTGAACACCACAACAAAACCCAATCTTCTTATAATACTGAATAAGAACAATAAAAATCAATCCATGAATCCTGAGAAACATAACTACGTTATCCGAAATGTGTATCTTCAAAATTATGGATTTATCTTTTCTAAAATATTACTGAAAACCCACTACTGGTCAGGGAACACTTTACATACTTATCTTTGTTCTGTTTCACAATAACATTCTGCATTACAAAGCTCCTACAAGTGATTCAGGCAAATATGTTACCTGAGGACACCTCCTTTCACCTCACCCACATTCCTTTCCTTTTTTGAAGTTTAATTAAGAATATTTGTTTATTGCCAAAAAATGGTCTCAGGTTCCTGCTAACAGACCTGGCTTCAAAACATCATGAAACACAAAATTTTTATTTTCTTCCTTTAAACCCAATCTTTGCCAGATATTTAAGCCCTATGGAAGTTGACATAAATGTTATGTTTCTGTGAAAAATCTGAGATACGTGGCTCACTGATCTTGTAAATGCTTAAGAATAAACTGGTAAACAACTTTTTAATGTTAAAAAGAAAACCTTCCTTTCGCACATGTAACTATGCAACTGTCTAGAGAATTAATTTTAAAACTTCAAAGGAACCAAAAGTACAGGTAACATAGCCAGAGGTACCCATAACTCTTGGATACCTTTGGGAAAATATATACACCTCACCGAATCAAAGGCAAAGAGCAAGACAATAAAAACTTTAAAAAGCAAGCAGCAAATCCGACAACCACCTGTAGAAAGCCTAGGAGAATGATCTTAAATCATAAGTGTTTCTCCAAACAAAATTCTTTTAGTATGGTTCATTTAATTGCACGCAGAATATAAATGCACCGAATACTTCATCCAAGTTTATACAACAGACAAACCTGGCCCAAAGGCCAAAGAATCCAACAACTGTATTTCTTCTCAGAAGAAACGAGGACTCTGATACCTCAGGTCAAGCTATACACAGCTGGCACGCTGCTAGCAATGTGTGTAGCATACCCATTTCTGTAATTAACTGACATGGCAGGAAGCTCTTGTGCAAAATGCAGATTTACCCAAGCCCAGCATTAGATGCTGACAGCGAACTGTTTTCATAGTTGCAGGAGCGTAGGTTCTTAGTGGGGACAGCAAAAACAATTAACAGGTGTAAATTCGGACATCTCATCACAGCTTTTGCAAAGAAAGAGAAAGAAAGACATTTTTCTGAAGTTGCCCCCCTGACTGATGTGCTGCATCTGACTACAGATGGCACTTCCAACTAATTCTGTACAAAGCTGGGAGAAACACCTGACAATTCCACACAGAAAAATAAAGGTTTAACACTCTGATTTAACACTAAGCCCTACCAGGTCTATGAGTGACAAAATACACTCTCACTGATGAACAAACAGTTGTAAGTTCTGGTATGCAATATAATATAAATAGAACTGCAGCTGGTAATGAAAACAAGTGGCTCTGGCCACTAAGTACTGCCTAATGGATCTGAGGCCAATATCTCTAATGATACTGCTTTCATACTTAGTGGCAAAACTTCAGTCTCACCAGCACCCAGGACCATCTGTAAGAGAATACCGGATCATTTAATGCATGCTGATCAATGAAATTATTGTCATAGTCAGCACTTGTCTAGATGAGTTAGTTCTGATTTCTCATTACACCTTCCAGGAATTAATGTTTATGGGATATCAAGATTACCATTGACAATTAAGGAGTCTAACAGATAAAATAGACCACATAGCTCAACCTCAGATATATCCTGGCGCCTACAGTCTCTCACATAAAATCAACATTCAGTCTGGACTCACTGCGGATTTACATGCTTTTAAGTACCAATAAGGCCAACAACAAAAACTTGGAAATATAAAAATACCTATTTCTCTAGAGGAAGTGCAGGAGATAATGATGCATCAGAGAGCGAAAGAACAAGTGCACGAGACAAATCAGATTACAAACAGAGAAGCCTACACAAATTAGATGAAGTTTCAATTACTGCACAGCTTAGGTCACAACCCACAGAAAGGATGTCACTTTCTAGTAAACATTACTTATGAGACAGCAAGGCAACAGGGACAGTGACAAGAAACTCCTATAGTGCCCCAAACCTCACCAAGGAAGCAGCTCTCCTTTCTTCTCTGAGAAATGCCCTTTTATTGCCATCCTTACACCACCCAAGCTCCTCGTCACTGCGCCTGCTCATTTGAGTTTTTGCAGCACTGTCAAATACTGTTTGCCTCAGTGCTGCCAGCACAAGTACTAATGTGCATGCAGGGTATCAGACGATCTGCACAGTTAATAAGAAGAGCAGCTGAATTACTCGCGACAACATGTTTGACTACGGGAATGTAAGATTGTTCAACTTGAGATACAATAGGAAGACCAGAATGAAGAATAGAGGAGGTGCACGTTTTGAGACCACTCCAGATTAAGACAAAAAAAAGAGAGAGGAAAGCATTTTAAATGCCATGCTTCAAGTCACTGTAACCAGAACTTCATAAAATACGTAAGATTTGGGATGCAGACTGTACCTGCAACGTCTGCTCCATGCCCAGTCAGCAACTACAGCTTAAATATTCCCAAGATGGATTATTACTCTTACAACTCATAATGGAAGCATCAAGAGACACACTTTGAGGGTGCAAAACAGTCCTATAGTTTAACTGTTGAAAACACAAGACTGGGACTTAGAAGACATGAGTTCTGTTACTAACTATGGGACTGAATAGCACTGGAACAAGTCCTATGGTCCTAAGAGTTTCTGCTTGTACAGCATTATCATCTTCTTTGGTTTCTTTTGAAAAGATATTTTAAGAACTGGTGGCAGAACGTATTCAATAGGAGTCAGAGAGTATCATCACATTGTTACAGCCACACCTCAGCTGAAAACCTAGTAAAAAACTTCATAAAAAAAAGTTTCCACAAAGCACTTGTCTCTTAATAAAACCCAAAGAATGTCACCAACAAAAGATTTAAGCTTGCTATATCCTTCCAGATTATGGCATCAAGGGACTCAAAGTATCTCAGGAGTTGCCAACACAGGAGGTACACACCAATGCAAGTTTATTTACTTTTTGAATGAGGAACCAAAACGTTCAGAAAACACACATTCACATTTTGCTTTATGGACACTGTACAGGCCACGGAAAGACCTATCAAATGGAGCACAGTGTTTCACGTCTTCTTTTGGGAAAAAGACTGAGGTATAGCAACCAGAAACAACGTTCTCAGTTTAACCACTAAGCCCACTTCTACAAGCAACACCACCACTAGCTGAACTTCAACAACGTCATCCCCCCTTCAGCCACAAGATTCAAATACTAACACTTTCACTTACCTACC
>JAOXNO010000041.1:23193262-23205108 GCA_028565335.1 Limnodromus scolopaceus | reverse complement strand
CCCCCCCTGGCTACACCCTCCTTTCAGGGAGTTGGAGAGAGCGAGAAGGTCTCCCCTCAGCCTGCTTTTCTCCAGGCTGAGCACCCCCAGCTCCCTCAGCCTCTCCTCACAAGACTTGTGCTCCAGACCCCTCACCAGCTCCACTGTCCTTCTCTGGACCTGCTCCAGCACCAAAATGTCTTTTTTTGTGGTAAGGGGCCCAGAACTGGACACAGCCCTTGAGGTGGGGCCTCACCAGTGCCCAGTACAGGGGGATTATCACCTCCTGAGTGCTACTCACCACACTGTTCCTGATATAGGCCAGGATGCTGGTGGCCTTCTTGGCCACCTGGGCACCCTGCTGGCTCATATTCAGCTGACAGTTGACCAACACCCCCAGGTCCTTTTCTGCCAGGCAGCTCCAGCCACTCTACCCCAAGCCTGTAGCATCCATGGGGTTGGTGTGACCCAAGTGCAGGACTTGGGCACTTGGGCCAACAAGGGCACTTGGCCTTGTTGAACCTCATCCCACTGGCCTCTGCCCATCGATCCAGACATTGGTACGATTTTTCCAGCTTTACTGAGTACCAGCCTATCCTGCAGATTGGCTCCTGCTTCAGTTCAAGCTCTTGATTTTTAGTCGAGGTGCTGGGAAGCCGCAGCCCAGGAGTGACCACGCAGAGCGCCACGATACGGACGGATGAAGGATGCTGCCTTCCTGGCACAGCGGAACCGGCAGCCCCCCCCCGCTGCCCAGCACGATTTCCAGAGGACCGGTGCCAAGTCACAAAGCTGCTAAAGGCTTCCATACACCTTCTTTGCATACACAAAGTTCCCCTTTGCACCTGTGGCATCGCCACGACAAAGAAAGAGAAGGTGCAGGAAGAGTAAAGTGTCCCATCAAGCGAAACCTTGCACTCCCTGCCGAAGCAATGACCTGCCGGATGCCAGGCCAGAGGTGAGGATGGCACAACCAACACCTGGCACCCCTCCTCCCTCCCTCCCTCCCTCCCTGACAGGGTCGCGGCTGCCATGACAGCGCCTGGCATCGGGGAACCCAACCGACAGCGACATCCCGCTTCGGGGGCGGCGGGGGAGGGAGGAAGGAAGGAAGGAAAAGAAAGCCAATTCCCGGAAAAAACAAAACAAAACAAAACAAAAACCACAAAGGCGCCCGTTCAGGCCACGCCAACGCCGTGAAAGCCGCCCGAGAGTGATCTCGCCCCCGCGGCGCTGCCCCGGTCCCGGGCTCTGTCAGGGCCCCTCAGGCCCGCACCCGACACCCCCGCGGAGCGCGCCGCTCCCAGCCCTCCCGCCGGGCTCTCGGCCCGCACCGGGGGCTCCCCCGACCCCCCCCAGCACCCACCTGCGGCGCCTCCTTTCATGCCGCCGCCCCGGGGTGCCCCAGAGGCTCCTCCGCGCCCCTCGCCGCCCAGGCACTCGCCGCTTCCGCCCACCGACCCGGAAGCTCCCCCCCACCTTGCGGGCCCCGGGGGAAGCGCAGGGACGACGGCGCTTTTCCGCTTCCGGTCCGTGCCCTTGCCCGTTCCCGGTCGCGGCGGGGATGTTGGCGGCGGCGGCGCGGGGGCTGGCGCGGGCGGCGCGGAGAGGTGAGGGCGGCCAGGGCAGCGGCGGGGCCCGGCCAGGCCAGGCCGTGGGTCGGGCAAGGCCGGCCCGGGCAGTGGGTGAGACACGTCCGTTTCTCTCCGCAGCTGGTGCAGGCCCGGCGGCGGCGGCGGCGGCGGTGCAGGCCCGGCTGACAGGGAGCTCCGCCGCGGAGACTCGCCGTAAGTGAGCCCCGGGGCCGGGGCTTGGTGGTCGGGGTTTGGGAAGGGGAGGCCTGCGCTTGTGTCCCCGTCCCGCTGAGGCCTGTGGCTGCCCTCAGGAAGGGTCTACGCCATCACGTACCTGTTCCAGTGAGTGTTGGGGGAAAGAGGTTGTTGGCCGTCACGTATAAACCTGAATTTTTGGGGCAGAAAAGCCTCCCTGTCGCTAACCCTGCGTCCTTTCTCGTGGGCCTGCCGGCTTGCGCTGTGCGAAGCTGTGCCTGGGTAACACCTTCACCACCCTGAATCTTGAGGAATATTTGTAATCGTAACCAAAAAAATCACTCCAACCAACACAGGATCCAAGGGTATTTTGGTTATGAGGGGGTTGCTTAGCTGCTGGTACATCAAACAAAACCAGGATTATTTTGTCTAGAAGAAAAAAGATTCTTTCTAGACCCAGGCTGAATGCCACGAACAGTGTCTGAGTTCAGACCGTTCTGTCATCTCTGCCACTCTCGTTTTTTCATCTTGTTATTTGCTTCTCCATCATCGTGTTGGGCTGTTCCTCCGGCTGTATTTACAGTGCAGAAAAAAAAGTTCTGTCTAGCAGTGACACGAACTTCCTTCCTTATCAGAGTGTCTAGTTCCACGTTCTGTGTACCACAACACACGTATGTTGCGATAGTCTAGTCTCTGTTACAGCATATATATATTCCACTATACATATATGTTGTGTTTATCCTTGGATTTACCATAAATAAAGTTGGCAGGTTTCCTGAACCCGAAGCTGCCTGGCTTCTGCCAGAGCTACTGAGAGACAGGTAGGCTGCCCAGGGAGGTGGTGGAGTCTTGTTCTCTGGAGACATTCAAAATCCACCTGGACACATTCCTGTGCGACCTGCTCTGGGTGGCCCTGCTTTGGCAGGGGGGTTGGACTAGATGATATCCAGAGGTCCCTTCCAACCCCATGTGATTCTGTGACTGGTTAAAGGGATTTTTAAGTCTGGGATGGGAATTACTACTCTTTCTAAATTCTCTGTCGTAATCTTGGGAGCTTTATTTTTCTCTTTAGCTACTGTCAGACCAAAAAATGAAGTAGAACAGAAGCAGCTATGTGCTTTTGGGGAGTATGTGGCTGAGATTCTTCCCAAGTACATCCAGCAAGTACAGGTAGGTGCTGCTTGAGTAATTGTTCTTGGGGGGTGGGACAGGACCCAGCAAACACACTGCTTGTTTGTTATCTGTTTTCAGAAGTTAGGGAAGAAAGACTGCCAGAATTACATGAAAGTTACCACTATTATTACGCCCCTTTATCTGATGTCTTTAGGTGTTTGCTGTATCATAGACTCTCTTTGTTTTGGTGTTCTGCTAGATTCAGTGTAACGTTCAGTCCTGTTGGTGTTTGTGCTCATGCCCTTTCCGCTGTTTTCATCAGGTGACCTGTTTCAATGAGCTGGAACTTTTGATCCATCCAGATGGCATCATTCCAGTTCTGACCTTCCTTCGAGATCACACTAATGCCCAGTTCAAATCTATGGCTGACTTGACGGCTGTGGATGTCCCATCTCGGCAGTACCGCTTTGAGGTAAGAACTCCTCAGAGATGCAGGTCTTGGAGGGCTCCACGAGTGCTGGTGACTGTGGGTGCTTTTGCAGATCTGACCACATTTTTTGCTTTCTGGCAGTGAAAAGAAAACCCACTCTGAAATGCTGGGTTTCATTTAATCTGTTGGTCATAGAAGCAGTAGCAGAACTGATGCTGTGTGGGTTCTTAGTCTGGCTTGCCTTTTGTGCTCTGCTGAAAGTCTCTTTTTTTTGTTTGTTTGTTTTCTTGTTTGGTTTGGTTTGTTTTTACCAAAGTGTCTAGAGACTTCTTTCTGGCCAGACATAAATTGGTGCTCTTCCTTTTTCCACTTAGGCCTGTCAGCTGCTGTTGACACAACTGATCACGTTTTTCTTTAAATCTCATCAATCTTTTTAACCATTTTCCTCTTAAAAAAAAAACCTAAAAACCAAACCAAACTATTTAGTTGCTTTGAAAACATTCCCTGAAAGTCAGGACCAAATAGGAGATGCGGCACATCTTCAGAAAGCTCTCAAAAGATTTTGGTCACTGAACTTCCCCTGACTGTCAGTGAGTATTGGAGATGTGGTTCCCACAGACGGTTTTGAACGTCTCACCATGGAGCTTTTCAGCTTCACAAAAATTGCACCTGCAAACAAAGAAAAACTACATCTTTGAGGAAACCGCAGACTCTGCGTATTGTCTTCTCACCTACTATTAGAAAGCTTTGTTCAGAGTATTGTTACAAAGATGTTATTTTAGTTTAACTTGGGAAGATCTGTAAAAGACGGTGGCAAAAAACACTTAGGGCTCATAGGAGCCCTATGCTTTAGGAAGCTGACTGTGGTTTAGGCAGCCCTATGGAGGAAGAGATGTCTGCCCTCCCTTCTCTAATCTGGGCAGAGTGTCTCTAGGGCAAGAGAAGTGAATTGGTAGATTTTTAGTTCTCAGCAAGTAACAAAGGTAATGAAGGGTAGCTGATTTATTTTCCCCCTTTGGTTTATCTTGTGGTATTAAATCACGTACCAACAGCTGCTCAGAAAGCAAGGGGTGGCAGGTTTGCCTTACCTGTATTGGCTAATCAGATGTCTTGTTTTCAAATATAGCTCCTCCTTGCTTTGCTAATAACAGCTTCGACTTTTAGTAACGTAACTCGTGATTAGGCAAAAATCCTGAGAGTTGTAAAGAGAGCTTCTTTAACTCAAAGACTTCCAGTCTCTGAAGAAGTTGAAGATTTTTTTTAATTCAAGATTTTTCTTTCCAAAATCGACATTCATAGAAATAATAGAAGTGTAGACCTTAATGAATTCACCTTTGGCAGCCACCTTTACAGAGGCAGTATCAAACAAGGCTACACAATTTCTTAGAAAGGTTTGGGTTTGGTTTTTTTCAGTCTGCTTGTAGTAAGTATTCTGCTCCCCCTGGAGGTTCTAGTAATCCTCATAAGCAGCCTTTTTATTAGTATTTCATTACCAGAAGAGTCAGAAATTTTCCCTGGTATCCAGCTACTTTGCTGAAAATTAGTGTATTTCTTCTTAGCTTTTTCCCACTGGAGACTGAGAGTAATCGATAGCCATTTTCTTTGTGAAAGACTATTGCCAAGTGTCTCCATCCCTACAGTATTCTCTGTTTTTAAGATTTAGTATCCCCCTTTACTTCAGCTCTTGTTTTCTAAATCTCCCATCATTTTTGTTACGCTTCTAAGGACCAAAGTGATAAGCTGTTGGAACCTTGGCTGTACTAGTGTCTTTTAGTGCCCAGCTCTGAAGCGCTGAGTGTGATTCTGCTGATGAATATTTGAAATAGCCTTCGTGTGCCTCTGCTTAGCCAGTACTGTACTGCAAAGAGATCCGTAAACGCCGTACAAGACCGGTGCCTTCTTTTATTTGGCTTCAGATTGTGTACAATCTCCTGTCGCTGCGCTTCAACAGTCGGATCCGTGTGAAGACGTACACCGACGAGCTGACGCCCATTGACTCGGCAGTCTCTGTGCACAAGGCAGCCAACTGGTATGAAAGAGAGGTGAGTGCCGGTGTGCTTGGGAGCAGAGCTTTTGTGGAGAGGGGCTGTGTTTCCCTGATCAAACTGATCCCCAGGGCCCTGAGAAAGAGAGAAGTGTTTCCTTGGCTGCCTTTTCAGAGTAGGAGATAAAAGGGTGTTTGATTTGCTTTCGAATGAGTTCCTGCATCGGTTTCACTGGCACCGCACAAAGCCAAGCATGTAGCTGAAATTCTATAGACATAATACGTGAAGGTTTTCTTTTTTTTTTTCTAATCTAATTCAACTTGGCTCCTTTTCATTTAGGTTTGGGACATGTACGGTGTTTTCTTTGCCAACCACCCTGATCTAAGGCGAATTCTCACAGACTATGGGTTTGAAGGCCATCCTTTCCGGAAGGACTTTCCGCTCTCTGGTTACGTGGAGGTAGGAGATACGCCCATGTCTGAAGTTACCAAATCTCTCTGACACTTTTATCTGAGTTTCAGTACAGAGATGTGGTTGCTTCACAATCCTTTGTATGAAAGGCACCAAGGATGTTTCACTTGTCCGTGAAACATCCTTGGTGGATATTCCTTCCAGAGGAGTTGTATAGATCTCCTGCCTGGAAGTTTGAATTCGTTACAAAGAGTCATCTGTAATAAAGCAGCCTAAGGCCAGAGACGCTGAGCAGATTTCATGTGCTGTGTACCAAAGACGTTTGTCAGGCAGAGAAAGTGTTTCTGCTTTTACGATGTCTTCTGGAAGATTAAACTTTCCGCTGCAAGACTGGAGCTTCCCAAAGGAATGAAGGAAAGGACTGAACTGATCTTAATGCAGTTGGAACTCCACTTTGTTGAGTGTTTTTTAGGCCCAGATTATAAAACTCCAGTTGAACTGACTCTTGTGGCTTACCAAATATTTACCTCTCTATGACAAACCACAAGTGAGATGAGTGTGTTTGGTATCTGTCTAGCTTCAGATAAACACCTTGCAGAAGCAGTGGTATTCAGTGAAGTTCTAAGACTGAACTGAGTCTCAGGAGAGAACAGTGAGGTTCTGCAAGCAACAGAGGGTTTTAAGATAAATAGCAATAACAGCAAATCCTGCAAGTGAGGACCAGGCAGCATCTCCTGAGCTGTGGTTTGGAGATCTGGACGGGCACGATGAGGACAAAGCAAACCAGTCAGAAGTGTCTGGTACTCACCTGCTTTTCTCCCTGGTTGTCTTTCTGTCTCGTGTTCTGAGTATTACGCTAAGAAGCACAACTAAAACCAAACAAATTGCTGTATTATAAAGATTCGTGAGAGCAGTCCCCAGCTATGCCAAGTGGATGGGCCACCTTATTTCGGTGACTCAAGAGAAATTCCTTTGTCGTAGGACGAACTGAATGTGTTGTTCCACACATATGACTGTTGTTCCAGTCATATGGACTGTAGGCTGGGCACTCCTAATTCAGGGTGGTTAGTCAGGATACCTGTGGTACGTGGTAGCAAAGAGGAGGGTTTTCCTGGAGAGTCCAGAGGTCTTGGTGACATCTGGAGGGCTCTTCTTTAATAAAGAGGAGAACTGAAGCTGTGGCAGAGGCCTGTGGCCTATCCATGGTGTAAGAAATAGGATTGCCTGTACCGGAGGGTGGTCTGGGTCATTACTGTCTACAGCTAATTGCAGGGGTGCCATGGGAACTGTATGAAAATGACTGGCCTGTGTCCTTTGCGCTGTTCTAGGTGCGGTATGATGATGAAGTCAAACGGGTAGTGGCAGAACCTGTGGAGCTCTCTCAGGAATTCCGCAAGTTTGATCTGAATAGTCCCTGGGAGGCGTTTCCTGCCTATCGTGCAGCTCCAGAACCCCTGAAAATAGAAGCAGGAGCCAAGAAAGAAGATGCAAAATAGCAGCAGAATGGAGCGGATGCACAGCACCATCCTTTCTGTTCTAACATAGTATTTATAATAATAAAAATTGATATGAGATTCTTGCTTCTTGTGGTCACGTGAATAATGTTTTCAAACTAGATGAAAAGCAGAGGGCGAGGGATGCTAATTTACAATCCAGATAATCCAACTGGTAGATGTTTATCTGCTGCTTGGAGTTCTGAGACGCAGGATTTGTCTTTTTGGTTTGCAAATTGAATGGAGTCCAGGCATTCCCTGTGGCTAAGACTCTTTATGTAAGCTGCTTCTGCTGGCTGTCCCTGCGGGCAGAAATCACAGCCCCAGCGCTCACGAGGAGCCTGTGCTGAAGCAGCTGCGTAGCTCAAGCAATGGGAGAGCAGGGTTTCAACTCCGAGGTGGGTGTTGGGAAGACTGCAGTAATATTTGCAAAAGCTTTGCCTGTTTGCTATGGTTCTAACCGTGTTGTTATTGGGACAACAAAAGACGTACCTGGATCCAGACCAAAACAATTGTGGAAATCTCTGCATTGTTTCCTCGGGAATTAAGTCAGTTCCCGTTCTGGCAGAAGGAGTTTGCAGGTGATGTCTCACATGCCACTGCCTCATGCTGGCTTTTTCTTCATAATCAAGCAGTCTGCTTTCTCCAGCATCTTCAGGCCGTGTTTTTTTCCTGCAGGCAAAAATACCTCCCTTCCCATTTCCCATAGACAAAGAGCCTTTTTGTCACCATTCCAATTTTGAGCTGTGTGATATAATAGCATTACCACTATCTTTGCTCTTGTGGAAAATCTCAGCTCTCTCCAAAAAAAAAGCTGGAAAAATACTGTAGTTTCATTCCACCCGCCACCTGTTTAAGTGGGATTACATTACAGCAGTCATCAATTAATAATGTCCCTTGTCCTTAGGCCAGAAAATGCATAACGCAGTCCTGCATCAGAAAGCTGACTGACCTCGTTAAGATCTGAAAACTATTGTGTAAGAGATTTCATCAAATAATTCACAAGCTGTTTATAGAGATTTCCTGAATCGCTACTTCAGCTCTTAAAATTGTAATAGCACTAATTAAAAAAGAGTATGGGGTGGAGGAAGGGGTAGGACAAAAATAAATTCAATTAAGAAAAATGGGACAAGTACTAGACCATGATCTGTTTTCAAGAATAAAGAGCTGAACTCTGTGGGAAGAATTGGGTTTTGTGTTTGTTTCTATCCCAGCCTCGTAAGCATGGACTTCTTAAATAATTTTCTTTTGTTGTTTTTTTGGTTTTTTTTTCCTTTTAATTTGTTTCAGGCTGCTGTGGCTGGCAGTGCTTGGGATGTGACTCAGAACAGTGTTGTCTAGTTAAAATTAATAGCATTTGCCACTCACCTTAAAAGTTCTAGCTCTTTGTGGGAAAGAGATGGGAACACAAAGCAGGAGGAGTCTGGGCTTTCATACGAAAGCTTTCTGGGCTTTCTGGGCTTTGTACCTGCCATCGATTGAGCTGATTAAATAGGAAACGTGCTTTTCGTCCTTACAACGTTACACGTGTTTCTGTTTTCTGTTGCAGTGGCTCTTTTTGCGTGCCGATGCCCATTGCGCAAGAGAGAAAAGTTCCTGGCTTCACTTCTGTTACTGTGAAAATTCTTTATAAAGCACGTTTTTCCCCCCACCACCATGTTCTCCCTCCCCCATCCCAGGTTGCTTGGGGCACCAAGCCAAAACTTATGGTCTGTGTATCATAAAAAAAATACGTATTTCCTGGTATGATAAGTCAGAAGACCGGTGGTAGCAGGAACAGAAGGGGAACGGGGCCATTTAAACATACTGTTTGCGCAGAAGGAGACTTTGATTGACGTGACATCAAGAAATGTTAGACACAAAGCCCCGTCAAGTGAGGCAACACGCAAGGTTTGCTGCGGGATGCGCGTACTGGAGAAGCAGCCAGCCCTGTGGGGACAGGCGTTGGCTCCAGCAGGTCTTTTACTATGTGGAATAGTTGCTAATGGACCCACGTCTCTCTTCTCATTAGAGAAGCCTGGGAGGTTATGAAGCGTGCAATTTAATTGCCCAGACACGTTATCCCAGGGCACAAGAGGTTACGTGTCCTCACAAAGCGCTGCTGGGGTTGGCACGCTACCTCCTCTGCTGCTCCTGAGCCTGAGGGGCCCATGGATCCTGCTCGCACTGGGTTCCTTGGGCTGGTGGGCATTGGCTTTGCGCTGGGGCAAGGCTGTGGTCAGCTTGGTCCAGCACAAAAGCGTGTTCCAAATCCTCTCTCCCGGCCTGGTCCACGCTGTCGGGAGACTTGTTTGCCTGGGTTGGATGTCTCAGCTGTAGGAGGATGCTGGATGAGATGGAAGTCAGATGTAGCAGACTTACAGACACACTATTCAGAAGAGAGGATTTCTGGTGCTGCGGGGACAAATAGACTTTAGGTGATGACTCACAGTCACCATGTTGAGCTTTCCCAGCTGAGTGGGTTTTGCTGGTGTTTTCCAGAACTCTGGCATTTCTCCCTACAGCCGAACAAGCAGACTCTCCTCCTTGAGGCTGTGGCTCCTGATGGTGTCAGAGTATCAGCCTTTGTCACGGCCATGTGGTCTGTATGGGCCCTCATAATCGATCTCCAGTCAAAATCCAGATGTGGATTTCATCTGGGCTTTGCGCTCCTGCAGAGCAGAGGTTCTGGGACTACTAAGGGACAGGCTGGGTGACAGCATGCCCCATATCACCCGTCACGCTGCATCCCGTGGCATCTTCTCCAAGGTGTGTGAGGCCTGAGGGGGGGCCTTTTGTGCGGTAGGTGCAGTGGGATGGGGCCCTGCCTGTCACTTACACAGCTCATTGCTCCTTCAAGCTGTGGATGCTGCTCACAAACTGAAAGAAAAGGACAAGGAGGGCATTTGCAGAAGGACCAGCAGCACCATACCCAGAAAATAGCTGTATAACAGCAGAGGTCCCATCTGGTTACGATCAGTGCTTCACTACCACTTCCCTCAAGGTTTTCTTCCCTTTTCCCCTCCAGTGACTCAAATGTCACCTTCCCCAAGAGCCGCGCATGTCCTTCTTCCATCCCCTCTTTCTTTAACCACCTTCTTCTCCTCTTCCTCCCCTGAGCACCTGCCAGACAGATCCAGGCTGGGGACTGGGGTGTCCCCAAGTTCTGGGCGAGATGTTTGAAGCAAGAGATTTCTCCAATCCTATCAGCAAAATTTCCCTTTTGTGAAGACGCTGCCTGTCTCCCTGCAGTCCCACCTCACGGAAACCTCCCTCCCAAAGAGGCTCCTCTCTATTAAACCACACCTTGTCCCTCAGCCAGATCCCATGTTTCTTGATCCCTCGTATCTTGTTCCCCTTTTCCCACCTTCCTGCTGCAGGAGGTTATGGTGGAAAGGATGAAACCAGGCAAAGTGCCCCTGGCTGGATGTGACATTTGGAAACTGCTCCTACAACAGACGGTGTGACCAGGGGGAGCGCAGAGGAGTGTGGTTGTGCACGCTCAGCTGTGAATACCTGGCAAGGACACAGTCCCTCAGGAGGAGCAGATGCACCACCCAACATTGCCACCGTGCCCCTGGGGACTGTGGGCAGCTGTCAGAAACTCTGGCTTCTTTCTCTGCCCCGTAGAACTCCTGCTCCTTTACAAACAAGTAAGGCATCCATGTATCACTCTGCGATTGCCTTTCTGTGCGGGATAGCGAGGTAACCTTCCAAAATCCCCCTTGCCCAAGGCAGGATATTATGTTTATGCTTGTCCCCCCCCCCCCCGCCATTGTACCAGTCACTGAAGCACAGCCTCTGAGCCTCCTCTCTCCTCCCTCCCACCAGCACGGGCATCCTCCTCTCCACACGTCAGCCGCAAGCTGTTCCTGGGAGATTTTCCTAGGAGTATTTTTGCATACTGACTCCTAGGACAAAGTGGTGTGTACACTGCGGATTGTGAGGGACTCCGGCACACAACAGAAGACACATCAATCTCACTGCACGGGGGGGTCACCAGCATCTGCCTCTTGAGTAGCGTGTGCCTCACAGTTCCATAAAAGTATCTCGTCCCAGAAGAAAGGGATGAGACTGAAATGTGAGCAGCAGAAAACAATGAAAGCTGAAAAGAAGTGTAGCCTGACCTGAAGACTTGATGACAGAAACATGGGTCTTGTTTTGATCCGAACAGAGGGTAAGAATGGCTCTGGGTATGGAGGGCCCCTCCTCCTGTGACAAATCTGGGACTCTCCCATTATGTGCTGCTTTCCTTTGCAGCTGGTGTGAGTCCACCTACTGCCAGGTACAGCCACAGGTGCTGGAAGTTTCAGAAGACGCGCTACTTTCACACTGACAACTTGCTCACTGGGGCAGCGTCCCTCCCCTCAGCAAACTGCCTGGTGACAGGACTCACTACAAACTGACACCCTGCAACTTGCTGAGAAAAGTGTGCCTGTCATCTTTGCCTCCTCCCTTTTCTTGGCAGGCTTCTTTCCCCCTTTAGCCTGAGGGAGACGGTATTATTACTTGTTTGTACATATTATCACATATTTCACAGAATCACAGAATATTCATGGTTAGAAGGGACCTTTGAGATCATCGAGTCCAACCACAAAAAAACAAACAAAAAAAACCCCAAACACACCACACCCACCCACACACAGACACAAAACAGCAATCTCAGGCACTAGAGCCTGCCCTGAAG
>JAOXNO010000041.1:23165485-23188692 GCA_028565335.1 Limnodromus scolopaceus | reverse complement strand
TCCTCTCCTCTCCTCTCCTCTCCTCTCCTCTCCTCTCCTCTCCTCTCCTCTCTCCTCTTTTCTCTTCCAGATGCTCTGGGGAGGGCTGGACATTCAGGCCAACGGGACGATGCGGCTGCAGGACGAAGAGCTGGCCTCCCTGCGCCCGGCGCGGCAGTTCATGCAGATTTTAGAGGAGGAAGTTCCCAAAACCCCGCCAGAGGTCGAGCAGCACCTGAGATATTATTCACTGACCGATACCCCTTTGCCTCTCACGGAGTTCGACCGGCTCCTTTTCACCAGTGTCTACTGTGCCCATCAGATTCGCTCCACGCAAGGTCTGGATAAAAATCTCTGGATTAGTTTTTTCTCTCAGGCGGTGGATGAAATCTTTCGCGATCTGTGCAAGGGGCTCTGCCCTGCAAATACCACCCTCCTCCTGGCTTCCTGGCCCTGGAAGGAGAAGCCTTCCCATTTAGCATCCCTGAAACACTTCTATCCTTCTAACCTGGCCAGCACAAAGAGAGACACTTGATAAGGGAAACTACCGCAGTAAAGGACACAGCAGACTCCGGCCGCATCCTTGCTTATTTGGAATTCTCTCCACGTTATTCAGGACCTTGTACAAATACATCCTGCTTTTTGTCCTGCTTTCTGCAGGCTTTATATCCAAGGATTTATACACAAGCTTTTGTTTTTAAATGAAATAGGACAAACTATACAGTGCATTTTACCCTTTCTTGGGTTTGGTTTTTTTTTTTTCCCTGTTTGTTTTTAGATTTTTTTTATGTGGGCTGTGCCGAAGGGGGCAGTGCTATATAGACGTGTTATCCGTCTCGATCACTGATGCTTACTGGGGAGATGCCCTTTTTCCAGGATGTTACACTGGTGCCCTCGCTGACTTCATTTCAGATAATTCAGTTCAGTGTCCGTATGTCCCCACTGAGGTTTCAGCCAAATACAGTATCTCTCCTCCTCTCCAGTAACCAGCGAAGCAGCTTTTGTTGTTTTTCACGATATAGGTCACAGATTTCATTTGAGCGTTTTGCTCATGTGGCATCGCATTTTATGTGTCTATAGTCATTTCCCGTCTCATGTATTCCTTCTTCCTTAAAAAGCAACCTGAAAATGTATGCATTCCACGAAGCTTTCTAATATTTGCATATCATATTTACACATGTACACTGCTTTGTGTCAGTTATCAGTTTGGAATATACTTCCTTAAATCTCATTTAAATTCCTAAGGATCGTGACCTAGTTATTTCTTCAGCAGATTTTACCTCTTCTATTAAGTTTTTTTTGCACAGATATGGCACTTTACAAGCCAAACATAATAAATACACAATCTCAATCCTCAAAACCAGAAATACAATCATTTCATAGAAAGAGATTAACCCTTCTCTGTCCTACACATTACGGTGTGGAACTAAATAAATGTAATTATCTACTCTGGAGGGTTTTGATTCTTTTTTTTTCCCCTCACTTGTACTAGGTTTGCTCCTGCCATTATAGGTACATTATTTTTGAACATTTGTTGCATGTGCTTACATGATGGGATCCATAATTCCCTTTTTATCAATATACTCTTAATTTTCCATGCCCAACAGAGGAGGCATGTGTGACATTGGAAGCAGGAACTGCGAGCTTTTGACCTAGTTATTCTTTTTCCAAGCCATTGTTGCCCAACAGATGGTGGGGAGAAATGGTGAAGCGGGAATGAGAAGCCTGGAAGCAAGATGCTACAGAGAATGGTTTAGAGGTCAGGTTAGGGCTGTGACAGGAGAATGTAGATTTACACAGTTCATAAAGCAGGTTGGCTGTTGCTCGATTTTTTGGGTGGGGGGGGTTGGGTTTTTTCAGGGGGAGGGGGTTATTTGTTTGGGTATGTTGGTTTTTTTTGTTTGTTTGTTTTTTCGACAGGATGTAGGAATTAAGATTAGCATTTTATGTGAAGTATAACTTCTAGTAAACTAGTGTCCCACCTAATGTTCTTCTATTCTCATGCTGTTTGGTTTTTTTTACGTACCTCCAGTTTCTGCCCTTCACCCTTTTCCCAAATATGCCCCCAGTTTTTAATGTCTAGGATACGTACGGAGTGACAGAGGCAGAGAGTGGCTGCAGACAAGTCCAGTTCGAGCAGAGAATATCATCAAAAAGCTGAGCTGGGATGGCAGTAGTGCATGAAAATATTGTCTTGCTGGAGAATATACAGTCAGAGCTGTATGAATTTCTGTTAAGCAGATTATAAACCAAACTCAAGCAATGTCACAAGGTTTCATGCACACTCAAGATGACGCACTTTTGCAGTTTATGTATTTTGGGAGACAAACTAGGGTGTAGCTCGACTCAAATAGCACCAATCACACTATGATGAAGCCTCCAGCTTTTGTACCACCCCCCTGGGTGGATTCCACCAGCAGTCCCAGCTGCCCTGAGGGAACAAACCAGTGCCCTCCACAGCCACACCAGTCTCTCCAGAAGCGCTACAGCCCAGCAGAACACTGTGTGGGAAACCACTGGAAAACACATCACTTAATGGTACCTCTGGTCCTGTTTGCACTGGTTTACTGATACAGCATGTGGCATGTTAGCCATACCCTTGGACTCAAGAAGCTCATTTCTGGAGAGTGTAATGCCCTTGGCAGCCAACACTGCCGTTGCATGGCATGATAACACTCACACATTATGAGCCTGCTCCTGACCCAAATATTAAGAGATTTAAAAATACAGTTTTTATTCCTCATACTCACCTTTCTTCTGAGCTTTCAGAGGGTGGTCTGCTCGTAGATTTGAGCCCTCATCCTTTACCACAAGGGCTAGAAGCCTACTTTTTTGTTTGTCTCTAATGTATTACTTTCATGGAATGGAAGTTGAGATTCTCAAACACACCTTTTTGACTTCATCACGGGCAGATTAGAAAAAGCACCAACTATTGCGAAACTTGCAATAAAATCATAAGAGGTACCAACACTTCACACACATAAATGACAAAAAAGAGTGTGCACAGGCAAATTGGCTCAGTAACACACACTGCAGCTCATACAATCACCGGGCTTCTTTCTCTTCTGTGAACTGGTACCTCAGCCAGTGACATGCACACAAGCCTCACAAGTAACAACAAATTCCAATCTGAGAAAATTTTACATCTTTTGTATTTTTATTACATTCATTTTCATTACATTTATTCCCTCCCCAGATCTGCAAGGCAAGTCACCACATCCTTTGCTTTCTGGGTGCTGGGGATCTGCAGTAACGTTACTGCAGTGTTCCTCTGATTCTCAGCATCTCACTACGCTGCCCCACCCCTGCCCCAAAACTACATCATGCTTTACGCTTAAATCGAACACCAACACAGGACACACACATACAACCTGTAAAGACCTTTCTATGGATGAACGGCAGACACAGCAGTGGCCCTGCAGACAGGGCACAGGCGTGCAGCAGAAGGAAAGCACTGGACACACGACAGCATGCTCAAGTAGAGGATGATATTCGAAGAGGAGCTATACCCAAGTTCATGGCACCTTGGCTTTTCTTATGCTCCTTTCACACCTGCATTTAATTATTTGACCCTTGGGGTGAGCTGGCACCTGGAAGCCGCTTTGACTGAGCCTCCGAATAGATCAGGAAGCCTGTGAAGGTGATGTACTTGCCATGGTTGCTGTAAGCACCATATCCATCATGCTGATGGCTGTAGAGCCAAACGGTGTCCCCATATTGCAGAGGCAGCATGATACTCTGGCTCTGCATCTCTCGCCTCTTGGAGTGGTTGTCATCATAGATCATGGCCTGCACCTCATTGTGATTCTTCATCAGTTTCACTGACATAGTCTTAAAGGGCATTTTGCCAATGGTGAAGGAGAAATAGTATGCACCGGGTATACGGCATGTGAAGATGCCAGTGGAGGAATTGAAATCTTTTCCAATGTTCACAAACTCTGTGTCAAATGTGATTGGCTCGTGCTGGGTTTGCTTGTCATCTGTCCCCAGGAGACTCTGCGAGCGGGCAACAGAAAATGCAGAGCGAGGGTCTTGTTCCCTGTTTGGTTGATCAGATAACACATGTCGCTGTGAAGCTTCACTCTGCTCTCCGGGAAGCTGCTGAATAGTGTGATGGTGTGGCCCCACCTCTTGAGAGCTAAGAGCATTCTGGAAGAAGGCAGAAGTGTCCGGATAGATTAGGTAGCCATTGAAAGTTGTATAGGGACCCACATTGCTATAAAGAGCATATTTGGGATCTCCATGTAGACGCAGCCAGACTGTATCACCGTAGTCAAGCTGCAGCATGGCACTCTGGCTGGCTACCTTCCGTTCCTTGCGGTGATGTTCATCATACACAATCACTTGTACCTCATTCTTGTTTCTCATCAGCATGACAGACAAGTTTTTCTTTGGGTATTTCCCAACGGTGAAGGAGAAGTAGTAGGCTCCAGGGATTCGACAGCGGAACAATCCAGTCTTGGGATCAAAGTCATTGCCAATGTTCACATACACTTTGTCAAAGGTAATGACCATCTCAGAGCTCCCTTCCATGCTGCTGGTTCTGGCCACAGAGAAAGCAGAGCGAAATTCACTACTGGTGTCTGCTGGGAAGCCATCTGTAGGCAGAAAAATCATACAGCAAAGGAAGCCAAACAGGATCTGAACCTTCAGTGTCACCATTGTGTCTGAAAGGAAAAATAAGTATATTTTAGTAGGAATCCCATCAATTTCCAGCTCATACTCCAGTTGAAACCAAGACCTGAATCTTGCTAAAGAGACATGAAGGTCTATGTCCAAATATTGAGAAGTTTCCAGTGCATTCTCTGACCCGTGTATGGGACCATACCTCAGTTCAAATCCCAGCACCATTTTGATGCTTTCCTAGTGAGAGCTAGACCTTTTTTCGCTCTACTTGTAGGAAGAAAAAGAATCTTCTCCTTTGAAAGCTTGGCTATCCTACAGCTTGTCTGCAAAAATGCTGTGTTGCTCACAAGGCAGAGGGATCTCAGAGCTTGCTGGGGCTTTGCCAGAGCTCCCTTTTGTAGTGCTCTTATTCATAAGACCAAAGATTAAACAAAGCCCTACACAGACCCTGTATTATACAACCAAGACACAGCTGAAGGGCAGGGAGAAGAGGACATATGCTCTAGAGATTCCCATGCGGATGACATTGCCTAGCACTGCACTAGCTCTTTCAAAGGATGTGGAAGCCAAGTAAGCTGGTAGATGCCATTATTCAGACAGGCTTCACCACGAATCTGTGAAGAGTGTAAAGAAACTAGAAAACGAGGCAATGTTCAGGGAAGGAGGGAATACCATGGAGAAAATGAATGAAATGAAAAAAAGAAGGAAAACAAAAGATAAATAAAAGGCAAGTCTCCCAAAGTATAGAATCTCTGAGAGACAACTGAAATACCAAAACCAGAGAAACAACTCCCTATGTGGATAATAGACTAGAGAGGAAAAACTTCTTTGACCCTTAAAAAAGAGGGATAAGTTAGGAGCTAATGGGATTTTCTGCTTCTAGTTTCTATGATTATTTTTTTTTTTTGGACTGAGGCCCAAAATCATCTATTAGTGCTTTCAGGCTGAAAACAAAACTGCCAGTCGTTCCAATGAGAAGCTTCTCTCTCTGTCACCTCTCCGTGCTTATTAAAATATCATTCAGGCTGGGAGGCAACTGCCTGGTTCGCAGTCTGCCCCATCTGTCACCCCAGAACTGGTGCCTTGCCAGCCTGCAAACAATGAATTCACAGACCAGCAGAACAGGAGCAAAACATGCTAATAATTGGGGGGGAAGGGTGAAGACAAAACCTGAATGAAAAAGGATAAAGGGGTAAATATTTGAATCATCTGGGATGGCCTAGGAATAGAAGTAAAGCAGATGGAATCCACGTAGACTGTGAGGTGGCAATGGGATCCTGTTTTGGCAAGATGCAATACCTAGAATCACTCCCCAACGGGCATTCAGCTTGGCCTCCAGTCCTTTCACACTTGAGAACAAAACTGAAATCTGAAATGCGGCTCTAACAGATGTGAATGCAAGAATGAGTAAAATTCTCAATTACATGAAAACAACATGCTAGCAAAGACAAAAAGAAATACCCATCCATGTCCTAATTTTACATTAGATCACTTCTCTGACAAACACGTCAGTATCTTCCTCCATGCCCCTGAATTCAGAATGTTCTTCCTGACTTAGCCTGCTTCTCCTGAACACATCCATGGAACCCCATGGGCTGCACTGAAGGGTGTTGAGAGAGCTGACTGATGTCATATTGAGGCCACTCTCTGTCATCTTTGAAAGGTCATGAAGATCAAAGGAGGTCCCTGGAGAAAGGTAAATGCTGCACCCATCTTCAGAGAGGACAGTTGAGACAATCTGAGGAACTATTGGCTGGTCAGCCAGTTAGCCCCTTGCTTTGGTCCCTGGGAACATCGTGGAATGTTCTTCTTGGAACACGGTTCTAGGCAAAGGACATGACATTTAGCATGTGCTGACCAGTTGAGGGCAGATCATGTCTAACCAAACTGATTGCCTTCTTGTGAGAAGAGACCAGTGGATATCGCCTACCCTATAGCAAGGTTTTTGCTACAGTCTCCCAGACCATTCCTGTATCCAAGTTGTGATGCTACAATCTAGATAAGTGGACTACTAGGTGGGTGAAAAACTGGCTAGGTTGTCAGGCCCAATGGCTAGTATTTAATATTTAATTTCCCATGTCCTTTTTAATGTTTCTTTTCAATGACCTAGAGAAGGAGCAGAATGTCCACTTGTCAACGTTGCGGAGGGTTTCCCACTACACTTGGAGGCACAGCTGCTATTCAGAGGCACCTGGACAGGCTGAAGGAATGGACTGAAAGGAAATTCTGCAAGGATGAATGCAAATTCCTGTACCTGGGATGGAATAAGCCTGCTGGTACAGGCTGGCGACTGTACCTGTTACAGCCTGTAACTGACTGGGGTGCAATGCTACTGAAAAGAATCTAGGAGACCTGAAGAACAATAATTTATACCTGAGTTAGTGCTATGCCCTGCAAGCAATGAAGGCTAACAGCACACTGGGGTGCATCAACAGAATGTAACCACTGGCAGTGATGATTTCCCCTTAGTTGGCACTTGAGTGACACCAGGAGGACAGCCAAGATGATTGAGGTCTGGAGCACCTGCCCTATGAGGAGAGGCTGAGGGAACTGGGCTTATTTAGCCTGGAGAAGAGAAAGCTTTGAGGGGATTTAGTAGTAGCCTTCCAGGACCTATGAAGAGGTTACTGAGATGACAGAGATAGATTCTTCATTGATGTGCATGGTGGGAGAAAAAGAGGCGATGGTCATAAAATCCAAAGAGGAAGGTTCAACCACATATAAGCAAAATAATTTCATGCTGAGAGCAATTAAGAATGGAACAGCTTACCCAGAGAGATTGTGAAATCTCCATCCTTGGAAGTTTTCAAGACCAGACTGGATTAAGCTGTGAGCAACCTGGTCTGCATTCAGCGTTGGCTCTGCTTTCAGGTCAGGTTAGAGACCTTCTAAATCATGGTTCCCGATTCTATAACTAATACCCATAGCTATTGCCTTCTCACAGTTGAAAATTCAGTCGCTACTAACCCTAGCCATGCCACTTACACAGAACTAACCAGCTAATGGCAGGTCTGACAAACAGATTACCTCTCATGCAGCAAATTAATTTAATAAAGCATTTTCAGTGGAACCATTAAGCCATAGATAATTACCATGCATCTGCTTCCATGCAGTCTTTATTTTTCCTCACTTGGCCATTTAGTTTGCAAGCTCCTCAGGGCAAAGACTCTCTCTCTTCCCATGTCTGTACAGCATTTGGCCATTGCTGCCATTTAAACAATACTAATAGGCCCTAACATCCCATCATGAACTAAATTCCAAACTGTCACACTGTGAGCTGAGCCTCTGGTTCAGCAGTATTATTTTTGCAGAGTGCTACATCTAGCACGGCAGGCTCATTTCAGCTTCCAGCTTAGAAAACCAAGCCCTGAAGGCAAACTTACAAGGGCTATTAGATGTTTCTGATTCATGCTCATCCATTGTTATTCCAGTGATCACCGTGGTGTGGCCACATGGAGAACCAGGATGACTGTGACATGGCTGCATGCTCTTGAGACGAATGCCAGGAGAGGATCTGGCATTTGTGTTTTTAGCCACACTAACCAGCCTGGTTCTAAAGCGCTGCCTGTGCTCCAGAGGTCACTCAGTGTATCTGGGAGTCAGGGAATATACTGCAAGCACGTCACTGCTGGCCAAAAAAACTACAAAAAGACAAAATAGTTTAATAAAGTCTGTAGTGAATCTGACCTTATGTTCCTTCAAATGACCACTATCCTTGTTTCTGTCCCAAAGCTAATTTCTCTATAATAAGGTCACTTACTAAAGGTTGGATCACTCAGTTACAGTTGCAAAGACTCTCTGCTGCTGCAGTCCCTTATTTATCAGCTCTTCCCAATAACTTACTGGCAAATCATTTAAATAAGGCACTTAATTATGCTGTGTTTCCATTAGCAAGTCGTTTCCTTGACAGCTCCCACTCGCCACTTTCAGGGCTATTTAGGTTCTTTATCTTTTTAAAATAATGTAGAAAGTATCTAATAACTGCCTCTCACACTAAACCAGTCTAAGAATAATTTGCCAATCATTAGGAAGGCTCAGCTAGCTACAGGGCTGACATAAACAGAGGCAATTTATGACAACTCCTGGACTTGAGTATTAGCGAAGTGTCTGAAAGATAAAGCTTCCAAAATGCTTTGTTGCTCCCCCAGCAAATGCTTCTGGTGCCCAAGTCTTTTATGGGGAGAGCTTTCTTCCAGCAGGGAAGAGATAGCACCAGGGATGTGAGGTGTGGACACCATGCTAACAGCCTTAAGTTCGTGCTATGCCATAAGTTTTAAAGCTGCAGAATGAGGTGAAAGACCCAGAGGTAGGCAATGAAGGTAAGCACACCCAAGGGATAAAGAAGGTACGCTCCTGCCTTTACACTAGGCAGTACCAACAGGGACATCAGCCCGCAGGGAAGAAGTCAAGAAACTAATTTTGAAAAGGAGGCCCAAAACACGTGATGGAGCTAAACAGTTCTCAAAGGCACTGATACTAAATTAATGACCTGGAAAGAAAGGGCTACAACAGCAGTGACTCACATAGCAGAACAGGAGTTGCAAATCTTTTCTGAAAAGAAAAAGACAGAATTCACCATTTGCATGACCCAGGAAACTTTAATAGCTTTGTGCTTGCTGGAGGTGATTTTTCTGTCCTGGTGATTTTTTCTGTCCTTTCCACCAGTGGAAAGACAATTAGCTTTATTCTTTTTCTGGAATCCATGGATTTACAAAAGGACTTTCAATAATGGAAAGGTCACCCCATTTCCAGACTTGCAGGCCAGATCTTCTTGTAAAACTCATAAGGGTTTTCTTTTTATTCCAAAATATTAATGAGCTAGATTCTCTAGTTCTACCTTAGGCAAAAGTCCTTTAATTTCAGTGGGAGTTTTACCCAGAAGATGACTGAAGAATAAGACATGAAACAAAAGGGAAGCAGTGCGGTTGGATTAACTGTTAGTAAAAGTTGTTAAAACCCTGTAAACTGAAAGAGCAAAGCACTGTTCTTCCTACCTCTCACTCTAATAGTTAAGGACAGCTGCAAATGTTTCAATTATTTGAATCAGTGAAAGCCTGTGTAATGAACAGCCTTCCTGGACTACAGTTAGCAAGATTTTTTTCCCCAGATACCCGATACAGATTAAGACCATCAGATAATGATGCAAATGCATCACTTCTTCCAACGTCAAGGAGAAATTAATTGTAGCAGATCCTCAAAAGCAAAATCCGTAAAAAATCTGTATGATTCACTTACAAGTTTGGCCTTTCTCTGCTTTTGATGAGTGTGGTTTTTTTAACTCTGGAATAATCCTGAGAGGTAAAACATTGTCTGAAGCATTAAGGATGCTTTTTGAAAACCATAAACCACACTTTGAATGACAGAACTGTATGGCATTAATATAGAAAGTACTTAATTTTAAATAAAAGGAGTCCTTTAACATAATAAACCAGCTTCCGTGTACTCAAAGGTTTGTGGAGAGAAAAAAATTCTTTTGAAGTGCCTCAGCTCCAGCCATACTCGGTAAAAGGAAATGGAGAGACTGCATTTTGGCATAAGCCTCTAATGTCTGCCTACACTTCAGAATATTAATTAAAACTGCTGTATTTCAACCAAAGCCCTAACAACTCTGATTAAACTAAAATGATGATATATACGATGATGGATATTCACTCATCAAAATGGAAACACAATAGTTCTGACATTAAGATTTTCCTTCCTGTAACAGCATTCAAGGAAATTTGTTATACATATTTGAAGTGCCAGGATGACACACCGTCTTCTGTTTTGTTTACTCTCTATATTTAAAAATATATTCATTTAGACAGACAAAGTGGTGTTTTAGTGGAGAAGATGGCTAAATAAACCGTAGATGGGAGCAAGAAGTTATTCTAACAGACTAATGCTTTACAATGTAACATAATTTTTTTTACATCCTTTTCTGAATGAACACACATCCAACTCTCCACCACATACACACTCCTCAAGCAAGGGAGACTAAAAACCGTAGAGCAAAGAAACATACTCTAACACTGATCAGAAATGGAAGAACAGAAAACCTTGTTAGAACATTTGACTTTAAACCATAGTTCGTAAAACGTGCTGGCTACTATAAAGCTGGTCAGCACATGCAGGTTAACAAACTGTTGGTAAGCCATCATTGAAATCACACCAGCAGTAAGTAGTGAAAAAACTGGCCGTTGCTGGGAATGAGTTCAGTGATGAACAGTTTCTGTCAAGGCCAGAGAGGACTGAAAACCTCAGCTTGAGAAAGCCAGAAGTTCATTGCTGTACAGTGCTTTTTTAACACTGCTACCCTCAGACATAAAACACTGAGACCATTTCAACAGTAGGAATTTTTGCATGGAGCCAGTGACAGTTACAGTAGTGCCAAAGTTAAACCACCTCTTTTCCCACCCCCAAACCTAATTTCCTTTTTTAGCCTGGATTATGTGTGCATTTCTTTCTCTTGGCGTGCACAAGAGATGCTGAGCCTGGGGAACACGGCTTTGTTGAAGCATCCCATCTCTCATTGCTGCACCAGAAGGGAGATCACCCTGACAAAGGATTAACAGAGACAATCTGGCCAGGAATACCAGGAGGTATTTTGATAGGTAAAAGAAAGTAACTAACTGACACTTTGGCAGCATATACCATAAGGATCTCAGTTAAGACAGAGAGAGTGGAAGGCCCCAAAAGGCAGACTGGCCAGTGCAAAAGCCAGCTCTAAATAGACCACAAGGCATGGAGACCTCAGAGAATGCAGTAGAAGGCAATTTCATTTTACCAGGTGGCTGGGCTGGAAGCCATGTAGTGGGAGGCCGTTTTCACAGAAGTCCTGTATTTTTTTGCTTTGGCTGTGGAGGTAAAACCATAAGAAGCAGAGGGACACTGCCAGACAGACTGCCCCAGCAACAGACCTACTGGAGTGACAGACACCTTATGAGGAAGAATGCTGAGCACAAGCTGCGCAATTCAGGCTATTCCAAAGGCAAATGGGAAATTATTATTTAAACATGAACTAGACTTAGTCACAGGGATGATTTTACTTCAAACTTCTCACCTGGCTGAAGTTATTTAAAATATGGAAGTCTGCAAAGAAGCAGGTAGCCTGCTAAGATGCACATTGCCGGACTCTGTGAAGAGCTTTTAAAAGATGCTTACAGTCTAGAAGACATATGATAGAGGACATGGGTAATAGCAAGCAAATGTAGCATTTCTTACTTTTACTATGCTATTACAAAGTCTGGAAAAAACATTCAACCAAATCCTGCAGGATTAAAGGTGTAAAACTGAAAGTGTCAGCAAATATGATGCTTCCATTTCATCCTCTGACCAGCTGGAACGAACAAGCAAGATGCAGTCAGTACCACAGCAGTGCTAAAGGAGAATGTGAAGAGGAGGGTAATGGCTATACAGACCATGAGAGACTCTCTTAAGAGGCAACGAGGGAGAAAATTTAGAAGTGTTTACATAAGACATTTCTGGGTTGGAGATAAAAACCGGGAACCTAAGGAGGATGCAGATGGGTTCAGCATCACAGAATACTCTTGTAATTTTTCTCTTTAAGTAAGAGTTTGGGAAGGAAAAAGATGAATGTTATTCCCATGAACTAATGAAGCATGAGGGCTTAAAAGGGGTGATAAAGAACAAAGAGGCTTTTTAGACAACCCCACTGAACACAAGGTTGTTCTTAGGTTTTCCTGAAGTGGTTGCATAGCTCACATCCTTAGGGACATTTTTTTTAAAAACATCTCTGCATTATAATCAATAGGGTAAACTGAACTGTGAGTGACAAAGTGGAAACACTGTGTGGGTAGAATGATACTAGAATCAGTACTCTGGAATCAACTCAGATGCTAGTCCTTTTATTCTTTCTGTTTTATTGTTACATATCATGGATCAGTTTTTCTACCCCATTTCCTTCCAGTGAAGGGAAGTTTAACTCTTGGGATAATCATAAAATAGTTTGGGTTGGAAGGGACCTTTAGAGGTCATTTAGTCCAACTCCCCCTGCAATGAGCAGGGACATCTTCAATTAGATCAAGTTGGTCAGAGCCCCGTCCAACCTGGCCTTGAACGTTTCCAGGGATGGGGCATCTACCACCTCTCTGGGCAACCCAGGCCAGTGTTTCACCACTCTCATCATAAAAAATGTCTTCCTTGTATCTAGTCTCAGTCTACCCTCTTTTAGTTTAAAATCATTACCCCTTCTCCTATCACTATAGGCCTGGTAAAAAGTTTGTCCCCATCTTTCTTATAAGCTCCCTTTAGGTACTGGAAGGCTGCTATAAGGTCTCCCCGCAGCCTTCTCTTCTCCAGGCTGAATAACCGCAACTGTCTTGGCCTTTCCTCATAGCAGAGGTGCTCCAGTCCTCTGATCATCTTCATGACCTCCTCTCGACCTGTTCCAACAGGTCCATGTCCTTCCTGCACTGAGGACTCCAGAGCTGGACACAGTGCTCCGGGTGGGGTCTCACCAGAGCAGAGCAGAGGGGCAGAATCCCCCCCCTCACCCTGCTGGCCAGGCTGCTGGGGATGCAGCCCAGGATGCGGTTGGCTTTCTGGGCTGTGAGCGCACTTTGTTGACTCATGTCCAGCTTTTCATCCACCAGTGTACACCTAAGTCCTTCTCCTCAGGGCTGCTCTCATTCCCTTCATCCCCCAGCCTGAGTTGATACTGGGCGTTGCCCTGACCCAGCAGCAGGACCTTGCACTTGGCCTTGTTGAACCTCATGAAGTTCACAGGGGCCCACTTCTCAAGCTTGTCAAGGTCCCTCTGGATGGCATCCCATCCCTCAGGTATGTCAACCACACCACTCAGCTTGGTGTCATCTGCAAACTTGCTGAGGGTTCACTTGATCCCACTATGTCATTGATGAAGATATTAAACAGTACTGGTCCCAATACGGATCCCTGAGGGACAGCACTTGTCACTGATCTCCATCTGGACATTGAGCTGTTGACCACTACCCCACTCTTCCATTACCAGAGGAAAGTCAGAGTTCAGAGACATAAGTATAGGTAGTTATTGTTTGATTTTCTTTCAAACCACACTTTCCTCTATGCATCTAAGCAGCAATGCAGCTGAATGAATATTTTCATTCTCCAACCACATAGACCAGAAAAGGAGGTTCCTATGCTGTTCTCAGAGTTGGTGCCCTATTTGACAATTTCCTTTCAATCTTTAATTGTAACAAATGCTTATAGACATTTAAGGAAATTTCATCAGGATGAGAGAAAATGTTCCAGTTGAACACAGGCTGTACTGGCTTTCCTTCCTGTTCCATACTGCCACTTTCATCCACGTGCCCAGTCACCCAGCAGACCTGTCAGGTACAGCACCATCAGCTGGGAAAAATACTGCAGTGATCCTTTCATGTTCTCCTCTCATCCTCACAATAAGAATGATCAACTGTTAATAGTAGGTTTATTTGTCCAGGACCTAATAGGAACCTGTGGAACCTGCCATCCATGAAGGTGCACTAAGTAGGAAAGTCATTTTGACTATCTATAAATTACAGGAATGGCAACTTTTGGGTTATACCTTCTTACCTTCCTGTTGAAGACTTGTACATGAGACTGTGGAGATATTATAAGAGATATTGGAACCCGTGGTGTACTTTCAAGGTTTGTTTATTGTCCTCTCTGTAATGGTTTTATGTCCTCAGTTTCCTTTCTGTGAGTCGGTGCTCCTGCACTTTCTATCAGCCAATATATGATTTTAATTTAACTGCTATGTAAGGTCATAATCAAAAAAAAGGAACAGGCTTTAGATTTTACTTGTCTGTTTCCTTCTCCAGCTGCATAGTCACACCTTCTCTTTCTCTCTCCCACTTGTGTGGGCCCATAATTCTCATTTTTCCTGGAACTCTGTGCCTGCAGTAGTTGCTTCCAACCCGTTCCCCCACTCACTGGAATGCTGCCTTCCAGTCTTTGCTCTAAGACCAGCCACATCACCCGCCTGGATAAAAGCTAGAGGGAATATGCTGGTTCTTTCTGGTTGATCATCAAATCACAAGTCAGGATGAGCCTGTGGAGTCCAGTAATCATCCCCTAAGGGAATAAAAGGATAGCTGAGTGCCAGCTGGGATTACACGCAAGGACAACAAATGCACTTTTGTTTCCTAGTCGTGTCTGAGCTCACTGACTGCTAAGAGCTGATCTAGCAATGCAACCAAAGATGTTCACAAGTTGGGTAGCTCTGGTCTTGGTTACCTGCAGTTAGCAGGAAACTTTCAGAAGGGGTGAGATTCAGTTCTCTTTGCTTGATAATTCAGTTCTCTTTGCTTGATCAACTTGTAATGCTATGTTTCATCAATGGAAAGATAATTGCTTCGGTCTTTTTATCCATCAAAGGCTGCACTATAACATACTTTAAGAAAATGTTACATGTGATTGACTGATATTTTCTGACAGTAAGCTTTGCAAATTCACCTGAAAAAAACTCTGTACTGGGGCATTTGCCTACAGGAATGCTGCTTTCCTTGGGCGTTTTTTTTTCTTGTCTTGACAGGTAAGGCAAGAAAACATGCTGTCTTTTAACATCTGCCATCACACTCAGCCAAAAAAATCACCTTCATTTCTTTTCATGCCCTGCTGTTTCATTACTGCGAAGATACTCAGAGAACACTGTGAATTGCACTGCAGTGCTGCTCTTCACTGCCAACATGCTGCAACATCTCAATTTGGAAATTCACTGAGCTCTAGTTTAGTGAAGAAGGTGATCAAAGGCGTTAAGATCTGTGTATCTTCCATCTCTGCTCTGGCATCTTCCTTTCTGCTTCTCCTCCTGCTGGGTCAGGACACAGGCCTGGAGCTGGAGAACTGAGAAGAAACAACCATCATGCTCTCAGCACCAAAGCAGAGGCCAGTATTATTCCAGAATGAAAACCCTGCTCTGCAAAACTCGGGGGAAAGCGGGGTGTCAGTCAAAGTCCACATACACTAATGAGTTTTTTTTTCTCTTCCCATTCTCTAATTGTCTGACATGACAATCCTGTCACTTTCATAGCCAGGAACAATCATTTAAAGAATAATCACTGCATTTAACTATCCCCATTTTTGTCATCAGCCAGTTTCGAGACTCAGACTTGCCCTGGGTCGTACAGAAGTTCTTGATTAACAATAAAATTCTGCAGTACACATGGTGCTCTTTAGTGTCAACTGCTTTTCATGAATCAGGTTTATCAAATTCTAGGCCCAGCAGCATTATTTCTCTTATGTCTACAGACACACAGTTAAAAGTGGCAAAGTAAGTTAGCAAAATTAGTTATTGTCATGTTTCTTAATACTGGCCCTTCACAAACAGCAATGTGTAGTTCCCCGTTTCCAGTGGTCTTTCCTGCCAAATCTCTTGTAATGAGACCTCTCCAAGGGATGCCTATAGATAGCTAGAACTGGGGCATTTCAGTTTTTTGGCCCTTTTATTGCCAACTATTTTTCAGAAGGCTATAGCTGGTGTATCCCAGGGCTGTGAATTCATAGCTGATATCTTCACGAAAACTCCAGTTTTTGCTTCCACCTTTTAAACTTTGAGTATATTTTCATCCTTGGATTTAATCAGCTTGTCATCTTCTTCAATAGGGAGCTCTGAAGATCCTCTCTTATACCCTGTACATGTCAAGTTTTCACAGCTGTGCTTTTGAACTCGGATTTTTCTATGACAACCTGACACAGAGGTGCTCCTGCCCACAAGGCAGAATCTACTGCCCTGGCTGGAGGGACAGAGAGAAGTATTTGCTGAAAAATCCCCTCAATACACACATAGTTTTAAAAAGTTTTCCCATATCTGTTTTCTAGCTTTATGTTATTTCCAGTATGCAAAAAATGCCAGTCCCCTCATAATGGCAGTAGAAACGCTTGTGTGACTATTTCTGTAAAACTCCATCTGCACTGGGAAGCTGCTGGTAAAAGGCTTTGGCATTACCATCAAAAAGCGCTGCTGGACACTGCTGTTCACTCATCAGTTCCTCATTCACAGTGAGAAAGTGCTCAGAGCCTGTCAAGTGTTCACAGATTCCAGACTCATCAGCGTGACCAGCCAGTTTCCTCCCAGGCAAAATCGCCTTTGACAGATTGAAGCTGCTGCCTCTGATTTTTGCTTATAGGAAAAGAATTTTGCTACAATACTAAAATAAAGACTGCAGCAACCCACTGGCTGGTTTTATGTAACTTTGAGACCCTAGCTGGATGTAATATAAAAGAAAAAAATTATCAATTAACATGAAGGATATGGCTGCTCTGAGCACTGTTATGCAGACGCTTTATTTAAAGCAAGCTTGGATATCATTGCAATGCATTAAATATGCAACTCATAATGACAGAAGTGCCATTTGCAATAGCCTACACAATTTCCTCACAACCACACTGAGAATTTCAGCCATGCACCCTAAACCTAAATGTTCACGTTCAGTTCATATTTCAAGCCAGTGCTCCCTCTACTCAAATTCTTTCAGTCCCCTACCTTCCTTCTACTTACTTCTAACACCTTCCCTTTTCAAGACAATTATCAACAGCTTCTACCTGCAGAACCCCCTCCAGCATATTCAGCAGTTTTCTGCCCAGCCTGTCTCAGATTTCCTCCCAAGTTTCACAGAAAAGAACCCCTCCACCCTGTTGCCTCCTCTTAATAGTAAAAAGGGGAATTTTTACATTAGCTATCCTTTGCTTTATTTCCTTCCACCTTGTTCTAAAGCTGAACGGCCTTCCATCAGGTCACAGCAAGATTTCTTTTGAACACCCTTTTTGTCTCCCAAATAAAGACTGGGTTTCATATACTTGTATGAGAAGTAAAGAAAGCAAAGGGAAGGATGGGAGAAGGAGCGATGAAATACACTCAGTCAAGGCAACACAAGCTAATGTGAAGCACTGGTCAGTTCTTGGGTGGAAGGGATGTGAATTTGCTTTGAAATATCTGGGGCATCAAGTGACCAGCTTTCTAAGAAAAGCATTATTTTTTCCCAAAGTGTTCAAGCAGTAATGGGAGACGAGGGCAGAGGGAAAAGCAATCAGAGCTTATATAGCGTCACAGTTTGTGCTCACAGGTTCCAGAGTAAATCAAAATATGAGGATTTCCATCAATTTATGGATAATTCCAGTGTAAGAGTGTGTAAACGACACCAGATTATAATGCTAATATGCTACAGCTCACTGAGCAACAGCTCCATGAAAACAGCCTTCTAAAAAGCATAGCCCAATGCTTCATTTTCTCCTTGTCTTGTTCATTCAACACAGATTCTTTCCAGCAGCTGCTGTGCAGCCTTTCAGTCCCAGAGAGTACCTGTTTTCATAGAAAAAATTCCCTATTGCCTGGCTGGTATAAAAACCACTTCCAGTCCTCTCAGTATGTCTTTAACTTCTCTAAGAGCTTTACTTTTTGTCTGAGTGAAAAGGTCTAAAGCCTGGGGAGAGAGAAAAATCCTTCTCCCTTTAGAGGATTAAAAAATTCTTCAATTGGACTCAAAACATGTTCTGTTCGGGATCTGATGTGAAGCTCTCCACTGCAGCATCCACAGGAGATGATCATTGCTCTCTTATTTCTTTCTACTTGTCTCCTCACAGAGATCCAGTGTTTTTTCACCATGCACAGGGGACTGTCTGTTCCATTTATATTAAACAATGTATGTTAAACCATGAATACTACAGAACCTAGATTTTCTCACCCTGGAGAAATGCATAAAAACATCAATTGTAGAACTATGCTTTATTTTATTCCTGTTCTGAATTTCATTTTTTTATTTCATTTTATCTCTAAAAAAGCATTTTTGGACTGTGGTCTTTCCTTCAAGGACTGAAGTACTAGAAAAGTTTGTATTTTCAGTTCAGATGATTTTGCTAATGTTAATCTTCATTCCTTTTTCTTCTTCCATATGATTGTATTCAGTATTTGTAGACTCAGAATGTCCCATTTCCTACATCTTTTCCAAAAAGAGTGACCTCTTTTAACCATCTTCTAGTATGCTCTTACTTTTCTTTCAGGCTCTTTTCAGAAAGAGCTGCACTGTGTTCTTGGTGCTGTGCTACCCTTGGATATCAGGCAAATACCAGAATGGGGCCAGCAGACAGCTTTTATTTTATTTACATAAAATGAGCATGTTCCCTTCATAAAATGATAGAAGAGAACTAGAGGAGAACTTAAGACCCCAGATAGTCCAAGATGCTTTCCCATGATAGGATCACTAGCCTGATTTAATTCTTCACAGATAATTGTTTAACTTGTTCTTAAAATTATGGAGTCTTCACAACCTCTCCAGACCAAATATTCAACAGTTTTTATTATCCTAGGTCCTAGAAAATTATTCCTGCAGTCTAAAATACTCTTTCTTTCTGCTATTTCTTGCTCTCAGTTCCACCCACCATGAGCCCAAAAGAAAGATCATTCCCTTCTCTGTTTTGTACGTGAAGACTGTAGTATTCCCCTGCCATGTTTCTTCTGGTCTTCGGGCTAAAAAATTTCAGTTATTTCAAATCATCTTGCAGGTCACATTTTTTCTGACCTGTGATGAGTCCTGCTGCCCTTCGCTGGACTCTCTCCAATCGAATCACACCTGTCTCAAAATGTAATAACCCAAACTTTGTACAGCCTCCAAGCTGAGGCTTTAGCAATGCTGAACAGAGCAGGAGGATTGCTTCACGTATCTTCCAGGATATATGTCTTTTACATACCCTAGCAAGATGTTTGCCTTCATTTGCAACAGCATGACTTTGACTCATGTTCAGCTTGTGATCTATCATAACAGATTCTTTTCTGCACAGTTGCAACCTAATCATTTACATTTCTCCTGTGTTCATGTGGTTGACTATTCCTGCCTTATCGTAGTACCTTGCATTTACCAAATTTCCTCCAGTTCTTTTCTTAGTAGTTTTTCCAACTTGTTGGAATAATTTTTAATTCTAATTTTTAACTCCAGCATATTTCAAGTCTCACAGTTTTACGTCCCTGGCAAATGTGGTACACCCACTCTTTATATTACCATGCAGGTCATCTAAGAAAACACTGAACAAAAGCAGATCCAGGACACACTGACACAGCTATCGTATCAGTTTTAAGCAGCTTGTGGCCTCTCTAAAGGACTGGCACAGACTAAAAGCACACAGATTATGAGCTCTGAATCTTCGGATATTATTTAAAGAAGAGCTTCCTGTTCCGAAAATCACATTTACCCAGTTTATAGCCCCCTTCACCTGCTATGCCCTGTGCCTCACCAAAGCAAATACTCAAATTAATGTGCAACCACAGTCAAGAATCTCAACTTCTATTAAAAAAAACCCACTAAATTGAATCTCTCACTCTTATGCCCCAAATACCTTCTAATACGTAAAATGAACAAAAGACAATTCTGTTAGAACCTGCTGGAATACTGAAACAACGAATGAGAAAGAAGTGATCAGCCCTTTTCTTAGACTTAGGGATATATTAGAAATGTCATAATTTATTACATTCGCTGTAGTTCCACCAGCAGCACACATCGGAAGGGATGCACCGAGGCAGCCATTTGATTTCAACGGACGAAATATTTTCTTTGCCCCTGACCAAAGGACTGCAGGTTCCTTTCCTCAGAGCTCAAATGCCAGCCATGGTGGTCACAAGCAGGCATATAACAGGCTTTGTGTACGTAGGAATAAAAATGATCTGGTGTTCCTCCTGACAACAGTGGCTTGACTCTCTCATCTGGCTCTGGCTCTCATTCTAGTAACCACTACCAAAGTCTCCCCAGATTTCTTAACCTCGTACGGACAGTTTTCCTGGCACTGTGGCTGAGGCTCTAGCACAGCAGACAACATGCATGGGATGAATTAACCAGCTGGAGGGTGAAGAGGGAGAAATAGGACTTTATGAATTTGTACTGTTTCCCAATGGGGCCCTAGTAATCAATCAGTAGCCTCTGGAGTAGTCACTTAGTGCTTGCTTTGTGATCATCTCCTGATTCTAGCTGCATTACCTCTGCTGGAAACCTCAGACCTTTGATTAGATGCCGCAGGAATTCCTCCTTTGTTCTCTAACCTGTCTGGAGGAAGTATACAACTAGAGGGAGGCTTTACAGGGACAAGAAAGCACTCAGGGGGAGACGAGGGATTGACAAGAGAGCCAGCAGCCCAGCAGTTGTGTATTACTGGCTTATCTCATTTCAGCATCAGGCATATTTCCTTTCCTGAGGTAAGGGCAAAGGAAAACTTAAAGGAAAGCTGAAAGGACAAACGAAGTCCTGACTTTACTTCAGCTTGGATCTGCTGGGCAACAGGATCTATACTAAATTTCTGGGTGTCAATCGAGAAGTAAGACCTGAAGCTTTTAACCTCTACTGGGTGAAAATAGGAGTCAGTCTTTTAAATATATAACTATTAAATTGCCAAACCTTAATGTGACCTCCAAGACAGTACAGAGATCCTTGCCCCTACAGACCAGTTAGTAAGCTTTAATTCTAAGGTAAGTGGAATGTCATTTTCCTTAACTGTGTGCCTTGGAGTAGAACGTACACATCATAGTTTGGGGATTCAGGAGTAAAACCCACCAAGTCCTAGCATCTGACTTCAGGTGCTGGTAACAAAGCCCTGGACTTTGGCATTTTTAAGACTCCAGCAATTTTGAGCCCTATTTTTTATTCCATCTCATGCCTTACAGTCAATGTAGAGATGAGTATCTCTTGGAGCGAGATGTTTTTCAGCTGAGAATATTAAATTCTCAGAGGTACTCTCCACCTTGGAAACCTACTGTTACTATTCGATTAGTTCATTTCAATGCTCTCTGCCTATAACCATAAGAATGTGGAAATTTTGGCAGAATGACAGTGATCAGTTGGAGACTCACTGCGTGTTCACCTTCCGCTTGCACTGGCCTCTTTTTCTTTTGGTCTTCATATTATTGGGTGCTACGCACAGAAGGTTCAAACTATCTTAGTTCTTTACACCTTAGACATACAGTATTTCTCTGTGTGCCTGTGCTCATCTAGATTACTGTTTGATATCAGAATGAGTATTCCAAGAACTGGTGATCAACAGTCTGCCTTACTGCTGTTTGGAAATGTGTCTATTAGTAAAATGGAGAATATAAAAGTTACCATGCACCTACAGGTCACAGTATAGTTATCCTATATTTCCATAAGTATGCTGCTGCCATTGTGGGTCCACCCAGCCTCCTGTATATGGAAAATATGAATGGTTCTCTGTTTATCAATGAGTACCCTCTGGATAGCACAGCACAATGGACAGATGATCACACTAGTAAAACAAAAATAACAACAAATGGGATTCCAATCCCTGGTTTCAACGTATTTCATTTCTGCATCTGTTTCTCCATCTACAAAACAGCAAATGTTGACAACACTGACAAATTATCAGATTTAAATCAAGTCTATGTCAAAGCCATAGGTTCTCCACTATGGAGATCAATTGTACTTTGAAAGCGTCGCTTCTTCCAGATGGAAAATATGAAACTCATCTGGAGAGCCCGGTCCACTAACCATTCAGTACTCTGAATTATGGCTTTTTAGAAGGGAACAGAAGGAACATTGAGGGTAATTCTGCCCTTCTGGGAATCCTCATCCTTCCTTGACATACTTTTTAACTGCTATAAATTAACCCTTAAAAATGGCTAGACGAGCAAACAGCTGCCATATGCCTAGATAGGATTGCAGCCTCATTGGCAAAGTATTTCAAAGTCTTGTTACACATCATGTCCCTGGAGAAGAGAAACTGCAGAAGGTTGCAACAGCAGCAGCATGAATAATTGAAGTAGGGCTCATTCAGTATGTGCATAAACGGAAGGGTCACAATGCTGCTTTCTAGTCAGTCACCAGTGCAGAAACTCACCGAGTGACAGAAACATCATCTGGAGATGCTGACCCACTTCCCTGGGAGCTTTTAGAGAGCGGGTTGAGGAGATGACTGTGGGATGGCCAAATACACCGGGAAGGATTAGGATAGATTATCTGAGAGAAAATTGTACGTTACAGAATCAGTCGCATATGCTGCTTTTGGGAAAACCCCTGGGACTCAGCTCCCCCGGGAAACTAAAGTAGAGATCCACGCAAGATTAATGCTTATTCCCACCTGGGAAACTGCCCCTGTGGGATTTTTCCAGGATGCCCTTCCCCATGGCCAGCCCCTGGCAGGTTCTCCAACCTCAGCTCCGTGCTAAGTGGGGCCAAAATTTCGTACCTTTTCCCACACAAACTCCAGCCATTTGATACTGGAAACAAAAGGGGGGAGGGAGGGTAACTCTGGTGTTGCCCGCTATTGTCCATCCTCTGGGTGGGAAGGGAGAGGGAGCGCAGCACCCCCCGGGCGGCCGCCCGCGCCCTGCCCGGCCTCCCCCGAGGGCCACCGGCTCAGACACCGCACCGTGTCCCGAGCGCCCGCCTCCCCAGGAACCGCGGCCGCCGCCGTGAGAGCCCCGACGGCCCCTCCGCCGGGGCACCGGCACCGCACCGACGGCCTCCCCACAGGCGCCGCCGGTGACAGGCCCGCCCTCGCCCCCCGCCTCCCGTCGCCCCTTGTCCGGCCCAGGGGGGTGGAATCCCCGATCTTAATCCCTGGCCCTTCAGGTGCGCAGCCCGGCCCCGCCAGCAGCGGCTCCCCCGGCACGGTACCTGCTGCCGCCCCGGGGCTGGCTGCTCGGCGGC
>JAOXNO010000041.1:23143143-23160008 GCA_028565335.1 Limnodromus scolopaceus | reverse complement strand
TTCTCATGACTGGAATGTTGAAGGCTCACATAACCTGTGTAGGAAGGAAGGTGTGGTATAATTTCATGAAATTTAAAGTTCTGCCAAGCATTTCACTATAACCAAACAGGAAAAGAACATAAAAAGTCCTCCTGAAATAAACTAAGTATTTGCCCCTATATTTGAAGAAGTTAATATATGTCAGAAAAGTGTACAGCTCCGAATTCCACTGGGACGCCTACAAACATACATACAGGCCTTGTGTATACTCAACAACAGATTAACTGACACCACAAGCAAACCCACCTAACACAGTTAGGAGAAGGAAACAAAAAACCCCAACAATTGCTTTAAAACAGTTTGCCTAACAACTGATTTTTATCCAACTACCAAAGAAGAAAACAACACCTTTCCAGGTATTGGCTTTCCCCTTTCTCTTTCAGTCTTTATCCCTTTTTCTTACAAATATTCTGGAAAATATAATCCTTTCACATATCAATAGGATATAAGTGAATATCATAACCAAGAGTTAAATGGTTATATTCTATAGTGTTGTCCCCATATCAGCTTCTAAAGATGAAGATCAGTCAGCATATGTAGGTAGGAAAGGTTAACAATAAAATCATACTTGCATCCATTCAGAAGCCCAAATAAAACCCCACAATTTGTAGATGGTAATTATATAAACAGAGAGGCAATTATTTCCTTAGTGCATAAATATCTTAACTAAAGCGATATCCACTGAGAGCTAAGTTCAGAGTTTTTTCAGTGTTAATAGAATTTGTCTGAAATTATTAAGAACTCATAGATCTTTTTATAAAACTGTCTTCTATATCCAAATGAAGATAGTATAGTCCTATATTTTAGGTCCACAGTAAAACTGTATTGAAGGCATCCCATCCTCAGTGCGTACCTATATATCTGTACCTTTGGTTTTCCTGCAAGTCTCTTGAATTATATTCTGAATTATGTGGGCGTTTACCCCCACAGCTAAAATTACTTTTCAACTCTGAGCTGTTTTCCTGAAAATCTGAATATTAAACTCTTCAACCTCACTCCAAGAGACTAACCGGAACAGAAGAGTCAAAGATGCTGAGAAAAGTCTTTACAGGATCAAGCTTTTCAACAACTAAGTTCTTCAATATTTCAATTTGACAATCTGCATACTATCAGAACCCCGCCATATTCCTCACAGCTGGGTGGGTTTAAGATTTGATTCTTCACAGTTTTTAAATTCTGTAAGTTGAAAAGTTTTTATTACTACCAACTCTCCTTTAGGCATCCCTGGGATTCATGATCTCTCTTAGTAGCTGAAATTATAAAACAAACACCCTGCCAAGCTATTTTTACTGATACCAACACACCTGAGAATTTCCGAAGCTCTGCAAATATAACTGAACAAAGGCAAGCAGTAATCTCTAACCTTTTTCAATTTTTCTTGTCCCTCAAATGTGTTCTTAAATGGTTCAGGATGAGTATTTTTGGCTGTCTTGTAGTAACCCACATTAGGAAATGGATTTGTCTGGAAAATAGTCCAAGAAGAAAAAAAAGAATGCAATTCATCACCTGGATGGGTTCCCCGGTCCTGTTCATTGTGCGTTTCCACCAGCTGCTGTCCTGGCATCCGTCAGAACTCAAGCACGGACTAGGACAGCCTGAGGCAGCATTGCCAGTAGAAGGAATGTTTGTCAACTGGCACCCTCGAACGCATACGCAGTCTCCTGCAAATATCATGTTAGGTCTCTTCATAAGGCTTATATAAACCTTCTGGATGTGCTTAGGTAGTTCCTTCAACTGTCTTAGATGGTTGCAAAACTCCCCTTTCTCTAAATGTGATCACAGGCCAATGATCAGCAGGCATAAACACTCCCGCTCTTCAGGATAGCCTTTTTCACTTCCACAGTTCTCAATTTAGCATTTAACTGTGTCTGTTGAAATAAGCTACCAGTCTGCATGTGTGATAAGTCACATTATTTTGAGTGAATAATGACACAACAGAAGTGTCTGCAATAAATCAGCCCTCAACACTACCCTGCCCACTCAACAGAATGCAGCCATAAAATCTTATTCCTTGAGCGATGATTTCTTCCCTATTTTTGATTTCAAACAGTGCTGTGAAATAGCAGACTCCTCTTTCCCTTCCCTTCCTGATTAAAGCTAACTTTGATTTAATCCCACATCTCCATAACAAAGTCCAAGGCATTCACGACATGCATGTTTCTGAAAAGAATAGGTGATTATAAGGCAACATCGTCCTCAACTGATTAAAAAAAAAAAAGACAAAAGAAGGAAAGACCAACATCTTTATTGAAGACATCTCCCATATTTGGAAACCACCTTCTCTATCATTCTTGAGACTTTGGTGCTATGTAAGATGGCTCCAAGTCAGTTTTAGCACTCAAAAAATAGTTTTCCTTCAAAATATTTCCTACACAACTGCTATCTGTGGTAAGTTATATGTTTTTAACTCAAGAGGCAAAAGAAGCCTCTTTTGTCTTTCCATCTGTGACAGTTCCTTTGTCTGCAAACAAAGAGATTCACTATTAGAATCAAAATATTTTCCTGATATTCAGATCTCTAATTGAAATCATAGGATGAACTTAATATACATGCCATTCTTTATAATTTACAAATAACTTTCTTTTCTTGTTACTCATTGAAGCAAAAACATTGAAGTACAAACTATATTCCATTTTCTTCTAAATACCCTACATAACTGGACAGAAACTGTCATCATGCCCTACTTTCTTTGCAATTCTGCCCCTGCCCCCTGCAAAAGACTCTAATGTTTTTGATTTGCTTCTCCATAGGAAAAGGAAGCTTGATCAGATTTCTTCTAGTTGGTAGTTTCTAACTCTGTACATAATATTTCCTTGCATTAAGCTGTTTAGAACATTTGCAGTTCTTCTCAAGATCCCAAACCCTTCAAATTCAAATGTTTACATCCTTACCCAGTATGTTCCAATCCCCCTGAATCATAAAGTCTCAAATTGTTAGCTATAAAATTTTTAAGTAATTTAGACATTCAGAGATTGCATTCACAGAAGTGGTAGAAAGTATAGTGTATACTTTTACTGTGCACTGCTTAAAATGACAAAGAACCCGATACTCCTTCTGAATGCTAAGTGCTTAGTACTGAATGAGCTGGATGCTTACTGTAAATTTTTTTCTCAGTAAAAATTCGGTTTCTCTTAAATAAATAATTATTAACTTGAGAGTAACATCTTTCCCATTATGGCCATTCTAGATGACATCTCTTGAACACCTGCACTCCTTGAATTGTTTGGAAATTCATTTAAGTTCCCACTCTCTACCTTCTTTGGATATATCTTTGTTATACAAAAAGATTTCTCCAGACCCAAGCATTCAGCCCACAAATTCATGTTTCTATGCCCTAAAGCTGAATAATTTAAAGGCAAATCTGTTCTACTAAACTAAAAGATACCCATCTCAATGTATATAATTAGCCATGCACGCAAAGCTACAGATATTACTCTGATCAAAGCTTTATACAGGCTGACTTCAACATTTCTTCCTGATTATCAACATAGTCTAAACTTAGCTTCCCCAATAGTACTTCAAACTATTGTTCCAAATTAATTAAATACAATGGCCCATAAAGCTTGGCCTCTCAACCCAAATGTCTCCAATGAATTAAAAACAGCCCCCATAGTAGCAATCAAATGTCTCCTGTGCCTACTCGTTGCAGGAAGCAAAGTCATTCTTGATGAATTCTATCAAGTTAAGCTACAGCAACCAGCAGCTTCTTATCATCCAGCTGTGCTTCTATGTTAAAATTTCTGTCAGTTACTTAAAAAGTCCACCCCTCTCCAGGATGTATCAAAGTTCAAAATAAAACAAGCACATGCAGCTCTTCAATATTTGTCTCTGGTTTCATGGCAGAAGGCAACCTCCTTTTAAGGCCCGTGTTTTCTCATTCATTTTCCTTTCTTTTAGATTTTTGTGAAATCTAAAAATTTTAATAAAAATAAATATAAATCTAAAAATAAAATTTTTCCCCCTCTTGCTTCACAGAGACAATTGCTGAGCAGAAGAACCCAGGTACTTCTTCTGCTAAGCCCTCCGGCTCTCTATATGACAGGACACTGTGGAGAAAGGCAGGTATTTCATGTGGTAGGACCTTACTTGGATTGTTAGAGGTAAGTGTTCAAAACTTATCAATACAAATGATCATGTACTTCAGTGATTTATCTCCAACATTAATATGGTGTCTTCTGATAACACTTGCATGAAGTTCACGACCAAAGGGACTCACATATCACAAACCCGGGTTTGAGGCAGACTTCTGGCCGGGCGAGCGGTTCCCATTCAAGGGAAAGGACACGCGTTGATGGCTGAAGTGTTGTGCTTTCTCCTTCCCTCTCTTACTCTCTCCTCTTCTCCTTGCACATGGTGATGAAGGTGTGCGTGTTGGTGGCTGATGCCAGGGAAACAGAAAAGGATCGGGTGACTCCTGTGTGTTCTCTGTTCAAACAATTTGCCCACCCACTGACTTCTTGTTTTTCTTTGCTTTAATGACTACACATCAACAACTGCACAACTACGCCTGTATGACTTGCGTGGCTAAATATGCTTCTGCTGAAGTGTTTTTGTGCTGATTTACTTGTAAGCTCTGGAAGTCTTTCCCCAGCTGTTAGCTCAAGGCACACAGGCCCTAAAGACTACACCTTGAATCCTGCACCTCCTGGCTACTCCGTGTCCCAGCTGCTGGTTGGGCAGCCTATTCTTAGATCTCCTCTAGGCTGCCAACTCTTGCAACACAATTATCAGTAATGGGTTTTGCCTGTCCTTGAGCCTGCTGCAAAGTGACACAAGGAGCCTCAACTTTCTCATGTAACTCAGCCCTCCTGGGGGGAAAAAGTACCAGAAAAGCCAAATGATCTAATTAGCCTCAGCCTTACAGTCTGGAAAGGACAGACGTCAGCCCTGCTTGCTGCAGGAAGCAAGAAGGTTCTTTCTCCATCTCCTCAGGGGCCCACACTTTTCCCAAGGGAGCAGAGTTTAAAAAAAAAAAAAAAGAGGTAGAGAAAGAAATAAAGGGCAAAGGCAGGCAGCTCAATTCCCTCTTTTGTACTTTGTCTTTTCTCCTCAGAAGTTGGGATTTGCTCCTCTTGGCTCGTCTCCTTCCAGCGGTGCAGCAATTCAGCAGGCAGGTAACAGCTGCAAGAGGATCCAACAGCTGGAAGGATGGCAAGTGCTAGTCCACCAGCACAGGAGAAATAGTCACTGGCTGCCTGGCTTCTGGAGAGGGCTGGCTACGATCCCACCACTTCAGAGAATGAGGTCAAAACCGAGGCAAGCAGAGAAAACTCCAGTTTTTTCTCTACCCACCTTGGAAAACCTATTCCTTATATCCTACTTTCCTTTCATCAGAAAAATATAAACAACATCTGTAAATACCATGCAGGCACTGTCACTCTGAAACATCTTGGACTCTGATATATACGATTAGTAGCATGCTCATCCTGCAAGTAATTCCAAAGGCCTCTGTGGAGGCTTCTTGTAATATTAGGAGCAAGTCTCCCTGAGTAAGAAAATCAGAATCCATTGCAAAGTAGAAGTGATTATAAAGCTTCCCTTCATAGCCTATAATTAAGGTATGCCTACACTAGAGAAACAGATGAGAAAGCTGAGGGTCCTGGAAGATTCATGGAAACACAGTTCGGCCTTTTTCTTTATATACGTCAATGGTATATTTTATTTCCCCTTTTAGCTTTTGTCTTTTTAGTGCAAGGATTTGGCTTCACATATTTTCTGCAGACTGGAAATGGGAATAAATGCTTGACACAGCACAAAACCTAATGCTGTATGTCACAATATATGATTAAATAGGTGGTAAATATAGCCAAGGGACTTCTGTAACTGGTCAAACTTTTATGTCAAACTCACTTGAATATCAGTGGGTTAAGAAAGATTGGTAGGTAGGTACTTCAAAGGGTCAACCTTTAGTAACAAAACTGCTTCAGGAAAACAACACGTTCTGAGACTCAGAATAACGTATATTAGAAAAGGGAATTAAAGAGGGTAAATGAAAAATTTTTAAAAATGGCTGGAATGAGACAAAACTACACCTTTTAGCTGGTCATCTTTCCTCTGACTAAAATTGAACAGAGAATAGTTTATAGTACATTAGCATCATCTGCTGGATAGTGCAGGGAATACAGTTTGGAACCTGCAATACTGAATATGATACATAGCATTAGTGTATTTGGCAAGCCATCCAGAATAGGCAGAACAGTTCATATGCCTTTTTTTAGTAACATCTCACGTTTGCTTTTCTTTCTAGAACTTCTCCGGTAAAACATGGGGATTAAATATTTATTGATAATAGTAGTATTAAATATATAATAATGTATAAATATGCAATAATATACATATGAAAATTTTCTGCCTAAAAAATCCTAGCTTCATGTACCAGAAAGTGCTGTGCAATAACTGTAGGAACAGGAGACATTCTGAAATTCAAATATTGGCATTTAATTACAAATGTAACATTTACTAAGAGAGGCTTAATTTTTTTTTTCTGTAGAACAATTTAAGCAGCTTTACAAAGAAACCCAGAAAAATAATTCACAGTCAGAAGGCAGCAGTCCAAGTCACCTTAGAGAGGAGAAAGGAAATTGGCTTGTGCCAGAAAAACATAAAGCACCGAGGGAAATAGAAGACTTGAGTATCTTGGCTATAAGGGATGTCGGATGTTAATTTGGCAGATTGAAAGAGGGATGCGCTTCATGTGCATGGAAAAGATTGTTAAAAAACCAACATCAGCAGAACTCTACAGGGATTGTTCTAAACCTCTCAAAAACTGAACAGATGTTGAGAATCATGAACAGCTGTAACAGACACAGATCAGTTACTATTTTATTACTGGCTATATTTTTTTGCAAGGGCAATGCCACGTTCCCAGCAGAAGGGTGGGCAGCCGTGCAGTGGACTGAACCAGAGTTACCATCCTGCGGTGCTGCCCACCACATGCGAGCCCAGCAGACCCTTCAGAGCCGAGCCTGCTGCATCACGAGGGTCTTCTGATACCACAGAGGAGCCAGCAGAGCCGCAGAACTGCTGATTCTTGTGAGAGGAAATCTCATTCTTTGGATTTTGCATTAATCACCTGTCTAAAATCGGGATGGGGCACTTCCTTCTTTCCCATACACAGAGAGTCGCTCAGAACTGGGAATATTTTCCTTTGACTTTTCTTTATGCCCATGTTGCCGTGCCTCATGGGGGTTCAGAGAAAAGAAAAATGTAATTTCAGGAACACAGGCATATTAACACAGAAGAGATGAAGACATCGTTAGTTCTACTATCCTCTGTGACAGAAGACGATTAGTATGGTTATATTTTATACTCTGATTGCATCTAGTATGTCCTACATGGTGTAAAAAAATCATAAAGCTAGTATTTATTGGGAATACTTTACTTGCTAAACACAGAAAGAAGTAAGCCCATAAATGGCTGGAAAGGAAAATGACGTCTTACAAAGTCATAAACTTGCATTATATAACACTGCACCACAGCCCCAGCTACTGATCAGCTGTGCCTTGAGATGGAGCTCTGTGGTCCTTTTAAATACTCATGAATATACATAAACAAATACACTGCCTTTTTTCTGTGTCTTGCAGCAGGCAGTTTGACACTATAAATATATTACGCTTTAATAAAAATGCTTTTTCCGTATGTATGTTTTTAACTTCCAATTTCTAGGAATGTGTTCTTATTTTTTATGTGTTTGTTTGTATTTATGTATGCTAAGACTAAAATCTGTAGGAGTCGAAGAATGGTGGGTATGCAAGTTCTGGTCCTTTATTAAGCCCCCCAGCTATCCTTGTAAGCCTCCCCATCTTTGACTGACTTAAAGAATTGCTCTTTTTCAGCATTTTTGCCACTCCTTCCATTTATGCCTTCCTTCCAGAGCTCATAGGAGCTTCAGAGAGCCTCATATCCTTTGAGCCGTTTGTATACAGCAATATAGCAGGCGGACAGTCCCCGCCTTAAAACACTTAGAGCCCTATTGACAATAGAGTGTGACAATACAGAAGGGAATTCAACAAACAAGTGGCTAGAGGTGAAGAGTAAGGAAGGTCAAGTAAAAATAGCATGAGAGTGTTCTGGTGACTGCCTGTGAATCTACATAGTTTTGCAGTTGCCTAAACATACTTAGATGCTACCATTTCATACTAGGTGGCAGAGGTGAATTGCAAAAAGGGAGCTAATGGAGATACTCTTTACTTTTTTCCATGACCCATCTGTCATGTATCAAGGTCAATGTAACAAAGCGCTGAGATACAAGTCCAAGTTGTGGAATAAAATAACAAAAGTTGGAGGCAATGGTAAAGTGAAGGGGTTGATCAGTGATGGTATATGATAAAAGCACCATTACAGAGAAGGGCATGTAGCTGTAAGTTCCTGCAGCTGAGGAACAGAAGTAGAACCTGGAGTAGCAGAGGAAGAAAAGCACAAAGGAGATCAGCAGCTGAAGAGGGAAACAGGTAAGATTATGAAAACAGCAACATTTTGAATGACTCTGAGCATGTGTGGCCCTGGAGCAGAGACTCCAGTTGCAGTGGAACAAGAGGACACATATGACAAGTTTTGGCATTTGGTCAAAGAATAGGAGGCCAGATCTTGGAGATGTTATGAAGGTAAACAGAGCATGACAGCTTGTGTGCCAGAGTCATATGTAAAATCACGACTGTGTATCTAAATGGCTAGGAAAGGACTGAATCAGTATGATTGACAATTTAAGTCTCAATCAGCTCAGGTTATAAGCAAGCCACAGAGAGGCCAAAGAGAGGACTGCACAGAGAGAGGGGGCTGAGGAGATGGGAGCTAGACTTTTGAGTCTCTGAGTTGAAACCATGTCAAAAAGAAAAGAGGTGGTGTTATCAAAAAGAATCATGTAGGGTAGTAGCTGAAAAAGAAGGGAAGGAGAAAAGTTATTCATATAGTTCAGACTGTGAACTAGCGGGGAGAAATATTAGAGAAGGAAATGAAGGTGAACAAGGGATGGAAGGATTTCAAGAAGCAGGGAACTGTGGTCTGAAAGGCTCAAGACAAGATGAATGGGGTAGGAGTTGAGACCCTAAGATTTCCTTAGGATGGTTGATCATTTGAGGCTAGAACATAAAGGCTGCCCTTAAGCCCCAGCTGACACCTCTCTATCTTTTCTGAGGGCATGACCTAACTATTCAGTCCTTCTTTTTCTTCAGAAGGGCAATTAGCATGAGAGAACAAAAAGAAAAATAGCTAAAAATATACAGTGAATCATGGAAAATTATATCTACTAAATTTCACAGTGTACTGCTATTGCCATAGTAACCCTGGTTGCTAGATTACTGCAAGCTGTTTCTTTGCTAAATTTTCCTGGAAGCTTTGCCAAGTTTCAGTTTGGTTTCAACTTGATGTTTAATAAAGAGTAACTCCGAGAACTCATATCCTTCTGTTTCTTTTTTTTTGCCACCTCACTCTTTTATTCCCCTTTCTAAGAGGTAAGTCCTTTAGAGAAGAGTTTTCAAAGACATCTTTTGCCACAGGTGCAAATGGATTTGTGGTAGGATTTGCACAATCTGTTAGGTTTCTGAGTCTTGATTTCCAGTTCAGTGAAATGCAATCCTCGGTTGGAAAATGAGATATTACTTACAGCTGCTTTCTTTGGTTATTTTTCTCATTCCATCTAATAGAAAAGTCCAGCCCATCAGTGGTACAGCACCATGTATCATAAAGCAAGAAAGTAAAAAAATTGCGTGAGAACGAAAACATAAAAACAGGTTACAGCTTCAGACTGTGATAACTATCCCCAACCTGAGAAGTATAGGAACTATAAAAAAAAGGGAAGGGGACTCAACCAATGGACTTACTTGGTGACAGTTTCATTCTCAGACATTGCAGAGCTAAGTTTCACATGTGCTTTGGGGAACAGAGCTTTGTAGTCTGCCTCCAGGTATGTATAACTAGTCCTCTTTTTTTTTTTTTTTTCCCTTACCTTGTAGAAATTTTAGAAAACTAGTATAGGTAATGTATAGTGCCACAACAGAAGACGATCTGACTAAAAAAGTTGGGAAAACTTTATCAGTTAAATTCACCATTGCTATTGATGCCTGTTTGGTAATGCACAATGAAATACTCCTGCAGAGCAATGCTGTTGGCCTTTTCTGTTCAGAAGAGGAAACAGGTCCAAAAGAACGGTATCCTTCTGACAGATGTACAGGCTCGTCAGCTAAGTGGCATCCTCTAATTGGCATCCTTTGGCCAATGAGGCATGAAATCATGATGTCAGAACCAGACCATATTTTAGATTTTGGAAAGGGAGAAATGATCACTTTTTTCCATCTGATATAGCTCATAAGAATGTAAAAACTGAATGCCTGTCATTTTTCTTTTAAGAGAAATCCTCTTGAGAGGAGAAATAGGATGATTGTGGACATCTAGAAGGACCAATAATCTACTCATGTGGAAGATCAAAACCATTCAAGGGAGATCCATGTGATAACTGAAATATGCTTGTTAGAGACAAGGGAAAGAACCCGTGTGTCAACCCAGGAAGTTAGTTACTATTTGGCTTGATTCTTGAGCATCTCAAGCCAAAGGCTGACCAGTCAAAGAAATAACTCTATGAGTCATCAGATGCAGAAAGAAACTTTCATGCTTGCTATCAGCACACACAGAAATGCAAAAAGGATGTACAATGGATATGTAATCTCTTTTGCTTTGAGAGAAAAAAATACCAAGTTAAAAATACTGCTGAAGGCAGTACTTCTGGTACAAAGAGGTTTTGGAGTCAAAGCTCTTAACCTCTGAAAATATGACTCAGTCATCTACATAAACTTATCTTGGGTAATACAAATTTAATTCTTGCTGCTACATCACACTTTCAAAGAGCCTGTGGTTAAATCATAAACTACTGTGTTTCATCTACAAAATGGGTTGGTAATTTCTTTTTGTTGCTGCTCCCTCCTTCTGGATGGTAAAGAGGAACTCAGTAAGTTCTCCGAAAGTTAAAATGTATTTTCTCCTTAATAGACAAACACAGAAACATGATCCAGAAATGAGTATCAGGGAAGACCTGGCAGGAAGCAAATAGCAAGCAATAAAACAGGAAGAAAAAGCAGCTGTACAATATATGTATAGTGTCCCTTGAAAGATTCTCTTTATGACTGCTTCTTGTGGTGAGGGAATTTGGTATCACCCTACAGGTGCACAGTTGTAGACTGAGAGAAACTATGGAGAGGAGAAGCATGATCAGAGATTGACTGAGCCCTGGGACAGGTTACAAAAATTCATAAAATACTGGAAAGGTTTAAAAAAGAAAGATCTCAAAAGTTGTTTTTTTTTACTCAAAAAGTAAGCGAGAACCTAAGTTCTTTCAAAGGAAAATTACACCCACAAGTAGGTCAGCTCTGAATCACTAAATTAATTTTCTGTATTGGGTTAGGAAAAAATATTTTGTATCTTTTATATTTACAAATCTCTCTCTAAACATATTTACACAGGTCAGTTTGGGGTAGGCTATCTCAAATTTCCTCCAAACTACTCTCAAAGAAAGTTCAATTACCCTTGAGTGGCTGACATACAATGGCTTATTGTCCTAGTGCCCACACACATACTGTTTCCTAGGAATGAAGTCTAAGAAACATCTCCTTAACACAGAAATCTAGAATGAGCATTGGATTCAGGTTCCTAAAAGATGAGAGAGAGGTCATCTTGCATCTAAATTAATCTTTCCAACTCCCCTGCACAGTAAGCATCCATTAATGCTGCAGGACAACGAGCTGTCAGGAAAAACTAAAAATCCCCTAATCCCTCCCAGTCTTACAGTACCTGTCCAGGATTACCAGGAAGGGATCCTGGCATTAAACTTCCAGTCCTGGCCAACTTTTCATAATGAAACATATAAGGAAATCAGAGAAACGTATCAGATGCTAATATTTCGAAGTGCATTAGAAGTGAAAGGCTAAGATTCTCACACACTTGGAGAGTCAGTGCTGCCTTCTTACCCTGTGCAGCCGCATAAAATTGTTGCAATCCCTCCCACATATTGTCTCTTTCAATTAATATTTGTCAAACTATGTGGCCAGGTGACACACAGTGTGTTGTAAAAGAAAAGGAAGCTTTCCAAGAGATTAATTGAGCCAATAGATCAGCACTCCTCTTCGTCTTTTAGAATTGTGGTGACTTTGAGGGGGAAATCCTATTTATGCAAATGCTGGTCAGTGTAATAACATTTCCCAAGTCACACATTGCAACTGTTATGCAGGACAGAAATGAGATAATCCCAGTGATTTGCCTCACTGGAATTCTCCACAGCACACCCCAAATCTAAAACCGTGTGGCAGCTTTCCCTGCAAGTTACTGGAAAGGCAGAAAATAGAGAACCAGTAAGGTTTCTCCGTTTGACCCAACAGGGCCAAACTCCAGGGTGGAGTAATTCAGATGAAGGCCTCCAAATTAGTGAATGCTCTTGTTGTTTTAATCTGGTTTTCTTATGCAACCAAGATCAAGTGGTCATGAGGAGAGAGACATTCCCTTACCCATGTAATTAGCTGGCTAGGGAGTCAGTCTGGAGGTCCTGAACAGAGAGGGGGCTCAAATGTAATTGCAAACTACTAACCCAGTGAACCCTGCTGGCCTTTGCACAGCTAAGCCAGTAGAAACTGGGGGAGCCATCTATCTGGAGGTACTGGGGGAGTGGAAGAAAGGAGAAAAACCTAGGGACACAGTTTCGTAGGTCACCAAGCCCCATTATTTCTGTTACTAATAAAACAACTTCTTTGCTAAAAAGATAGGAAGCCAAGGGCTTTTCTTGGCACTGCTCTGATGTTTTAGAGATCTTTGTTGCAGAAGAGCAAGTAGGAATGAAAAGTGTACTTTGTGCTTAATGGATGGACCTTACTGACACCCAAAACCATATAGAAATCCTAAAGCAACCAGATTACCTCCTGAACTGGAGGACAATTACTGTGAACTACCTTTGACATTGCACTTGTGTTTCGTTCCTTTTAGTCCTCCAGTTCTTTGGGTAAATACGTGTCAAATATATGAGACTTGGCCTGATCTAAAATGCTTCCACCATTAGAGGACAACAGTACATTCATGCAGACAGGTTTGCACAAACACACACTCTGTTGCAGCACTAACACATATATATTGTTTTGAAGTTGTTCTTGTTTGAATTTCATACAGAGAATCAAAGCGGTAGCTAATTTCTGAGTTAAATTACTTTTTTTTTTATCATGGTAGTGGGTTTTAAATTGATTTTCCTTGTAGTGACCAGTTCCCAATTATGTAAAGTTAGTCAATAGGTCTTAAGACAAGCTCCAAGCTTCTTGAATTGCTATTAATTTTAAGCAGTTACAGAATTTATAAGCTTTATAGTCTGAGTAAATACTTGAAATGCTGACATTTTAAGAATGGTATACTAAAAGGAGCTTATAATTACTCCATTTTCATCTAACAAATTTTAACCTGGAGAGGACCTAGCAAGTTTGTGTGATATAAATGATTCAGTATTAGATTTCTCATTTAGAAACTCACTTAACTAGCAAAAGTGTGCTATTAATCAACTACTTAAAATTTAGTCTGAAATGCCATTTCATGGCAAAGAGAATTCAAAATATGGAGGAAATCAGGAGGTAAGAATTTCCAATCTCTCACTCTTCCTTAGTTTTGAGAGAACTATAGTTTACTCGTAGGATTTTCTGACAAGTCTATGTGCAATGGCAAAGATTTGATGAGCCATTAAGTCCTTTTTTTTTCCCCAGAGCCAGGGGACAACATCAGTTAAAGCTTGTTGAAGGTGAGTGCATGTCACATAAGGACACTCATGGAAAGGCTGCTCATAAGAATATGAAAATCTACTGAGGAGTAGGGTATTAGGCTGGATGACCATTAACTAGATTACAAAAAATTGTTAAACCGAATCCTGGATGCCTAAGGCAAACACCATTTCTTTTAATAGCATGGGTCTAAACAGCACACAGATGTTGCCTTCTTTCCTAAAACCAGAATTCTTTGGGGCAATGGTTTCCTGAACAAAAAAATGTTAATTGGTCTTACAGGTGCTTCCCTTAATAGTCGACACATTTCTGAGACAGATAACATGCAGCATGAGACCTTGCTTAGGGCAAGATCTCTGGAACTAAAGTTCATCAGCTTGCTCCACAAAAGAAGCGAACTCCTTCTCCACCTGCGTGCTCTGTCTCCAGTGCCAAAAAGAAGAGATGTGACTCTGAGCAGCCTCACCACAGCAAAGGCTCTCTACGTTCTGCCTTCAGGACAGCTTTGCCCGGATTACACTGCTAATTCCCAGTGGGAAGCAGATCAGAAGCAGGCACAGAATCATAGAATTGTCTAGGTTGGAAGGGACCTTTGAAATCATCTAGTCCAACCATTAACCTAACTCTGATAAAAAAACATCACTAAACCATGTCACTAAGCATCACGTCAATCCGTCTTTTGAATACCTCCAGGGATGGTGCCTCAACCACTCCCCTGGGCAGCCCATTCCAAGGCTCAATAACTCTTTCCGTGTAAAAAATTTTCCTAACATCCAATCTGAACCTCCCGGTCAGTCTGCAGAGACTGGAGCCACGGGCATAATCTGAGATTATTGCTGTTCTCCCCAGGACTTGTGCAGCCTTAAAGACTGTAGGCAGTTTCTTACCCTTCCTCAGCCTTAACGTGGTTTCACTGAGCTGTGCCTCACATCACGGTACCAGGGTGGCTCTGATGCACTGAATGGGCAAGACACTGGAAGACTATTTTCTGAATCCGCAGAGATGGGGAAAGCATGTCCTGCAGGGTATTTAAGCTTTGGAAGTGTTAGAAAATAGGGAGTATTTCTGTTATGCGGAAGAGTCCGCAAAAACACTGCATGGTTTTCACATTTCTATGCTGCATTTCCTACACCATGCAGTAGATGGCAGGAGCCAATCAAAAAATTTCACTGCAATTTTCATAGAAGGAAATAAGTTGATCAGACTTATCTTTGTTAGATCCTCATGTTTAATTTAAAATAATTTTACAGCAGCCTTTTTACCTTTTTGGACATTCTTAATGCACATAATATTTCTCCTGTTGTAAAGTTTATTTCTTTTTAATGTAACTTGTATTATTAAAAGATTAGTCTTTCAAAATTGTGTTGGTATTTCAGACTTTTTTGATTAGCTCTGAGATTTACTAGACAAGTTTCATAAATATCTTAACTTAAACTGCACTTAATGTTGTGGTTCTATGACATGTGAAATATTTACTTCCATGTTATTTGCATTTGATTCTATCAGTCATATTGCAAACAACAGAAGAGGAATATGCTTAAGGCATTAAAAAAAAAGACATTAAAAACATATCAGAACTAATCATAGCAAGCATAGGTCCAAATATTCACTTGCAAAGGATGAAGCCCCCAGCCGCAAGTTTAATAAAAAAGAAAATATTTTACCTTCTGACTATCAATCCAGATTGCTAATTAAATATTTAGTATTTTTTTAAAAGTCATGAGCAAACTTGTAACTACGAGGAGTATAACAGTATGTTCTCAGAATGAGTTGCTCGTTACGTCTTGCAATTCAAAGGGATCTAGTAGAGAAACATAAACAAGGATTATGAGAATTTCTTTGAATTCAGCATTGTCCAGCAGGCAGCCCAGGGACTACGCAATACACCCAGCCCATCTCTGCTTCCTGAGAGGAGACAAGTGGATGTTTGATGGTGTGTGCGCTTTGCCCAACCAGCTGAACATCTCAGCTTGTGCTTGCACAAGTCAGGAGCTTTAGGACTGAATTTCCATGGAAGAAGAGAGTGAGGCTGCAGCCATTGCTTCCTCTCACACAGGAGCATGGCCCAGCACTTACAACCCCCGTGTGGACTGTGAAACTGCCGTCTGTCCTGGAAGGAATTGAACCGTGTTGCTTTAAGGTATCAGAGAACAGGGGGGCAATTGTGCAAATGTGGAACCAGGCAAGGATTAAAATTAGTATTGCCATAACTGAATCCAGCTATCACTGTCTGGATTACCAGTTTTCTCAAGTGTGACTCACATAAACATCTAAAAGGAAGAGCTACCACCACCCCTTTTTTTTCTGTGAATAAACAAAAGTTCCCATCAAAGCAGATTACCTGGGGATTGACTGTTACTGTAAATTTCCCAATGCAAGCTTAACTGATAAATTGGGTTTAATGTGAATGAAGAGTTCAAAAGAAACAATTTCCACCTCTAAGCACAAAATTTTAAAACATACTTTCTGTTAAACGTACTCGCACCCTTGTAGATAAGCAAGCCAACTCTATCAGCCCTCCTGGGCTTCTCTTATTAAGCCCTGGACGTAGTCTTTGTTCCCTGCCAGGGCTTTGGCCGCATGTGCCAATGGCTAGCTCTGAGAGATGCTGCTGTGACCTGGGCTGAGGCTGCTGTGCAGGGAGTTCTGCGAGAGCGAGCTGCCAGGAGCCTCGCTGGAGGCACCCTCTTGCGCCCAGCCCCTTCCTCAGCCCTCACCTGAGCCATGTGGCAGCTACAGAATCATAGAATCACAGAATTGCCTCGATTGGAAGGGACCTTTCAGATCATCTAGTCCAACCATCAACCCAACCCTACAAAAAACATCGCTAAACCATGTCTCTGAGTGCTAGGTCTACCCGTCTTTTAAATACCTCCAAGGGTGGTGACTCCACCGCTTCCCTGGGCAGTCTGTTCCAATGCTTAATAACTCTTTTGGTGAAGAAATTTTTCCTAATATCCAGTCTAAACCACCCCTGGTGCAGCTGGAGGCCGTTTCCTCTTGTCTTATTGCCTGCTCCTTGGGAGAAGAGACCGACCCCCCCCGGCTACACCCTCCTTTCAGGGAGTTGGAGAGAGCGAGAAGGTCTCCCCT
>JAOXNO010000041.1:23108283-23143043 GCA_028565335.1 Limnodromus scolopaceus | reverse complement strand
TTTTGTAGTGAGGGGCCCAAAACTGGGCTCAGCACTTCAGGTGGAACCTCCCCAGTGCCCAGTACAGGCCTGGCCATGTACCTGACCTGATGCCCTGGGTTACCTTTGATCTGTTATGTCCCTGAGGACATGTCTGGCGACCACCAGATTGCCGGCTGACCTTGCTGGGTGTCACCGACCTGCCTGGGTAAGGTGGGACTTCAGCCTTGTCGGTGAGGCCACTGCCCTGCCTGTCCTCCTGTCACCTTCGGGTCCCAGCTCGCCTGCCCTTGCTGAGCAGCCCTCTTCTGCTCCTCTCTCACACCAGGTCACTCCAGCCAATTCTTAAGGGTCTTTTCTAGTGAGACAGTGAAATGCAAATATAACCCCAATTACAGAAGATCTAGTTACTTAGGTCTAATAACTGGCATAGTTTCAACAGTTAATGAAACGCTTGAGAAGCTGCTAGAAGTGCTCATCTCAGGCTAAATCTCCATGATGAACTGAATAATCCTGGACTGCATTGTTTTCTAACTAGGATCCCGCTACTGTTTTGGTTTTTTTGTTGCTCAGCTGCTGAAGGCAGAATTGTGTTTTGTTTACATTCTCTCTGGCATAGGAAGGTACCTGTTCTCATTCATATGCTATAAAGAAGCTGTAATATATTTCATCTGGGCAAAGGGGAAAAAAAGACGAATGTTTAAAGCCATGATTACTTTTCCTCTAATCTTTTCGGGGGGGAAAGAGGCATCTTGTTTAAATCCCGTTTGATAAATTTATTAGCGCTTCAGCATATTATTAGCATTATTAGCTTTAGCAAGAGAATGTAGGAGTTTTTGGAAGAGGAGAGAATGATTTGAGGCCCAGTTGATAAGAACACGATACAGTGGAGTAGAACTGAACACAGACCTCAAAAGCCTGTGATACATAAAAACGGTATTTCTCCTGGGACCTGTGATCATTGACAGTCATGTTAATTATACTATGGAATTTCTATTAATTTTTGAATGACTCAGGAAGCTACTGGCCACTGCCTGGTACACTGAGTTGAACAGGCAGGCACTGGCTAAAAGGTACTTCTCCCAGCTCTGCAGCTCCTCTGTTCTACGGAAGTTGCACAGGTCTCTGGCCGTACTCTAAACTCTTAACTTTTAAACTCGAAACTTTTAAACTCTAAAGCTTGTCCCTCAAAATCAAGCAAATGTACGCAGATTCCCTCAGGGTCTGTTCAAACACGGGAGTTGTTTTCCCAAAAGCCTCACGGTTCCTCCCTCACGCTGGGTGTGCTGCAACTGTACACATGTAACTGGGGCCACTATGATGGGAGCACCTGCGAGACTGAGACACCATGAAGTCTCAAAACTCCAACTAGGCAGTTCCCCTGTTAACAACTGAAGTTCAAGCACTTATCAAACCTATTAGATAAGTTTTCAGAATACACTTCTGTGAATCTGATACCATTTTATCTTCAAGGCCACTGTCTCGGTTCTTACTTTCCAAGATTAAGATGGCCTGGATTGAGAGCTGTTTGATGAGGAAGGCAGGAAATGAAGTGGACATCTTGTCCTGACCTCTAGCCCCTGCTGTTTGTAGGCCCTTCAGCATGGGTCAGGACAAGTCTGGTCCAAAGTTTTAGTTCTCATTTCGGCCTGACCAGATAGATGGTACCTATTCGTACACTTGGTGTCAGTCATCTGATTTCTTCTAATAATTGCAGACTGGGTACCATTATTTCAGTTTTATTATTTTTATGCAACTATATCAAGCAACCAGATATTACAAAACCTTTTGTTTCCTGGGCTAAACCAAGCAGTCTTGTGGTATGACTGGGTGTGCAGCAGATAAAATGTTCCACAAGTAGGTCTTCACGCTACAGATCCTCCCCAAACCCCTTACATGCATATTTAATTTCCTTCCTTTGGCACGCTGTGAAATACCCTCTACTCCACAGTTCCTTCTTCTGCTACTTTCCCAAAACTACAGCTTGCCTGAATAAAAGATGTATTTTTAAAAAGCTTTTTCAGAACACTTTGCTTCCTAAAGCCCTGATGGAAGCGGGGAGAACTGTTTTTTCATGAGTCCCGAAGGCAGCCTAGAGGCTGAACTGGTCAAAGCATCATATTTTTATCAGAATTTATTTCCTTAGTCTAGCTGTGATCTTTCCCTCCACCTTGAACCTTCCTCACCTGTACTTAGGATCTTTCCCTGTCTCTCCACCTTGATCTACCTATATTGTCCCATCAATTTCGATTGCAAAACAATACTTACTAATTTAGCCAGATAGCTATAATTTTATATTGAACAGCCTATTATAACAGCTTTGTGTCCAACTGACAGCATTTCTAACTTTACATCACGAGATCTACTGGAAAACTTTACAATTTAGGAAGTCATTATTTTGGGCGTTTGTGAGTCATTAGGTACAGCTCAGACTGTGTGAACTTGGGAGAAAAAAAACCCAGAAGACAGCAGGGCCATGTGTAACCTGTTTGTATCACCAGTTATAGTCAGATCTTTGTAGAAGCAAAATGAAAACTCACTACATTATTTTCAGATAAAAATTATTTCTGGTTTAAAATAGCTTCTTAAATCTACATCTACAAAACCGAAAGGCCAGTGGATGAATTTCACCTTACGCTTCCATCAGGACTGCCATTCACACAGAAAGAGAATGAATAGAAAACTGACTGTCTCCACTTCAGACATTTTTGTATTCCTAAACTATCATTAAAATGTCACAATCCCACTGCATTCCTGTTCACTTCAGGGTTTTCTCTCTTATCACAGCAGTCGGTAGGTTTGGGATCTTTGCTTTTCTTGCCATTGTGCACAATTCAACACCACCATCAGAGGAGGACAATGATTGCATGCTACAGAAAGTTTTTATGTTTTCAGCTTCACATGCCAGAGTGCAACTGAATCTGTTGGTGATTTAAATCATTCCCTTAACTTTTCAAGGTATTGCTTTTCCAGTAATAATTACAGTCTGTGGGAAATGAGCTCACTTTCTCTGAGGGGACTGGAAAGCCCATATTTACAGACAAATGCAAGAGAAAAAGAACTGATAAAATTTCTGTTAAATTTTCACACCTCAGTGCTCTGACAGGCCACTGCCCAACTTCTAAATTGAAATCTATCGTCAAAGTTAGTATTAATTAGACATATATCAGCCCCTGGCAGAAACCAGAAGCTTAACAGATCTTGGAGAACAAACTTCTTTCATGCTCTTACAGATGATCACTTCAGATCTGTGCAAAGGCTGAAGAAGACTGGATGGGGGGCCCTACCAACCCAAGGGCCAAACAATAACCTGGGGGAGAGCTGGGCAGGCGTATTCAGTGAAAATACATGCACTAAGATGAGATTCAAGCTAACTTCCTTGGGAGCAGCTGGAGGAGCAGCCAGAACGGCGGAACTGGGAGGTATTTGCTTAAATGTTCGCTATGCCATTACCTCATCTCTGAACTCAGAAGATATTAAACACCCTTCTCAATCCCAAGGTGGCAAGGAGGATACAGAAGACATCTGTACTCCTTCTTACAGGAGTTGTAGGTGCTGTCTTGACACTGTGAGACAGGAACCTCCCAGTTGCTTCTCTGCCCTTCAGAGGAAATGGGAACTCCTCCCTACATCACAGGAGTATGGCAGGGAGGCAGCAGCTCAGAAACTCACTTCTCTATTTCAGTGGCAGGGAAAGCCTGTGGCTTTCCTGTTGGGGCACCATGGAGTTGCCATTCCCTCTCCTGTCTTTGTCAAAGCCTTGAAACACTTCCATCTTTGTCTGTGGTGGTCAAATACAGGGCAGCAGCAGAGAGTGAACAGTTTGCAGGAGGGTACTGTCCTGCAACTTGTTGTGCTAGTTGTACAGAAAAGGCAGAAAAGTGCACCAGAGACCAGGGGTATGTGTACACTGGGGCAGAAGAATGCCACAGTGCATCTGAGAGCTTTCGGATCAGTAAAGGGACTTTTTGTGCCTGTGCACTTAATGTATCCGAGGTGCAGACTAAATATGGCTCACGGGCAGTTTTCCATCTCTGAGACAAAGCAGCATGCTGTGACATCTCTTGTCTTGTGTCTACACTGGAGATACCTGAAAGAGCTCCAAGGCTTTCTAGCTGCAGCCTTTCTTGGCACTAACTTAATTCTAAATGGGATAGTCTTGAAATCATTGGGAGTTATTTTTAGAAGTATAACAGGAACGAGAATTATCTCTGGACCTGAGTTTGGATGGAGACTCCTGATTCTGGACTCAGCTGTGGCCTAGTTTGGATCCAGGAGCTCATAATGTTTTCTAACCCTGTGTTTTGCCGGTAAATTTATGTTTCTTTGTGAGAGTAAGGAAGACTACTTAGCTAGTGCTCGAAAACTTTATTCCCTGTGTTGCCAAGTTATCTTCCCTCCACCTCTGAAATTGCCCCATTTATTTGCTTCCCAGGATTTCTTCTCCTGTGAGCCTCTCTCTCTGCTCTCCCCAACAGACAGTAGCCAAACTCACTGTTGTCAGAAGACCTTTTCAGAGCTCATCTCCAGTTCTGTTATGATAAATTTGTGGTGCAGGTCTACTTTCACTTATATTTTATTTACAATTCCCAGCCTTGACTGATCTCACACAAAGCCTTTAGATGCCTAGTTATATGCAGATCACCTCTGCTTGCTGATACAAAGCTGTGCGTTATCCCTTAGATCATTCTTGGGGTTCTGGTTAAAGGAAGGAACTCTCCATTCCTTTACAGCATTCACTGTCCACAGGTTAGACTGTGACTCCTCCGCAATGAACGCCTGTCATATGGAGGGTGAAGTGACCTCCAGCAAGTTGACATTTGTTTCCTGTAAGCTTAAACCCTCATTACTCAAAAAGCCCTTGCATTCTTTCCACCCTCGTCAAACATTCCTCTCACGTCAGATGAGTTCATTTATTCCCATTAAAGATGAAAGCCCCAGCTATAGGAGGATCTAGTTCAACAAACTCTTTAACTAGCATTTTTTTATCCAATGGGTTTGATTTAAATGCACCCGCTGTGATAGATGCTGCCCTCTTTCCTCTTCCTCTACCTTGTAGCAGCTTACCAAAATAGTACAGATCAACCTCTTGCTGTACTTTTTTTTTCTCCTTGCTTCCTACTCCCACAGAAATACGGGACCATTTAATTTTTTATGCATATATTTATGGACACATTTACTTTCTTAATTAAGCTATTATTTTATTTTAATAGAACGCCATCACTATAAAAATCATACTAAAACGCTAAAGTTACAAGCTAGTACTGAAAGAATGAAAATGATTTAATTCGCATCATTAGCAGTGTTTGGCTTTTCACTCATCTTGGGGTATGCATGCTGAAAATAGACTAGGAAGTTTCACTTCTGCTTAAGACTTCACTTTTTTATTCTTTTGCGTTAGAACAAGGCTACTTTGAATAGCCTGCAAACACAGCAGAAAATTACACTAACATTAGATTCTCCACAGAATTACAGAGTAAGAGCTCGTTCCCAAAGACTGTTCTGTTTATTTTTGGGTTTTACGGAACCAAAGATTTTGCATTCTACCAGAACCCTGAGTTTTAAATTATCATCCAAAAGGCGTGGCCAGCTGCCTGTAGCTATTTTGTTTCATTGTACCAGAGGAAAGAAAACAACGATAAAGTGAAATATATTTAAAACTTCTCTCTGGCTTCTTGTATGTGCCTCAATTATGAGACTGAGTGCCTACACGAGAAGTTCCACTTCCTTTGGATGCTACTGAGTACAAGCTTTACCTCATTCAGAACGATCTATGTCTCAATCCAGGTTGGTATTAATTATATCTTCAACTTGGCTTGCAAATGCTAAACCTTGGGTAGCAACTTGGCTGCATAGTACGAACTTATCCAGCCAAGTAAACCAAAATGGCAATGACACCTGTAAGCTTTGGGCTATTAAATTGGCTCATTAAATCTCTGTTTGTCTTGAAATGCATTTCTGATCTTAAGGAAAAGATGGAACATGGCCTGGAGTTTCAGATATAGATTTGATCTAAAAATAACTACGTCAGGGACTGCCTGGAGCAGCATCTCTTCTCCTAGGTCTGCTGGCTGCTCTCTGCATGCTGTGAAGGCAAAATAATAAAAAGCTGAAGGTAGGAGGGGGTGATTACTCTTGAAATCTTTTCCTCCAATTTGTTAGTTTAGACTGTCTTCTCACTTTCTTCCCTGCTTGTCCTGCAGCTGGCCTCGATGTCTTTGTAACTGAGTGGGTTCCCACCACAAGGACAATATTACGGAAACTATTTTGAATCATCACCATTCAATGACAGTCACTCTGCCCACAGAATCCAAGGACCCAAAGTAGCTTTAGAAGCTTCTGTATAGTCGAGCAGCCCTTGGTGCTCAAAAGATTTTGCTTGTGAAAATAGAAATAACAATCCCCTCACAAAAGTAATATTGAAATAGATTTGTCTGTGCAGGGACAGTCTTTAATCTTAGCAAGAGTGACAATCTCACATGGCATGTAAACCAGTGATGGAAGCGCTGAAACACTTTTTTTTTTTTTTTATAAGAATATGTATTTGCCCTTCTGTATAGGTTACTGGAAGGGTAAGCTTCACTTATCTGATCCATCTTATGAACTATGTGCTCATTAGCACATTTAATAAATGAATTCTTCACGCCCTTGCACAGAATGGAGGCATCGCGTGTCATATTAGGAGCTTTGTTGATATTGGGAAGCCAGATGGAAGATTTACTTAACACACTAGCAAACAGCAAATGTAAAGAATCTGCCCCTCTAAGGTATACTTTCAGCAAAGGCATCTTGCAGAAATACAAATCTGAGTGTTCTTGAGAACTGTCAGTTGTATATGTCCTGAGATCTCTTTTGCTGTGGAAGAAAATATTTCAAGTTTGAAAAGGAATTAGTAAGAACTGGTTCCAGTTTGGTTGTTTGAAGTGTACCTACCAAGCCTGCAAGAATTCCAGGTTCGCTCACACTGAAGAAACTTTTCCGTTTACCACCACTAAAGTTGTACATATGATGCTGAAGCTACAGGGACATGATTTTTCTCTAGAATATAAATAAGGGAGGAAATATGGATTTCTTGAGTAGAGTGATAAACAGATCAATACTACATGAAAGAGATATCGATGGGTATGAAATTTATGTAGTGAAGCATGCTCCTGTTATAATTTCAAAATTAACAGAATTTCACACTGGAACTTACAAAGAGAGATTTTATTTAGCATAAACTGAAATTTTACAAGGATGGTCAGAAGAAAGCTCTAAAGCACAAACGGGTACAATGATGTCAGCACTTTAAGGAAGAAGTGAAAAGGTGGGCATCTTACTAAAAGAAGAGGGAATGATTATTCTAGTGGCACACAGAAAAGAAGTAACTGCTGACATATAAACTAACCATCTAGGAAAAGAAAAATGTAATCAAATGGGAAGTAGTATTGCATTCCACTTCGAAGGAGCATTCAGATAAGATACAGGGCAATTCAATATGATACACATAATTGCTTCTGAAGAGAATAAACAAAGAACTGATCTATAGTAATGAATACCACAGCGAATGATAGAAAAATCTGGAGACAGAGGCTTATTTTGAATATGACAGAGAAATGTATTTATGGCTAATTGAATTATATTCTAAAGTTGTCAAGCTGTCAGAACTACTGAATGCTGATTTCTGAAATAAAATCAGAATTTGCAAGGCTGGTAAACTGGAAGGGTTTGAGGACTGACAGGGATCACCAACTCTCAGGCAGAGTTTCAGATATCCAGTAGGATCTGCCAGTTTCAGCACAGCCTTTCCTTGTCAAGGTGTTCTCAGAAGAAGAAGAAAGCTGAAAGAAACATCACTGAAAGAAAAATAAGCATGACAATACAAAAATTAGATCTACTACTGAATTACTACTGTAGATCTGCAAGATGAATATGGATTTTACTTTGCAAGAGACCTCCAAATACTACATGTGCACATAAAAATGGAGGAAGAAGAACACACAGAAATCTTATCTGGCATATACACCAAACCTTTTAGGAAAAAACACAATTAGAACAAGTTTTTCCAAGAGGTGCAGAATAAGTAGAATAAGTCTGATTTCTCACGGATCTATATACTTTGTAACCCTAAGTATTACCTCTTCTCCCCAGCGTGTACCCTAGCTGTCCCCAGGCTCTGTGTGTGGTCCAGAGACTGGCTGGCTTTGAGCCATTTGCTGACAAACAGAATGTATAATGGTTCAGTTCTTCCTGCCTCTCCCTTGGGTTTCTCCTGCCTGATACAAGACATGTAGAAGCGTAATTATCCTTGATACTTCCACTATTCTTTTAAATTTAGATGATACCAAACCTGAGTTCCAACTTATATAATAATTGGCGGGAGAAGGGTTAAAAGGCCAACAAACAACTTAGGGAAGGAGTTGAAAAAAATCTTGGATCATCACAAATATTGTAACATCAGCTATTGTTCCTCTTGTTAATTGAGAACGTCAAGGATTGTTAGGTACATGGGGAATAAGAACTGATTCCTCAGATTCCTGACTGTAGGAAAAAAAGCCCAACAGCCTACTTCGCAAATTCTTGAGATTCTTGGAACAGACTGTAGGAACAGCAGTGAAAATGCTTACTATATAACTGCATGACTATATGAAAAACTATAATAAGTGCCGATGGTTTGTGTTTGTCTTTTTGCATTCTTGCCAAAGATCATTTTTTACTCCAAGGACATTACTGAAAAAAGCTGACTATGAATATTAAGTCCCAACAGCTACTGCTTGGAGGAACAAGCAGAGTAGGAAAGAAGGAATTTAACATAATCAGTTGATGCCTTGGCTGTTACTCCTACAGAAATTTAAGGAATTTTGTAGTAGGATGCATGCATCATCTTATCACCCTTTCATAACATTGCTTGACTGACCAAGAACTTGTTCCAGTAAGTAGATTTTATGTTGCTTACCTTCCAGTTATACTGAGGGCTGTTATGAGTTACATTAATTTTCCGGATGTCAAATACCTTGTTAATAAATTACTGTTCTACTGCCCACAGGTCAGTACTTGTGAATTTTTTATAGCTGATTCTGTTTCTTACTTTAAAGAATATTTAACCAAAGAAGTCTTTTCTATTACCCCTGATTTCCCCAAAAAGAAGAAGATTCAGGATTTACCAGTTGAGTCACCAGTGAATCATGACTGGTTAACATCATACAATGGAGAGCGATCTGTATTTAAAACTTCAGCCATTAGTAGTTTGTATTAATGAAGGACCCTGATACCTGAGTTGATAAAAGACTGGTCCCAGGCAGATTTTGTAGAGGTGATGTATGTACTTTTAGATGTCTTGCCATATATCACAGAGCTAAGCCTTGTATTTCAAGAGCTGGAATTTGACATTGCAATTGTACAGGTGTTAGTAAATCATTGCCTGTCATCTTCAGAGAGAAGTAAAGATGACAGCCACCATGGGACGGGGAACAGCCTACCTTACGTTATATATAGTGAATGCAAACTGCATTGAAAACTGATTAAGTGGTGCACGGGTTACTTTTCATTCTCCTCTTTTCAAAGAATGGTAAATCGATAGGAGAAATGTCATGAGATGTTCAAATCTATAATATCAGCAATTAGAGCAGGGTACCCACGTACCCTGTATAACAAAACTGAGGAGCCGTTTGGAGCATCCTGAGTATGCATAGAAGGACACCAGGGTGACATGACACAGCCAGGTCTGCCTCAGGGAGAGGCTGCCCTTGGAAATGAAGGCTGTTGTGCTGCTCAGGGAGCCTGAAAATGGCATTCCCCACCCATGGGAAATGCTTGCAGAGTTAAAAAAAAAACAACAACAAACCAATAATCTCAAATAGCGACAAACAGTTTACATTGTGTGTCTTCTGGGCAACACAAAGTCCACACACACACACAAACACTGAAACATTTTGATGTGGCTTGACCTGACAGTGAAATACATCTATTTGGAGTTTAACTCACGCCTCCTTGATGAAATACAGGACAGGGATCCTCTTCTGCAAACACCAACTTCTTACTCCGGTGACCAGTTCTGTTCAGCAGACCTTTTGTACTCCTGCCGGCTCTCCACATCCATTCAGCTTATGCTGTGCTGTCCCCATGTTCGCTCGCCTCACTCAGCACAGACATTCAAGACGTTCTGCCAGCTCAAAGCACGTTTTTGCCTCTCTTCTCCCCATCGCCTGCTTCAGCGTCCGTGGTGTGCCCCGTGTGCCCTGTCCTGCTCGCTTGTCACCGCCATGGTGGGCCTTCACCCTCCCTAGGCCCCGGGCCTGGCTGCAGGACTGGGCCAGGGCCAGAGGGAGGGAGGGGAGCACAGATGGTCCCTCTTCTCTCAGTCGTGTGGTGGTGTGAGGGAAGGAAGAGGCAAGGATGAAGAGGCAGTCAGAGGGAGCGAAGAGACGACCCCTTTTTACCAGAGGAGAGGGAGGGAAGAGCTCCCCTGAGCAACATGGCAGTTTCTGCTCCCCTTCCCTCAGCCACTGGGGTCGAAGCGCTCTTCTGCCCTGCGGGCTCTGTCTGAGGGAGTGGGGAGGCAGGACACGGCTGGAGATCCCCGTGGAAATGGTAAGACCACTGTCTAGTTTATGAGGAGACCCGGTGAAGCGGCTGCATGCCCTCTGCACCTCTTCCCTCAGGGGTAGGGGTGGCGGGGGGAAGATGGCACCTCCCGGGCCCTCCATCCAGCCCCTCTGCCTTGCTGGGACCACCAGCCCCTTCACTTCCCAGCAGATCCAAAACCACCCTTCTCCATCAAAAAATCGCAGAGAAAGACAGGGACAGAGGTAATTAAAGCCACAGATGAAGTTTCATTGCTGTTCCCCTCCTCTTTGCAATGCTGCTGGAGCAGGTTTCTCTGAGGAAAGCCTGAGTGCGCTGGGCCGGGATTAAACCAGCTCAGTTGATTCAGCCTGGCAGGCACCTTTCCCCAGCTATGAGGAAAACAGGAGTATATTTTGAGACACTACAGAAGTGTGTTATAGTAATTCGTGCTAAGAAAGAAGCGTTTTGAGCAGCCAAGAGTGGGTAAGTATTTTGAAAGGGACTGACTTAGGTTATGGCAAATATGTGAATAAAACTGGGCCCAGCAAGAGAGTTGTTCCAAATCATGTGAGATTAAGAGAGGTAGCAGCTTCTTACTAAATGAGTTTCTACACAAAAGTAATTGTCATCTGTTTTCTGCTGCTTTCCTACAGAGAGGAAAACATGGCAGTGTTACGGTACAAAGCAAAAAATGTTTCTAGACCCAGTTGAAGGTTTGATTGCAAGCTTTGTGCAGCTGATTGGCGCGGACAAGCAAAAACACGCTCAGCATTGTGTTGGCAAAAAACATGCAATTGATGATTTAGAATCCAGATTCAGCCTTTCAGCACAATTTACTTGGCTTGCAACCTCGTCCCTAACATTTCCTTCTTGAGGACCCCTTGGATCTGGGCATGTGCCCCCCCCTTATGCTAATGAGAGGTGTTCCCACTTGGCAAAATCACTTAAGGACCTGGATGTGAATGTTGGTCATGTGAACGGGGTATGTCTGGACTGCATTCAATGCACTGGAGATGTCCATGCTGTGGGAAGACTGGCTTTTAGCCAGCGGTGGGAGAGCTTTATATTGATTTTCATCAGTACAGGATAGTAATTGCAGAAAAGAGAAAATCAAGGGTGACTGGACAAGTTGGTAGCTAAAACTGTCCCTTCTGTGCTGCTGTCTGTAAAAACTAGCGTGTCACAACTATTCCACTGTTCGGGCACAAGATGTGCCTCCAAAGAACAAGAACAAGTAGATTATGACCTCATTTAAGCCTCAGCTGACGGACCATATGACAATTTAGTCCAATTTTTAGAATTATCTCAAAAAATGCAAAGTTTTCTAGGCACTGTGGAGAGTTGAATTGCTTTCTTGCCTCTGAAGCTAGTTATGTCAAATGACAGGTGAGAGTCTCTGTGGGGGGTAAACTTAGACTCATGTAGTTCCTGCTGTGTCTAGAAGCCTGCAATCACAATTATTTTATTCCTGTGGTTGATGGCGATGAGGGTGCTCTGTGTGGGCGCAGGAAGACTTCAGTTGCCTTAGCCTCTGTAGATATAAATAAGCACTGTTTGGGGGTTGTTGTCACCCACACTAAGCTTCCTGCAGGCTCGCAGGAACAGCGAAATGCTATAATACTATCTTCTCTCACCTTGGCCACATTCTTCCTCCCAACCTAGGTCAAGGAAGCTGGTGAAGATTTAGCAGGCCAGGCTTACGCTGGTTGTGGAGACTTTAAATGCAGAAGGCATTTTTGTGGGTTCCTTTTCTACCCATCATTGCGGTCCCACCAAAGATGAGCTGCAGCTGTCAGCAGGTCCCAAAGCAATACGGCTAACACTTTCCACCCCCTCCAAGTCTTAGCATGGAAAAGTTTAGAGAAGCTGTGTGGTCTCCTAGCATTACCATGATATCTGAGAGACATAGATTAATTTTTTTACTTTGTTTTCAATTATGGCAAAAATCTGTCTGTGAGATTTTGATCCTATGCCATGTGTTAAAGATTTTTTTAGAACATTCTAAGAGCTGGCACCAGTGTAATGGAGTGTCTACCTGATAAAGATCTGTATTTCTGATCTGCTTTTTATATTTTTAGTCATACATCATAGCTTGCCTAATTTGTATGAAGAGACCCCTGCATGCTCAGTTGAATTAAGACATGAGCACACATTTACCTGGTCATGCCCATTTGGCAGTAGGAATTTCAGCTTCCTCTGCTGAGTACTGCCATGCCCCCCATCAGCCCACCCTCATGGGGGCGCTCAGGGGCACGGTGCCTTTGACCCTGGTGCCTGGTGGCCAGGGAGGAAGTATGTACAGTGAAAAGATGGCTCATGGCATCCTACTGACATAGTGAATTAATGCACTGGAGATCTAGGGCGTGATTTTGCAATATTTACTTTCCATTAAGTGAGTGAGGCAACAGGAGAGTGATCATTGCCTGACTAATTCTCATCTCTGTGTGTCAGCAGCCTGTCTATTACCCATTTTGACAAAAAACTGAATCATTATTTCCACAACTTCATCAAATGTGTTTCTTAAGGGTGAATAACTTGCTGTCATTCACCCTTCCGATACCTGGTTGTTGCATGATTTAAAAAAATGTATCCAGACATTTGTGCTAGCAAATAATATGTCGAACAATTCAGAGATCACCTGGAATGACACGTATTGCTTGGGAAATCTCTGCTGATGGAGTTTTCCAGGTATGTATCAGGCATTTCAGCTTCCCATCACAGTACTGCTGCCTTTGTATCAGTCCCTTGCCCTGACTTTTTCAAGGTAAAGGACTCAGAAGATCCTAAAGCTAAGCAGTCTAGAAGATATTGGACAGTAGAACAGTCTAGAAATGCTAGCCAAGTAATTATGAAAAAAAATCTCAATGTATTTTATTGAAAATCCACATCAAATTCATATTCCTTGTCCTTGCCTTCAAAGCTGTAAACAACTCTGCCCACGCATTCTTTCTGCCCACAAGTCCACATGCTGTTTTTGCCAGTCTTGTCTCTCAACTGTTCCTTTTGTGTCTCTCCCACACAAGACTTTGCACTGGGATTCCTCCCCACCCCAGGGCTTCCAACATCTGTGAGATATATGTGTGTGTATATATATGTTACATATTATTATATTTTATATATTTATATATTATCATATGCACATATAAAATGGGATCTTCCTTTCAATTGTTCCTTAAAATTGACATCTTGCTCCAAAGGTGAAGGCTCCACTACTCCCTTCACTTCCTCTGTGATATATGAATTTATCCCTGAATGAGAGCTTCGCATGTGGGCTTTGTAACTCTGGAGAAAGGATTGCATTTATTTTTTCTAAACTATCACATATGCTTAAAGTGACGTGTATATGATAAGGCATAATAACAGATGCAAGTGAGTTCCTCACAGTCCCCGAACTTGGAAGGACAACTAGCAGTTGCCTGAAGCTAAAAAATAAACTGCTTAGGTTACCTGTCAGGGAAAGTCCTTAACAGATGTTCCAAAGCTGTATGTAACATTTTGGTAGTACAGAAAACATGCTGGGAAGTACTCCAGGAGGAATTTGCAGAATAAGAAAGTGTGGAGTGCTTTGTCAGTGACATGCTGATGATGCCAATCCCGATGGAGCATACTGGCAGGGAGACTACCAAGAGGTCTTCTATATGATGTCAGTATTTCCCCACATACACCTCTGGTATGAAACTGAAAGAAATGCTGACTGCTCATTAGTTGCTTGGGTTTTTTTCTGTTACACGGAAGCAAAGTGATCTGGGGTTTCCCACTGCAAGAACATTTATTTACACAAGTCTACATGAAAGCTTTCACCTGATGCTAAAACCCAACAAGAGATTATTACCAAAACGTACTTTCTCTCACTAATCTTTTCTTTTTTCAGTTTGGTAACACTTGAAATGTAAATATCCTTAACTGTTTGACCTGTACAGTCATTTCTCTTTATGACTCAGAAATCCCATTGCTTTTCAATTTGTGTGAGCCTCTTACAGGTAGTGCGAAAAATTATAGTAAAACCAGAAGTTAGACCAGGAGACTGAGGAACCAGTGGAAAGCTGACATGTATTGGGTCTTGCAACATGAAGTTCACTGGGGGTCACGATGACAGTCTCCCTTTAAGGGCATTGAGAAATACTCCAAACACTTTGTGTTAGAGAGGATATTTTGGGTTTGGCTTTTGCAGAGCTGTAATTGGTTTTATTTTTTGTGAAATGAAAACCATGTGACAATTCAGAGCTGAGCTCCTTTACATCACTGCCCTCAAAATTTTTGGTAGACTATTTCAAAATTACAGCTTGGTTTTGGTCCCTTTAATTTACATTTCTCCCCTGCCATCATGCTTTACTACAGTTTCATGAGGAGATCTGTGCATATGCAATCTTTGTTTTAATGTCAATTTTCTGTGAAAAATATTTTTAGAGTTGCAAAGCTAAGCATCCAGAATTAGAAAATGTAAGATTAAATCGACAAATTATTTTTCCAGAATATGAGTCTCCTTCTGCGGTCCCTATTTACTCCCAAGATCTCTTGCTTTTAAATTATTTGTGAAGTATGCTCCGACTCTGTGGGGAAAGATGTGATTCCCTGTGGAGCTACAGTGAGTCACTGTCAAGAAAAACTGTGCATAGGTCACCCAAAATCTTGATGTCTATTTTTTTTTTTTTTTTTTTTTTTTATAGGATAGAGAAATCAGAATGAGTGGAAAAAGGTTGATGTGAGAAAGTACACCATGGAAGTTGTGTCCTTCGTTTTGGGAAGTCAGAGGAAGTTCTGGATAGGTAAAACGATACTCTGCAGTGTTTGCGGAGGATACCACGCAGTAGCGCATGCTGTGATTCTGGCACAGGGGGGTTTCTGTGACACGCTGCAGCCTGGCCCAGTCCAGCCACGGAGGTGCACATTGCAGTAGCTGTGTCATGTAGCAAGGCAAAGGCCCGGGTTTGTACCTGTTGGTTCTCTGCCCCCTGCAATTCAAATGGGGTGTTTCGTGTTCCACTGTGACTTTAGAACAGTGTCACTTAAAGAAGATGTCACACGTACCAAACGGCAGCAAGGTAGAAAATGTAAAGAGTAGTTATCTAACAGCAGCCAAGCTGCTGAACTGGCATATTGGGAAGGCTGGTTCCCTTGCACATGCCAAAAAGGAGAACTGATAATCCTTTGAAGTACTAAACAGTATTATTAAATGATTTGAAAGGACTTAAATTTTCTGCAGACCCAGGCAATGGAAAAATGGAAACCCACAACCCACCTGATCAGAGCCACCAGGTGTATCAGGTTCTGCAAGTGTAGTCAGAAGAGGTTGAAATTAGACTTCTTCCTGGCGGTTTCCGCTATCTCTTAATGTATAAATTTATCTCCAGCTGGTGGGTGAAAACAGTCTACTGGAGCTGAGCTTCAGTGCTCTCACCAAGAGGTTCCCACAATCTGAAAAGCTGATACCTTAGGAGCAGATACTAATGTACATATTTCACCATGGTGCAAAGCAGAAAACAGTCTGCCAAAGGATACGTGGCTTGTCATTCTATTCTGAAAGTAGTAAAGGAAAAATACTACAGGTTCACATAAGAACATTTGTTGTCTTTTTGTCTTGTTCCCTGAGCTAATCAGCAATTGTCTGGAAGGCTCCGTATTTCAGTGACATTTCTGTAGCTAATCAAATATCTCTTCAGGGCCTGCCTTTGGGGAAAGCATAAACATTGGCTCATAAAGTTCCTTTGTATACCTCATAGATAATGCTTTCTTGCCAGTATTTGAAATGTTAGACTGAGATGCAGCAGATGGATTGAGGCATTTCTGAGTGGCATGAAGTCTGTCCAATCCAAAACCTGAAATAGCCAGTGGTGGCAACTGCCCCTGTGACTGCTGTTGGTGGTGAATCTGACATTAAAGATTCTACATTTTGATATAGATGGATAACCCATGTGATGCTACTACTTTACTATGTGGTTACAGACAATAACGCTCTGTGCTTCTGTTTTCCAACTGTGCAATAAGGTTGTTTTGTACTTCATCAGCTTGTTGTGAATCGTAATTCATTCTTTGTGTGAAGAACTTAGAGAGTCTCTTGGAATAACTGAAGAAATGCCCGGTACTAGAAATAGTTATGTGAATTACTTTATCACACCATTGCACTGCCAGTTTGATTGTTAACTGTGCTCTATGCCTAATACTTTGGAGAGCAAGATCTAATGTCCCTGTTAAATGGGAATGGAGAACGATGTGAGATCTGCATGCTTCTTTTGCTCAAAATATGTCTGGAAATTATTTAGTTAGTCAATGAATGGTACTGTCAATTTGCCTTTATGTTGATATACATTAAAGCATTAATTTTCAGTACTCCTTCCTCTCTTTCATCAGATTTTTCTATAATCTGCCTTAAATGTTTTTCCTACTTGAAATGTCAGTCCTTTTGCCTACTCATTTCTAGCCCTGAAGTAAAGGGGAGTGTCTCATCTATGAAGTCAGGATGCTCTTGTGTAGTGGGTTTGCTGACTGGGTCAGAAAGCCTGGACTTCTGTGACTTGCAAGCTGTGGTTATGCAGTCAGTTCATGCTTGTCATGGAAAGTGGTAGTCCCCCCATCTTCTCTGCTTCTGGAAGTGTTTCTCTGTCTCCCTTGATAAGTCACCAGCATTTGTCTGGCCACATAAACTAAATCAGGAAAGCCATCTGGTTAAAGTCTTTTCCCTCTCCACCCTCTTCCACTCTCCCCTCTTTCTTCTGTCTCCTTTCCCTCTTCCCTTGTTTTGCCTTGCCATAACTTTCTTTGTCCTTCCTTTTTCTGCCAGAGCAGCTACCTGATCTAGCTTGCCATGTACCTGCGTGGGCTCTTTTATCAAGACAACAGACATAGTGGGATTAAGTGTTAAGTAATGTGGAGGTGGGCAAGACCAACCACTGGCATGGATTTAGGTTATATCTATGTGACTGTGTAATCACAGACCAAATCATTATAGGACTAATGCTTTTTCATTCATCGTCTCTGTAGAAAAAACAGAAAGCTGTAGGAAGTGCTGTCGTTGGGAATAGGAATCAAGAAGTTCTTGCTTTTGAAACTTGGGAAATCCAGGAGTTTCCAGGATGCTGTGTGAATATACAGCCTGATTTAGTCCTGACTGTTGTCAAACTGCAAAGGCAAGCCTAAAAGGAGGGTCCCTAGACTCAGCTGGAATGATCATGGTGGTGTGAGCATGAGTAGCCATATTAAAATGTGATAATTGGATGCATCCAAATGCATGGACAGGCTTCTTCAGATTTCCAGCTCTAAAGGCAAAGTTGGCTCCTTCCAGGACAGGACAATGACGAAGGCATGTGTTGCCCAGGAGAACATTAAATAGCACCTAGAAGAATGAGTTGGAGCTGTGAAGGATGACCCTGAGGATCTTAACCTGCTCATTCCCTTTTATTGCTTCAAGTTTATTTATGAAATTTTCAATGCAATGTGAATAGCTGTGCATAAGTTGCCAAAGCAGTAATCAAGGACTGAGAAAAAATGAGGGGACTATGACAACAGTCATTATGGAAAACTGAATAATTACAGATGTTGCCATTGAAATGCTGAAACATTTCATGCCCCTAAACTGGAGCACTCGGGGTTATGGCGAGACCGATGCAGTGATTAAGAGCTAAACATGTTGAGGGGATTTACATACCAGAATGATAGGTATATACAGATCAAAAGATCTTAGAACTAATACAGATTGGGAGAGATGTATGGGAGAAGTTAGACTCAATTAAGAAGAGTATTACTTGGGCTGGCTGTCTTTCCTAATGAGCTCTACTGTGTTGTAAGCAGCCTTCAAAGAGAAGCATTGTTCCTTATATATATGGGACTTTAAAAGCTTCCAAAGTGTGGAGGGATCAACTGAAAATGTACAATAGAGAGCAATATCACAGTAGCAGGGAGCTGGAACACATCAGCAAATGACTGCATTCTCACTCTGAAATTACAAGCTGCTGACAAGTTTTGGGAGAGATTGTTAAACGATCCCCAATAGAGTAGTTGCTTCCGTAGCTAGTCAGTTTGCTCACCTAATCATGACAAAGGCACGCAGAAATTAAATCCTCTGGTACATGTCTTAATTTTGCTCAGAACACAGCAGCTCAGAACTACTGCTCCTACAAGAACTGTAGTGACAGCGAGAAGTCTGACACTTGGTGTACTAATCCCCAAATATTTAAGTGGATTTTAAAAAAAAGGAATATATCTAACCTGCCTCACTTCCTCTTGTTCCCCAGTCATAACAGTTATACTCCATAACTGGAAACAAACACTTGAAATTCTACATAATGCTTAAACAACTAATTGACCTGACACTCTGGACTTCCCGTGTGCTTTGTTGAGCTATGCTTTTGAATAATTTACAAAAAGAATGGCAATAAACCATAAAATATTAATCAGGCTTTCTAAAGAACGTAAGTTGAAAGGTTTTATTTAAGTTGCAAGTGTGTTAATTTCTCAGACAATCAGTTTAACTCTGTCACCATGACCAAATCTGGTCTGCGAGTTGCCATCTTTCATTGCAAAGAGGCTTTTTGCTCATGTAATATATTCCAGCATTAATGTTGGTCCTGCTCCACTGACATGGACCCTGCTGTGTCTGAATAGAAAGTGTTGAGTCTAATAATATAAAGATAAGAACATAAAACCAGCCATACCTGTTCAGACCAATAGTCCATATAGGTCAACATCCTGTTTTCAACAGTGGTCACAAGTAAATGCTACTTAGGCCAAAACACAAGGTCAAAGAGCTTGGAGGCAGTAGGTGCCTGGACAACATCAACAGCTTACAGTAGTAAATTAAAAAAAAATTCTTTCCCCTATTTAGAGAACTATGTTTGGTAGAGGAGCTTAATGTGTTTTCCTATTAGGGAAAAAAAACCTGGTTTAATTGTGATCCCAAATGAATGTCCCCCTTTAATTCTTGAGTGCATGTATAGCTCCCATTTTATAGAGAGTAGTCAACTTACGTGGTTTGAAATAGAGGCTGGATATTAAGAGCATTTTTGGAGAAATCAGTGAATATGCACTGATGCAAAAAAGTGCCTTGCAATCCTAACCTCTGAGCAGTCTGGTTTTGTCTAAAAGTATTAAAGATAAATCCTCTTTATGAATTTACTTTTTGTGTGAATTCCCAAGAACAACTGCTGTGAGAGGAATGCTTGTATGTGTTTAGTTAGAAGATAATGCTATCAGGGGTCTTCCCCTTATCTTGTGAAATTTTGAGAAGGGCACCTCTTTGTTCTCTTCCTCAAGATAACTGATCCTATGGGTGGCAGGCATCATAACCTCAAAAATTACTACATTTCAGAGGCTGAATCAACAGTCCTTAGTAGGCATCTGCTACGACTCTTAAAATTGAATAATACTGAGGAATGTTGAAAGTAATTCTGCTTTTATTTAGTTGGTGTATTATCCATGTCCCTTAAGTATGTTCGCTTTCACCTTTCATTTTTGGATAGTTAGAGACGTTGCCTGTGTTCTGTTACCTGCCCATTCTTTTTCAGTCCCCACAGGAGCAGATCTACAGTAGCAACACTACACTGATTCCGAGATTAAAACTTAAAACCAATGCAATTTTTCTCTCTCTTCATACACATAGCCTGAAAGCTCAGCTTCTCTATCAGTATGTGTTTGGGGACATCAGGAAAGGTGGTGAGAGTTTGAAGTCCCAGCATTCTGTGGATGAGACCCCATTCTAGGATACCTAATATTAACTGAAACCACCATGATCTGACAGCTTTCAGTTGCCCTGAAGAGATGAGCAGCTGACTCTGGCTGAAGCTAGATAAGACAGTAATGAAGCTATGGAGAAGAAATGTTCAAAAGGAAACGCTGTTCCCCAAAAACAATCACTCCAATTGAATGCAAGCCTTTAGGGTCCTCTTAGCCTGTACTGCACAATCAATAGCTGTGGAGGTGAAAAATGTTAATTATCATCTGTGGCTGGCAAGGAGGTTGTGCTGGATCCTGTTAATGTAAAACTGGCCAGTGTGACTGATGTAGTTCTAAGATACAGACTGGAACTATTGTAAGTGTTAATATATAGGAGTAATTCGTCATGAAGTGAAATGGAAAGACTGAAAAGGGCACAAATCTTTGAATATGCAAAAATTTGCAAGAGGAGAGACTGATTAACTGGACTGTATATCCATTAAAATTGGAATTAAAGGGTATTGTGATGGAAGAACCAGCCTAGAGGGAGATTAGTGATGGAGCTTCTGAAGGATCAGTTCTGGGACCAATCCAATGTATAGTTTTCCTTATGATATTGACACAAAACCAAAATTATGCTGATTAAATTACCGGTGGCCCAAAGTAGGGAGATACCATCAGATGACAAACTGGGACATGGTACAGAAAGAACCAAATGACTGTAAGGACCTAAGTCTGAGAAACAAGTTCATTTTTAATATTTCAAAGTATTAAGATCATATATAGAATTAACAATCAGAAATTTTGGGTCATGCTCAGAGTTCATGAGTTGGAAATGACAAAGTGGGAGAAAGATGCAAGACATCTGTGAGCTGTCAGTGTAACAGAACCATAAAAAAAAAAAGTAAGTGCAATCTTAGGGCTTGTAACAAGCAAGTGAAAGAAGAAATAAAGTATTAGCAGTAAGGTACAAGGCATGACTGTATAGACTTCTGAGCAAGCGTGTTCAGGAGACAAGAACTGAAGCAGAACAGATGATGATGTGAAAGGAGAGTTTACAATACAAAGGGGATTAACAGAGTTTGTCTGGTTTAGCCTCACTAAGCCAAGGGTGAGAAGGCAGAGGTTCTAGAACCCCACAGTAGAGCCTGGAGAAGGCAGACGTGAGAGAAGAGGTGTTCAAGCTAAAGAGCAATGTTAGCTTTAGAGCAGACAATACAAATTTGCCAAGGAAAACTGAACTTCCTTCTAATTTCCGGACTTCTGACAATCAGAGCAGTGACATTCTGCGACAGCCTTTCAAACAGACTTGTGGGACAAGAAACACAAATGGTTTTACGATGGACTGTGATCAGTTTAGTGAAAGGCTATATTATACGGTTCTTGCAATAACAGGGATCATTAACAGCCTTTTAATCTCTCACTTGACATTAAATAGTCAGATAGGTGCTTTCAGCAGCAGTGGAACCAATGAAACCTGGTTTTCCAGAGGTTTATGTCTTGGGATAGGATTCTTCTCTAGACCCTTTGATATCTGAAAAGAGGCTACTTGCTACCTAATCCCCCAGTAGGGGCATTCCTGCATTTCTCTACCTGGCTGTCTAGTTTCACACACTACTAAGAAACACGTACCCTCTGATGAATTTGGTTGAAACTGGCTAACAGGTTTTTGGAAGAGATGTGTAACAGTATGAATACATTGACTCATTTCCTTCAAAAAACAGTCCAAAACCCCAAAGCTGTTAGGGGAATAGATTTCTTATGTTAGGGGTGATTCAGCTGGAAGGCTTAAACATCACCAGACCCAATTTGCTTTCCAGTAGAATAAACACCTTGCTGCTCTGACAGACTCTCTGGTAATGGGAAATTGTGTAAGCAGCCTACTGCTCCCCACTGGAGTCCTTGTTCTGTCAACCTGGTTTGCTCTTCAGATGCACAGGAAGAAATAAACTATTCCATAATAAAGCCGGGAATCTTACTTTCTTGACAGAGGAGCAGTGGTACTGGTTGTTCTTTAGCTTACACTTTATCTTCAGGGCTAAGAAACACAAGATCCAGGAAATGGAAGGTGGAAGTAGAAGGAATTAGTAAGTTAATGTACTTGACTTACTATTTTCAAGCAAAGGCTCATGAATGAAGCTGCCCAGAAGCTGGCTGCATTTCCTTTCCAAATGAAAAATAACTCCTTAAAAAGACAATTTTTGGGTTGTCTTCTCTTGGTCAGCTTTAATTTACAAATGACTGGTTGTGATTTATGTTCATGTAGTCCTACCCTAAATTCCAGCAAGGGGATGGTTGTAATTTTTTGTGCTTTTAAATGAAGACTTAGTTTTCAAATCTCCTGGACTTTACACCAGGGAAAGCAGATGGGAAAAAACCTACTTCAAAGGCACTGACATCCAGCACAGACAGTGAAATGTTGAATCCTGAAGACCTTTGCATTTGTGCCTTTTCAGTTTGCTGCCCAACCTGTCTTACTGCCTCCTTATCCCTGTGGAGAAAGCTCTCAACCATTAACTTATAAATGTATGACTGTTATGTGGGAGAGAGAGCGTGCGGAAGGAAAGAGTGGTTAAAGGAAGTGTTCGAAGGGACCTGAATGTATTCTTTTGTTGGTGTAACTGTGGAATGTAGTAATGGTAGATGACTGTCAAATTATAGTTGAAAGAATGTAGGTGGAAAAACAAATGGGTTTGGTAGGAATGGTTGTGACTACAGGCTGTATGTTCCTGGCTTGGAGATAACTAAGCATCCTGAAGTCTTGTTTGATCAGGTTTTTATGATCTGGTAATGGAGCTGATTGCCTGTATCCTGCGTGGGCAATTACACCATGCATACAGTGCATGGAAGTGGTGTACCCGTGACAACTGGTGGAACTTTTGGTGCTGACTGTGAGTTAAAGCAAAAGAAGTGTTTCTGCTCACACCGCAAAGCTCCTACGTGCATGGAGATAATATGTGTGTTTTGGACTGCAATTTCAAAGCCTTTATCCAAAAGACCTGTTCCTGCTCCCACTATAGTTGTGGTAGAACCTCCATTGTCTTCATTGCTGCAGGAGCAAGGAATAACAGCTTCTTTCTGAGGACAATGAGAATTACCAGTAAATTTGCATTCAAACCAATGTAAGCAGATATTATTAATGTTTAATTCTGCATGTCCTGTTTACACAGTGGCCCAAACAATTTTGAGATGCTAAGCAGCAACAACAAGCCTTTTAGTTATTCTTTTCTGTCATTCACTTAGAATCCTGTTGGAGTGCAGCAGTCTAGTTGTGGAAGACTTTCTAAGAGACTCTGAAAAATACTTTAGGGACACAGCAGACTATGCTGGTGCCAGTTTGTGTCAGTATGATGCTGTCTGAATGCCTCTGGCCAAGGCCTCCTCAAGCTCCTTAATTCTAGTACCTTTAATAACAGCACCAACTCTTGAATCAGCTTTGTTTCCACATTCCATCCTTGCGTATCAGCTCCCACAGAAATGCGTTTTAATCAAAGCCTCTTCTCAAAAAAAAAAAAAAACCCAAAAAACACCAACCCAAAAAAATGGTCATTTTTCTTTCAAAGATAATTGCCTACATGTAGGCTGTAAAATGTCACATTACCATACAAAGACCCTTTAAGAAAACACTGAGTCCTGTTGGAAGCACATTCTGCTAAGGAATTCAGCTGTCTTCTGTATTTGATAACATTTAAGCCTAGTCCTGGGACTCTGAAAATACTTCGGCAGTGCCCAAGTTATGAGCCCAGCCTTGAGACGGGAACAGGACACCCTTGTCAGGAGCACTTTGTTCCCGCTTTGCAGCTGAGAAGCCTGAGATATGGCGATGTTAAAATGGCTTGGTCAAAGTGCTGTGACAGAGCCGGGGAGACAGATTTGGGATACAGCCTGCAAATTCTGTGGTTTTATTGAAAAGACATTCCTTCCTGCTGATTTCTCAGCATTCCTCTGTCTTTCTAGAAGGACTCTGCATGGAAATAAACTATTCTTTTCAAGTTTATTCATTCGTGCCACTGGGCACTACCCGCTGCCAGAACCTTCCTGGTCACATAATTATCCCAGCAACTGCCAGCAGCGTGTTGCAGAGGATTATGCAGCAGGAGCAGACAAACTGCTAAAGAGATCCTGTTTTTCTATAGGTGGTATCAGAAAGGAAGAAGGAAAAGGATTCAAACAGGGGAATATCACAGAAAGAGGCATTGCTGCTCCTGAGCTCAAATGTCTTTCCCTGATTTTGAGCTGATGGCTGCGATGCTGTAGACACAGCTCAGAATTGAAATTAACTCTCCAGAGCTGTAAACGAACATTAATTAGAGCTCCTTTGCAATAAAATGGGATCTCCTCATCCATTTTAAAACTAGATGAGTCAAAGCCCAGAAAAAGGAATGAAGAAAATAATCCCTTCTTTGGCAGACATATAGGCAGGGTGTTAATTAATAGGGCTTGTAATTTTTATGATTCTTTGACAGTGTCCTTCAAACCCCTGCAGGATTAATCAGTAAAAGGCCTGTAGTCCTATTGCTTGGGAGTATTACAGAATACTTTTATTGGGTATGAGGTAGCCAGGAAGAAATGTCGAGACGTGAATACTTCATTGGCAAGATGTGAATATTGCACTTTGGTTTTGATTCTGCCTCTGAGTTTTCAATCTGAGGTCAATATTTTTCAAGTCAGAAACCAACACTAAGCAACCTGTCTTCAGGTTTTGAGAAGTCTGCTGCATGGAAATCTTAGTACTTTTACGTAGAAGCCCTTCACACAGATTTAAAGACCAATAGTAGGTACCTAGGCTTTGTTATTATTGGCACAAATAATTTTTTCCCCACAGTCCACTCAGATTAATGATGCAATTACTTAAGTAATTGTCATTTTGCCAGATTTAGGGTTGGAGAAAGAGCCTGCTACCCTGGCTCAGACAACTCAAAGGCATTAGGGGCTTCCCCTCTCAAAGATGATTCTCCTTGAATGAATAAACAACCCGCTAGGGATAATGGTACCCTGTGTGCTATGTGAGGTCCCCTTTAATAAACTTCTAAGAGTATGTAAATACTTCTCAACAGACTGTGATGTGGATATCTCCATTTCATAACAACAGCTGTACTAACCCTGGAACTGGAAGTGGTATAGGTTTGTGCCCTGCCTAATAAAATATGCTAAGGTAAAAAAACACCTGCCAAGGTAAAAAAAAACCAACTGCCAGGCTCCCCAGTCCCAGAAAGACTTCTCTGCAAACGTATGAAGAAAACTTAATTTTCCAGACATACTTGTACCGGAGCTCTCTCTTGTGGGGCAAGTGGTGTGGAGTGACCGAGGAGGAGCTGTGGAAGGAAGATGGAAATTTCTCAAATCACTTGTGTGTCTGTGTGTGAGAGAAAAGAGAAAGTGAAGTCTCGTCGTCCATTGGGTGTACCCCAGCCAGGAGATGTCTCCACTGCCCTCAAACTCGTGACATGGCCAGAGATCCATCCTGGCTAGGTTTAAACTGCCTCATTTTGCCATTGGTCCGGTGCAGCACAGAGCCCAGCATAAGCTCATTTTCTTCATCTCCTTAGCTGGGTTTCGCTCCCAGTCTGACCTCCACTCTGCGAGATCAATATTGCACGCCGCACCCAGCGTAGCTAATTTTAAACCTGGACATGCCTCTGCGCTATACAGTAGGTCAGTGGGATGGCTGTACACTCAACGTGGCAAGAATACCTTCCTGTTGTCACTTGGTGTGCTCAGGCCTCTCCATGCGAATGAAATCTGCCACAAAGAGGCGGCAACCTGAGGTCTGTTGTGGTTCATTAGGAACAACGAGCCCTGCCGGGCCCACATCCTGTCTGATGTGCTGCTCTTGTATGCTTCTTGCTTCCTGCTTTACTTCCTCCCCACTGCTTCCTGCCTCTCCTGCTGTACCTCGTGTGGCGCACAGCCGAAAGCTCTGGTGCACAGGGTCACTACTGTAAGATGCCCAGCACAGTACGGGGCGTGATGAGATACTGTGCTTGAGCTAAGCCCTTCTTATGGTAAGAAGCTCTTCTTCTCATCCCTGTTTGTTTGATCCCAGCAGTGTGAATGTTGATCTAGGTAAGAAACCTTTCCACTGGGAAATACTGTATTTCAAAAGTGAATTGCACCTGAAAATGAAGGGTCAGATTTTCAGTCCCCACCAAGATCCTTTTGAACAAGAGTAGTGACATGGAAGCGCTCTCCACGCCAGCCTCACAGCCAGCTGTGGTTTCTGTCCCATCATTGCTTAAATAAGCACAATAGACTTAATTTCTGGTTGCTGCCTTTGGCTTGAGGAATATCTATTGAAGATAGTAGTGGAGGGAGCTAGGACACAACGGGGTCTAGCAGTCCCAGGTTAGAGGGATGGTTTGAAAGGAATCTGTGGACAGAGTGCCCTCTTGCTTTTCGAACAGGAGCTGACCCCTGCTCGCTTCAGGGTTAAAAGCTAGAAAGGAGATTATCTGCCTTTGATTCCCTTGCCAAAATGAAAGCTCAAGCACTCGGACAGAGTCCTTAATTTCTGAACCAGATCCTATGTTGTGCAGAACAGCACCTGCAGAGTCAATAGTTTGGCTAAAATGGCAGAGGCTCTCATTGCCTGCACTTGGCTACAAATGTATCATCAACTAGAGCCAGGTTATTTCCGGAATGGTGTTTACCTATTATGGGTTTGTAAGGGCCCAGTGGGTGGAAGAGATTGTTTAATAACTGATTCTAATAGGGAACAGCTCATTGTTTTATATACTTTAAAAACATCAGGTTGAATGAAAACTGGCACCTGCTACCAATGAAACAAACCTAAAACCTCTTTTTTGGATCTCTTTCTCTCTAACAGAAGCCAGTGTATTCTTTTGTGTACAGCACTTCTGCAGTGAGATACTTTCTAGTTGTTTTCCTTTCTTTGGATCTGGACTGAAAGCTGAGAGGGAGGTATCTGCATAAGTTATCTTAAAAGAGAGGGAAAATCCCTCAAAGGTGATGGTAAAGATGAAGGAGATAGAATAAATCTTTCCTCAAAAAGGATTTCACTAATTCTCAAAATGTTGTGCTAGTGTCTTCCACGAACTAGATTCAGCTATGAATGGGAATAGTAGCGTCCTGAGGACAACTGTACATTCAGAAACAGCGTATCTGTTACATTGCTATCAGGGAGCTGCAAAATAGTTTGGATTTTTGTTACAGTAGATGCTGGAGATAGCTTTTTGCCTTGACAGATATAGTTTAAATGAACACAGAAATCTTGGTCTCGCTTTACAGGTGGAGATTATTCAGACTTAAACAAAAATGAATGCAGGTATAGTATGATAGTACTAGCCATCTGAAGACTCCAAAAGGATGCCAGTGTTGTGAACTACTGTCTGAGGACTTGGCTCTTCTCTGCCTTTTCACAGACCGAGGGACAGCATATGCACTAACGTTCTACTTTGCAAGAATTAGGGCTTTCAAAAAATTAAAGCAGATGGCAACATGCACTGTGTTTATGAAGTGCAGTTTGCGAAGATTGCAGCTCCCAGTATGAGGTATCACATACACGTTCAAGTGGAGATCCCTTAGGGTCTAACACAGCAGGAGCAGCCACACACCCCACACATTAAGTACAGAAGCACTTTTTCAGTAACCCCAATGGAAGTTTACAAGCTGGTTTTCAAACTGCTGTCTGAGATCTAAATATTCTGTGTGCCAATAGCTTGACGTATTAGTAAAGTAGAATTCCCCTCTGTCCTGTCCTGTCCCCTAGTTATTCTGACAGCTCAGCAGCTAAGACCCATATCTAAATAGGGTTTATATAATATAAGCTAGAAATAATGAATTTTATTTTGCTAGAAACAACAAAATAAATCTAGGACTCTAGGAAGCCTAAAAGAAATACCTGATGGAGAAAGAGGTTTTCAGCCCAACAGATTTGCTAAGAGTTTCTTTTTGCAGACAGTTTTCATTGAGGGGAAAAAAGCAAACAGTTGAACATTTTTCAAGCAATAAAATGGATTTAGAAAATTATTTTCAGTCCCTGTCAGACTTGATGGTACCTGCACTATGGAAAAGAGCAAGAAGGGAGGTCACCATGCCTCACCAAAGGTGTAGGCTGACTGAGAGCTCTGCCGCCAGGGGAGAATGTGGGCAAGAAGCATGTTCAGGGAGTTGTGGCTTGATATTTTGGTGAGACAAAGCAAAATACTGTGCTTTAGCTTTGTGTTTTTAACCTGAGATTTCACTCTGGGAACACTGAAACAATATTTTCATCTTTAAGGGAAAAAAGCCAGGAATACTCTCAGTCTGGCAAATCTGAAAGTCCAAGTTCTCCATGAAAAAAACCACAACCAACCAAACCACAGTAAGTTTTCAGAAAATTATCCAAAGAGGAAACAATTTTCTGCCCAGCCTTTATTCCAGTAGGAGACGGTTGTGTTAGCTTATGTTCAACCAAGTAAGAGATGAGCTAAAGGTCTTTCACCCATCAGAAAGTGTTTCTGCAGCTTGGACAAAAGCACTACAGGGAAACCTTTAGAACCAATAGGCAGATCTTAGAAAAAAGCCTGGCAACTTTTCATCCCATCGCCACAGTCCCCCCCTCCAAAAAAAACCCCCACCAAAACCCAACAAAAAAACCTCAGAAAAAGGTAAAAGAAAAAGAAGGTCTGTAATCAGGTTTTGTCTGTGTGGGATGAAATCTCTTCGACACTGATGGAGTGCCAGCATAGTAACCCAAAGCCAGTGGGGCTGTTTTCCTCAGAACAAAGCTTCTTTCAGAGAGCTATTATTTCTGTTTGAGAATAATGTGCTCTGGCAATGAAATCTTCATGTATTTTATGCATTCTGCTGTTTGTCAGTGAAAGTGCTTTATCACAGGCTTGTCACCTGGCAGGACTCAGGCCCAGCTCTCCTCTAAGTGGCTAATGCTATCACCTTTCAGTCATCTGCGACTGACAAACTCACCATCCCATATTACTGTCAGCGTTGTGGGTATGCTGAAGTATCAAAAGCTCTTTCTTGTTCCATCAAAGGAAGAATTAACCTTTTGATCTACTTTGCAGCATTCTGAACCCTGGCTTGTTTGTTTCATGTTAATGAAATTCAATCTTTGTGCAACAGCAGAGGCTTCTTAAGTCTTACAATTCTTCAGCAGAGGCTGGGAATGGAAACCTGATCTCACCAATATAATCTGGAGGCTTGTTGTCAAGGTCATTCAGCCTTTCTTGAAGAGAGAGAAACTGCAGGAAAAAGAATGTAAACTGTTTTCTGTTTTATTTTTGACTGTTTATTTGATAGAAGGGATTTTTTTCCTCCTCATCTTTAGTATAAGGTCTATAGCAGTCCTATAAACAGCCTCTCACCAAACAGTTGTCTTGAAGCAATTCTGTGAAAAGGTTCTTAACTCTGCATTGCAGAATAGCTGGGAGGTCTGTGCTGAACTAATAATATTAGAGATTATTCTAGATATTTCCAAGTATGAATTTCGTTTGGCTCTGTATATCAAGAACATGTATAGAATAGGAATATTGGTAGCTTTCTTGAAGGATACCGATGGATTGTCCTCAGTCCAAGAGTTGAGGATGACATGGTGGGAGAGTGACAATGACACTAGATTCCTTCACCGATGATTAAAATAGTAGAGATCTTGGCACACTCCAGTTGGTAGTGCAGGGTTGTTTTCCAAAGCATAGTTTGCAGTGTTGTGTGATGTAATATGACATATGGGGTGAAGACACCGGTTTGCTGTTTGCAGCAGTTTTCCACAGCCCTTTTACTTGTTTGGATCCCTTGTGTGGGACACATGTAACTTCCATGATGACAGAGCATGTGGCTCGTCGCTTGGAGCAGATCACTTCTGTGGAATGCACTACGCTTCCAGGATGGTGATCTGAAAACTTTTTTGATTCCTTTTTTATTTTTGATAGGCCATACAGTAGGCAGCTTTCAGTTTATGCACTCATAAATCCTTGTGCTTGTAATAAAACTACTGAAATGAAGATGTGGTTCAGATAATCCCAGAAGAATTTGGAAGCTTTTCTGGAACTTCCTTTGGCTGTCAGACTGGGGGAGACAGGTGGCTTAGCGTGCACGCGCGCGGGAGGAAGAGAGAGAAAGAGAGGGACGGGGTTTTTAATATGATTCCAGGTATCACCTAGTTCTAGACAGGCTGGGAATGCGGGGAGATTAGCTTTCATCCCGCTATATTGGCACTTCCAGTTCAGGCTCTAAGCACAAATACGGAGGCACAGCAGACAACCAAATTCTTTGAATAGCAGCAAGACAAAAATGGGATTGTTTTTGTGTCTACGTGAACGAGCAGCAAGACTCAGCCTCTGCCTTACAATTTAAAATGTAATAAATTGTGCGAAGTTGGGTATGGCTGTCGTATTACCGCCTGTGTACAGACGGAAATTGAAGTTGCAAAGAGGGAAAGGGACTTGCTAAAGATGATACAGCAGTTCTTCAGCAGAGGCTGGGAATGGGAACCTGATCTCACAAATATGGTTTGGACTCTTAATGTCAAGGTCATTTGGCCCTGTCTGAACAGAAAGAAACTGCAGAAAAGAGAACATAAACTATTTCCCATTTAATTTTGAACTGTTTATTGGACAGAACTGCATTTTTTGCCTTACCATTAATAGAGCAGTGCCACAAAACAGAAAATACTTCAAGATCTGTAAACTGCCTGAAATGGATAAATAATTTGTTGCCTAGTCCCACACTGTATCACTATTTTTTCCTTCTTTTTGGTTTCTTTCAGTGTGAAAAGAGACATTTAAAGCTGGTATCAATGCTTAATTTGTAGACTGTAAAAGCAGGAGATATTTGGGAGGTTACGTCGCTACCGTGTGGGATTGTGTTATTCCCAGTGCAGTTCATTCTTGTATAGAAAACTAAACTCCAAATGTGCAGAAGATATCAGTTCATTGTTTCACTGATGACAATGTTTCGCAGTCATACTAATAGCATGGCATTTAGCCTGCATGGACCAGAGCTGCAGAGCAGAGGTGCCTCACCTGTTTTAATTCCTCTTCATGCCTCTGGGGAGCAAATTCACAGGTAGAGAGGTTGGACATAGCAGAAAGGGCTTCCACTCGCCTCTTCTCTTGTTCCAACTCAGGTCTGGATTTCTGCCCCTCTTGACTCAAACAAGGCAAGATCACAGCTGGGAAAGGTTAGTTCTCAAGTGAGAATTTCAACAAAGCTTAGCAAAAGTTTCTGTCAGAAGTGTTTTCTAATGACAGCAGTTAGACTCCTCTTTCTCCTGGCATGTATCTAGCTTTTTAGCCAGGCTGTGTTTCCTTCCTTATTTTCATCTAACATCTCCATTTCTTAAATAATTACAGAACTTTTACTGACTTGATTTGTACTAGCTACTTTGAAAGCTGCATAATACAGCTGCAATTTACACCTGCAAACCTCAGAATAAATAATGATGTTGTGTCTCCGAACAGTTTCACTCACGTGATAACGTAGTCTTAAGTTAATTTAAGTAGCCAAGGTGCTGAAGAAAAGAAGTTGGTTTTGATCGGCCCGACTAAACTAATTTTTCTTTGCATCTCTTTGCATATTAACTGTTTAATGGTCCTCTGCAAATTGAAGCACTGAAGTAGGAAAAAGAAATAGAGAAACCAAGAAAAGAATGCTTTAGTTGAGAAATTAAAGGAAAATGTTTTCAAAATAGAAAGTATATGTTTTTAGCCAATTGCAATAAAACATTTCTGTTGTAGTTACTATGGTGGGCATTAAGACAACTTTCTACGTGATTAAGACTACATAACTGTCTATTAAGTGTAGGTGTCCTCCATTTTCAAATTATATGAATACTACCACAACTTGGTATAAATATTTAACCTTTTCTATTGGCTTTCTGAGACCTTTATTGTGGAGCTGACACCATTTGCTAGTATGGAGGAGGTGAAAACATCTTGGAAGAGAGGCAGCATAGAAGATTAGAGAAGGAGGACTATCAAATTCAATTATTTTTCCCTTGGAACGTTCTTAGCTTCTTTTTGTTTCACAAGATAATACTATCTGTATCAAAGCTTCTCCATAAGCTTAGTATTTCTTTGCAAGGTATGCCACCACTTTTGTCCATTTTGGAGAGTTTGCTTGGCAGTATTCTCACAGAATATGTCAAGTCTTCCATTATTAGATACTGTACCAATAGGTTTTTCCAGCAATATATAGTGGGAGCTGTTGCCTGGGTCCATGGTTTTAAGATTGCTTTTTATTTTTCCTACAAAGAGCAACAAGAAGTGTAGCTTCTCATGACTACCTTAAATCTTCTGAATGGACCGAATCCCAATACACATGTCTATAAGTTCTGTTCAAGGTCTGTCTCTAACAATTTTTTATTGCTTTCAAGATGGGTTTTCAAAATATTTTTACCATCTAGTATTCCCATATTGTATGTATGAAGGAAAAACAGACTGTTTTGCATTTCATATAGACATCTGGGGCAATATTATGTATTTTGTGAGATAACGATGGGGAAATACATGCTCTGCGAACTAGACAGTACTGAATCCTGTGTGATAGTTAGTTTGGGAGCAAGTATTTATCATCTGCATGATGTCCTCTCAGTCTTACGCTGTTATTTCATATTTACAGTCTAGACTAAATAACTTAATAGTTTTTATGCAGTTTGTCTTTTAAAAACAGCCATGAATCATATATTCTAGACATAATCTTGATCATGAAAACTTCAGCCTTTGCATTATACTTTCTAATGAAGCTAGCCTAGTTTGTTTCTTGTCTGGGAATATTATAAATAACATAAGCAAACAGTATACATTTATATTGAACATCCCCCTTTCTCCTTCCCTTGCCTTTCCCCTTCCTCCCAGTAAGAAATCATCTATTTACTGCAGTTTCTTGCAATCAAGATATGAAAGTATTTTTACTTTCCTTCTGATTAAGATACTTTTCTGAGATCTGACTTTTTTTTTTTTTTTACTCAATAGTTTGTCTCTTCTGTGATCAATTAGTAAGTACAGTTTTAATTACCAGGTGATATTTCATGGGTGCCAGAGTTTTGGAGGGAAAGTCTTGTAGTTGCTATAATGAGAATTATTTTGCCATTTTATGATCCAGTCATAATTGCCTCTTAATGCTTCATCCCACAGAGGACCTGATACACACGACCCTAAATTATTGTTTGAAATATGCTACCACTGGGTTTTCCATCCTGTTCCCTCTCCTTTGACGTGTTCTAGGTTACTGTGTTTTATTCTTGCCCATTGGAATCTTTCTGAAAAATTTCTTCTCACTTTTTGGCTTCGTTTGTTTGCTTTGACAAGAGAGTGGCAAGAAGTTAATTTTAAAGTTTCTGGATTTTACTGCACAGGGTTCTAACGGATGGCTTAATGTTTCATTTCAGTTATTCTTCACTATAAGCAGTGAACTACTGCTTAAATATTTCATTTTGTTATCGACTACATTCAGCAAGTGTTCACTCTTTTTAAGTGTTTCATGGACCCAAGATTAGAGTACTGTAAAATACATCTGCTGGGGGTTTTTTGCTCAACTATTGCTTACATCCTTTTAAGAACAATTTCTGTGCTCATTGTTATTATTTCATAATTTTATTCAGTATCTCTGAATTTTAATGAAAATCATTTGGTAACCAAATCAAATCATGGAGATAATAAGGGCAATTTTTATCTTGTTCTCCCATACAATTACTTTTGTTTAGTTTTTCAGCTTTTTTCCCCTCAAGGAAAAGCCAGAGGATTTTTATAGATAATTTTGATCCTCATTTGAAAATGTCTCCCAAAACAATTTCTCCAAAATATGAAGCACTTAGCATTGATAGCTGAACTGTTACAGTTTTCTTCTTCATACTCTAGGTGTGCTGTTCCATACAGAAAAATCCTCTTTTATATTAACCAAAGAGCTTATTTCTTTTATAAAGCCTTTTGGGTGCTGTTTCACCCGTGTAAGAATTATTATGTACAATCCTCAATAGCAACATTTTAGACTCTCTCATTTACATTAAAGAAGGAGGTTTATAAGACTCTGGATTTAAAAAAAAATAATCCATGTTTGATTTAAGTTTTAAAATTGGATCTTTGTGACAAATTGATGAACAGCAAACCTTCTGTCACCCAAGAGTGAAGTGTTATTACAACCAGGGAGCTCAAACATTTTGCAGCATTTACCAGCATATCCATTTGTTCAAGCATCTTCTCTCTCTTTAACAGCTTCACTGCCGTGCTGAGGTCACCTAGTGCCTCTCGTGTTATATTAGAATCAGGACATTTTGAGATCTGTTTGATACTAGCTCTTGCAGCATAGCAAACCTTCTTGATTTGCTTGTTCGGTAGAGTTTATTTCCTAAAATGCTCTAGGGTTGTGAGCAGCCTTGCTTTTTTAATATCCCATTTTTGTCTTTGTGGTTGGCTGGAGACATTTGTTTGAAACAACTCAAACTCATAACCTCTGTGACTTCTTCCCCTCTTACAGAGTCTTTCTTTGCCAAATAGGTGGGATGTCTGGGATTTTCCTGATGGCAGTGTTTTTGACACAACCTTCAGACTCTTAATCTCTTGGTGAGGGGTCTGGAGCACAAGTCTTATGAGGAGAGGCTGAGGGAGCTGGGGGTGTTCAGTCTGGGGAAGAGGAGG
>JAOXNO010000041.1:23094749-23108183 GCA_028565335.1 Limnodromus scolopaceus | reverse complement strand
TTGGTTTTTTTTTCATTGGTTGGACTAGATGATCTTAAAAGGTCCCTTCCAACCTAGGTGATTCTGTGATTCTGTGATTCTTTAGTGATCTTGCATCTTTATGCAAGTGAGGTACTGGGAGGTCTTCAGACAGCACCCTTCCCACAACTAGAGAAACCAAATGGGACAAGATCAAGAAAAGCAATACAAAACACTAGTATGCATGAGGTTAATATTAAGCCTTACTGTTTACCTGAGAAATTATTGAGCTTTCTTGAATACAGACAATGAAATAATTTTTGTGAATCATTATGTATGATACACTGGTGAAGCTTTATTTAAGTAGAATTTGTGCGCACTGGCAGGGGGAAAAAAGTGTTTCTCAACAGGAAGCGCACTGGAGTTCATTGGTATCTACCATTTTGGAACAAATATCTGGTTAATCATAATTGACAAAGACCATCAAAAGTATCCAGAAGGCTGAAATGAAAATATTTAGCGTTAATCAGTAATCACTGTAGTGGTAATTAAACATGATTCTGTCTTCAAGTGACAGTTAAATGGATATGTGGCAAAAGCTATCCATAAGTTTTCTTTGTATTAGCTTCTCTATGCCACTTTAGGATAGCTTATATGAATGAAGACTTTGCTTTTGCTAACTAAATATGATTTTAAATGAAAACTGCAGGCTGCTTTGTTATGCAGCTGTGGGTTTGTCAGTCAGTTACTTTCAGATTTCTTTGGGAAGTTCAAACATGAAGCACATTAAGCTTTTGGTAGAGACCAAAATCTGGGTAATCGGTTTGGGTAAATCAGCAGAGCTCATTTGACTTCAGATAAAAGTCTTGCTCTCTAGATCTGATTCTCAGTGATGCCCTTGTATTTACGTATTTAAAAACTGGGAGTTTCAGAATCCTACCTTACCATGATAATAGCAATTTTTCCCTGTTAAATGCAAAGCAGTGGAGAATTAGGACCCAGCTTCCAGTTAAATTTGGAAAACGGGAACAGCAGTGGGAGACAGCTTTTAAGTATATTACAAAGTAAAATAACTATAGTGCACTCTTCATTTATTTTTTATCACCTTCCTTGTATGTGTGAATAGTCACACTGAGGCACAACTATATTTAATCCTTGTTTAAGTCAGCTTCTGTCAACATAAGCTGTAGAGCAAGGCCAAGGCAGTAAAACCTCACTAAGGAGCCGAAGCGATGTAGCAATAATTGCATCAACTCCCCGCCTTTTGGCGCAGAAAAACAAGAGCAGTGCTGCAGTACCTGGGACCTGACCAGGGCCAGGGCCACCAAGGAGGGCATTCTTCAGTGGGCTTTCGGTTCAAAAAACAGTGTCCTCACCCAGCAAGGCAGGTAACAAAGCAACCTCTCGCTCTCGTGAGGGCAAAACCCTGTGGTCCAATCCAGTAAACTGGGATACCAATAGGGTGACTCTGGAGTTGTATTTCTGCTGTTCTTACCACAGCAAAGCCTCAAAATGTCAGGAATTGTCAGGCCATCTAGGTATTAGTAATGTTTTCATCTTTGTACACTGCTAAATGAAATAGAGATGTTATGAACTGAAAGTCAGTTAATTCTTGACCCAAATAAGTAAATGATAAATGATACTGGTATGGAAGCAGTGTAATAGATTCTCAATCTGATGTACAGATGTTATGAGATATATAAAGAACCATTGACTGTCTTAAATTTGTGGCTTTGTTCTTCATGTTCTCCTACATGAAATAGCATGGAAAACAACCAGCTGGTGAATAAGAAATTAGCAAAAACTAAATTTCATAGGTCTTAGAGAAACATTTGAATTGCTGGTCTAATACTGCTGCATTTGTACAGAGCGTCTTGCAAAGCCTGACTGATGTCATGAAGTGACATCATAGTGGAACACTATACAATGCTATTTTAAATGTTGTAAAGTCCCACACTAGTAGTGCACTAGCTGAGAAAAAAACCTCAGCACATCCAGTCATTTTTTTCCACATGCTTCCTCTGGAAAATGTCCCTTCAGCTCTGTTTTTGACTCTCTCTCTAGTTTCCTCTTCTCATAGTGAGGATAATGTTTTCCCCAGACCACCATGAGTTGGCAAAAATGCTACTTAGTCTATTAACATAGTTTTGAGGACACAGAATGGTGAATGTTATGCTAACATTACTTCGCATCATCTTACTCTTTCATTTTTCAGATTAGTGAGTTTGTCTATTGCAAGACTCTCCCAAAATGGTTAAAGGCAAGAATTCCTCTGTGCCCTTATGCAATTCTGCCATTGTTTCTGTAAAGGTCAGTACATTAAACAGAAGCTGCAGTGATCTTTACGAAGGCAAGAGAACCTGCCTAAAAATGATGAAAGAGCAGCCACACACAGAGCCTCTGGTAACTCTCTCACCCAGCGAATGAGTTCCTTGACCTCTTGGGATTACTTCAGTATATTTTGCCTTGGAGTGAGGCCTGGTTTTAACCATAAACCAGTTTTGTCAGCGTAGTTACTCAAAACGTAGAAAACTTCAGAGAGACATATCCCAGTGGAAGAAGCAGGGCTACTGAAAACCTTCATAGTGATACACTTATCTGTAAGGGACAAGGATGTCAGTTCTACTCAGCCACTGCTAAGGTTTCATAGCTCAAGGCTTAAAACCACTGAGATCCCCTACTCCTTGTTCATATGGCTCTCCAGATAGACTAGGAGTTCACAGGACTGGATATCTCTGGTCTGCCCTATGAGACTGCTGTGAAACCTGGGACCCTGACATGTTTTCAGGCTTTTCAGGCTATGTCAAGCTCTGGCACAGCTTGCTGCTTCCATACCTAAGAATCTGGGAGCACTGAGGCCACCTGAAGACCAGGAGTCCAGACATCGATTAGTACACATCTGTAGAGCCTAAACTGTTTGCAAGCAACTGTTTGGTGATCAATGAATGATAGTTTTTCAATTTAAATGTTGTTACGTAAAGAAAATTCTGCCCTGCTCAAGGGACAGTCAGTCAGACTGCCAGTGTTAGGAGCCTGAGTTGTCCCAAGCTGGAGACAGTGCCTAGAGCTCATATGTGTTTGGAGCTTCTTTGCTTTCCTGACATCCCGCATTGGCCAGGGCAGGAAAATACAAGTAGGCAGGAGAAGGTCTCCTGAGTCCCATCCTGTCTGCCACATGTCCTGACATTCAGACTCTTGTTTACTGCTTGGTCAGCTTATGTACACTTTTTAGAGAAGATATGAAGACCATCTCTATTCCAGAAGCAAGGGGTACCAAATCTGGAAATCTTCTTCCAAAGAGAACACTAAGATTACCAGACTTCTGAAATTCCAGGATATTGTTTACCACGTCAGACAGGTAACTACTTCTTGCCTCAGTTTACCTCCAGTACAGGTCATCTACCTCTAAGATGGGCGCTAAAGGGAGTATGGATGTAGACTTCAAATGTTACAGTGCAGAGCTGCTATAGAACCAAGGGCTGGGAGCTTCGCCATCTTCAGGGAACTGTCTATAGGTACCAGATGCTCCCCAATACCTGGATTTGAACTTGGCTGGAGACAAAAGTTGCTACTGGTGATTTGCCTTTAAGAGGCAAAAATGCTGTTGAGCTTCTATTGACATGCCTAACTTCTAAGTTTGGAGTAGCTGATTTCAATACAGCTAGAAATCTGAATGGGGATTTCTCCACTTCCATCTAGGATGTGACACTTCACATAAGGATCTGTGAAGTAAAATACCAGAGAGGTCTATAGAAGTATAGAATTGGCCAGAAAGTGTAATTAAAACAGCTTGGCTGAGAAATTTTTCAGAAGAACATTTTTTTTTGGTGAATTTAATAAATTTCAGGAAAATTGAATAAAAGGAAAACTAGTTTTGCATAAGGTCATTTCAGAATTCTGACATTTCACTTAGTACAGGATGTTTTTACTTTAATACTCCTGTTGTTTCCCAAACTTTAACTATGAGTGAACATTTTATGTTACTGCTGCCATGTGCCATGATCTGACAAAAGAGCTGTATTTATTGCAGAAATAATGAATGGAAGTTGCTACTTCGTTATGGTTGAAATATTTTATCTGCTTTCTAGATCAGAGAATCTTCTGTCTGCATCATAACGAAAGTGGTAACAAAAATAGACAGAACTTTGATCTAGAAAAAGTACTTGTTCCAACGAGTAAGAACTTACTGTTCTTACAGATTTTTAAAATGAAGGAGTATCTGTGCTTCTTCAGGAAACTTTTCCTCACATCCTTTAGAATTAAACTGTAAAACAAATATCATCTTTTTCTAGCACAGCATAATGTCAATCAGGCAAAGGTTGAGAAGAATTTTGCGCCAGTGCAAATGCTGCATTTGCAGCTCATCTCAGCGTTTCTGCAGGAGGCTGATAGCAGGGAGATGAAACGCCAGTGTCTTTGCCTGATCGGATGCATGGGACCAAAGCCCGGGCATCCTGCCCTGTGACAACCTGCCTGCTGTTGTGGGAGACCAAGTGTGCTACACTCCTGACTCAAACTGTAGTACCCAGCTCTCCCCAGCCCTGCAGCCGGGTTGTGGAGGGGTAGGGGTTGTTTCTGTTCATGAAAACGCACAGCCTGGTTGACCACTGCATTAGGTGAAAAAGGCTTTCTTCTAAGGCCAGGAGTTGCTTGTCCTGTGCTGCTGGGTTTTGAACACAGCCTGCTGCAATACTGGAAAGAGAGCAAAAGGGCTGGATGGGGTAGGAAGGAGAAAGGGAGGATGGATTTCTGAACTGTCCCCAATTTGGGTAAGAAGCAAATGTTACTTCTGTTTTGATGTGGGAGAAAGTCACTCTTGAAGCACCAGCTAGCTGAAATGCAAACCAAGCCTCTCGTATGATTCTGGGAAAAAGAATAATATTGCTAAGGAGAAACTTATATTTAAAGAGGTTCATGGCTTCTGACAATGGTGGCTATCACAGAATGATTAGGGGATCTTGTGTGGAGCTGAATACGAGACCCAACTAAGCAGAAGAATCATAGAAAGTGCTGATAGAGAAGATATGCACTAGATTAAAAGTAAACACCACTTTTTTTCTGAGCCATTTCTGCCAGCTGCTGGGAGTGGCTCCCTATCCAGGCCAGGAAATATTTCAGTATGTTTTCAACTGCTTCATTTTCTGCCAGCAGGTTAGATCACTTGAGGGCATATATTTGTCTTGGTATATGATCATGCAATGCATTTTCTAGTGATTAGAAACTAGAAGTCGTATCAAGATCACATCTGCTAACCAAGGAAAGAAGATGGCAAGGTTTATACCCGTACCTTTCACCTGCAGAATTATCTCATACAGATCAACATAGAAGAACAATAATGGCAAAGTCTGGAGAGAAGCTCATACCATTGCTGTCACAGGTCTGTGGTTATGCGGAAGATTTCAGCCTCAGCAACCACAAACTGTCACCACCATCCTCTTCACCGTTACACGATATATCTTTCCTGTTGTTCGGATCAGCGTGAGTGAGGTGCTTTTTGCAGAATCACATGTGCGATTTGTAGGTAACAGACTTAATCTATTTATAGATAATACAGTGCATGTCATCTTGAAAATGAGGAGAAAAGCAATACAGACAGTAGCAGGTGTGACAACAATATATTATATTTAGCAATCGCATTCTCTTCTAACATGCTGTTTATTAAATGTCTTCACTGCACACAATTACTTGGGGTTTTTTGCTTGTGCGGTTGTTTATTCCCTGTTTAATTTTGCAAACTTGTTAATAGTTACTTGCGACTTTCTTCAGGGAGCTTGACCCAGTTCATCCTAATGTCCGTAGTCCTAGCTGTATTTAGCTGGGGTTTTTATATCGTTCCACCTTCATTTCCTGCACAGCTGTGCGTGCTTCTTGCAGACCAAAGATCTGTACAGTCCTATCTATTTATTGATTACAAGACTCACACTGCTCGGGAACAGGAAGAAAACCAGCAGAGTCAGTGGCAGGTGGAACACTTTTGCCCAATTACAGTTGAAAAGTCTTTGTCATTAGTTCACTTATACCCACCACAACTCTCTTAGAGCATTCTGGACTGACCTGCCAGTAGAGCTTCCTTGGAAAGTTACCCCGTGCAAGGCTCTGTACTGAATAGGGTGGTCAAGGCTGCATCCAGCATTGCCTGTTTCTCTGAGCTATCTAACCTGTGATAAATACTGCTTTTTTCTGTGTTAACCACCTGACTCCTAAACGTATGAAACCCAGAGCTGCCGATTCATTACTAGAATTGCCTGTGGGACCCATGAGAGAAAGCACAAGTGGTTATTTCAGCAAACTGATCTCTTTTAGATGTCCCTTTCCAAGCAAGGGACCGTATACTTGGTCGTTATTTCTGTTTTGTCATAGACCAGAAACTTGCTATAGAACCCTATAAATCCCAAAGCTCCTCTATGTATAACACTATACACATAAATAATATAGGTAAAAATGTTTCTATCTAGAGGAATGATTATATCTTATAGATACCTGAAGTGTGAGATAGATAGTAATTGTAGGCACTAGATGGTACTAGTAAAGATAAGCTTACAGCTGCATAGTATTCACAGTTAAGGAGTGAATATTCTTCCTGTATTTTCATTTTGTGCTTACATCCTAAAAACAGATAAAGAGGGCCATTTTTTCTTGTAATAGAAATATTTCTTTCTAAACTACAACATGTGACATGACAAGATGACATTTGAGACTTGGTCTATGTCAGAAAGATTCTGAAAGAACAGTTAAGACAACAGCAAGGAGAGATCGTGTTAAAAGCAGCTAACTTCTTTCTGATAAGTAACAAGGAGAGGAGCTCCTGCTGGCTTGTCACTACAAGAAACAAACCCTATGATCTTAAACAGTTTTCTGCATCTGTGTTTCAGCGGTGGCTGACAGAGAAGCAAATCTGGTTTTTATCGTCCTCGTGCAGGCTGCTGTAACGTCACTGTGGCTAACCTCTGATTGTGTCAAGGACAGGATATTCCAGTAACTTCAGGACAGAGAAACATGACAGAGAAAGGCGAGCAACAGCATACTAGAAACAGGGAGAGGGAGGACAAATTAGCTGAAGAAAGTTTTTAGAAGAAAAGTAACTCTTTTTCCTTTTGTGTTATCTTTTGCATGTTCAGAAAGTTTGGTTTTTTGTGAAGCTATGTCCAAACATAGACAGATTATTTTCTCCTCTATGCTCTTTCCAAGAAAAGACTGATAGGCATTTTCTGGCCTATGTATACCTGAAAATAATTGGCATTGCCTTTCAGAGTATAGAAGCCTGTTCCCCATTTATAGATGATGAAATGGAAGTGCAGCAAGTTGTAGGTTGAAATTTTTGAAACTTCTTAAATATCCACTCACTAAACATCACTGATGAATGTTTGCAGCTTATTGACTCAGTTTATAGTTGCGTCTGTTCTACACTTTTGCTGATATGGCCCACCATCAGGCAGAGAATCTCTTCCCCTTTACATGAACTCTATTTCAGAAGACTCAAGTCATGGCAGAAAGATTTTATGCCCATTATCAAATCAGTGATATGTGTGAGAAGATGATGCACAAATTGCCAAGAGCCCAAACCTTTTAACAATTCAAGATGACTAGGAAACCTATGATCCTGAAAGTAGCAAATTTTTGGGGCAAGCAAAGTTGGCCAAGTCTTAGAAATACAGATATATTTTATTCAGACAGTGAAAGGCACCATTTTCAGATATTTCAGGCAAGCTGGAATTTCTGTTGAGAAAAGAGGCTGCAAATACCAACACATGGGATTTCTGAAATGAAGTATGATCCCTGGCAGCTGCTGGCTGAAATTGGGATGGTGCTCATTGGGCTCAGTGCTGCCCACCTCCTGAACAGCAGCTGTGACTTTCATGATCGTGTTAATTTTGCTCAGTGTCTGCTCCCTTCCCTGGTCTGGATCGCTGGGATGGGTCTGCCCTCTGGGCTGCCCTATGGTTTCAGAGTTTCTAGGCCCCTGAGCCAGCTGGATCCCTTGCTTGCAAGGGCTGGATGCCTGGTGGTCCTCTGGAATCCCGCCCCATGATTCATCAACGATGCGAATCCTTGTGCTGATACCAGCCTGCTCTGATGAAGCCATGCCTTGTTGGAAAGTTCACAACCAGCTTTGACTGGTACGATGATTAATCGATACTCCCAGAGACACTGATGCACAGATATATCATTATCTGTAGTTCCCTTGCTGTATAATTACCAGACATAATTCAATATTTCTCTCATGAACAAAGCATTTACCAGTTATGCTCCACCTGCCCCTTTGGCAGCATCCGCAGCACAGAATAGCTGAGTTGGCCTGCCAGCCCCTTCCAGCCTTCCTCCTCAAGCCCTGGCACACAGTTGCAAGGCAGAAGCGATCTAATGCCCATTACTCAATTTTCTTCACACAGTTCATCCTTATGTCAGCTTGTCCTTTCCCCGTATCCATATCTCTATCCTTGGCTGCCTGTGCCCACTGCCTTCTGTCCCTTCAGTCAGATGGCACTACTGTATTTCCCACTGCTGGTTATGTTCACTTTTCTTCTCATCTCATTATCTCTTCCTTTGGTTTACTGGATTTTCTCGACTTTCTCTTGCCTTCAAACCTCATTTTCTGTATTGCCTATCATTGGGGAGCCACAGCTTCCTCTTCCCTTTCCTTCTTCGGAACCTGCCAGCCACAGTCTTTTCACATCCTATCCCTTCCTCTCCTGCTTTCCAATAAATTGCTCTCTTCTCCTGATTTCCCAGTTCTCTTTCTATTAAACACTGTCTCAATATATCTTACCTCCTCTTTCACCGTTTTTCCTGAAGCCATGACAAAGTCAGCTTTCTCCTTGTCTTGCCTCATTCATCTCCTTTCCACTCAATAACCACAGCTCTTCTTCCTCTGGGATTTGTTCCACCCAATTTGTCTTATTTCTTAAGGCTTATTTGATTCAGCTATGTGTATGTTTATGTGAGCATCTAAATCTAATGACCCATTTTTGAACCCATTGGTAAGCTGAAACCTCAGTGATAACAGAGTGAAGGTTTTAAAAATACCAAGTTCCTGCAGTTTTCATGAAGATTGATGACTAGGTGAAGAGGACAGATCTGCACTTGCTTTTACCACTGAAAAGGCAGCATGTGCTCCCTCCAGTGAATGCACAATTATTAATTATTATTAATGCTCAACACCAGGAAAAACTTCGGTCAGAGTTCACACTTTCCTGGACAACAGAAAATGAAGTCGCAAGACACAAATTTATAAGAAACCAGACTTCAGGAATTCTGTTGCTCATAGAACTGATAATTTTTCACTCTGGCATGATCTAATACTGAACATTTCATTATTTAACTTTGACATCTATCTTTCTTCTTTATTTCAAATTTACTTTTATCTTGGTTGACTTCCTTAATCAAAATGTCTCATCTAAATTTTTAGTCACTCAGGTTTCTGGTTTGACCTCCATTTGGGAACCCACTCTTTCTGCCTCTTGACTTCATCTTCCTCAAGGTATCACTCTTCACGTCTCCATGTTCTCCTTTATACAATGTCTCCTCCCTTAATGTTTCTGCCTTTTCTCTTGTTTTCTGTCTGAGCACTCTTCTCATGAATGTCAGTTCTTTAGTTTTGTAGCCGCTGGTGACTGTTATCTGAGCGCTCTCCTTATAATCTAGTCCTTGGTAATTGAGAAAATTGCCTTTTCAATGCAGAACTAAAAAAAAAAAAAGAAAGAAGAACCAATTTTTTTTTTCTAGAAGGAAGAATATGGTATCTTTCTGAAATTTCATAAACCTAATTCATAGCCACAGTGAAAATTCAGCTGCCCTTTTATCAACCTTGATAAATTTTCATATAAATGTTCACATTTCTGTCATATACACAAGAAATCTTTCTCTTGTTGCAGGTTGAGATGAAAATTTATTTCTGAGCCCTGTGAAGTTATTCTGCATTAAAGTTCATGCAATGAAAAGGCTGTATGGCTTACAAGTCACACAAATCTTATTTTGCTTATTTTATTCTCAATGACCTTCCATTAGTAGCTAATATTTAAAAAAATTAGTGGGCAATGATGTTGGGACCTTCTCAATAGAAGAATATCCACACTTGGCATGGAAATACTTCTACTAAAAAAAATAACAAGAACAGAAATAAAAAAAAAAAGGAGGATAAATTGTTCTTTCACCCTAGACTTTCAGCTGAATTGTTTCAGAAATACCAACAATGAATTAAAGTCAGCATTTCAGAAGTAAGATCCTAAATCACATACTTGCAGAGAGAATTTCTAACAGCCCTAAATAAAAATACAACTGATGCGGGAAATCAAGGATAGAAGTCTTTTATAATTGAGTGGCAGATAATGAGAGGCAGCAGAGAAGAAAAGTGCACTCTAGTGGGCAGGATTATGAGGGATGCTCCTCATTTTCAACCTAGGAGCATACAGAGCCATCTCTCCAGCAGAGTTTTCAATCACTCTATTTCATAAATCCCAGAGACCACACAACACAACTGCCTGCATAGGAGTGAAGTTAAGATCCTGTACTAAGTGAGAATTTGACTTTGCCCTGAGCAATTTCTGCCAAAAATTTGGTTAGTAATTTTCGGGCTGCGAAGTATTACAGGTAGATATAGCACTACAACAGTCAGCTTCACCTCCACAACCAGTAACAGCTCGTGAGTGACAGTAGGTACACCTCCCAGTTTCAGACCTAAATCGAGCAAAAAGAAATCAAGTAAATGGGAATAAGGAAATTACAGCTTCCTTGAGTACTATCGGGTCAGATCATGGCTCCTACAGTAACATGAGATAAATGGGCACATCACACTTGACAGGCAACAACTTCAGTTCTGACCAACAGGTGGAGGGTTTTGAAATACTATCTTCATTACCTGGATTTTAGTCTTCATGACATGCCTAGGCTAGAACAAGAAAGCTTCTCAAAAAATGTTATTTAACATATGTGACAAAATGAATTGTGCACATAGAAGTTTATGCTTCAAATTTGTAATTGCTGGCTGCCTTGTAGTATACTCCTGTTCATGTAATTTCCATCAAACTTCAGTGTTTTGGTCGCATAGTTATTTGCTGCTTCTTCTGCATTGCTTGTAGGGAACTATGAAATTATCAGTCTACGACAAAATACCTTATGGAAGTGGCTTGCAGTTGAGGCTAATAGTAATGGTCATATAATTGCACTGAAGTCTAGAGAGATACCTGTTTTGTCAATCAGAATCTTCCAAATACGACCGTCTCAAGTGAAATCCACCAGACGCTGCAGACAGCCTGCATCAACTACTGGGAGAAAAGTGTAACTTTATTCATATCATCCCAATAGCATTGATTTTGTACCTCATTTATCACAATGTACATTATTTCCTCCAGACCATTTCAGTGAAAACACTTCAGAAGCACACTTGGCCTATCACCTTAAATTCTTAGGTCTGGCCAAACCCTCTATTACCTCTGGATTAAATGTCAAACCTTCCCTCACTTCATTTATTTTGCTTTTCTTCAGTTGTCTGTTTGTTGTTGATTCCAATTTGCTAACATTTCTTTTTAAATATGTGGGATTTTATTCAATACAAGATCTCCAGGAAATCAAGTGAAATGCAACCACTTAGGTGGAGTATTTTCCCCCAGATCTTCAGTAGCAGAAAATAAAAGCAGTGTAAAACTCCACCATTATCTCATTAAAATCTGTTTCTGCTTTCAGCTTATAACCTCACTAAATTAGCATTAGAGGAGCAGAACTTTATGTTAAATTCATTGCAGAGTTGTGCCAGCAGGACTAGTTGCATTTTAGTGGTCCCTCATTGCCTGTTTGCACAGAATTATAGCAAAACCCTGAACAGTAAATTAGAATGGAACACAACCTTTTTATGTTTAACCTAGAGTAGTTGAAAGCTTAAGGTTCTGTAGAACTCCATTATTATTGCATAAAGCATGTTTTCCAGATTTAAAATTCGGAATGATTGATTAATTAAAAACACTTGCAATAATTAACGTGCATGCTAGAGGAAGCCAGAAATTATTTATGCAAAATTGCTTATGGTTTATTTTAGTGTACATACAAGAAAACTTGATATACTGACTCTCTTCCAGGACTTCCGACTCCACAAACTAATACTGTCTGGGTGCCTGATTTTAAATTATTCCCTGCAGTAGTTTTTTCTCTTAGGGGCAGCTCTGTCTCTTCAAGTAGAGTTCTGCCTTGTGTGTATTTAAACTCTCCTATTTGTGACCCAGAAGTTTGTGATGATGTTCTCTTGCTTACCGCCTCTATCTTATTTTGGCAATGAGCCCTTCTTTGTCTTTTCAGGCGTATTAATATATTAATATAGGATAATACATAAAGAAACTGTGGGAAACATAATCTTTGTCTAATCGCTATTGCAACAAACTACAGCATAACCCAGGAGGTTGAAAGATGTTGCCAAATGTGGTGAATTCAACGGCACTTAACAGTATTTCAGCCACAGCGTTTTGCCCTCGTCTCTTTGCATGCAATGTACTTCTTTCACAATAAAGGCTCTCTGGGCCATAATCCTACAAAGGGCCATAATAAGATGAAGGGTCTCTACGTAATTTGGGACTACAAATTGCTAAAAGGATATATAAAAAAGTCAGGTTTATACGCTACATCCCTGTCAGCTCCTGTTTTATCTGACAGCCCAAGGAAGAACAAGGGTTATTGGGTAACAAGCCCTTTTAAACAGTAAGGATGTAGTGCTAATTTGCACACAGTCTTTTAACAAAATCTGCCTGTAAAACTGGTTTTATTTGACAGCTAACCTGCAAATGGATTCTGACTGGAAGGTACAATGACTGAAGGGGCTTTAATTTTTTTATAATTATCAATAAGATTATTGTCCATATCAGCTTGTACCAGAAGGTGGCCAAAGATTTTAATTCACCATTTATTTTCTTCTTGCTTGTGTCTGGACTGCTCAGGAACACAGGATTGTCTGGGGACCAGGCAGATCACTGAATCTGCTTCAGTATCATCACAGCGTCTCTTTGTGTAATCCCCATTTTGAGCTGATGAGTTGATTTTGATGATGCCTGCAAGAGACACCGCAGAGTCGGTGGGAGATCTGTTTGTTCAGAATGCGTATGTGTCCGAGCACATGTGCTGTGTTCAGGTCTGTCTCATAAAACTGGCAGGAGGCAGATCCTGGGTCTGCAGTTCCCCTGAAAACTCACCCAGAGTTGCAGAGAGAAGGTCACCCACAAAGACAGACTTTGTGGATGTTGTCTTTCCACCTGTTCCCGAGTGATGTAAATTCAATGTGGCGCTGTTGCTAGATGTTCTTGTTATTCCTCTCCCCTGGATTACTAATCATAGAATCATAGAATCATCTGGGCCAGAAGGGACCTCCAAAGGTCATCTAGTCCGACCCCCCCGCAGTCAGCAGGGACACCCCCAACTAGAGCAGGTTGCCCAGGGCCTCGTCAAGCCTCACCTTGAATGTCTCCAGGGAAGGGGCCTCAACTACCTCCCTGGGCAACC
>JAOXNO010000041.1:23038532-23054886 GCA_028565335.1 Limnodromus scolopaceus | reverse complement strand
TGGGGGATATGGTGTAGGGGAGAACTTTGTAGAGTAGGGTAGATGGTTGGACTCCATGATCCCAAGGGTCTCTTCCAGCCTAGACGATTCTATGATTCTATGAAAAGTGACCATCATTCTAGACTCTGCTCTAACAGATTCACTGTAGGGCTGGCTCTTGGAACAGTTGGACTCCATATTCAGCTTTGCTTGGCCTCCTGACTCACCTTCAACTGATAGTTTCACCTCTCCTTTTTTGTGAAACAGGTAGTGTAACTGATGTGATGAGAGGTACAATAAAAGAACTAGTTTAGCTTTCCTGAAAAAATGAAACTCTAATGTTACTTTTTATACATGGGGTAGCAGTGTTGTATTTTTTTTGTTTGGATTTGAGTCCTTTTTCACAGGAAAAGTTGTATACTTTTTATTGAGTGCCACCTTAGCCTATTTTCATTTCCATTTGAGATTGATAGTTCGGGTATAATTCAGCTATTTCACTCTTTCTGCCAGGCATTCCATTTTTGGAGGTTCATGGGCTCCGACCTTGTAGGTGCTGATTATTTTAAATAATTTATTACATGAAAAAGAAAATACACAATTCAGGTTTGGATTTTTTTATCACTGTTGCTGCTTTTGAGATTTTGAGAGTTGCGAGTTCACCTTGTTTGTTTAATAGTACAACTGCTCTAGATTCTCTTTGAAATATAAAATCACTTAATTTTCATTCAAAAATAAGACTAGTTTGGCAGAATTCTCATTGCAGTAAAAGGCAATTATCTGAAGCATTTATCATCTTCACTCCTATTCCTGGTATTTTTGTTGCTTTACTTGGTTTCCTATTTATTTTTCTTCCCCAGTTTTATCCCTTTCCTTGAATTCAGGATCCCAAATTAGCTTTTTCAACATCCAATTTATTGCTGTTTCAGGGTCTGATTTGTGCAGCTTTTGATTGCTTTTCTGTTAGATGGCCAAGAATCAACACTTAGTTCAGTAGTGTACAGCCATTCTGAATTAGTGAGACCTGTTATAAAATGATGTAGTGAGTCCATGCCTTCATAACCCAAAAGTAAGATTTAGTTTAAAACAATGTACTGTGTTATATATGGTCTACTATGTATGGTATGTAAAAACATAAATAAGCAAGTGGTACAAACCAACTTAATTTGCTTATATCTGTTTTAAAGGTAGATCCTATTCTTTTCATGTGGCAACTATTTCAGTTTGAGGAGTTTACTATTTTAAATTTTTGGCATCTGGTATTCACATCTTGATCCTATAGTTTTTGTCTGTTGTTTGGTGGTTTTTTTTTTTCCTAACGCCTGGCTATATATATCCCAAGAATGCATCCACTGCTTTTTTCCCCTCTCACTTTCTTGACTTGTTTTCACAGATGCCTTGAGAGTCTATACTTAACCTTTGTTGGGTTTTTTTGGCAATAAAGCAGACAGAGTTTCTATTTTTTGGACCTCATTATAAACAGAGATTGTTCATATGTATAAATTTCTGTTTTCATGAGATTTTTGCTACAGCTCATCTAATCACAAATCCTAAAAAATTCTAAGCAATATTTTTAATAAGAGTGTTTGCATGCATCTCTTGAATGCAGCATATAATAGTCAAAGGATGAAAACATGGATAAAGATAAAAAAAAGATAAAGCCTAATGATCTTATTTTCCTTTTCTACTTTCAGATAATTACCTAGGCTTCAAAATGAAAGTGAGGAAGAAGAGTCACCAGAAGTATTAGTTTGCACAGCAATTATTGCTGGTAAGTAAGTACTTCTCTTCCTCTGTGATGTTGCCTCCACTGGGACAAAAAGTATATGTAAAGAAACTAGATGAATGCCCGTGCTACTTAAAACTGCCCTTCTTAAGGATTTTGTAAATCCTTGCAGCTGGAAAAAGCAAACTTTGAAAAAGAGAGGTCACGTCCTTTGCTTTTATGTCAGATCACTGACAAAATCGGGTCAATCAGACGCCCACTTCACCTTTCTTTTCTCCTTACACCCATTTCTCTCCTTTCTCCTTTTTGCCTCTCACCTCTAAAAAGAGGAATTCTTTGATAGATTCATTATGTATACTCTGTCTCATGTACAAAGCCCTTATTCTTTGGCAGTATTTTTGGGCTCTTTCATCTATCTTGTGGATATTTCATGAGAAAAATCTTAGCAGATATCAGCAGAAAATTTATAACAGCCTTACTCCACCCCATGTGAAATATCTGTGTACTCCGAGCCTTGGAAATGAATGAAAAGTACATATCAAGAACTTGCATGACTTGTCCAAATCTCACTTCTTATCAGAATTGGCTGGTCCCTTGTACATGATCTTACATAATGCAGCAGTTTGTCTATATCTTAGTTTACAGTTTAGTAAACTAGGAATGGTTTTGATTTAAGTGTGAGCCTGGATGCATGCATATAAGCTTGCTTATACTTAGTTTTGATGCTTCATTTTGTACTGTGTTCACGCTACCTTGACTTGTCTGTAAACTGTGGCGATGGTTGCATTCTCACATGTAAAAACATTCCCATTTTAGTCTTCTCCTTCTTTTTCACATCGTATTTCATACTTGGTTTAATCCATTCCATCTATGAACTGTGGTTTTGTAGTTTATTAAAAAAGAAAGATCAATTGGGTATTTTTTATTACATTCTAAAACACTTTCTTATCCTTTCTTAAACATACTGTAGTTAGATTTATCTGTGATAGGCCTTTGAAGATAAACTAATCTCTGCAGAAGGCCTTTATATTTTGAGTTTTAAGGTTTATCGTAGGGGAACCTGGATAGATATTCTTTATTTCTACATATCTAAATAGTTAAGCATGATTCCTGGTGAAAAAGGAAAATGGCTTTTCAGAAGTGTATGTTGCTGATATAGTCCTGTCCTTTTTATCACAATTAAAGCTGGACCATCCCTCTGAGTTTCTGGAGTATCTGCTGTCTTTCCTGCTTACTGCTTTCTCCCTCACATGACGATCAGCAAAGTCTGTTTCGTGTTCTAACGTTTGGCTTCAGCTCACTGTTTTATTCTGGTAGTCATTTAGCCTGAATTCTTGTTTGAAAGATGGCTTATTGCTTGGCTGGCTTTCTGAGATATATTCTTTATTAAAAGTGTTCTGTGTAAGTCAGTTCTGATGCAGCAGCACAAACAAGAGTCTTTCGTCTTTTTCCTTCTCAAGAAGAGAGGTTACTAACGGATCCATTGACTTGCATGTTTACTGCAGTGAAAAATGATACCAGGCTGAGAGGCACCAGAGAAGCTGGAAGATTGGATTAGAATTTAACATGAACAAACAAATTAGAATGATCTGATAAAAATGGGATAGAAGCCATTAAGGGCTAGCTTAAAATACTGCTTTTAAATTCAAGAAAAATCGAATAGGCAAATACAGAATAAGGAATGGATGAGAATTTTGAAAAAAAAAAAAGGATTGAGGGTCAAGAGCTATCTGTAAGTCAACAGCATCATGCACAAAAAAAAAAGGTTCTGAAAATGTAACATCGTACCAGGATAAATGCATGGAAGCACTGTCATGAAACACTGTTAATCCCTCTCCTCAACTTAGGGTAGAAATAGAGTTAGTTAGAGCTAGTTAACTAGCTCATTGTGTCCTGTTTTGAGCCATGCACTTAATACATGCAAACAAATCAAAATTACTTTCTCAAGTTGGAGAGTCCATGGATCCATGACTTATGAGGAGAGGTTGAAAAAATTGAGGCTGATTTAATACAGAGAGTAAGTGCTGCTGTTCTAGGTCTCTGGAATACCACAAAACCGACCAAGCTGACGTTTTTACCAGTGGAGATTAATGCCATGTGGCTTGTGAAGCACTGCAGTAGACTGGGAAGAGCATATGTCTGTCTTTGGAAGTTCATAAGAAGTCAATGATCTTAAAGGTCCCTTCCAACCTAGACAGTTTTAACATTCTAAGTAGTAAGACGTGAGCATAGGTGATCTCATCTTCGAGGAGAGGGTTGGTCTAATAACCTTCTGATAACATTATTACATTCTATGATTTAATGTCTAGTTCCTTGCTGTGTTACAGGTTTTGTTTTTTGGTTTTTTTTTCCTTTCTTTTTCTTAATTTGTTGTCTCTCCTGTGGGTGGAGCATGAGGAGAACAACTTTTTTCAAAAGATGCCCAGAAGCAGCATAGAATCTCTTTCTGGATATTAGAATAAGTTTTTAAATTTATTTTTTAGCTGAGGTATTTTATTCCAATGGACCAAGTAACTTTTGATCTTGAATGCATCTAATTTTAAAGTTAAGTGTTCCAAATATAAAGCATTGACTGTAAATTTGGCAGAATTAGAGATAGTAATCTGGTGGATATTATTTGGCTATAAACTAGTAATATTTTTATAGTGCCTGAAAAATCAAATTTCAAATACCATTGGTAATCTATACAATTTTAAATGTCTGAGATTAGACTGATACACTAAACTAAACCTAAGTGTTGACAAGTTGCTTAAGGAGAAAAGATCAGAGGAAATAGCCAGACAAGAAGTCTATTTTGTCTTGAATATGTTTTCTGCTTCACAAGTTCCTGCAGTTAAATAGACAAAGAAGTTGGGTTTTTAACTTTTTTAGTATGAAATACAGAGAGTTGGTATAGACAGCTCTTATGAAAGTAGCTGTGAGTTACGAAATTTTTATCTGATATTATAATTTTAGATAAAATGATAGACCAGGGGTGTTAGTCTTGCCCGCTTTCTGTTATTTATTCGAAGAAATTGTAGTTGTCATGGAGAGAAGAAAGGATGTGGATAAATGATAAGGCTATGTCTACAATATAGAAATATTCTGCAGTTGTTCTGGCTTTGCTGATTTTGTTTTTTAATGATGTAATCATACTACACTGATAATTCAGTACTTCTTTAGTCCGTCTATGTTTGGATTATGTTAAATGGTGGCTAATAAATGTTTCAGAAATTAGTGGAACCCGTTAGCATGGGAAAATCTTCATTTGATTGTTTCTGTGCTTCAGTCTTGGGATGTTTTTGATGACCTCTTTTGATTTTAAACAAATGTTGGAAAAACCCAAGGAATGAGAAGAATTGGATGCCTTGCCAGTATGTAGAAAAAAAACAATCAGGACATAGGTTAGTTATAGGGTGAGTCATTTGAACTTGATCCTAATGATACTGTCTTTTAATCAGATTGACTTTTCCTAAAGATATTTGTTATAACTCATGGTTAACTGTATTAAAATTAGTTAATGAATCATACGTATGTTTCTTAATCACTTACCCTCTCTCTCAGGTAAGGCCGCTAAATGCCTGGGAAGTTACCCTGTGCAGTGTCCTGGACAAGGGGGTAAAGAATCTCCTACAGGCCAGCTGTATTGTTGGACGACTCCCCAGTTTTCTCTCCAAAGCTTATGGTTTATATTTCCTGATTCAATGGATGCTCAGGGTTATGCCTGAGTGGATTACACTGTCTCGAATATTTATCTCTGGTGGTGTGATAGCCCCTTAGTTTGTGTTGTTAGTTTTGTGATGTCTAGCACACAAAGTCACTGAATAGTGGTGGGATGGGACTCGGGGCATTTTGTATATTAAGGGACTATTCAAGGCTCCCTCGGCTTTTGAGCGAGATGAAGCTGAATTGAATGACAACTCCCCACATGTCACCTTTTGTGGTCCAAAATTGGTTTGGCTGGATGATCCCATTCAAGGACCCCAGAGCTGGACACAGTGCTCCAGGTGGGGTCTCCCCAGAGCGGAGCAGAGGGGCAGAATCCCCCCCCCGCCCAGCTGGCCACGCTGCTTTTGATGCAGCCCAGGATGGGGTTGGCTTTCTGGGCTGTGAGTGCACATTGCCGGCTCATGTTGAGCTTCTTATCTACCAACACCCCCAAGTAATTCTCCTCAGGGCTGCTCTCAATCCGTTCTCCAATGGATTTGTACCGTTCTCCAAATATGAACGGTACAAAAAACATTTCTTGGTGGTGGTTTGTTTGGGTTTTTTTTTTTTTTCTTCTTGTTGTGCTGTTTCAGAAAAGTTTTGAGCATATGCCTTTTCTATGCCATACAATCATGAAATCATTTAGGTTGGAAAAGACCCTTATGACCATTGAGTCCAGCCGTTAACTTAACACTGCCAAAACCACCACTAAACCGTGTCCCTAAACACCACGTCTACACGTCTTTTAAATACTTCCAGGGATGGTGACTCAACCACTTTCCTATTCCAATGCTTGATAACCCTTTCAGTGTAAAAATTTTTCCTAATACCCAGTCTAAACCTTCCCTGGTGCAACTTGAGGCCATTTCCTCTTGTCCTGTCGCTTGTTACTTGGGAGAAGAGACCGAACCCCACCTCCCTACACCCTCCTTTCAGGTCATTGTAGAGAGCGTTAAGGTCTGCCCGGAGTCTCCCTTTCTCCAGGCTGAACAACCCCACCTTCCTCAGTCACTCCTCATAAGGCTTGTTCTCTAGACCCTTCACCAGTTTCGTTGCTCTTCTTTGGATGGGCTTCATCACCTCAATGTCTTTCTTGTAGTGAGGGGCCCCAAACTGGACACAGTATTTGAGGTGTGGTCTCACCAGTGCTAAGTCCAGCTATGATTGCCTTCAGTGTCATACAGCAGCCATAATCATTACTGCCTTTAAAATTTTGGCCATTTTTGGTGCACTGTTTCTACATTTGTATCTTCAGCTACTCCAGCACTTTATCCTGTAGCCTTTTTGTATCCGTAAGATGAATGGTATACACTTCTCTTGAGGATGGTGACAAACCTCTCCTGAGACAAACTGATCTAATTTGGAGAGATCCTCATAGAAGACATGTAACGGTAGTTTAGTTGAGGTATCAGGTACATGAAAGACTGACTTTGATTAGGAGAAGGGAAGACATAGCTTAGGAAATGATTTTCTGAGCTTCTCTGGTGGTAAAAAGGCTACTTGGCAAGCAGAGATGGGAGGCACGATGTATTAGAGGCAGGGAAGCAAGACTGTTTAGTCGATTGTTCACATTAGATGGAAGAAAGGGAAGAAGGATTTGCCATTGGCTTTGCAGATGGAACTGAGACCTCATTTTATTGCTCAAGGAACAAACATGTTACAGAATAGTACACAGGAATCCCAGTTCACTTCTCCATCCCATACCCCTCTCTGCCAGCAGGTTACCAACATACCCTTAACCAAAGTCAGCGTATTACTGGTAACATGTTTGTCACAAATACTATGTAAAATACAATGTGTAACAGGAATATTAAATTCTGTGAAATCCATCCTTGTCTCAAGGTAGTACTAGCTGCTTCTCGGCCAATCCAGTGCATATCGAAGGGGTCATGTTGCATCTTCTTGTGCAGTAGTTGTATCACTCCTTTCTCCTCTTTAGACACCCCGTAGAATTTCACTTGTCAGGCTAGAGGTAGAATCCTTCAGAATGAATATTGGCATTGCAATTCTACTACTGAATATGTGCCTTTCCAGGAAAAATGCTGATGTTTTCACAAAGTCCTATTTTTAAAAGATTGCTTTTTGCACCTTTCTGCCCATGTTAATATTGATGCTATCCTTTTTTAAACCATAGAAAAGTACTACTTTCCCTTCTGTGCTTAAGATTGGCTTAGAAAGACAGAACTGCTTTATATCTGTTTCCTCTTGATGGATCACAGTTTAGAAATTCCATTGTCTTAAAGTGTTCTTTTTCCTGCATGTTACAATTGCAGTGCTATGCAGGAGGTCATGTTTTCAGTGGCTTTTTAGATGTGATGATAGCTATTTACTTTATATTTCCCTTCAAATAGATGGTCTGATGGCTGACAGTACTTTGGGATTGAAAACTTCCAGAGGTCAATCATTCCATTTTGCCCCATTGTCAAATGACTTTGATTTTATTGTCAGTGCTGTTAGTGGCAGTTGTATTTGGCATGAACATGATCTTTATCTGAAGGGTGTGAGGAGATTGCTGATTGTCCTATAACTGTAACAGCTTATAACTTGGTGCCTTTTTTTTTTCCACAGCCCCAAAAGCACCACTCTGCACTGTGCAGGTGGTCAATGAATGCTTGCAGCAGTTGGTGATTTTTATGCACCATCTGCATTGTGCATCCTCTCTCCTTGATTATCTCATCTTCATTTCAGCATGATTTGGTAGTAGTAGAAGTCAAACAAATATGGAAAAAATATCTGTGCTATTGTTAAATGTGCCTAACACTCATCTAAGAAGAATTCATGTTTCTTCTGGACTGTGGCAGAATAACAACTGGTGCAGTGAGCCACAGGTATTTTAGAAAGCGCACACTAAAAAGCAATGAATGGAGTTGTGGGAAGTGGACTCTGAATTTTCATAATGTCCTGAATGCTGTGATTAGCATCCCACAGAGCATTGTAAAACAATCTATTAATCATATCGTAAGCAGTGATAAAGAAAGCTCTGGAATGTCAACTGTATTGTGCACCTTTCTGTGCTTGCAAGATTTTTGTGAACAGGAGCCGGAATGTTTGCAAAAACAAGTGCGTGTATGTGTGCTGTTATGTGCCACTATTGGCAGCAGTATGACAACTGACACCTTCTAATAGTATTGTTACATGGAAAAAAAAGCTTTATTTCAGAGTAGGTTCTTAAATCAATTTGCGCAAAACATTTTATGATGTTTGTGTTTCTCTGTTACTAAACCATTTCTAATTTAAATTAACATCCAGATTAAAGATGCTTACGCTATTTTTTTCCTGCTGGTTCCATTCAAACAAATCATCTAGTTGGTTTAAGTCTGCTGATCTCAATGTTTTCTTACTGATTTATAATGTTGTTTCCTGCTTTTCCTGGGATATTCCAGAAAACTAATTTAAATTACCTGGGATATCTGCTTTTCAATTCATAATTGTTCCTTTTAACTAGCAGATAATTCTTAAAATGTGTTATGATTTGAAATAATTCATATGATGAACCTGAAGCTGTGTTACAGTGGATTATTATTTTGATCCCTCACTAGATTAGGGATCATAGAAAAAAGCAAGGTCAAGAAAAAGGAAAACTCGATCTCTGTTCAGAACATTAGTGGAATGCAGTTCATGTATTGTAATGGCTTCAGAAAATATCTTAATAATATATGCTGTCCACCACTCACTCTGCTTTTATTTTTTCTACATGCCTTTTGAAGCAATGATCTTTCAGGCTTGAACTCTGCATATCCCTCAAACTTGGCAGTACTTGAGGGTTCTCCCCGTTTGCCTTATATTGAAGGATTGCTTATTGCCTGCATTTAATTTATGTCTTTGTATTGACTTTTTCATAATTTATTACCGGTTGTAAACGTATAGTCTGGAGAAGGAGTTGATGGCAGAGAGCATGAGATCTTTTGCTGGTGCATGCCAAATATAATTAGTATGCTCTGTATGATTTCCTAAAATCTATGGATTTTCTCCAGCTCTGTATGTACTGAGACTCAAAACTGTAAAGAAGCATCGAAAGAATTAACTAACTTAAAATTCGGAATAGAAAATAATCAGAACTTTGTTGAAATTTAGTACTTCCAGAGATGTATGCTCCTTCCGAATCTTTCCCTGTAGACAGTAACGCATTGCCAGCTACTTTTTTTGGTGTCTTGTATTGCAACAGGATCTTAATCTGTGCCTTTTTTTTAGTGACCTTAAAAGCATGTATGTGCCTATATGCATACAGGAAACTTTGGTTTTCTTTTTTTTTCTTCCATTTTTAATCTATATTCTTTTTAGCAGGTGTAGTATTAACAAATGCGTTTTACTGTTTTCTTTTTTGTACGCACCAACAGTATTTTTTCTGAAATGAAATTTATTCTGTTACTCTGTTTAATGCTGTAACGTCTTTTGATTCCAGTCTAATTCTGAGTGTGTTACGGTGAATAATCAAATGTTTCTTTAATCTAGAAGGACTGTTGTGTCTATGAGTTGAGTATCTTTCTTCAGTAGCTAAATTGCTCAATGTGACTACTTGTTCAGGGTTCTTTAAGGCAAGAAGAATTTTGCTGTTTTTTCCCCCCTCTTCTTCTGGATCAGTTCATGCAGTCAAATTCTGGAGAAGGTTCTAGGTTTTTCTGTTTTGTGTGTGGTTTTTTTGTTTGGTTGTTTTTCTGCTTTTTTTTTTTTTTTTAAAAAAAAATAATCTTTCCCCTCCTGAGATTTACTTACACAAGGAGGATACAATAGTTCATTAAGGAATGAACTATTAAGCAAGCAGGGAAGACAGATTATTGTATAACAAGCTAAGAATCAAGTCATTGCTAAAATATTATTTTATCTTTTAATACCAAATATGAGAATTCTTCTGGGATCATTTTGGTAGAACTGGTTGCCATGCAAAGTGTTACTGGCTTTCATGCCTTTTTATTTATATCCTAACGTTCATCAGTTTTGGTCTATAATATGCTTTTTTGTCAAGCAGAGAAATTCTGAGAGAATAGGGCAGGAGAGAGAGAAGGCATAACACTTAAAGCAATAAAATGCCCTTAACCAACAAACAAGCAAGCAAACAAAAACACTTAAGAAGAAAAGCTTGTGCCAAACTGTTCCAAAAGTGTGTGTTGTATGTGGGAAAGCTTCCTCAACAGAACTGTGAAATGGTGGCCCACACTGCTCCCTGGTGATGTGAGTGCTTCTTTCATAGCATATAACTTTATCTTAGTTGGCTATAGTTCTATACTAGCACCAAATCCTGTTCATATGTGTATATATAAACCTGTCTTTGTTGTGTAACTATTGCTTATATTGATTTCTGTACCAGAAAAATAGAAGGTCGCATATTTAGTAGAATCTTATTTTAAGAGTTCTAAAGCTGGTCTTTGAGGCAAAAGATCTGTAAGTTTAACTTCTGTACCAAGCAAATTTGGAGAAACTGTGAAAAAAAAGTGTTATTTAATATGTATTTAAGTATGGTGTATTGAAGAAGAGCCAGTTTAGAGGTGACCCGATCAATAAACTGTTACTGAATTTCTTCTTGTTGGCAAGGCTCTTCACCATTCGCTTTTAGAAAAGTGAAGGTCTGCTGGGAAAAGAGAAGCAGTCTTTTTGTGAATTTGTAATTCTATAAAGGAATAGAAAAACAGGCATATATAGTTATTTTTCATAATAGGAAGAGTGTAATGCAAGGATTCATCTTATTCTGCTGAAGGAACTGTGTTGGGTCATGTGTAGTTCATTCTAAGAATAAATTATCTGGAAAGCAGAGTCTCTTGAGGTTTTCTGAATAGAATCAGTATAGGAAACTGTAGCATTATATTTGGTTCTAAATAATCTTGACATAATGTTTACATTTTAAGGGTCTTTTTTTTTTTTTTTTTTTTTTTCTCCACTTCTCTAAAAGAAAGTTAGAAATGAGATTTGGGAGGAGGTCTTCCTGTGGTCAAGTGATGAATAAAGCAAAAAATCTGAATGGCACTAAATAAACCTGTGCATGTAGCATTTAATGAAGATATGGCTGTGTTACTCAGTGCAGTATGTGGAAGCCTTCTTGAAGACCGAAAAAAAGTATTTTACACTCATAAACATAATGTTGAATTTGGTAGTAAAGAAGTTTTTGCATCCCATCCTCCCCTACCTTGTTCTGTGTTTAACTGATATTGGTTTATGTGCACCTGAATAACAACGAGCACATTTTTTACTTTAGTTCAGTTTGTTCTGGTTCATGTTTAACAAATGTCAAAAATGTGCTTTAGGTTCACTGCTGGTTCAAGGAAAACTAAGATTTTTCAGTGAGTTTTTAGATGGAGTTAAATTCAGCTCACTGTACTAAAGGTAATTCAAATCAATGGCCTTGAATGTTCCCATTTTCTTGATTACGATCTTAATATACATTGCTTAAGAAAAAGAACTGTGAAGCACAATTTTGTCTGGCAGTTGTTGCTTCTTATTGCGCATATAATTTCTTTTTGTGTATTGTAATACAAATATTCTAATAATATTTTTTAAAGCCTCTTCCAGCTTTTGGCAGCACAGAAATGTTTTTATACTTATGTGTAACAGAGTTTCTTTAAAAACTTATTATTTAGTAATCTGAAACAAATGAAAGCATTTTGTTAGTAGATCTGGTTGGCAGTACACCATTATTTTTGCCAGCATCAGGAATCCCTTTTGCGGTTTTGAAAATGTTAACAGATCCATTAAAAGCAAATCAGGACAGTGTTTTGTTGGTTTTTTTTTAATACTGGAGTTGAATTTTTGATCACCCAATGCTATTTTAGACTTCTGACTACCATCTTTGCTATAAAAAGCAAAGTATGCTGGTATATTTAAAATGGGCACTCCATCACATGTGTATATTGAAAAGTTTAACTTCTCTTGTATGACTGAAATAAATGAATAAATAAAGACCCCCAAACTCAAGGGTTTTTTGGGTTAATGAGAACCGGATCTGAAATCTTTTATTTCTCTCTGGAGCCACCTATGCAAATCACATTGAGATAAACCCACTGTACATAATTCCTCTTCCATCCTTTGTTGCATAGTTTTCCTGGAGAAATCATAAGAAATCTATTAATAAATATTTAGAGCATTTATAAATGATTCTTTATAAAAGTTCAAAGTACTGTTTTTCATATATATCAATTAAAATTTTTGTAACATTATATATATTTCTGTGACATAACCAGTGACAGTTTGCAATAATAAACTATATGCCCACCGCTCCCTTTTCTCCAGAGGAAAATAAAAATAGCCTGCCAACTGCCTGGTATTTGAAAATAAGTTTCTGAAAGTCATTAACTAATAAAATTACCCTGGGCTACTACAGTGGTAGAATGTCATGATATTGCATGAATTTTTTCGTACGTGCCTCGTTATGTTTCCCTTCACTCTCTTTCCCTCTGTGTTACTGTCTTTAGTATTGATTTGAAATGTATTTACTAACTAGATAACAAAATTCTTCTGGCTCTCATTGAGGTAGCTTCTTTTTGGTTTTGTTTATTTGAGAAAGCTTACATCAGTTTTGACCTTCTGATGTATGGAAACTGATGTCCATCATCGCTTCTGCTTCTGAAAACTGATGATCATAGCGTGAAGTAGAATATCTTGCCACCGGTCCTGGAACTATTTTAAACTGCCAAAGCATTACGCTGACCATAGCAAAAGATTTAACATGCACTTGTGGTGAGCAGATACTGTGGTAGCGAAAGGTAAGATAGCAATGACAGGAGTGCTTATAGTGCCACTCTAGGTAAAAATAACAAAGCACAGCATTCTCAGTTAACCTAGGTGTTATAGTTTAATGAAGGAATTTAACACTTTTAAATTTTGTTCTGAATTTAAAAAGAAGTGTTATCACAAAATTGTGATACACTTTCTGAAAGAAATTCAGTGTGAATGTTCCTTTTGCCATACAAGATGTTTAACTACATAAAGGGAAAGGCTAAGATTCTACTCCAAATAAATGCAGTGGCAACTACTAACAGTCTTGAAGTCTTTTACGTGGTATTAATCAACACCTGAAAAGGTAGCTTAAGAAACCATAGAACTGTTCTTTAGAGGAACTAATTATCATTGAATTTTCAACATCTTGTGAAATGGTTATTTCTCAGCATCTCAAACAGTGGACCTAATCTACAAACGTGTTCAAATTAGTATTATATTTCATTTCAAGTTGATGCCTTTATGAAAAATCTGAAAACAGCAGATGTATGTGGTCCAAGTTTATTCAAATTTGGATAAACAATGAGCAGAAGAGGCAGAGTTAGAATTGCATCTGAGACATTGTAATGATATGCTTAGATATTTTGATTCTGATGTCTTTACAGGTTGATGTTTACAAGTTATGCAGGTTGAGAACAAGAAGATTGTAAAATACTATTCAGTCAGAATTTTGGTGGCTGATTCAGTCTTTATAAAAGCATGCATATCTGCAGAAGGCAAAAGCTGTCGGAGAATTGGTGTATCTGAAAAGTTCCATTGAGCATAAGGAATCCTTTCTAAAGAAAGAATTCCAGTGCTTGTTATGTTGGTAGTATTGTGTTGAAACTGTGGCAGTGGATGGAGAGCGTGGAGAAAATCAGTTACCACTTCATCAATGTTATTTGTCTAATTTTCAGTTTCTGTTTTTCCATATACTGCACTTCTGGGATATTTGAATAGCAAACATTAAGAATTTTTATAATCTAAAGCATATAGTGTTCCCTGAACTTTGAAAACAAGTTTTAGTATCTTAATCTACTTTTTCCCCCCTGACAGACCTGAAATTTAATGCTTTATGATTACTTAAATTTTAAATGAAGCCTGTGGATTTTGATGTTTTGGCAATCTCAATCTTTTACTCTCTGTGATCAGAAAATAGGCCAGGTACTGTTGCACTGAGAATGGGGTGTTGGTATTGTGTGTTTTTATCCCCCCGATAAGTGAATTTAGTAAATAATTTGTTTATTTGACATCACTGACACAAATGCACGTAAAGAAAAAATGAATAATTCTCCAAATTGTTGACTGAATATCGTTCTGAAAAGATTAGAAGTAACTCAGACCAGTTTTGGAAAATGAAGATGTGTGAGATAGTGTAGGTAGGCAGGGGTTCTGGTTGTTTTGTTTCTGAGAATTTTTGTGTATTGATTGTAGCTGTTACTTTTGGTGTGTATGGATGCTTCTGTGAATGTCAGTTGCAGGATCAGGATCTAAGTTAGGGCTGCAAATCAGAGGACAATAAGTTCTTTGAATACGGAAGGACTCAAATTATACCAGCAGTAGCACGTGACACCCTTTGAGCACAGTTTTATTTATTACAGTGTTTTGAAAAGTGCATTCTGCCTGTGCTTTAAATAGTAAATGTACACATGAAATGTTAAGTTAATCTCTATGTTGGTATCATCTACTATCAGATTTATGGTACCATTTCTGTCTCAAAATTTTCTTTCTTCTCCTTGCCTCTTGACCTATAAACCCAGAGACAGAATTACTCACGGTCTTTAAAAATCTGTTCAGTGTACTTCTTTGTCTAAAACCTGTGTTTAGCAAAAGCAACTTTGGAAAACAGTATTTCATTTCTGAACACCTCAGGGTAGATAATCATGTATATGTAATGTTTAGGGCATTAGCGGGAAGACCCTGCCCTCCACTTTGGTTCTGCTGCCATTTGTTTTAATTGTAAGTTTGCAATTGTCAAGTGGGTGTAGTAGACTTATTTTATTGTTTTCTTGATTCATTGTTGCTTTTTGATTTCTGTGAATAAATTCAGGAGCAGACACGTTGATCCCTTACTGCTCCTCCCTTCCTGTGGAGCTGAAGTCTAATGCCATCTGAAGTCACCTTTCTAGGGTATTCTGTCCTGTGACTCACTTGGCTGTCAGAGTGGCACTCGATTAATGATTGGTGGCTGGGCCTCAGCCGGACGCAGGAGGTGACTCCTGCAGGAGGTTGCTCAGGACCATGGAGAGCTCTCTCACGTCCCAGCGTGGGTAATAACGGGCATCTTTTAATTTCTCTTGAGATGGTTGCTAAAATTAGGCTGTAAAAACCTACACTGAAAGTAGGAACAAGAAGATAATATCTGGCATAAAAGCCAGTACATGGAAATACTGTAACTTGGAAGTTCAAGGAATTGTGAGATGCTGCTGGGGGAATGCTAAGCATAGGAGCAGCTGGCCATGATATAATCACATCCTTATTACAGCGTGGTCACCACAAAGGAAAATACTGCTTTTCTCCCAAATAATGAGTCTATGTGAAGTGATTCTATGAATTAATTGGCTTGCTTTGTGGATAGTATCGTAATCTTGCCTAGGAAACAGTAAGAAAAACACACAACTATAGGTTTTTCCTGATGCTTAGCCTTTTTAGAAAGGATATTTCAAACCCTACATTATGTTCCTTATTACCAATCTGAAATACTTGAATGGGGTTTCACTAGAAGTACATGTGAGAAAATATGCGAATTTAGCTTTTAAGTTGTTTTTTACAATACAGTATTCATATTGGTTTTAATTAATTACAGACTTTATATGAAAAATTAATTGGTCTTATGACCAATGAATGTTTAGTTTATCAAATAAAAAATACTTTGTTGAAAAAAATTGAAACAACTTTCGTTTGTTTCTGTGATAAAGTTATACATGGGCGAGGAATGGCTAGAATGTAGCCCTGAGGAGAAGGACTTGGGGGTGTTGGTGGATGAGAAGCTTAACATGAGCCAACAATGTGGACTGGCAGCCCAGAATGCCAACCCCATCCTGGGCTGCATCAAGAGAAGCGTGGCCAGCAGGTCATGGGAGGTGATTCTGCCCCTCTGCTCTGCGCTCGTGAGACCCCACCTGGAGTACTGTGTCCAGCTTTGGAGTCCTCAACACAGGAAGGACATGGATTTGTTGGAACGGGTCCAGCGGAGGGCCACGAAGATGATCAGAGGGCTGAAGCACCTCTGCTGTGAGGACAGGCTGAGAGAGCTGGGGTTGTTCAGCCTGGAGAAGAGAA
>JAOXNO010000041.1:23027736-23038432 GCA_028565335.1 Limnodromus scolopaceus | reverse complement strand
AGGTGTCCCTGCCCAGGGCAGGGGGGTTGGAACTAGATGATCTTTAAGGTCCCTTCCAATCCAAACCATTCTATGATGATATCCACACACATGATATACACAGACAAAAAAAAACCCCAAGCCATCTTGCATATTAATGAAAATAGCTTACTAGTTAAGGCTGATAGCTTTTAACACTCACCACGGTTTGACAGCAAATTTTTGAATTAGTGACAGTTATGTTATAAATAAAAATGGTAATTCTGGTTAACAGTCTAATCTTATTAGTTGTCATAAAAAGAGTTAGACAAAAATCTAGTACCTTTCAGAGGTGTTTTAAACTCAGTAAGTTTTAAACTCATCTGTCATTTTCCCTTAATAATATGTCACGCCAATTTTGAAAGGAAGGGCCATTGGCAGCTTTATATGAGGTTTCGACTTGCAAGTTTCTCAGTCCTGTTTTATGCATAGCTGTACTCTTGTACAAAGCACCTTGAGTTTTTCGATTCCTTCACTTTCAAACAAAAGAATAGATGTTAGATCAGTGGTGCTCTTGAGCCATGGTGATGGTCAAGCAGGAAGCAATCAAGTTTTGGTGGCATGGAGCTCTATGAAAGCTGCAAACGAGTGTAAATTAGACAGCACAAGCCTATATGCTAATAGACGTAAGTTGCTTCCCGTACTTGGATTAGCTCATTAGTTATAGATCAGATGTTCTTATTACACACTTTGTAGTGTATAAGTTTCAATGTCCTAAAGTAAAAATTTTTTATCTCTGAAAACAGAGTAGTGTTTCAAAGAAAATTGGAGTGCCAAGGGGAATTTTCACATGTTAAGATACATATATGGTGGCACAGTGGAATCAAACTTAAGGGAAGTACTTTTTTATCATATGGCAACATTAGTATTTACAGTCTTCAATAAAATTTTTCTTGTTCCAATAAAAGCACTGCAGAAAACACAATTCAACTTAAATTAGAAAATGGTTATACAAAGCAAGTCTCATTATTTAGATAATGATCACTTCAGACATTCTTTCCCTGATGTGGCCCACTCAAAATTGTATTCTGGCATTTCTGTTACTGGGTTGTCAAATCATCCAGTCTCCAAGCCTCCCATGTGTAACGGGGAAGGCTTTTAGCTCAATTCTGTGACTCTTCTTTTTTCCCAGCTTATGAATTCTGTACTACACTTTGAGTTTGCAGAACATCCCGGTTGCAAATAGGACTCCAGTTTTCATATGGCTGCCAAGTGTCATGCGTTTTTGCATAACTATTATAAACTCAGCAGCTCTCTGCCTGTTTTGCATCTTGATCTATAAACGTCCAGCTGAGTTGTGAACAGGCTGATGTTAAGTTTCTTGATTTTTTGCATGTTGCTTTGATGCCAGCCAGAAGAAGAAAGATCTTTCCTCTGATCTTGCCTCTGATCTTTGCAGCCATTAAGGAATGGCATGGGGAAGTGGGTGGAAGGGCAGATTCAGTGGAGAGCTTCAGCACCAACAAGAATGGAAACATCAAATATTAGCTAAAGGTTATCCGTCTTTTTTGTCCAGCTCTGTTCCTTCCCCAAGGTATCTAGGTCATGCTACTGAATAAGAAGCTGCACTTCCCCCAAGCAGAAGAGGCAGCTGTACTTTGGTCCCAGAAAAGCACTGAAAGAGAAAGCAAAGCATTTTTATGTCTGCTTCTCATAAATTTGGATTCTAATGCAAAACTGTGGAACAAAGTAATGTTTTAGGGCAATCTCCTTACTTTGTGAAGTTCCTGGCTGTGGAACCACATGCAGTATGAAAGATGTTACCTTATTGTTGCGTATTCTGAGAGATGTTGGAAAATTAGCTGTTTTCTTCTTTTACCTCCTAGTGAGAAGTTCAGCTTGATTTAAAAAGAAATGCCCCAGAAAATTTGGAGAGCATTAGCCTATTTTTAAAAATCAGGCTTTTTTTGTGGCTTTTGGAGAAACAAAATCAAAAGTTTGGCTGTTGTGGCTAAAAGGTTGTCTGAAAAATCAGCAAGATCAGTAGGCATGTTTGAATACATTTTAACTAGGTCATGCTAGGGTGCCTTGGGGTCCATTCTTACATGCAGTTTAAATGCAACTCACATTTTAGAATCCCATCATGTGACCAGTAGCGGGGTCATGCTGTTGGTTAATAGAAATCCCCAGCTGCTGGAAGAATTCAGCCAGCAGCAGTGAACTTCAGCAGGGTGTTCCAAGTCTTGTTCAGGGAGACTTCTGAGCACTCTTATCTTTTCCGGAGATATGCTATACTATGTGGCTATTGACCATTTTAAAGCTTTGATATGCACCTTGATGGGCTGAGAAGACTGGTCTTTTTTATTCTAGAGGTTTCCTGATCTCCAGAAGTGTTTCACAGAATTAGGGGTATTAAATTCTGTACTCTATTAAAAAAATAATAAGTTTCAAGTTTTGTTAAGAAAGGAATGAGCCATATCTGTTCATCAGACTAATGCAAGGCAGAAAACCCAACTAATTTCAACGTCTTGATTGAACTACTGTATATTTTTTGTAAGCATTTTTGGTGCTTCAATTTAAAGGGAATGAGTGACCGAGAATCCATTACCTCATTAAATCATCTCTTTCAATGGCTGATTCCTTGAGCTGTTATACATATACATGTTTAGGAACTCCCCCTTCCTCTTGAGCTGAGTTTATCTAGATTAAACGCCTAGTCCCCAGATTTTGTTATGCCTTTGTTTTCAAGTGTAAGAAGCAGTTCAGTGTAGGAAATCTTTTCTTTTCTAATGTAAGTTATGTCCTGCTAACTTTCATAGTTTGTTCCTTTACTATATTGCTTCCACAGATTTGCATTCTTTCTATTTTCTTTTCAAATGACTGAAGACTATCAGTAGATTATTAATCTACTAACTCTGGAGAAAGATCATCCTTGATGTTAGACTTGATGTTTGTATTTTTATTATTCATTCTTGACTATGGCTATATTAGATTAGGGTTGTATGGAGTCAATACAGTAAGTAAACAAGAACAAATAAACCTTCTCTCTTATTTAATTGTCCTGTTCATTTGCTAAGATAATTTTATCTTACAAAGACACTTGGTTAGTTCAGATAAGACAAAGGTAACTTCTGTGCTGTGTTTCTGGTTAATGTATTATCTTAATAGTTAAAAGGGACTGTAAAACTGAAGACCGCTTTATCCACTTCTTATTAAAATGAGTTCACATACATAATTTCCATGGAGCGCATTGTTTCTGCAATTGAGTCTTTTATCTTTCTAAAAGAAAAATCACCAGTTACTTTTTGTGTAAGTGTTTGACAGAGAATCTTACATCTATTTGACAAGTAAGCTGCTCTTTTCCTTCCAGGGTACAATTCCCTCTTTTGTTTAAAACTGCATCAATTGTAAAAAAAATTTAGAAATTATTGTATCTTTTTTCAAGCCTTCAAATGTAATACATTACAAAAAGGATAAGCACTTGTATTTATTACTGTATCTAAACCAAAAGAGTGCTTAATTTTTTTGAACAGTATTTGTTTTTATTGTTAGTGAAAGTTTTTTATCTCGTTTAAAAAAGTTCTTTCTTCTGATTAGTTCTTAACTTATGTCAAACTGTTTCAAGGACGGTGTCCTGTGTATACTTTCAGCATAAACGCCCCCCTGGCAAATGCTGTTGGTATGGATCTCTCTGAACCAGTGCCATTGCCAACAACCACTAGGTGTTCATAAAGCATGATTTTGAGAATGTTTGGTCTGTGATATTAAAATTATTAAAATTGGGGGGGTTTGTTTCTTTGGTTTTTTTCTTGATCTCTGACCCAAAGCTGTGTTGTTGAAGTAGGATTAGTAGTAATACTCAACTTCGTTCTCCTTTGCGGTTTGGTGAGGTTTTTTTGGTGATGTTTTGTTTTGTTTTAAAAGAAATAAATTTCATAACTACAGGGGCATAGGACGCTGAGTTTTCTTGGACTTCAAGTTGCTGTACTGGAATTTTCTTGACACCATACTGTACAGTTTCTTGAACATCTAGGCCTGAGCATGGTCAGGATATCTCCAGGGAATGCAGATTGTCTCTGTTTCTCTGGGAAGCCCTACCTGACCCAGTCATCTTAAGCATTAAAATGATTCTGAACAAACAAACAGAATGCTTCCAGCCCCCCTAATACTGTCTGTCAAAAGGAATGGAGGGCACTTCTGATGCTGTATACTTCTAAAGGTATTACCAGAATTCACAAAAGGAAGGAATTGGAACAATACGTATGTTGTCTCTAATAAATACTAAAATGAACAAAGAAGAGTTTTGTTATGAGAGCTGAATTATGGTTTTAGGTTAAGAAGTTATGAAGAGAGCTTATGTTTTTTGCAAGATAGCAGAAATTTTCTTGAAATTTTGAGAGTTTTACTCTTCTGCTATGGAATTCTTTTAAAGAGCTATTACATTTATTTGTATTTTTTTTTCCTCCATTTCTCCATATTTGTGATTTCTCCAGTTGCATTAAGGGATTATTCTAGCATCTTTTAATATTTTGATTAAGAGCATACTCATTTTCTTTGCAAGGTTTCCTTAACATGTTTAAAAATTTTATAAATGATAATGTACATGAAAGAATATGTATGATTACTCTTGTATCCATTTTATAAAAAATAAGGTTAAAAATAAATATTCCATCTTTGATTTTTTTTTTCAGTTTCAAAAGTTTTGACTGGTATTTTGAATAGGAAGAAATGCTTAGAAATGGGGAAACAGTGATTTGACAAAGCTGACAAATGGCTGAATTACTTTAATTGATTATGCAGATTTGTATCTTGCATTCAAGATTTATAGCATCTTTCAGCTGCAAATTTGATACTATCTGTAAATATTAATGAATTCAACTTCAAACATAATTTTGAGATTGGCAAATACTAACAAGGGGAACTGGGACCTGATGAGACTGGCTTGTACAAGTTACTCACTAAATCAATGCAGACCCTAAAATATTTTTTGATTTAATTATTTGATTGCTAGATCACATTGTATCTAATCTAAGTATAAGGAAAGATGTTAGTTAAAAATATTTTCATTAAATGTTTGATCTTTTTGGAAATCCATAATTAGTTAAATAAAAAGTAGAAAATGTGATATTTTAAGGTGAAAAAATTTGCTTCTTTCTCAATGTTATGATACAAGGGCAAATCAAAAAGAAAATGTTCTTATAGAATGTGAAACACTTTTGTTTAAATATGAATCTAAGGGGGTCTTTTTTCTTTTCAACAGTTACTAATTTCAGTTGCTGCTGGACTAGTGGAATTATTTAACCTCCGAGCCCATGATGTGGTTGTGTTTATTTCTTGCTGTCATGGAGAGGGTAAGCTGTTCTTCAGATGTGTTACGAAGTTATGATATTTAAAAATTTACTGCTATTTATATGAAAGATAATATACTGTCCTGGTTTGAGTGATACAGGACTAATTTATCTTCTAATGCCTGGGAAAATTGCACTTTTAGAAGAAACTGGTGTCTGAACTTGTGAAAATGCTTACTTTATAGCCAGTTAGGCTACAAAGCCAATAAAAATATATAGGCTAGGATTCAAAGTCTCAGTGTTTTTGAGCTTTGCCAGGTGCAGGGATGAGGAAGAGAAAGGCCTGGGCACTTGACTGAAGCTGCCAACAGGATTATTTCATACCATGAACGTCCCATTCAGTATAAATTAGGAAGTTTGCTGCGTAGTTCTCTCTCTTCCTTGATGTCAGGGGTCCAGAGAACTTCTGGCCCTGGTGTCGGACCCCTGAGCCCTTCCCTTCCTCCTGAAGCCGCATCAGGAAGTACATGAAGAGAAAATCACCCAAATTGCTCAGAGCAATCCATACAGTTATAAAATTAGGACTTTACAGAAACAGTAGTAAAGATGAAGGTGTGGCTGTTGGAGTAAGTAGTAAGCAAGTCTCATGATTATGTTTACTTATGCCCTGTGACAGATGTGAACAGAAGTCAAGAAGAAATGAGAAGTAAATTTACATAATAATTAAGTATACATATGGAATACTATAAAATTTATGTTGTTCTAGAAGAAGCAGGGGATGGATAGTTTTTATGGATAGAAAAATAAAATCATATAACTGAAACAGTGAACTTGAATAGAAAACTAAAGGAATTTCATTTTGGATACTTTTAGAATACAAACATGAATACATATTCTGTGAATGGGTTTCTGTTCTCTGATTGAAGAAGATAATATATATAATTTATATTAATAAAGGTAATTGAAAAATTATGGATGAATGAAATGCTTTCTAAATTGTTTCCAGTCAATATTGTAAAAGGTTTGGAACTAAATTGGATAGTCTCTTGGGATTAGCGTAGATGAATGCTAGAATTAGAAATAATTACCAGCCCTGACTTGTAGTGTGTAAAGAATGGGGACAAATTTTGAAAGAAATGACAATTAACAAAGTAGCTAGATGAAAATGGAAAATGAGATAAATACAACACAGGTTTGCCAAAGATTGTTTGTTCTGGATTATTCTGGGTTTACTTATTAACTGTTCCAAAGAGGGAAAGTAAATTTCCTAACGAAACATAGTTTGGGAGAGGCTGTGTATCTGGACTTGCTTTCAGCATTTTCTTGGCACATAGAAAATTATATATTGAGCTAGAGAATATGTGGATGAAAAGTAGAATCATTCATTGGAAAAGGAAGTAGATGAAGTGACAGTGACTTGTGCTGCAAGGAAGAGTATTGGACTGAAGGAGAGCTGCTATTAGTGCAGTGGATTATGTCTGTTATTCATCTTGGTAGTTTCAGTAGTGACGTCACAAAAAGATAATAGATTATAATGAAATTTAGGTCACAAAGTAGAGGAGTGTTATGATGAGATTCAGAAAAATGTGCAAGAAGAATTTCTTACTTGGGATATTGTAGTAGTAGAATGGGATAAAGTTTAATAAGTTAAAAGGACTAAAAATAAGAATTTCTATATATAAGATGGGAGCTTATCAATTTGAAGAGATATAGGTGCAAAAAGATTGGGAGGTATTATGTGCTTGCAAAATGGTTGCTGGCTGCCAGAGTAACGTGGCTGTGAGAAAGACAAATCCAGTCTTAGGATATATCACAGAAGGCAGATCCAAGAGAGAAAAGCAAGTATTTGTTTCATACAAGACACTGGGAGCATCTTGTGTGTAGTGTATACAATTCTGATTCCTGATGTTCTGAAGAGACTTAATTGGGATGGGGGCTGGTGGGGGATGTAGAGAATTTGTAAGGCTCTTGCAGTGAAGTGCTTGTGACCTGGCGTATCATGCTCCAGACTCGCATAGGAGTCTGACAAGCGATAAGGCTGCTTTCTGTAGATGCACCGCTGTGTACAGAACAGGGCAGTAACTGAGCTCTCTAAACTGAGTTTATGCTAGTGGAAGAAAACATAAGCATAAATTAACACAATATAAATTTAGTTTGGAAATCAAAGAAGGCTTTTTAGCATTGGAAGAACTGTGATTTTTTTTAAACAGCTTTCCAATAACGGGGAAAGGAAATCAATTTTTTTTAGGTGGAACTTGAAAAGCTTTCTATGACATGGTTGCCTGAAATACTAGGGCATAGGACTTGACTGAAGAAATCTTACCTATATGACATAGTTCAGACTATGAAGATGGTGTGTCATTAATCAAATAACACATAAGCCTTTGTAAAGAATGCATTGCGTATACCATAAATAATATTTGCAACATTTGCTTATTTATATCAAACACTACAGAGTCATTTAAGTGTTATTTTTGTCATTTGATCCTTAGCTTTGTTTTAATATCCTAAAGGGATTATTTCTTTAGGCTCTAATCCTTTGTCAGATGCTGTGCCATCGCATCATTGTTACATAGGAACTGGAATCAGAAAGTTGGTTGGGTTTTGGTGGATTTTTTTTTTAATTTTTATTTCTATTAGAGCAGTGCAGGTTAACATTACTAAAATCAGCCTGCTTTCCTAAGAAGATAATTTTTGTTAGTAAAATCTTAAAAAAAATATTAACTTGCCTTATTTAAATTTACTTTGCTTTTAAGAGAACCTAACAATGATGTGCAGATTAAATCTAAGTTGCATGTACAGTGTAACATGCTTTTTGAGTGTTTAGCATTTAGTGATAAGTCATTGTGATAGCCCATAACAGTGGAGTGAATTTCGTGTTTTATACTGTGAAAAAAGAATTGTAGATAATGTAAATGCCATTAAATATAATGCTGCATGTATAAGCTCTAGTGATGAGTTTTGCTTCATGAGTAATTTTTTTTCTTTTCAACATACACAGGGTACACTTTTTTGAGCGAATCTAGGTCAGTAGGTGGTTGAGCCAAAAGTGGACTTGCTTAGCTTGCTTTGAACTGGATCTAAAATAACTTGAAACTGTAAATTCCCAAGAAAAAGCATAATTCTATTCTTGAGCCATAATTGTGCATAGTAAGCAAAAATACACAAGGAGAAAATCTTCACTCCATTGCTGAATTTGTTATTGAAAGCATGTTGGAAATAGCAAGTTAACAAGGAACTTAGTTAAGTCATGGAAAATGTCCTTTCATTTGAAATTATGGTATTAGGCTATTCACATTTCTGATCTGTAAGTATATACCTTTTAAAGCTTTAAAATAACCAGAAGGCATTATGGGGCCAAGATGAGCAAAGATACTATTTTTTTTTTTTTTAAATTAATTGATCTTTTTTGCTATAACAAAATAACTTCGACATGGATGCACGTTATTTCTCCTGATGATGTTGGAGCTACACTTTGGTCTCTTTTTTAATTATAATTTCAATTAAGTTAGTGTTCTCTTTACTGTTTCCTTTAGTCATTTTGTACACACTATATTGCATTGCACTGAAGCGATGGTTTTTAACCAAACCTTCCCTGTTAATTTAACAGCAAAACATTTTAATATGCTTACAATCAATTGTGGCTTAATGTGTAGTATGCACAGTTTGATTTCCTGATTAAGGCATTGAAGCAGACCCTTACTTTTATGTAAATATTCTGTCTTCTCTTTAATGGAATCTAAATAAATTTGTGACACTAACCACACTTTCTATGCTATGCATTTAGCAGTAAATAAATTTAATTTGACTTCCTTCCTCACAATATTATTTTCCATTCAACTGATGCATTAAGGATTGTGTATTCCTAATGATTTATAATAGCAAGTACTTATCAAAACTTTTTTGCTACATTAAATAATACTACATATTTTGTATTGACATTTTATAATAGAGCTACAGGATTAAATTAAACCTGGGAAATAGCTTACTGTAGGTGATACATTGCTTTCAAGATAGCATTTGCTTTTAACATTACTTTGGTTTTATTGTACAAAAGTTTTTCCTAATATTGGCTTGATTTCCTTATTACCTGACACAGGAGTTTGAAATAACAAATCATTTTATATGGAGTGACAGAAAAATCCTACATTTAAGTACAAAAAGCCTTGATGTCAATTACACCCAGTATCTATTTGTGTCTCATTATTTTGATAAGATTTCATAGCTTATGTGTGTAGTCTCTTCATCTTCAGTCTCCTGTGAAGCCAGGAGATCCTTTGCATTCATATGTGGAAGTTTTTTCCACCATTTACGTTAAGTCCAAAATGCTTTATTTCAAGACAGCTAAAAGCTGTGTCTTTACAAGCCTACACTCAAGAATCACTGAAGGTTACCACTTTCACTGTGGTATCTCCAGCCCCACACTGATGCTGGCATCAAAGCATTAAAGCTTCTTCTGCCACTATACCCTTGTACACTGCTGCTTCTACTGAGCTTTGCCCTTTCAGTCCAGCCCAGCACCTCTGTCAGCGCTGGGACTGGGATGGCTGTGGATGGTAGCTGTGTTCTGATGAAGGGGAGATGATTTCCCTGAGAGATCAGACTGAAACCCTCTTAACTGAGTGCAGTGGTGAAATCTAAAAAGAAAATTAGCTATAGAGATATTTCCAAGAGCTGTTGGGGAGAATAGAGGAGTACATTCTTCTTCACTCCAAACGCACTGGGTAAGCCCTTTCAAAGAGACAGAACAGATATCTTATTACATTATATTGGAAGGTGATGCTGTAAGAAAGTAATCAACCATTCTTGAGGTCCTTGAGAAGGGAGACAAGAACTAATCTAAAATTGCAGGGAAGAAAATGCGAATTAGCTAATTGTCAAAATACTATGTTTTGATGTGCTTTTGCACTGGAAAATGCAAGGAACTCTGAGTAGGTAAATACAATTATATGTAACCCAAGAAATCATGGTAAATCTCAGCGGATAACTAGTAAATTAAAATACATGGCTTCCTGCGGTAAAAGAAATGTAACATAGTATTCTTAGATAAAGGATCATCACTGTATAATATAATTTAATAATAACACTAGTCATTATTATTTAGATATTTTCCTGTTTCCTGCTTAATAAAATATATTTATTGGTACTGCTTTTCCATACCTCTTAGCTTTGGTGGGTTCTTATTTTTCAGTATCAGATGGTGTTAATGACCATGTATGTTATGGTTCACCTCAGGTTTGAATTACTGGATTTCATAGAATCATAAGACTTGTCTAGGCTGGAAGAGACCTTTAAGATCATCTAGTCCAACCATCACCTTAATTCTGATAGAAACCCAACAATACAAAAAACCGTATCACTAAACCATGTCCCCCAGCACCATGTCAACCTGTCTTTTGAATACCTCAAGGGATGGTGCCTCAACCACTTCCCTGGGCAGCCCATTCCAA
>JAOXNO010000041.1:23017243-23027636 GCA_028565335.1 Limnodromus scolopaceus | reverse complement strand
CCAGCACCATGTCAACCTGTCTTTTGAATACCTCAAGGGATGGTGCCTCAACCACTTCCCTGGGCAGCCCATTCCAAGGCTTAATAACCCTCTCAGTGTCAAAATTTTTCCTAATAACTGATCTGAACCTCCCCTGGTGCAGCTTGAGGCCATTTCCTCTTGTGCTATCGCCTGTTCCTTGGGAGAAGAGACCGACCCCCTCTGGCTACACCCTCCTTTCAGGGAGTTGTAGAGAGCGAGAAGGTCTCCCCTCAGCCTCCTTTTCTCCAAGCTGAACACCCCCAGCTCCCTCAGCCGCTTCTCATAAGACTTGTTCTCCAGAACCCTCACGAGCTTTGCTGCCCTGCTTTAGACCCGCTCCAGCACCTCAATGTCCTTTTTGTGATGAGGGGCCCAAAACTGGACATAGTACTTGAGGTGGGGCCTCATCCCAGTGCCCAGTACAGGGGGATGATCACCTCCCGAGTCATACTCACCATGCACTTCCTGACACAGGCCAGGATGCTGGTGGCCTTCTTGGCCACCTGGGCACCCTGCTGGCTCACATTCAGCTGGCTGTTGAGCAACACCCCCAGGTCCTTTTCTGCCAGGCAGTTCCAGCCACTCTGCCCCCAGCCTGTAACATCCATGGGGTTGGTGTGACCCAAGTGCAGGACCCAATACTTGGCCTTGTTGAACCTCATCCCATTGGCCTCGGCCCATCCATCCAGCCTGTCCAGATCCCTCTGCAGAGCCTTTCTACCCTCAAGCGGGTCAATGCTCCCACCCAACTTGGTTTCATCTGCAAACTGACTGCGGGTGCACTCGATCTCCTTGTCCAGATCATTGATAAAGATGTTAAAGAGAACGATTTGTGGGCTGCTGCTGCTTCTTCTCAAGCTTCAGGCACATACTTTCCTTCTTGGCAGTCCTGAGCTTAGTTTACAGTATGGAAACTCATAAACAGCTATATAAAATTAAAGATAAATATTGACATTACATCTTGGCTCTCTGTCAGGCAGATATCTTTGGTATATGTCTGTATGTGGAGGTCTTTCAGAAACCTGATAGAAGCTGTAGAAATTGAACAGTTTTAAAAACGTGATCATATTTTCTTTTTGTTCCCCTATTTATTCTTTTATTTCTGCTAGTCTTTTATTTATTATGATTTAATTTATATAAAGGTCTCGTATGGACTTTGAAATACTGAAATACTTTGACATTTTGCATTCCCAGAACAGTATGAAATGGAAGAAAAAAGGTAAAAGGCTGCCCTGTTTTGGGGTGGAGCAGAGCCAGCTCTGCAGAGGGAGAGAGACTCTTGCCTATGCTTGTTGCTGTGGCAACCAGGGTCACCTGACCTGGTTGTTTACCCCATGGGGAGGCGTGGACAGGTCAGGTGACCCAAACTGACCAATAGGGTGTTCCCTCCCATTGGCCATGCTCAGTATAAAAGCTGAGGGACCAAAGGGGTCAGGTTGGCTCCTCTTCAGTGGTTCTCTTTCTTGGATGACTGGTGCCTGAGGAAGACCCTGTCAGATCATCTACCCTGGATCCCTATCAGTGTATTCTGGAATGCAGTTCCCATTTGTTACTGACACCAGTTTGGAACCTTCCCAGTACCTGCTGGTGACATCTCCCTGGGAGCTTGATACGGTTTTGTATATGTATATATGTTGTATCTATATCATTATTTCCTTTTTATTTTATTATTAATATTTCATTAAAGTAGTTCAATTTTTCCTAAATTCATATTTCTCCTTATATCTTTCCTTTCTCTCCTTGGAATGAGGTGAGAGACAGCATCTATTGGCCAACCTGGCTCAAACCACGACAAAGGCACGTTACAGTGCAAAGCCAAGAGTTAAGAGTAGTCAGAACTCACGTAGAATTAGATACACCACTTTTTGAGATACAGGCTGTTTAATGGTAGTTCAGAATGTTCTTATTTGTTCAGATAGTTTGGCATATATTTAACTGTATTGTGACCTAACTTATAAAAAGAACGATGACATCATCAGAGATTCATAGGAATCAAATAAAACATGCTATCTTTTGCATATTTTCAAAAATATTTAAGAGTAGTTTCAGAACACTTTTGTTTTTAAAAGTATTAGTTCCATTAGTTGTTTTAGACATAATTTTATTTATTTTCAGGAAGTAAAACCAGGTTTACTATTAAAGGATGTTACCGTTAAAGTGTAGGTATATGGTGCAAAGCAATGTGAAGATGCTACAAGAACAAAGTACTTGAATATAATTACACCATTAATTGCTCAAGATGTACAATGATATATATAAAAATGGAATTTTTTTTCTCTCCAATATGCACTTGAAAATTCTGTAAGCTCTTGAGAGCCAGAAGTACTTGACCAATCTTATCCTCAGGACCACAGACAAGTACTTGATGAAGCTATCATTCTGTTTCCTTCCTGAAAATGACTGACTGAATATTTCTCCTGTCTGAGTTCCTATTTATTCTTTTAAACCAATGCTCAAAAAGTTACTTTTTTATTAGCAATGAGTTCTAAAATTTGTTTTTAAAAAGTAAATGTAGGATCTCCATGACTGGGTGAGTTTGGAAGTTATTGCAGGTTGGGAAATCTTCTCTTTAAACTTGAAATGAGTTGGAAGAGAATAAAAAACTAAATGAAATGAAAAAGAAGTTAAGGTGAAAGAAGGATTAAACAGAGGAGAATAATTTGGGAGAAGGTGGGTATTGGTAGCATCTCAGAGGAAATATGATGGATTTACAGATTTGAGAATTGGAAATATAGGTTACTTTGTAAATTAAATACAAATGGCATATATATGCCTTTTGTAAAACGTAGAAATGTTATATTGCAGAGAAAGAGGAAAAGAGGTGAGGAGTACTTATTATTTTGGACATGCTGATCAGTTAAGTCTTAAAATCTGTTCTGTATAGAATGAGGAGATTCTTACACTCATTGAATGACGTTTTGCCAAGTAGAAAATGAGTTGAGGTGACTTTGCATTTTTTAAAATGGTGCAATGTTTTTAGATGAGAGAAGGCATTACCTTTAAAGCATTTTTTTTCATTTTTATAGTTTTAATAATAACACTTGTTGAAATAGGTTTGATAGAAACATTTTTCTTCTGCTTTAAAACCAAAAATTAGCTTTCTAAAGTCACGACCAATTTTCAAACGCGTAAGTGTAGCAGTGCCTCATTGGTTCTATGTGAAACCCCCCTCTTTTCTACCTCTTTTCAATGTTCAGTGTTCTTACCTGTTTTAGCAAGTACAGTGGAAGGGTAAAGAGTGAAGTTGTGCAGTCTTGCAATTTTAGCAGTAAAATTTTGGGTTTAATTTTAGATGGGCATTTCAGAGGCCACTATACATTTAAAAGTAAGGTATACAATGGATTGTTTGTTTAGAAATGATTGCTTACACTCTTTTCAGTGCTTGCAAGTTACTTAATTGGTATTACAGCTGCTGCTAGGCCAATCTACTTGCAAATAGTAGAATATATTGTTAGAATGCCTAAAACTCTTCTGTTACAGGGTGGGAGTCATGATAAAAATGGAGAAGAGCGTTCATAAAAGTGGAAAAAAGAGAAGACAAATTTGTAATTGAATAAAAGCTCTTTGTTGATAGTCAGGGAGACTATTAAGTTTACCACAGAATGATTCTTGAACTATTTATTCTAATGTGTGAAATAACACACAAATTGGTAAACATTGCTCTTGTACAAAGTAGCATTTCTTGTGACCATTTCAAATCCAGACTTGTTTGCACATTTTTTGTGGTGTTCTTTATTGAACTCAGCATATTTTTTGTGGAAAGTTAAAAGCTTTTTTCTTTTTCTCCTTAACAGAAAGTAATGACATTGTCTGTCTTCATTCCTGAATGTTAATGACAATACATTTAGCTTAATTGCAATCCAATATATTTTTATATATCAGAATTATAATTTCAGATTTTTTTTTTATTATTTTCACAGAATATGAATGAAGAATGATGCGATATTAGTGCTTTCTACGTACAGCCCCATAAGGATCTTCTTTAAGCAGTTGCAGTAAGATAAACACTGCGAATAAGTTTTCTCCAGTACAATGTGGTGAAGCAGAGGAACTGAAGCTGTCCACTTTTGTACAGGCAAGGACTTAAAATGTTTGTGATTTTGTGAGCAGAAGCAGTTCCGGAGTGAATTGAACTTCTGAAAATGCGGCCATGGACTGGTTCCTGGCGTTGGATTATGCTCATCCTCTTTGCTTGGGGAACTTTACTCTTTTATATTGGTGGACACTTGGTACGAGACAGTGAGCATCCAGATCACTCTAGTCGTGAATTATCCAAGATACTTGCTAAACTTGAACGTTTAAAGCAGCAAAATGAAGACTTAAGGCGGATGGCAGAATCTCTCAGGTAGGATCTAAAAGTAATTAAAACTTTTCAGAAAGCAGTTGAAATATGAAATGTCTGAAATTAAATTGAAAAGGTTGTTTGGGGTTTTTTTTGGTAAAATCACGTTTAACATTTAAAAGTATAGATAAGTGTTTTAATCAGTGCTATAACAAACTGAAAATATATTGCAAAAACTTTAAACAAATAATGTACATTTAGTTTTGGTCTAATATAGTCATTATTTAATGGTGTCCAAGTGTTACTGTCACAATAAAAGAATTCTGTAGGTGATGAGCTCCTCAATGCCAACTTCAAACAAGTGCAATCACTAAGACGTTCAAACCAATTAGAAGAGCTAATGACTTTTCTACACTTCTGCATGCAGTAACTAGGAGAGCTCTTACTGAAAGTGATGAAAACCTTTGTGCAGGTTATTGAAGATAAACGTGGACTTGTTGAAGATGAGCTGCAGTAGTCTGCTGCATTATATGCATTCTTTTAACTAATTTTTTTTCCTTGCCTTGCTGCTAAACTTGTAGTAGTAGTTGTAAAATAGTAGGACAATCCCCCTTTTCATAATTATTTGTTACGTTATAGATGGGTATAATTGTAATATAAAGTGAGTTTTTTTCACTTTCAGACAGCTTTTAACGTAGATTTCTGGTGTCTCCTTTCCTAAGAACTTGCAAGGGAAAGCTTCTCAGACAGGATGTGTGTCAAAGTCAGGTTGGACCTAAGGGTGTAGATGCTACCACATGCAACCTAAAAGTGCTGGTGGATTATGGAGACAAGCGCAGAGGCTTCATGTGTTGTAGAAAGCTAGAAAAGAGCAAAGGTAAATATAAGATTTTACAGAATGGGAGAGTAATGTTTATTTTTAAAATTTCTTAAGTGACCTGAATCTATTTACAGTCTTTTTAACGACCACATACTCACAAACACCAGGAGATGCATGTAGCAGTGGTCTCGCGTGGATCACCTGTGTAGAACATGGAGAGCAAGAGGCACTGGCAGTTGAGTCTTCATCTTGTCTCTTGGGTGGTTCTTACTTGGCAGTGAGAAACTGATTTTTGGACTTCATTTTAATACCCTTTAGGAGCAGATGCCATTTTGTATCTTATACCTTGCTATTTTGCTTCATAAATTGCAGCAAAAACTAAGGAATTGCAAAAATCTCTTTGTTTTCCGTACTAGTGTGTTTTACGGTCCTAGTATCTTTAGGTCAGCTTGTGTCTCCCCTTGATTTTGAATGGATTCACACATAGGCACTCTGTAGCAGTGAAATGAACGCCTTTCCTTTTAACCCTGTTCTGATGTTTCTTCTGGTGCGTTCTCTCTTTTGTGCATAGCCAGAGATATTTGATCTGGTAGGAGGGGTAGACTTCCCTGCCTCGCTGGATTTTCTTTTCAATGCGCTCTCTTCCTGGTTTCTGGAATACACAGTAGATACGGTTGCATGCTGAGGAGGCTTCTTAGCCTAGAAAAACAGATGGCTTAGTTCTGAAAGTGTCAGCCCTGAAGAAGTACCTCAGCATTCATGAGGTGCTGCACGGAGGTGGAGAAGTTCTGCTAACCCAGGTGTCCTCAATATTAAGCATACATAATCTTCACCTTGAGTAATATGGCCATGAGTGGTTGTAGTATTTTTAAGCTCAGTTTATTAATATGGTAACATGTTGGCAAAAGGTTTGATATATTTTTGTTAACAAAGTGGTGTACTGTAGAGTATGAAGCTCTGAAGAAACTTAAGCATAAATACAATGTCTTTGAATTCCTTTAATACTAGAAAATAATAGTCAGCCTTAGGGTTTCTTGCCTCAAAGGGAGAAATATTTGGCCTTGAATGTAAAGATTACTACCCTCCATGCTTTCAGCCCCCCCTGTCTGCCTGACTTGAATGAGTGCTAATGTGATGTATTGCACAGTCATTGAAATATAACCACTTCAAATTACACAGTGACTAGAAGAGAATAAATGTTCTTGATTTTACTGATGACAGGGTACTCTTCCTCCCAGTAAGGAGGCAGTAGATACAGGAGATGCTTAGATACAGACTAAGCTGCATTTTAGCAGTCCTGATTTTTCTAAATACCTTTCTCTGTTTCCCTAACCTATCTATATTCAGATAAAACATTTTCAGTGGCCAAGTTTTAAATAATAGCTTGTACTGTTGATAATTTCCCTTGATTTATAGAAATTAAAACATGAGTTTAGTTCTAATCTAAACATGTTAGCATAGATCATTCCAACATTCCTTCTCTATGCTGCAGTAAATTGCTGCAAGTTTCTGGAATTAAATTAGGTCATCCAAAACTGCCTTAACTGGACTCTGTTCAGCTTCTTTTTTGTGATTATGTGCTGAAAAATGTTTCTGAGACCTTTCTTCAAAGTGGTTGTATGTAACCACAGGAGAATCTGAAACTCTTGCACTAAAATGACTTTAAATTCCAATTTGAACAGGAACACATCTCCAGGTTCTGCAGTCGGTTCTGGCCAGAAATGAGCCAGCTTGGAACTGGGAGATACTCAGGCATAGTTTTTTGTTGGAGGTGATCTGAGATTGGTGAAGTACTAGACTTTGAGGGAAGTGAAGTATCACAATTTATAGCCTTTATATTATTTTTATTGAGCAAAACCTGTGATACTGTTTTTATAGGAACTTCACAAATAGGATTGAGAAATATCCTGGTCAGCCTGCATCATTAAAGTATTAAATCATAAATGTGATATAGAATTTCAGTATCTCATTTCTTTGTTTGCCAGATAGAACGGGTGGTGTTAAAAATAAGTGTTAGCTTTAAAATAGTCCCATTTACCGCTTTATAGCAATATTGCTATGAAATAAATAGTTGACTATAGCTATTTAAGATGAGGCAATAGCTAACAGTCCACGGATTCAGAATCCATGTCCTGGAAGAGATCACTGCTGCTGTGAACAGAATTAAAGAAACAAAACAAGTTTTTAAGTTCAGAAATTGAATTAGAATTACACAGGAAAAGATTACATGTGCTCCAGTTAGCGTCCTAAAATGAAGATATAATTTACTTTAGGCTTTACTGATCGGAGGCAGAAAGGCTGGAACTATTATTTAATATGATTTAATTGCTAGAAGTTTCGGGTTTGTACTGAAAACTCTTAATTACTGATACTGGCTGTGAAATGTGAGTGGTTAAGACGACAGTCTACATCAGTGCATCTTGTAAAGATAAACCCTATTGCCAAGCTGGGTTTTGTTACGGTGAGGTAAAAACTTGGTTTTGCTGCCCTTCTCCACTAAGGTTTTATATGTAGAGAACTAGAGGGTTGTTTTTTTTTAATCCTGACAGAAAAGCAGCACGCTATTTACAGTGAAGATATAGAATATATTACAGCATGCAACAGGGTTAAGCTAAAACTTGAATTTAAGTGTATTTCAGTAATAACTTTAGGTTACTTTGGGAGGAGTTTAAACATGATGAGAGTATCTATCTGGAAAATTGTAACAATAAACAGGTTTCTGATTAACTATGCTAGTTAAAGTATTTTGACATAATTAAATAAAACTCTTGGATGGTAAAAGCTCCAAGTTAATAGAATTTTATCTTAGTGGGCAAAGAAGCTTTCTGAATGGTAGAAAATTACCGTAGTACCTAACTGTGTCATTAGTAATAGGTAGTTAGGGCAGGGAGGAAGGGATGGAAAGCAGGTAATGATTACCAGAATTCAGTAGTTTAACAAAAATATGTTGTTGTAACAATCTCCATTTTGAAGTCAGAGAGAACTGGTATTTCATCTTTAATCACATCGGGACCTTAGTTGTATGCATTACATATGTAATGTTGTTGTATGCAATACGTTTGAATACATACTTAGTTGTATGCAATACATTTAAAGACAATACATTTCAATTGCCTAGCATTTCCCACCATAATGGGTTCTTGGGACTTCTCTGACTGGCTTCTCACCTGATAAAAGTGTCCATCCTCTGGGATGGTTCAAAGCAGGAGCTGGGCTGCGCTTTTCATCCAGCCATCCATGAATGCCAGCATACAGTGACAAGAAGTGAACTTTCCAGTCTGAGATTTGAATGCTCTTTTTGTTGCCAATTTATGTTGCAGCTTCTCATCCCCAAAGACAGCAACGACAGCAAAAGAAAAAAGCAAAAACTAAAAACATGCCTTATGAAACACACCTTATGTGCATGCAAAATCAGCCATTCGGAAGTTGAGAAATGTCGTATCTGTGGTAAAGCTTTATAAAATACTGCTTATCCCTTTTTTGCTGTATGATACTTAAATCATATTTGATCTTCTCATTTTTCCCCTGGTTGCTTCTTTTCACACAGGATGCATGAGGAGTAGAATTAGGTTTTAGGCAGTCTGTTTGTTTGGGGTTTATTTTGTGGGGGTTTTGGTTTGTTTGGTTTTTTCCTACCAATATTTGTATGTTTGATTTCACAAACTTCATCATGTTCTTCTGGAGTTTTAAAAAATATTTGTAATTTATTACCCATATTTGTCCAGAATAGTTCATATTTTTGTAAGGATTTTTGGTGAGGTTATTTTGAGATTTATTTTTTTTTTCAATATGAACACTCACAATTGTGCCAGTTGGAACTGTCACATCTTTTTGAAAATTACCTGAAATAAAATTATTCCTTTAGGAGCTGAGTACACTTTTGTGGTGCACTTCTGATGTCTTGAAGTGACTTCAGGCACCACTTAGTTTTTACAGTGCATTTGAAAAGCCTTAGGTGAGAAGTTACTGTAGTTTGGGTTTTTTTGCCAGTAAGATGCTTTGTAAAAACCTTACTTGTGGGCTATAATGAAGCACAGATGTACATTAGTGATGAAGAAGATAAATGAAATTAAAGGTGTTTTGTATTGCCAGTGTTCTAGAAGTCATGTGTGTGAATACAGTGGTATGATGAGATTTGGAGAGTTACTGTAGTCCTTCCATGTTTATTGACAATATTATGTGAGCAAATTTGGGTTAATTTTAGAAGCAGCCTGGATCCCATTACTACAAAGCAGTAATAAACCTGAGGTTTTTTTATAGATAGTTATTTTACTGTTCTGTATTCGTGTCCTGGTTCCATCGGGGATAGGGTTAATTCTCTCCAGGCTCTGGCAGGGACACAGATATCCCATGTCATATCACCCATGCCCATTCCATCGCCAGGAGCAGGCCAGGGAGGGGGGCTTCTGTGTCCGGTAGGTGAGTGGTGGTGCCATAATCACATTTGTACATTCCTCTATCAGTGTTACTGTTTTCCTCTTCCCTTTGCTGTTCTCTTACATTGCCCTTGTCTCAACACACCAGTTTTGCCTTTTTCTGCCCATTCTCCCCTCACGGTGGTGGGTGGGGGGTGCTGAGAGAGCGGCTGCCTGGTTCTCTGTTGCTGTCTGAGGCCAAACCATGACAATCGAGTACAATTGAAAGAGCCTTTTCAAGAACACTTATTTCAGGTAACTACAGTTTTTGTAGTTATATAAGGGAAACTTGATAGGGAATAATAATAAAATCGAAGTATTACATAATGTTGTTTCATTTTTTATCTGGCTGGCTGGCCGCACTCAAAGGGTTGTGGTCAATGGCTCAATGTCCAGTTGGCGGCCAGTGACAAGTGTTCCTCAGAGGTCCGTACTGGGACCAGTGGTGTTCAACATCTTTGTTGGAGACATGGACAGTGGGATTGAGTGCACCCTCAGCAAATTTGCCGACGACACCAAATTCAGTGGTGCGGTCAACATGCTGGAGGGAAGGGATGGGATAAAGTTATATAAGGGCGGAGAATGGCTAGAAAGCAGCCCTGAGGAGAAGGACTTGGGGGTGTTGGTGGATGACAAGCTTAACATGAGCCAGCAATGTGCACTGGCAGCCCAGAAAGCCAACCCCATCCTGGGCTGCATCAAGAGAAGCATGGCCAGCAGGTCCCGGGAGGTGATTCTACCCCTCTGCTCTGAGCTTGTGAGACCCCACGAGGCCACGAAGATGATCAGAGGGCTGGAGCACCTCTGCTATGAGGACAGGCTGAGAGAGCTGGGGTTGTTCAGCCTGGAGAAGAG
>JAOXNO010000041.1:23001296-23017143 GCA_028565335.1 Limnodromus scolopaceus | reverse complement strand
CCCATCCCTGGAGGGGTTCAAGGCCAGGCTGGATGGGGCTTTGAGCAACCTGGTCTGGTGGGAGGTGTCCGTGCCCATGGCAGGGGGGTTGGAACTGGATGATCTTTAAGGTCCCTTCCAACCCAAACCATTCTATGATTCTATGATCTGTAATGTACTTTTACCTGAAAATTTTATTTACTGGTAGGATTATGATATAATTGCTAAAGTCTGTCAGTGTTGTGTCTAGATGATGTAAGGCTTTTAGGAGGAGGAGGAGAGCTTAAAATGACTACTTTTGTAATGTCTGATTTTCTTCAATGGAAACTGGAGAAGTTTTTTTTATGCCTTGATCTGTGTCTGAGACTTTCTTTTTTGCAATACGATAATGGTTCATAGTATTCACGTGCTTCTTTGTGTCTTGTAGGGTGATAGTCAAATTTTTATCTTTTATATATACATATATATATACCTTTTAATATTTTTCTTCTCCTGGAAGATAAACTTGGTAGTATAGGAACCAGTAATCTCAGATTTCTCTTCAGGAAAATAGAGAATCGTGTTAAATGTTATTCATATTGTGTTTATATTACTAATACATCACATTCCATATATATTTATTTCCTACAGTCTTTTAAATATTACATTTTGTAGAACGTACAGTTCTTTTAATAAATATGATAACCTATTTCTTACCTGAATAGGATCATGGGTTATAAAGTAGAACAGGAGTGGGAATGGGTAAAATGTAATCAAACAAGTAAAATGAAACACCAGTATTTCTGACATTATTCTCATAGTTCCCAGAGTAGCTTCAGAAAGAGGAGGTAGGATTTTAATTTTGAAAGATCACTGTAGTTGCTTTAATGTAATTGGCGCTGAAGCTGGGATGGAATTCAAACTTGGAATCAATTAATCATAAGCAAATCTATTAAAGTACTTCTGCCAATTACTGTGGGCCCAGTAAGCCTGTAATAAGCATTGAAAGGGACTCGGATAAAAGAATAGCTTTGAGCTGATAAAAATTTAAATATTATTTTAAAGTACTGTTTTGTATTACATGTATTTAAAGTGTTTCAAGTTTGAAGCTGAGGCTCTTGCACAGGCCAATGTGTGAAGGAGAAAAATCATTGAACTATACGATGTGCATCTCTGCTCGTTTTATTGGGTTTTGTGCAACTCTGAATTGAGGGAAGGGACACAGCTTCAGTGGCTATAAATCAGCACCGATCAGGGCTATGCTGATTTAAATTGATAAGGGATGCTGCTTGCTCTTTATTTGCAGGTAACATTGAGTGGTTTTTTCCAGTTGTATTTACTGAAGAGGTTTTATCTTAAAGGGTGAAGTGACAACTAGTATTCTTTTAGTTTGTTTGTTTTTGTTAGTGGTTATTAATAATTGCACATAATTTTCTTCTTGTGAAGAAAAAGAGAAGTGAAAGCAGAAAAGCCAATCATAATGTAGCTTTAGTTAATTATAAACCTTCCAGCTCCATACAAAGAACTCAGAAAGATATAAATGAAAGAATAAGAAAATATTTGAGTGTGACCTTGTGAAATCTTACATTTTTTCTCTTGCTGATAAATTAGGGTAACCTTTTAAATACCTTGGAAATAGGAAAAGGTTAGAATGGTTTTCATGATTTATTTTTTGTTTTAATTTATTTTTGCAATTATCTTACACACTATGGCAGTTCTTCCAGCTGAATTGAATGTCACTAGAATTAAATTTTGAGTGATTCTGTTTGCCTCTGGAGACTCAAAGATTGCTACTTTGTTGTTTCCCCTCTATGTTACCTGAAGGTGATGAGAAAGTGGCTTCCGTGATACAGATGATGTACACAGAGTTCTTTATTCAGTCTTTAAGTGTAGCTGGATTACTAAACGAGGGACAAAGCAGAAACGGGCTATCTCTACTCTGTTTAAAGTTATACAGTAATATCTTTATTTGATAGGATTTCAATAATTTTTATTTAATATAAAATGGTGGGATACAGCATGCAAAAATCACACCTTGTAAGTACTGAGAAAATTAATTCAAGCAAACCCACTGTGTGTTGTATTGTCATGGCTGCCCATGTAAGTGGGTTATAATTTTGCTTATTTTGTGTTTATAACGTAATTAGCAATGTTGTCATAGCAATAAGTGAAGGATATTCTGTGCTAGATGCTTACTGGCATGCTCTTTTATTATTGATTAAAATCATGGCTTAGATAAACTTACTTCTGAAATTTTAAGGAGCAAGTCATTTGCCAATACTTATTTTGGTATGAGAACTTATATCTATGTTTTTCAACAGGAATTCTTATTCATAAGTATGCGTTATTCCTAGGATATTCTGCACTAGAAGTTACCTACATAGATGATGCCATGAGTATAGAAAAGGATTTTAATTCAAACACTTTTCCCTCAAATGTTGCCTTATCTCCAACTCAGTTGATGTATTTGTAGAGGGCAGTAACAAGCAAGCTGTGCTGGTTGCAGAGAAGAGCCTTTCCCTTAATTTTGAGACTGGATGAAATTGAGGAAGACAGCAATTCCAAGTCTGATGAGGTAATAGATGTAGAGACAAAACTGCAAAAAGAACAAGTTATTTTAGTTTTATTCTAAAATTATGTAATTTTTGGAAGTCCAAACAACTAGCTTAGGAGAATACCCCTCACCCCCATATCCTAGCTCCTTTATCTTAACAACATAAGTAGAGTAATAATTTTTATTGCAGTATGCCTAAGCAAGTTGAATGTTAAATGACATGAACTTTTCTTTTTTAAAATCTTAATTGTATCATATGGTCAGAATTATTGTGCTTCTTTCATATCATCCACAACCATCCTTCTGTAGGATTTTGTAATTGCTACTTTAACAGACTTTCCTTATGTTCAGGGGATGTGTGCGCTGCCTGAAGATTTCTTATGGTAATGATTTTGTATCCTTATTGTTCTTCAGAAATTCTGCCTTTAGGGGATGTGACTTGTACAAGATAAGACAATCCGTTTTTCCTGGTAATTTTGTGGTTAGTTGTCCTGTCACAATTCACAAATGGATTGTTCATACAGAAGGGGAGTATATGTAGGGAGTGCACAAGGTTCAGACTAGAATATTTTCCTCAGTTTTGTCACGCTTCTCTTGCTGCATAAAAAAGCAGATATATGAACAGTTATTGAGAATTGCTTTTTATTTAGCTTTAAAACACAAATAGATGTTTCGCAATAATTTAATTATTCCTTATTTGCTTTCAGTAGGTAGCTCTAAGTCTGCAGAATTTTTCACTAAATGTTCTTTACATAGCTTCCTCTTCCACCTCTCCCACCCCTCTCTGAAAAAAGGGACTTAAATGCTGTGCTTTATGTGATATGCCTTTCTCATGCTCACAATAGGTATTTATTCCCTTCAAGTGTCCCAGTGAAAATGGACTTTTCATCGGTTCCTAAAGTTTTACTGGTATTTAATTATCCAGATCTGAGAGACATTAAAGTTAATGACGTCTCAGTAAGATCTTTAAAACGCTGTCGTTTCTGATTTAGTGTGAAGATTCTCCCTCTAACCACTGTTTGCTCTATGCTAGAGGCATCTTTTGTCTGGCAAGGGGTCTTCCCTCATGGTGTCTCTGTATACGTGTGTGTGGAGAGAATATCCCTTTCTCTTTGTGCTCATACTCCATTACAAATGAAGAATCATCTTCATGTTCTGCAAGAACTCTGTATTCTTTACAGTTCTCAAGCCTTCTCATTACACATCCGCTTCCTCTTTTCAGGGTCAGCTCTTTCAAAGGTGTTACAAAAGGTGGAATAATTTTTAACCATTGTATCCACCAGAGGTGTCATTTCTCGACAGATGAAAGGGGGCTTTATTTTCCCTGCATTAATTTTTAATTTGTGAGGCAAATAGAAGATAACATCTAATTTCTATACTTTAATAATTTCAGCTCATTAAAATGTGAATTCAAGTTGAGGTATTGAGCAAACCTCAGTAATACCCTTAGGACTGATTTAGCGCTCATAGATTTCAGGATACGTATTTCCAAACTTCTCTTGTGCTCAAACGCCAGAGATGTTACAGTTGCTAGTGTTGTTTTAGGTGACCAGCAGTTTAGAATGCAGGAGTTTTAATAAAAATTATCATGATGGCACATTTGAGAAGCTAGGATCTTGTTCTGGGGACAGAAAGTACATTGAAATCATCTTATTCCAATGTGTAGGAAGACTTAGTGCTGGAGCTCTGGTCCTCTGAGAACATATGGCCAGCTTTCAAGACCAGGGTGCATTTCATGTGTGAATATAAAAAGTAGCCAGAACTTGAGTCTTGTGAAGGCCCATCCCTTGATCGGGCTTTGCTGGTGTGCTGGTCAGTCCAACTAATGCTTTGCAAATACGATTTTCAAAAGTAGAGCCCAGGATTGGTCTTCTCGGTGAGTGGAAACCTTGTAAAAAGCACAGTTTAACACCGGGTTGAAGCTGTGAGCTGCAGCTGTGTTACGCACTGGTTTTCTCCCATGGGACCAAGGTTTTTAAAATTTTATTTATGTTACTATGTTTAATTTCTTCTGGTTTTAAGAAAATGCAAAGAAGGCTTATCAGCAAAACAGTATGGAACAAAAATGAGAGGAGAGCTGAATTCTTAATGCATATAATGTATCAAGTAACAATTATATTTATAAATCAAATAACTTCTTTATTTTTTGTATCCTAGGATACCAGATGGTCCCATTGATCAGGGACCAGCTGCAGGAAAGGTACATGCTTTAGAGGAGCAACTTTTGAAGGCCAAAGAACAGATAGAAAACTATAAGAAGAGGACAGGAGATGGTTGGTAGATAAGTTTTCTTTTACTTCCAAAACAAATTTTGATATTCCATATCACAAATGTATCAAATGTATTGGTTTCTTAACAAATAATTCAGCTACAAGTGCTTTCATACTTTTTCTTTTTTTTTTTTTTTTTAAATAGGAGGCCTTGGAAAAGACCATGAAATTTTGAGGAGGAGGATTGAAAATGGGGCTAAAGAACTTTGGTTTTTCCTCCAGAGTGAGTTGAAGAAACTGAAAAATCTAGAAGGAAATGAACTACAAAGACGCATTGATGAATTTCTGTCTGATTTGGGTCATCAGGAAAGGTACTTGTATTAGTTGATACCGCATATGTGTTGTTGTATATCCAAAACCTAGCTAGATGCCAGCTGCTAATAATAAAGTTAACTCTATCCCAACTGAAACCATGACAGGATTATGGATTGATTTAAGTGAAGTACCGATACACTGCTTAAAAATCTCTTAGGATAAATTACTGGTATGTGGGCATGAAAACAAAATTATTACTTGTATTTCATGGGACGTAAAGTATATCATTACATGTCATACAGCTCATGTATGCTCATGTCTAAGCTTATGTCATTACAGTTTAGAGTATGACCCTTTAACTTGATACGTTTTCATTTTTTTTATCAGAAGACCTGGATCCTGGATCCTTGTTTCTGCTTTTCAGTTGCATCTGTCTATATATGAGCATATGTGCGCATATTTACATAAAACCATTAAACAAACCTTGAAAATGTTTATTTTTAGGCATCTGATTGTGCATTTTATAAATACTGGAATGTAAATTGCATTGATCATTGGGATATTATGTAATTGGAAATACTTCAAAATTGGGTAATATCTTAATTTCAGGACTGGTTGTCATTCTGAGAAGTCAATTCTTTTCATAAGTACAATTTAACAGAATATTTCATCTAGAAATGATCTTTAATTACATTGTCATTATTATGTTTTCAAAGATGTGCTGGAATTATATTTTCAGTTGTTGTTGATCTTCTGGCCTCCTCATTGTTTGAAGTATCTTTTGTATAATACTAAAACATTCTGAATTAGTTTGTTCATGCTAAACTAAATGAATCCAGGAAGCGTTAAAAATTCAGTAAATTCTGTCTGTAAGCCTATTATATTTATAACTCTATGGTCCCAACAAGATTGCAGTGGCAATTTGTGTCTCGTTAGTAAACAGTCATAAGAAAATAGTTGAATTAACTAAATATACCATGGTAAATAAGTACCTCTTTCCCCAAAAAGCTGAGATCTGCATATGTGAACATCAGTAATAAGGTACAAGCCTTCGAGAATAATACTGTAGCAAAAAGAAAAAATAGTAAGAATTTTCAATTCTTTGGAAATAATGTAAGCACTATTTAAAATATAGTTTAAAAATAATATGAATTTGATTTTTAATGTGGGCAAATAATTTAGTCCATTAAATTTTGTAATTTAATCTTCCACAATTTCAAACCCCAGTTTGTCACAAATTGATGGAGTTTAAAGTGAGAAGGGACCATTCAATTATTGAGAGTTATTATCTATACAAAATAGGCCATTACATTTCATCCAATTATTTCTCTGCTGAGTGCAATTATGTATGTTGGACTGAAGTAAAAGTAGTGCTTGGCTGAAACAGAATTTTCCAAGTCTTAAGATCTTCAGTTAAACAGTCAACTGACAGAGAAGCTGCTGCCTCCTTGAACAGTTTGTTTCAATAGTTACCTCCACTCAGAAATGTTTGTTCTCCAGAGAATTTATTTCTGCTTAGGCTTCTTGGACTTCAGGTCATTGATTCTTGATGTACCTTTTAAACTGTCTCTGCCAAAACTGGAGCAAGTAGTCGGATGCCAGACTTACTGGTGTTTGTCATGGGAACAAAACTACTTGTGTACCCATTACTGCTCTGTTTGTATAGCCAGGATCACATCAGGCAGTTGCCACAGTAGAACCTTGAATAAAGTTGTGTGTTTGATGCCAGACAGATTTTATGCTTCTGCCTCCCAGTATGAATCCTTTTCGTATTCCTTTCCTTCCTACACCAATGATGTATGTGTTTGATGCCAGACAGTTTTTACAGTCCTGCCTCCCAGTATGAATCCTTTTCTTATTCCTTTCCTTACTACACCAATGATGGTTAATTCATCAAGCCCAACATGCAGGTTTTCTGTATTTGACAGCTACATCTTCACATCTTTCTGTACCTCAGGATGAGGTGAAACCCATACTAGAAAGGCATACTTCTTTGCATTGAATAATAGAAGTCTTCATTGTAGACCTCAGAAAGTTACGAGATTAACCCCACTGTCGAAGTCTGAAACCACCGTGGTACTGGAAGAAGTCTGTATATGATGCAAGCAATCAACTGTTGCTCTTTTGTTTTTTTTTTTTTTTGTTCTCTTTATTTAAGAATTTTCTTTTTGAATAGAAGTACTCTTTAGACTGACACAGTGGTTATCAAAAGCAGGATGACCTGGAGTCTGTTGTGTCTTAATAGTAGATCTTTGTGGACCTTCCTCCATGGTGAGGTCCCCAAAGAGGACTAAAAGCAATTTAAGCTAAAACCAAACAGCAAGAAAGTAGGTTTTATTAAAATAAAATTTAGAATTTTTTTTTTTACAGTATGGAAATTCAAAGTAATTGCATAAGAGAAAACAGGTATAAAAATATTTCTAGAATATTCAGCCTGTGTTCTTGATGTATTTATTACGTTGGCTTTGGGCAATGCAATTATCTTGTGTTGCAGGATGCTTTTCTTGATTGCTTCTAGTCCTGAGGAAGTTTGTTCTTTTACCTTTGAAGCCAGGCTGTCTGCTTCTTTCCCTTTAATCTTTCAGTCTTGCTGCATGAGGTGCAGGAAAACTCCCAGCTCCTTGTACACACATGCTTTGGCCTGTGATCCACTGCTGTCTCGGGGGTGTCCTTTTCCCTTAGGATGCCTGGTAGCTCCCCAGGGGAGGAGCAATCTCTGTTTCCCTCCACATAGTCCATCTGGTCTCTTCTCCTGAAAGGAATAGAACATAAGTTTAGAATGAGCAAGCCAGATGCCCTCATTCACTCTGAGAATCACAGTTTTTTGGTGGGTTTCTTTGTTATTGTTGGTGGGTTTTTTTGAAGTACATATGGACTTGTTGATTTTTTGAAGGGATTTAGCAAGTTGCTGAATGCCCTTTTGTTGATGGTAGTGTCTTAAAAAATTGTTACCTATGTGTCTTAGATAAATGGAATGTTGCATGTCAAGCTGATGTTATTTATTTATATATATATACACATAGATATTTTAATATATATTATAAGGTAATATTTGGATTAGAAAGACTAGTATTAATTATAAGTACTTAAGGCAGTTTGTAATGCCCTCCTTATGTGAGAAAGCAGATAAAGGGGTGGGTTAGTGATCTAATGATGACATAGCTATGTGGGGAAAGCAGCTAAGATTTGGGTTTTTTTGTTCATGAGGAAAGCCTGTTGTGCCATAGAGAAGACCTGCTTTTTAAGAGATGATAGACTTAAAGACAGTTTGTGTGACTCTGGATAACTAGTATTAGAGCTCTTTGTTAATCTTGGTGCTGTTATGCAAATGGTGCTTCTCTTGTTGGATGCCTTAATCACTATTGGAATGTTAAGAACAATAAAAAGAATTTCTATAAATATATTAGTAACAAGAGGAGGACTCAGGAGAATTCTCCATCCTTTAACGGATGAAGGTGGTAACATAGTAAAAAAGGATGAGGAGAAGGATGAGGTACTTAATGCCTTCTTTGTCTCAGTCTTTAGTAGTAGTTAGTTGTTCCTTGAGTACCCAGACCCCTGAGCTAGTAGACAGGGGTGGGGAGCTGAACAAAGCTCCCGTAATCCAAAGGGAGATGGTGAGGGACCTGCTCCAACACCTGGACATACCCAAGTCCATGAGGATCTATTGGAATCCACCTGAGGGTACTGAGGGAGCTGGTGGAAGTGCTCACTGAGCCACTTTCCACCATTTATCAGCAGTCCTGGCAAACCAGGGAGGTCCCAGCTGACTGGCATCTAGCAAATGTGATGCCCATCCACAAGAAGGGTTGGAAGGATCATGTGGGGAACTACAGGCCTGTCAGTCTGACCTCGGTGCCTGGAAAGGTCATGGAACAGATCATTGTGTGGCATGAGTGCCATTATGTGGCACGTGAAGGGCAACCAGGTGATCAGGCCCAGTCAGCATGGGTTCATGAAAGGCAGGTCCTGCTTGACAAACCTGAGCTCCTTCTATGAAAAAGTGTCTTGCCTGTTGGATGAGGGAAAGGCTGTGGATGTTGTTTACCTGGACTTTAGCAAGGCCTTTGACACAGTTTCCCACAGCATTCTCCTGGAGAAACTGTCTGCCCGTGGCTTGGGCAGGAGTGCTTTTCGCTGGGTAAGAAACTGGTTGGAGGCCGGGCCCAGAGAGTGGTGGTGAATGGAGTTAAATCCAGTTGGCGTCCAGTCACAAGTCATGTCCCCCAGGGCTCAGTATTGGGGCCGGTTCTATTTAACATCTTTATCAATGATCTGGACGAGGGGATTGAGTGTACCCTCAGTCAGTTTGCAGATGAAACCAAGTTGGGTGGGAGCTTCGACCTGCTTGAGGGTAGAAAGGCTTTGCAGAGGGATCTGGACAGGCTGGATGGATGGGCCGAGGCCAATGGGATGAGGTTCAACAAGGCCAAGTGCCGGGCCCTGCACTTGGGTCACACCAACCCCATGGATGCTACAGGCTTGGGGCAGAGTGGCTGGAGCTGCCTGGCAGAAAAGGACCTGGGGGTGTTGGTCGACAGCCAGCTGATTGTGAGCCAGCAGGGTGCCCAGGTGGCCAAGAAGGCCACCAGCATCCTGGCCTGTGTCAGGAACAGTGTGGTGAGTAGGACTTGAGAGGTAATTGTCCCCCTGTACTGGGCACTGGTGAGGCCCCACCTTGAGTGCTGTGTCCAGTTTTGGGCCCCTCATGACGGGAAAGAAGGTGAGATTCTGGAGCGGGTGCAGAGGAGGGTAATGGAGCTGGTGAGGGCTCTGGAGCACAAGTCTTGTGAGGAGAAGCTGAGGGAGCTGGGGGTGTTCAGCCTGGAGAAAAGGAGGCTGAGGTGAGAGCTTCTCGCTCTCTCCAACTCCCTGAAAGGAGGGTGTAGAGAGGTGGGGGTTGGTCTCTTCTCACAAGTCACAGGGGATGGGACAAGAGGAAACAGCCTTAAGCTGTGCCAGGGGAGGCTTAGATTGGATAATAGGAAAAATTTTTACACTGAGAGGGTTATTAAGCATTGGAATGGGCTGCCCAGGGAAGTGGTTGAGTCACTGCCCCTGAAGGTATTTAAAAGACAGGCAGATGTAGTGCTTAGAGGTGTGGTTTAGTGATGGTTTTTGTCAGTGTTGGGTTGATGGTTGGACTAGATGATTTGAAAGATCCCTCCCAACCGAGGCAATTCCATGATTCTGTTTCTTGGCTATGTCCTAGCGGTTGTGTAGATTTTCCCCTGGGGAGTGCTGGTCGTGGCAGATGTTTTTGTCCAGTATTTCCCTACTGAGTCTGTTTAAGAAGCAACATAGTCCAATGCAGAGTTTCCTGCATTATGGAATGTGTAATTGTATTCTTGTAGTTGCCATAGAGAAGGGAGTTGTTAAGAGTAACGTCATCTTAGCAGTGGAAAGACTATTTGATACAGAGTTAACAAAAAAGAACAGATTAATCCTCTAGTTGTCATGGTTGTTTCCTATGTTGGCATTATATTGTTTGCAAAGTGGTTGTTACTGAGTTAGTTTCATCCCTTTTCTTCTTGGGGAACAACTGTCATCAGTAGTAGCTGGCCAAGCTTTGTCGCACAGTCTTTGGGCATATTTTCATATTATTTCTTTTGAGTTTAGTGGAACATACCACAGTTGTTTTGTTTTTTTTTTTTTTGAGTGTTTATTTGTTGGTGGTAAAGTTTCTAGGAAGTTTAAATGTAATTTTGTCATATGACAGGGGTAAACATCTACACTGATTTTTAAAAATATGTTAAAAATGGCTGCCCTCCTTCCTTTAGTTGTGACAGTCAAATGCAGATGAAATATATAGCTACATTCTGTACTCCATTCTGTTTTCCAGGAGCAAAATGCTTTGAAGAACAGCTCCAGGATTTAATTTATGAGATGAAACAAAACCAACAAATTGATATTGTTGGTTAGTAACACCCGTAAGGAGCGAGTTTGACTTACTAAATATTTGTGGTGCCACTGCCTGAAATTGTCTTTCTGCCATTTTACCACCCACGAGAGCTTCTAAGAATCCTGTGCAGGCTCGTCTTTTGTTTGCACTTGGCTGTCTTGGGTTCATGAATCACCGGTCCAGCTACTTGTTAGCTCTCCACATGAAGAGCTAAATTCATGATTCTGGTCTTTGGTCTTAGTCTGTGTCAGTGCTAAGTCTGTATTAATAACCCATCATGATGGTCTGCCCCACTCAAAAGAATCTAGCAGATACAAACCTAAAATATGCACATTTCATAGCAGGAGCAATCAAAAAAAGAAAGTCTCCGTGACTGAAAGTGCTTTAAAATTGCAGTACCTTATAATCATTTCTGTGTGATAACACCTGTGAATTTTTCAGTTCCTGGTTTACTTCAGAGTTTTATAAGAGTTATTTTTTTTTAAAAAAAAAGATTGTGGATACTATCTGAAAACTCTTCCATGAATTCATAACATTTTCCACAAATTATTTGATATTCTTTGTGGCTTTCACTAAGCAAACCTGCCTTTACCTAAAATACTGAGTTGCTGAGGCTGTGTAAGGACTCTCATCATTCCTCTTACCTCAAAAATGATGGAAAACAATTATATTTCATCTGCAAGGCTGATCGTTTAAAATATTTTAAATTATTTAAAAGCCTTTGCTCTGTCATGGTCACCATGGCCAACAATATAAAAAATAAAATTTGGACAGTACTTTTTTTCCTTAGAAATAGGAAAAAATACTTAACTGCTGAGAGGTAAAGCCTTTTTTTTATTGGTAGACTTTGTATTTTCAGTTATTTTATGACAGGATTTGATAGAAATATATAAAATAAAAGGAGAGATGCTGATTACTTACATCACAAGTACAGAAAAGACATTTTTAAGCCCAGTGAAAGAGAACATTTGAAAATTGTTTCAAATGTAGCTGTGGTTGCACAGCTGCTTTTAATGATAGCACAGGATTTATTTTTTTTTAATGTTTAGACCTGAAATACACAGTTTTTCTTTAAACATCCAGCATGGTTGCATCCTGATAGAGAAGAAAAATATATTTAAATCCCAAGAAAATGCGTGAGTTCCTTCTTTAATTTGCCTACTATCCTGTAATGCTTTCTAAAAATTGGAAAACACTGCTTTAAGAAAAGCAGGTTCATCTGTGTAGTTATTTGTATATAATCCACTGCATTAGATCTACTGCATCATTATTTCTGTTCTAATTGTCCCTAAACTGTGTTTGCATGTTACTTTGAGTATTATGCATCTTAGCGATTCAAAACTAGTTACCTGATGATACTTTACATTGTTGCACAAAGCCAGAGTAGGGTGTTTCAAGCTCAGTTACCTTGTAAAAGAAGATCCAGTTTATATAGTTTGAGATTCGAATATAGGTATGGTACTTCCAACTGATTGACAGAAGATGAACATTACTGCTTCTGGACAATTTGGGTATGATGTTTAATACAGCAACAGTAGATGCAATAGTTAAGTCAGTGTCACTGTTATCCTGTGTAGAAGTATGGGTGTGAAAAACAGAATGTGTGAGGGTGGAAAGATACAGATCCATAAATCCAGTTATTAGCAAGAGAAGGTTGTCTCATAACTCTGCTTAAAAAGATAGCTCTGTCATAAAGTATTTTGATATATACTGCTTAAATATTATGTCATTGGAAATAGTTACCTAATAGAGGTACATCATCTGCTCCTTTCTTACTTGCTAAGCTTATTTGCAAGGGATAGCCTTAGCTAACTAGGGTGATGGTTCCAGTACTAACAAGTGCAGCCAACAACAGTGTTTTGTATTACTTCACTGACAAGATCACTTCACAGGTTGTGAAATATGCTTGTCTTTTTGTCACCTCCCAAATTTCTTAGTCTTTGTTCTGTTGCATCTCTTCCTGCTGATCAAAATTCTGGCTTATCAAGAATTTCAGGCAATAAATTGCAACGTCTCAAGTTCAGATGAAAGAATTAAGAAAAGTGGTTCAAACTTAAAACTTCAGCATTGCTATGCTGAAATGTTTAGCAACTTTAAATACTCTCAATCTATAAAGACAACCTTGAAATTTTTGGTTCTGAATTGGCCTACCTGATACTTGTAGAATAGCCTTTAATGTTTTTACAAATATTTTTGAATAGTTTGCCTCTAGTTTTGTATTTCCTTCCCAAAGCCACACATATAAAAAAATCTTTCCCTGGGTGTTACTCTTTGGGCTGTTTTACACAAAATTCCTGGCTAATCTCAGTAAACAAATGTCATATATGATTTTTCTTCTCATGACACAGAGTTCTTTATCCTCTTATTTGGCCATTTGAAATGTGATAACCCTAAGAAGGGGATCTCTAGTGTATTAGATAACCTCAATTTAATATTTGACAGTGCCTCAAAATTAATGTTTTGTAGTCTAGACTTGTAATATGGCCATGAGTCAGTTCTGAATTTTTTATTTTTTTACTTTTTTTTCCATTTCAGTAATAGTAGCATACAGTCATTCTAAGCAGACAGAACACTTACCTTCTTCCAGAGTCACAAGGAGCTACATGCCGAAGAAATTACTGTTTACTAAACCTTGTAATAGTATTCTGTGGTTAGTTTTCACTGGTAAAAATAGAAATATTATTGTTGTACCTGTGCTACAGACATTTATAATATTATATTCCATACAAGCATAGCAGGGTGATTGTAGGAGGCAAAGTAACAATGCATTATAAGAGGAGCTACTGTAGGAATCACTATTGGCACTTTCATCTGGGGCCTTTGGATAACGGATTGAGCATGGAACTGGTCTTTCTTCTTAGTTTCCTTTAGCACATACCAGGAATTAATGCTCTATAGCAGGCCTGTGAGGTTTTTTTTAACCCATCTCCTGTTTAATACTAGATTCACTCATGGGTATGGAATGCAGATTAAATGGAAGACACAGTCAGTCTTTCTTGGCTCCTGTTTTGATTGTGGGGTAGGATGTAGCATGAAGAAACTGGTTTTGAGGCTATAATTGAAATATCTGTTTAATTTTTCTTTGATTTCATCTAATCCTCCAATTTTAAGATTGTTTCCCATTTTTTTAAGATTATTTCCATTTTTGTTTACAGGTCAATAATGACCGACTTGTACTACCTCAGTCAAACAGATGGAGCAGGAGATTGGCGAGAAAAAGAGGCCAAAGATCTAACAGATTTGGTACAGAGGAGAATAACTTATCTACAGGTAAGAGGGTAGAGCTTTTAAATCAAGGTAAACATTTTTTATTTTAATTTTTTTACATACAGCACTTAGCTATACCCTTGTTATAGAATAATTCCACTACAGTTTTAAGTGAATGTTTGTATATCAATGAATTACATACAAAAGAAATTAGAAAGTTGCTTTCAAATATTATTTTGTATGCATATGGAATGGTAGTACTTCAAGCAAATCTTTGTGGATTTGGGGTTTTGTTGTTGTTTTGGGTTTTTGTGGTTTTTTGTAATCCGTGTTTTTCACTGGGCTGTACTTACCTGTTTGGATTCTTTGTTTTATTATAATAAATAAGTCTCTGCTTTTCATTTTTCATTCTTTAGAGTATCAGAATACCTATGTTTGAACAGTGTTAAAAATAAAAATATGCAAGTCCTTGTATGAAACTTCCAAACAAGCAGTTCATTTTTAATAATAAAAGTATGCAAAATTGAAATGCTTGTAGAATATATTGTCCAGTCCTACAAAGCTTCAGCAGTTATGTGAGATGCTCCTATTTGTGAGTGCATAAAGCCATTTTAATATATGTGCTTATGTGTGCCTCAAATTTAAACAAAGCTTGATTTTTGGTTTTTTGGCACTTCTATTGATGTAGGAATGCATGCAACTATTATACAGCAACTACATAGTTTATATATCAAAAAGATACTTGAAGTAGTCTGTTTTATTTGTACTTGGCTTGTTTTCTCTTGCACCTGTGCACCTCACCGCCCTGTTCTGTATGGCCACCCCTCGTGTCACATCTTTTCTCTATGTAAATGGCTGAATTTGTTTCCCAGATTTTCATTATTTCACAATTCGGCTACTGGAACCTTTTCTTCTGTGACCCAGCTATGTATTTGTTGCTTGTTAAATAAAAAAAAGGACACCCTTCTGTGGAAGAAAACCTCCCTGTAAATTACGCAGGAGGCATCACTTTATCGTCTTCCTTCAACTCCTTCTTGAGAACCGCTCCTCATTCTTTCCTTTTTGATGTCACTCTTTGGCAGTGGTGTACTGTAATTACTTTGCATACCGATAAATATGCCTTTTCTACGACTTTTTCTCTTCTTTCGTCGTCCTGAGGAGACCGGTGTAAAGTGTTTGTGTGTGGGACCCCCTGAGGCAGGCCCAGGCCGGGGAGGGGGGGTTGGGCGGGAGGCGGCAGCCCCAACGGCTGCGGGGAGCGCGCGCCCCCTCAGGGCCTCAGGAGCGCCTGCGAGAGGGCACGGATCCCAGGAAGGGCGGGGGGGGACGGCGAGAAAACGCACTTTTGGCTCTTTTTAGAGGGCTGAGGCGCTTTAAAAAAATTGTGCCGGCGCAAGCGAATTGAGATTCTCCAGGTATTGTCAACGGTTATTTCTGGCAGATGTCGCTGGAGAGTGTGTGTGAGAGAGCGACCTGTGTCTCGCTGCTGTGGGGTTCAGGGGCAAGATTTCATTTTTTCTGAGTAGGAAAGAAAGATCAAGCCCTGTGTTTCATTATCTGTGTAGGAGTTAACTTAATATAGCATGCATATAGTGTGGCCAGCAGGACTGGGGCAGCGATGATACCCCTGTACTGGGCACTGGTGAGGCCCCACCTCGAGGGCTGTGTCCAGTTTTGGGCCCCTCACCACAAAAAAGACAT
>JAOXNO010000041.1:22966465-22985128 GCA_028565335.1 Limnodromus scolopaceus | reverse complement strand
TCTTGTCCTGTCCCTGGGCACCACTGAAAAAAGACCAGCCCCATCCTCCTGACACCCACCCTTTAAGTATTTATAGGTGTTGATCAGATCCCACTTCAGTCTTCTCTTCTCCAGACTGAACAGACCCAAGTCCCTTGGCCTTTCCTCAGCAGAGAGATGCTCCAGGCCCTAATCGTCTTTGTGGTCCTGTGCTGTACCCTCTCCAGCAGTTCCCTGTCCTTCTTGAACTGGGGAGCCAGGAACTATGGCCCAGAACTGGGCCCAGAAACATGATCACATATTTTATCACATATCTGATGCTGTTCATATGGAATATTACCCTTTGAGGCATGACTTTCCCGTTCTCCTAAAAGATTGATGTTGCCCCAATATACTAGCAAAACTAGTACTAGTCGGTTAGTGATTAATTGCAAATTTTTCTCACAAGCGTGAAATCATGGATGATAAATCATAGGTTGGTAAACAGATGCCAATTTCCCATTACAAACTGTAAAACCTTTTTTGCTTAACTGTCGCTCTTTTAAGAATTGTTCCATAAACAAAAAGCTACAAATTGGCCTAATATTGGAATTATTTGGATTTAAGGTAACCATTCTATACTTGAAAAGTTGCACTGTAGTGTCTACAGTAGGGAAGAATACAAGTGCGTTTTATGATCACATGAAAAAAAAAAATCGGTGTTTTTTGAATGTCAAGAAACAGCATTAGGCAAATTGAGAGTAAAATTACCTCAGAAATGTGTTGGGTCTCACACAATCTTTACTAAGTTTCAAATGTTAAGCTGAGTTCTTTGTTTGGCTGCATAAATTTCAGTCCAAACCGAAGCATTCTCAGGTTTTTAGGGCAATAATCACCTGCATTCAAGCTTCATTCATTCAAGTCACTTTCTGATGCACTACATTAGTCATTACAATGTCAACAATGTTACAGTTAAATAATATTGCTTACTTTTTAGTAATCTTTAAACAAGGGTTGTCTGAACTGGCAGCTGTGGGTCGGATTCAAGTCATGAAAACATTTCATCTAAATCATTCCTATGTCTTGAAAATGGTTACCACCATCTCAGGTGGAAGACGTGAGCACCTCCAGTGCTGTGGAGGAGCACTCTGATGTTCCGGAATGTATCGTTTAGTATGGGCCCATCCTTTCTATGAATGCAGATACTATTAATTCTTTATAGAGAGGCTGTAGTTCAAAGCTGGATGTTTCATTCCTTTCAGTGTAACAGCTTCACCAAATCCTCAAGGATTCTTGTGTTTTTGCATTTGAGTAATGAATAAAAAACAACTGAAAAATGTCAGCTAATTGCTCAAGATCTATTTCTCGTATAGATTCAGAATGTCATACTGAAAAGATGCTTTTATTACTATATATTTTATTAGACATGAAGAATCAAATAAGCAGGCAAATGTTACCGAATGAAAGATTTTCCACCATGTGAAATAAGTGAAAGATATACCAAGACTTTTAAGGCAGAAATAATTTCTTGCATTTTGTATTTCTGTTCCTCAATCTTCAGACCCTCTGCCCACTGATTTCTTCCTAGTGTTGTGAACAGATAAGAAATTCAAAAACCTGTGTTTTATTACATTGATTTTTCTACCTACATTGGAAGACACACATTTATTTTGTTAACATTTCATATGAAACAATAAATATTTAATATTCCAAGAAAAATTCCTTTGCTATAATCTCCTAGTTTAGGCATTACGTGTCCATGAATGCCATCTAACATGTTCTGTAGACAAATCATTAGAACCTATTTTCCTTTATCTGCTACTGCATAAATCCTAGGACAAATCTCAAAAACGTAGGTATTTTGTTTGCAAGTGCCCTTAACTCTTGAAAGAAACAGTAGTAGTTTTAAGTTTCTAGTGGTGTGCAGATTAATAATACTTTATTACTCTAACCATTATGGAGAAAACTTTTATATTTGTATGTGAGTTATATGGGTTTTTATTGATTCTTCCATTACATTTTCCCCTTCTTTTTTTGAAAAATAAAAAATTCTGTCTTCAGATGATAGACCACTTGAAAATGGGCGTACATGCTAGGACCGAAGACCAGAAAAATTTCCTTTTCCGTTATTGCAGGGTTATGCTCTTGGTTTTCCTCCTTTTATATTAGAAGACCATATGAAATTGAACGTGTCCCTGTTCAGTTTCTTTCAGATGCACTGTTCAGGTGAATTGTGCCTCATTGCTGTGAATTTCCAACAGCATAGCAATTTTGTTCTCTGCTGTTTTATTTATAGCTAACTAAAGGGTCTTTTTGTCTACGTGCACCTTGAGGATTGTGTTTCATCTGGACTTGCATATGAAGGTATTTTTACTAATTCATTGAAAGAAGAGTCTTCAAAGTGTTCAGATTAGGACAGGATAAGATTGAGAGCTTAAGTTATAAATTGCTAGCTGAAAAAGACAGTAAATGTCTAAACCGAGAGTCCTTCTCCCCTAGATGCCTGGATTCTCTTCAGCCAACTCTGAATATTAAGCTCCATTCTCTCAACAGGTTGAAACTTCTAGGTCTCCTAAAATACTGCCTTGAAGTTGTCTTGGTTTTTGCATGCTTATACATGCTTGTTACAGGCTCTTACGTATGCCCAATTAGCATATGCATGCCAGAGATGCATATGCCAGAGATGCATGCAGCATCAGTCCCTGCAGCTGCTAAAGGGTTATTATAAAAGTAAGCTGTTTATCTTCCGTTCCAGAAAAGACAACCTAATATTCAAAGCAAGTATTTGGAACTATTTTTAAGTATGTAGTAATAAACATTAGACTGAAAAAAAGAATAAGCTTCAGTGGAATTGTTTCAAATCAAATCCAAAATTAGTTTTACTTCAGTATTGCTGTAAAGATCTTTAATATATATTTTCCTAAGTTATTTCAGTTATCCTTATCTTACTTTTAAGCATCAACTCTGACTATTGTTTGCATGAATAACTAAACCTGGATAACATGGCAAAACCCCTTTGCATTTATAAAAGTGTATTTTCCTTTGCAAATACATTTTATGTTATTTTCTGGTAGCCAGGGAGCTGGAGCTCTTCTTAAACAGGTACTCCTTTCATATAGGATGTTTAGATGAAATGGGGCAGTGTTCAAAGCAGTTTGAGTATATAAAGATAAAAGGAAAAATAAATCACTAGTAAGCTTCCTGATTTCTGCTTGGTTTGACAGTCTGCTGAAAATGCCCCACTGACTGTTGTATGAAGTCAATTAGTGCAATCATACACTTCGTCTGTAAACTTTCCAGCTGCCATGCTAGGTATCTAAACAATCAAGGAAGCTAAAAATCTTTACTTCTTAATGTTCTCTCAAAGTGACATGACAATTGCCATAAAAAGCTTCTAATATTTAAGTGATGAGAGGTTTTCAATAAAGTTAAACAGGAATATAGGTCATAGAATCATAGAGTTGTTGAGGTTGGATGGGACCTTTAAGATCATCTAGTCCAACCATCAACCTAACTCTGATAAAAAAAAACCCGTCACTAAACCATGTCTCTAGCACTATGTCAACCCGTCTTTTGAATACCTCTGGGGCTGGCACCTCAACCACTTCCCTGGACAGCCCATTCCAATGCTTAATAACCCTTTCAGTGTAAAATTTTTTTCCTAATACCCAATCTGAACCTCCCCTGGCACAACTTGAGGCCAGATCACCTGAGCTGACTAAAAAGGGAATAGAAGCCCTAGAGACATCAGTAGATGCTACAGCCTTAGTTGTGTTGGAGACATAGCTATTTCAAATGCGGAAATCGATAGACTCAGTTCATGCTTTCATTAGGTCCAAGGCAAAGAACACTCACTGAAATCTCATTACTTACTAGGACAGTAAGAACAATGATTTTCTGAAGTTGTGGTTTTGATTATGGGTAGGGTTTTCAAAAAAACCAGAATGACATGGGAAAATAAATACTATTGAAGTCAGTGGAACTTGTGTTACAAAGACATGTTGGTGCTTCAGGAGCTCTGAAAGTTAGAGGTTTTGCTGAAGCAGAAATAAGACTACCATCAAAGTTTTATTTTTTGGGGGGGTGGGGGAGCTGACAAAATTTTATCTTTGGCAGAGAATTATTTTAGCGAAGTTTCTTGTGAGAGCAAAGGTTTTGTCATCATGCTGTATCTTTCTGTCTGCTCCTTTTTTTTCATCCTAACTTCTGAAAATTGGATGAGTTTTGGCCAAATTTGACTGAAAATTTGGCCAAATTTGACCTCTTGCTAAGGTCTCTCAAAAGTCCTCAAAACAGAAAGCCTGGCTATGTGTTTGCAGCTGCTGATGTCAATATTCAGGCCTACCGGCAAGTGAGAAGCAGCAACTGACTGATCACAGATGTCACTTTGCAACAGGCAAACAGAGAATGGTAGGAGACATGGGGAAATGTGAGGGTAGTTGCAAGAGTTAGGAAAAGAAGAGAGGAAAGGTCCCAGGGAACAAGCCTTGGGAGTACTGGGTTGAGAAAAGCAACAGCAGACATGTTGGCATGTTTGAAAACATTTTGGTTTATTCCCTCCTGAAGCTATCGAGAATCAGCCTCTTGGGATGACAAATGGGACAACACTACCCATATGGCGTAGAAAACCTGGCGGGGGAAAAAAAGGACTCTATTTTCAGTTTCTTTAAAACTGAATTGCAGCAAATTTGTTCAATACCTGCCTGTCTTAAAGGGTTTGATCAGATAAAGGATGATTAAAGAAAGTAATCAGAAACCAAGTTGAAAAACTTTGTATTAAAAATGTGCAAAGCAAAATCTTAGAGAGAAAAACCACTTAGATATACAAGTTATATTTTACATTCACTACTGTAAAAGAAAAATAGGAAACTTTATCTCATTTTAATTCCATTTTAATTCAATTTTTAATTCAACTACGGCATAAAGTCCTTACTAGGTGACTCTAATAATGTTTAGAAATGCCCAAAATATAGTTATAGGAGATGCGGTCTGCAGCACAGAACAGATAAAAGCATACTTTTTCTTTCTTCTGAACTAGTTGACAATTCATAAGTAGCACAGCACACCCGAACTTTGCATAGTTTCCATTTTTCATTTTGTCTGCTTTGTAAAGAAAAGCATTAAAATATCATTGAAGTTGATGAACCATGAACCTGCTGTCTTTGCAATCCATAACAGTAGCCAGCAGGACAATGATGAGCCTTGTGAGAATTCAGCGGTCCCTCTCACCGTATCCCTGTGCTAATCCGACAGCATTCCTGGCACTCTGACGTGGTTTGGGTGACTGAATTTAGAATTTTTCACAAATTGGCAGGAAGTCTTTCAGGTTGTAGAGCTTAGTGAAGTAGAGCTGTGATTAGTCTATGGAAGTTGATATCAGCTTAAATAGGTCTGTATTATAAAAACAGAAAAGCAATGAAGCTATTCCATTTTTATTTGAGTTTATTCGGTTGTTTTTCTAGCAACACAACCTGAAATTAAATGGAAATTGTCATTTACACGACAGGAATGTCCTTTGCTCAGTGTTCCTTGGCGTACTTTTAAGGACAGCTTCTTGAAAGAGTACTTTGAAATTAGATGACAAATTTTAAAATAATAGGAGAATGAATAAATTGCTCAAACAGGTTTTCAGTTAACACTAATTAACAGTATCAGTTAATAGTTAAAAGGAGGCTGATATTTTGCTGTGCAAAGTAATGAACACCCAGCAAAAATGCCCATCCAAATGCAGGTCTGAGCCAATGGTCAGATGGCAGGAAGTAAGGTAAAATGACAAAATTCCAAAGGTTGTTTTGAGCCAAACCAACATTTTTCAGGCTTTAAAGAATTTGATATGAAAGAGGCAAATAGCAAAGGTTTCTAAATGGACTTTAAATTAGGACAAACATTAAATTTGAAAAGCAGACAAGCAATAAGGTTATGCCAAATCATGAAAAATTATGTAAGTCCTGTGAGCTATAAAGTAAGCATTTGAGGCACATTGGGATATTGCAGGGAAACAAAGTTCTGCTTTTAATAACACACGCGGCTCATTTCAGTATTTAAAAAGTAATCAGCGGGACTTCCGGAAAATGAAACTGTGTTAGTGATCTATTAGTGATAAACATATCAAAAAAATGGTGATAAATAAGAACTAGGTGGTGCAACTGGCATGGGTCATCTAAATAAAAATCATTTTCTTTACAAGTCTGTGATTTTCCTCCGGAGTATGTTGTTATGATAACAGAGCGAGGGTTACCAGTATTGCAGTCCTTTATGACTATTACAAAAACACTCAATCTTTTGATTACTCATTGAAGGAAAAATGGATTAAGTTGCAGAACTTTGGAGGACTATTATTTAAGTTAATCCAAACTGAAGAAATAGCACTTAGAATCATATGAATTGTATGAAAACAAGCTATAAATAGAATTAGAAAGGCAAATTATGGCAACTGTAAAAGCAAAATAAATCACATTGGAAGAAGTAGCTTGAAGTATTGGTAAAATATAAATTACAACAACTCTAGTGGTATCTTTCAACCTAAATAATTCTATGATCTGCATGAGCAGGGAATTGGACCTGATTGACATGATGATACTGTGATTTGAACTACTAACATGAGAAAAAGATACAAGCATTAGTATGGATTATTACCTTTTATGGCTGATCTATTATTTAACAAAATACAGCTGGGGAGTGGAAGAACTGAAGTATTTTAAAATTTAGAGACTACATAGCTAAAAACTGAAGAAATGTGTGGATAAGAAGATCGTTCTGTATTTTTAACCCAATTTCAATATCTTCAGTGGAACAGCTACAACTCATATCAATCAAGAATGTGACAATGTTTTTGTAATACATATGCTTGCCTATCAATCTGTCTGAGTTTTGCTTATCTACTGTATCATTGATTTTGATTGCACCTTACTTCTGAGTAAATGAAAACAATATCCTGCTATCCAAAATAGCCATTAAAGTTTATTAAACTACACCGATTGAAAATAGGACAAGATCATTGCCTATTAAGAATCTTCCAATGGACACTGAAAAACAAAGTAAATCAGTAGGATAACAAAGCTGTCACTTGCTTCTATGGCTGTTGCAGAGGGTTATTTACTCCTTCTGGTTACTGATGATTTATCCTTCACTGGTTTTGTCCAGGACAAACACAAACAGTTGCTTTGAATTTTCCTTTTACTGATGTCTAATGGCTGTGCTTTATCGGAATTTTGTATGTTTGGATTAATTAGACTTATGCACCTTGCCTACTTCTAATTTTATGTAAAACGTTAACAAAATTGTTGAAAATAGTGATGACCATATCGATAGTTTGATTTTTTTAAGTTTTCTTTAAAAAAACAATTACATGGGTTGTCTCAACACAACGCTCTGTATGTCAGAATTATCTTATCAACAGTTAGTAACTGGCAAAACTCCTGAAGCATGGGAGGCTTCTGTGACCATTTCAAAATTTCTTATTATAATAACAACACATTCTTTGATCTGTACTTGTGAATATTTCATTTTATGACTTTCCATTTGTTACCCATACTTTCAGTGATAGTTCCCTTGTTGGGTGTCACACTGTGTAGTTTTACAAAATAAGGAACTTTTAATTTTCTCCATGAAATAACTGTATGATATTTTCAGTTCCTTCTCAAAGAGTAGTTTTCCATACCTCAAAGTGCACTCATTAACACTTCTCCTAGGAGTTATTTTTGCACAACCAAATTGTTTGTTTTGCCTTCATGGAATACATTTTGTTTGCTTCTGATCTTTATTCACAGCAAATCTTTTGCAACTTCATTACTGTTCAAACAACGGATCACATACAGTTGAAAGCTGTAATTTGTATTCTTCTGTTTTTTGCATATTTTAATCTAGTTTGCTGTGTGCTGAGAGCTTTCCTAGTTATTGCTGGCCAATCTCATTTTCTTCGAAACCTTAAGAGAGCCCCTGGAAATTTTTAGAAGTGCACTCTTATCCTTTGAATGGTATGGAACAATCTGTTGGGGGCTTTTCAGGATCACAATGTGAAATAGTGGGTCAGCTTTATCAATAACAAGACTTTCCAAATGGCTGTCTTTACACAACAGCATATTTTTCCAATGACAGAATGACATTTAAAAAATTGTCAGTGGTGCTATATTTAATAAAAGTTCACCTTTTTGTGTGCACCTTAGTATCTCTGCTTTTTCTCCTGAAAAGAATTGCAGTGAATTTCTTTCTCTAGCTTAAGACTGGAGTCTTTTTTTTCTTCTCTTGGGTAAGATTACTATTGCTTCTTTTGCCACACTGTTCCTTCCACTTCTCTCAGTTAGGGGGAAAGGGTGAAAAGGATAGAACCTCAAACATTCCTTCATACCATTCCCAAGCTGAATGTTTTTTGTCTAGACTTCTGACTAATAGAATCATAGAATGGTCAGGTTGGAAGGGACATTAAAGATCATCTAGTTCCAACCCCCCTGCCCTGGGCAGGGACACCTCCCCCTAGACCAGGTTGCTCAAAGCCCCATCCAGCCTGGCCTGGAACCCCTCCAGGGATGGGGCAGCCACGACTTCCCTGGGCAACCTGTTCCAGTGCCTCACCACCCTCACTGTAAAGAATTTCTTCCTAATGTCAAATCTAAGTCTTCCCTCTTTCAGTTTAAAACCATTACCCCTCGTCCTATCGCTCCATTCCCTGATCAAGAGTCCCTCCCCATCTCTCCTATAATTCCTCCCCTATCTATCCCCTTGAGGGACTGGAAGGGGCTATAAGGTCTTCCCAGAGCCACCGTTTCTCCAGCCTGAACACCCCCAATTCACTCAGCCTGTCCTCATAGGAGAGGTGCTCCAGCCCTCGGAGCATCTTTGTGGTGTCCTCTAGACCTGTTCCAACAGGTCCATGTCCTTCCTGTGCTGAGGACTCCAGAACTGGACACAGTGCTCCAGGTGGGGTCTCATGAGAGTGGAGCAGAGGGGCAAAATCCCCTCCCTTCACTAATACTTCATGTCTGCACCAGATGTAGCACTTTCCTGGTGGCTTCAGGCTGCTCTTCTTTCTTGCAGCTTTCTGAAGACACACTATTCAAATATTATCCATCTTCTTGTAGGAAAACTTATGCTCAGTATTTTTACTAAATTTATGAACTTTTACTAAATCTTTTTCTGTAAGTGTGGTATAATAAATGGGAAAAATATGAGTTGGCTTCTTGAATCAAAAAGGATAATCCATATCTGCAGGAAATTCTTCTAAAAGTGATGTTTATACAGCATAGTAATGAAATATACATAGATGTATTCTTCCAAATCTGTTAAAAATTAATTGAAATATACCTGATCATAACAACCATTCCTTGTTTAAATAACCATATCTCGGAGAGTTACTGCTGGATTTTCACTAGCTTGGGTAGGATCACTGATGTTAATGTAGCATTCTGGCAATGTATGACTTAATCATGCAAGTGTCGTATTTCTAGGACTTTGACACAAATATACTGAAATGATTTTTAGTGCATGCAAAAGTGTTCTAACCTTAGGGATTTTTAACTGTTCTTAAAATAAGACTTGTTATCCTTGCTCTGAATTGATTTTTTTCAGCCGTTAGATTTACTTGGTCATCAACAGTTATGTGAGTTTGGTTTGCTTCTATTTAAAATAATTTTCTTTCCTAGCTGGTGAGCACTAAGTAGAGAACCAGCTGTCTTTGCCAATAAACACCGCAGACAATGAAATATTCTTTGGAGGAAATGAACACCCTAGAAATCTTACCTGAAATGTTCAATGTTTCAGAAATGTAAAGTTTTGTATTATGTTGTCATGTATTACAATTTAGTTCAGGATATGAAAATAGCTTTGAATTATCAATTATGTAGACACTTATGTTTGCTTAATTTGTAAAAACTCTTAAAAATTATTAGCAGCTACTGAGTCTTCAGTAAAAGTCCCATCTAAAACATCTGTATATTCTACTTTAGTTAGTATTTAAAAGACAACAAATTCTTACCTGTATATAAATCATATGCTTGTGTAGTGCTTGGCTGTTTTCCTTACTCTATTTAATTTGCTACTTATTTTCATAGTTTAAGTTCTTCAAGACAGGAATTGTCTCTCTGTCTGTCCTTTCTTCCCTTCTGTCAGTAGAGTACCTAATTTAATGGTTCTAATGATGTCTGAAATGCTGGGATTTACTGCAATAAAATGTATTCATAAGAGCAGCAGGGCTGTACAGTTATTTTTTTAAGAATTTCTTAGGCCTTAAAGTATTTCTTTGTTTATTTTTTAAACAAGTAACTGAATTTTAAGCATTTTAGATAACAAGTCTGTCCAAGTAAGTCTTACCATACAGTAATGGTGTAGTTGTATATAAAAAGGTGTGAATATATAAACAGGAACGCTTTTTGTATTTTATTAGCTACCAGCTGCCAAGAATTCAAGGACCTTCAACTTTGTTCTACTGGAGTGGATTTTTAGATACAGTTCTTACATAAATCTAGTCTAAAACTATGATTTTTATTATTTTTTAAATGCTATTTTGAAAAAGTAGAGAAAATGTTAGGTAGTCTTTTTGAAGTTGAAGATACAGTTTACCTGATATCTTTGGGATGTTACTTGCTGATAGTAAAGCTTATTAATGAAGTAAACTGCTTGACTCATCCTAGTATGTATTTTAAAACAGGTGAGGCTAATGATAAGGATGTTCAGGTGGTGGAACTTCCCATTGTTGACAGCTTACACCCACGGCCACCTTATTTACCGTTGGCTGTCCCCGAAGACCTGGCTGATAGGCTAATTCGTGTACATGGGGATCCTGCGGTGTGGTGGGTCTCGCAGTTTGTGAAATACTTGATTCGTCCACAGCCTTGGTTAGAAAAAGAAATAGAGGAAGCCACAAGGAAACTTGGTTTCAAACATCCAGTGATCGGGTGGGTATTTAGTTTTCTTTTTCACTGTCTGTGCTTTAATATCTGTATGTAGTCATTCCTGTTCATGACAAATTGTTTTATGATGGTTATCCAAGAGTCTCAAGCATTTTGTGAGGAGAGAGGGTGCTTTCTAGATGAAGCTATTTTTTAACTCTTGCATAGTACAAGTTGATTACAAGTACTTCTTCAGCATAGTTGTCTCACTATAGTTGGCAGATATATAGCAGGTGGCTCAATAGAAGGTTTGCTTATATGTCCTTCCATATCTAGAAAGGTAATATAGAATTTTATTCATGTAATTGCCTTACAGTTTGTATTCCAGACACTTTTCTGTCTGGGTCGTCTTTTCAAGTGCCTATAGGCTTTACATTTGAGGAAAACAGGCTAAGCCTACATTTTACGTGCCACAGCCCACAACTAGTTTTATTGTTGGCTGCACCTGAATATGGTATGTGCCTTTCCCTTTCCTGCTGTTGTTTTCACTATTGTTGTTTCTTAGCAGTAACTACCAATTGGAAAGGTCTGTATGGAGAGATATGGGGAGGAGGAAGGAAAGCACTTATGGGCAATGAAGAGCAGCTTGTGGAAGAAAAGTTTTACTGTCACGTAACATGAAAAATGTCACTGCTGCTCTGCTACAGTCTGCAAATACTGCTCTCTTTGCCAGAATTTTCCTTTAGTCCTTAATCTTTCTTTTTGTAGAAGTATACAATAGTTCTGTCCAAATGTTAGTTGGCTTTTGACCATGGAGTCGATAGGCCACTTTTCCACTCGCTGATCTGAAGGCTTGTGACTTTTCAAGCAGATGGGGAAGATGCATTTCTAACTCCCTTCATTCAAACTCTGTGTTGTAGTTGGTGTCCCAATATACTCATGATGCAAATATTCCTATTTTGCTTTTGAACTGTATTGATCAACCATTATCTAACTACACTGGATAACTTAACCTTTTGCACAAAAAGAATACCTTGTATACTATAATTAAATCTCCTTCATTCTCTTCTTTCAGTTACCCTTTTCCATCCTTGGAAGATTATTATATTGCTTTCAAGGGCAAACTGACAGCTAAATTTATGTTGCTGGTGTATCTGATGGACCATCAATGAGTTTTAATCCTTTCTGGTTTTATGTAGGGATTCAATTTAATATGCATTGGCAAAGCACAGGCATGGAATTTAAAGTTAAAATTTCAGTTGCTAAACTATGTATTGTATTTATAAATTGAGTTCCTAGTTTCTGCCTTTTTCCAGTGTTCACGTCCGAAGGACAGACAAAGTAGGAACAGAGGCAGCATTTCATCCCATTGAAGAATATATGGTACATGTTGAAGAGCGGTTTGAACTTCTTGCTCGCAGAATGCGTGTTGACAAAAAAAGAGTGTATTTGGCTACAGATGACCCTTCACTGTTGCAAGAGGCAAAATCCAAGTAAGATGAATTATGTTTATATTTCAGTTTGTTCCTTCTGACTAGCTTTACAGTTTCTGACTTTTGCATGCGCAAATCTTAGTATCATTATTTTGTTACCATTTAAACAGTTAAGATTGTATTTCATCTTCCAGTGATTTCGATTTTTCTCGCAGAAATTATCTTTTTTGGATGATTTTTTTATCCTCGCTGTGGGATATCTGAGCCTGTCATAGAAAATACAGCTGTTCAAACCTGGAAATGCACAGTATGGATGCATTTACTCCTAATATGTCCTGTATTTTTCTGTAAAAGCTCATTGTTAAGTTGCATGTTTTGCGAGGTGTCACTGAGATGACAAAACCTTCTGTTTAGTAAAATAAAGCAGATGCATATGGAAGAAAAATGTTCCATATTTAACTATATCTTTCTTGGGTTATGGTGTTTATGGGATATAAACAATTTCACAAATGCTTATTGCCATGACTCTGGAAACTTCTGTAAGTATTTTGGGTACATTCAGTTTAAGCGTATGCGTTACTGAGTAAAAGTTCATGTTTTCCTTTCGAGTACTATTTATTTATCTGTCTACTGAATAGCATCTATTTCTGTTTCCAAAATTTTATCTCCCTTGAGCAGAAGAATACTTAGTTTTTCATTTAAGCAAGGAAATTAAGACTTTTCAAAATCAAGTTAACTCAAAAATGGTGAATTTTTGAACTGTTTTATTCTTGGTAGACATGCTTGGAAAAATATATAAGATTAACATACTGGATTACAAATTTTCTTTGATGTATACAAGGTAAGCAGAAAATGCTATTTTGTAGTAAAGGAATTTTCTACAGCATTGCAAACCTCTTTATTTCAATTGTGCTATTTCTGGTTTTCTTTCATATTTATAAAGGGCTGCTGTTTAAATTATGGAGTTTTGAAAAAACTAAGTGAACATATACAACTCCAGGTGATTGCAATCTAATCCTTCCTTTTTTGTATATGTAGATACAAGAACAGTAGCAGAAACAATTATGATAACATTACATTTAAAGTGCAAATCTGAACAATGAAAAGACAGGTAATACAAGATTGAGGTTATAATATTTCATTCCTTACGTTGTCCTAAATAATTTTAATTTCTGCTTGTAATATAAGCTTAGTAAAACAATACAGAATTTTATTAAGCATTGCAGTTTCTATGGCAATTCAAAGTCCATTCCAAATCACACTTTTATTGAAATATTATAAGATACAGTTCACTAATACAACATTAATTTTGTACATTTTCTTAATAATAGCCATAGAATCTGTAAGTAGTGAAGATTATTTTTTATGTATTTCTGCTGAATTTTCAGTTTATAGTTTACACTGAAACATAATTTCCCAAGTTGCTTGCACCCTACTGTTGCTTGCAATTGAATAGAACTCATTTGAAACCTCCTGTGATTTCATAGAAGGCAGGATGCAATTTGATGTTTCAGCGTGTAAAGGCATCTGAAGGGCAGGTTAAGGGCAGGTTTTGGTAATAAGGAACCTTTTCTTTCTTTTGTTGTGAAGAAAAAGACAAATGAGTTTACACTTCTGATAAAAGAGTTCTAGTCACATTGCGCTACCAAGCCTTGATAGAAGCAGCTGTCACATTGTACTGCAGTAGCTTATGGTGCATTCATTATTTGGTGCACTAATATTAGTAAGTACTAGATACTATATCTCTCTTTACATAAGAGTGAGTGGCTGTCAAACAATGCTGGCATTTAAATAATGAAAATTTTGCCAACATTCACATGAATAGGCATGTTGTTTCTATTAAGAGAAGTATTTCAAACCACTCAGAGTCATGAAAAGAGAAATGTTTTGACTTAAGTTTCAGAAACTTCTGTTGCAGTCAGTTGTCTATCAACTGCAAGTACAGTACTAAAGACAGTGGAGTCCGTACTATCAATTTGTAGGCTGTTTGTGTTTGTTTTGCTTTCCAAAAGAAAGAAAGAAGTGATATATTTTCAGAATTAGGATGATACAGAACAACATGATTAGAGAGGAGTGTGGTTGAAAGTTCAACAGCTGTAATGATTATGGGATAAAAAGCATTTGACAACTCCTGGTAAGCAGAGGTCATGCTATTTGTCTTAGGTAAGTGATATGTTGAGGATGGTGCAAATTGCTTGTTCTTTGACTGATGATGACTTTTTGATATAAAATTTTGGATTTTCTTTTATATGTGTTTCTAGTCTATAATATTATTGAGAGCATCTTCTCTCTTTAAGGTAGAGCATTCAAAATAATGCAGCTGAACATGCACATAACTTCTTAAGAAACCATACTTAATACCTTGCTGGTTTATATATGAATCTGTTTAGGTCTCATTTTCATGTATATGAGCAGTAAAATTCAGCAAATTGCATTCTTCCTTTCAGGACATTTACCTGTAAAGTCGGCTCTATTTTGTTTCTTTCATTTTTTGCAATAATTTGTCTCCCTTGTAAGGTTTTTTTCAGCACTTATGAAAGCTTTTTTTTTTTCCCCACCCTATTTCGCTGTTTATTTACTTCTACAATGGCAAGTTAATGTGTTTTCTTCCTGTATACTATCTGTAGTTCAGCTGTTGCAATGCTCCCTGCCCCTGAGCCATCATATGCCTGATATATAGGATTCAGTAGCGCTTCAAAGTTCTTGAGTCTGATGAACAGCTCATACATTTTCCATTTCTTTTTGGAGCAAGGCCTGAACAAAACATAATTTCTTACTCCATCTGTTTACACACGTGCTCACACTCGTCTTTCAGAGGGAAGAAAAGTTGCATGGCTTGTTCTGGACACTTCCCCAGACCTAGCAAATTGATAGCAGGAGCCTGGGACTGGCCTTGGAGTTACACAATGAGTTATTCAGCTTCTGAAACCAATTGGAACTTGAAATGGTCTCATAACTGTGCTTGGTTTGTGTCCTTACCTGAGGTAGATGCAGGAAGGAAAGATTTTAAACTCTTTCTTCTCTACCACCTTCTGATTTCTTCTTTTCCCTTCTTCCTAGTGGGGAAAAAAAATAAATCCTTCCTAGCCTGTCCATAGGTTTCAATAATCTATTAGGTAGCTTTACAAGAATTAGATGTTATTTTTTAGATATGTGGAGGAGATAGACTACATATAGTTAATCTGATACAAAGAAAAAAGTATTATGTCAGTTTCCATTCTTTGCTTGTATCTTCACAGTCTGCTCCTTTCCTGCTATAAAGAAGAGAATGTGTGGGTACTATCTTTGGAAAACTAGGGGAGATCCTACAAAATACTGTATTAGGTGATTTCTCTCGATAAGAGTATGACATCTTATTATTTATTATTCATTTACGACTGCATTCAGGAATCCTAGTACTAGGATCTTGCCTGAGTTCTGCTTAAAACAAACAAACAAACAAAAAATCTCCAAAAGGTTACAATGTAAGTATTACAGTAATCATAATATAAATACAGATGGAAAAGGGAATAGAAGAAAGCATGGCTAACGATAGAACTTTGCGATTTTCGTTTATTCTTTGTAGTCCTTGTGGTAAGAATAGCTTTAAATAGCATCTAAAGCTTTATAGTGAGTGGGAAGAAGAATTAAACCTTGCCTTATGGAGAAGGTCAGTGGGCCACATATGGCTAAGCTTGAGAATAGTGTGTATTTTTCTTTATGCTTTCTTTTACTTTTTCTTTATGCTCTGTTTTCAGCCTGGAGACAGGATGGTGGACTAGAAAATCCTTTGGGCGTGCCGAGTATGGCTGCTATTATGCTCACATTTTAGAGTGTTTAAAGGAAACCTTTTTTCCCAAGCATGAATATAGCATGATGTGTGTGGGACAACATGAATGTGCTTGTTTGAAAACTTAAACATGGGAGTAGGTAACCGTGAAGCTGGGATCACTGGTTTGAAGAAATAGGTTCTGAAACTGTTGATAAGGTGAATTTGGATCAGCTTTACAAAATGGAATTAAAGACCAGATTTAAAAGTATCTCAAAGACTGTTTCCAGAATAAAGGGAGGAAGGACAGAAGATCTTCACTGTAGGCATAAGAAGATGTGCAAATAATTCTGGTTGGGTTTCTTTGGTTTGTTTTTTAACTAGATCCAATATGACATTGGTGTGCTTCATTTATTATTAAACTGATCTTTTGCTTGTAAGAAATCAAATTCTTTAAGAAAGGTTGCTTTGTCTATACTGAGCATGTGGATTCTCATTTTTGAAGTCTGAAAGAAGTGATTAATTTTAACAGTATTCCTGATGCCAAGAGCTTGGAAAGGGGTGTGCAAGTATCTTTACTATGCTCACTGTCCCTAGAAATGACACCTTCTGTTAAACTTTCTTCGTGTTGCTCCCCTCAGGGCTGTGTCACAGAAATAAGACTGATGCCCATTTCTGTTCCTCAGCTAGTTTTGTCAGTAGAGTATGACATATTTCCAGTTGTTCTGTACTTTTTTTGTTTCTTTAAAAAACCCCAATCCAATATCATTTACACAATGGAAGTAGAAATAGAATATATCACAAATATTGTGTTGTCATCTGTTGTATTTCGGGAGCTGGTTAAATAATGACAGAAAATGTTAGCCATGAGAAGATAGGAAAGAAAATTATCATTGTAATAGAGTTCATCTTGAAAAAAACTATTTCTTGATCCATATCCTTCTATAATTTCTCAGAAGGGCTCTTATCAGTTATTCCAAATGAATAAGGTTTCCACCTTCTCTTCCTTTTTATTTTTTGGTTGGTTTTGTTTTGTTTGTTTGCTTTGTTTTGTTTTGTCTTGTCTTGTTTTTAATGTAACATGTAACATCCCCTGATGTTCATGATCAGATGCAACTTTTAAAGGTGTCATACTGTCTCTGGGAAATTTACCATGCGTATATTATTTTTTGTTAGAGCAGATGTTTCTCTTGGGAACATAAAATTCTACTAAAATCACTATGAAGATAAACTAAAATTCTAAATTCCACTAAAATGTGGAAGTTTTGCTTACGGCCTTTTGATTGGCACTTGAGATAAATTTCCTGATTTGGTAGTCCTGAGTAGTGAATGTTACATGGGAAAGCCGACTGTATTTGCTCATTTCACTTTTTTCACTTTGGGGAACAGTTTTCCCATAGTTTTGACATTAAAATTGAATAAATTAGGGACAGTCTTATGGGAGGTCCTCATAATCTATGCATGTTTACAGTGTATCCAGAGTGGATACAGCAGCTGCATTGTTGTATCCAAGTGTGTGCTGACTTCACTATCTTTCCAAGAACTTGTGAGTGTGAACCTTATTTTGAGCTTTGCTCAACACAGGAGCGTAAGGCTTTGAGGTGTCTAGTTACAGGTCTGAGTTATTGTTGCTCCAGCATTAGGGCCTGCTCTATATTCTGATCTTCTTTATTGAACTATATAAGAATGATTAATTCTTCCAAATGTACCATTAGCTGCCTTACTGTCTTCTATAATATGTTGCTTTATAATTATTAGGAAGTTGTAAATTTGAAAAATAAATTATATTTTAATTACTTTATAATTAACCCTGTACTTGAAATTTTGAGTTGGCAGGTTCGTCGCATGAGTTGCACTTCATGATTGAAATATAATTATTGTGTAACAGTGATGTAATTATGATATTTCTTAATCTACCTGGAATTTTTCATATAAAACTTTTTGGTAGGAGGCGGTCTGAAAATGTGTTTAATTTGTGTTGCTTTCCACTGTTTATTTCAGATTTTGGTTCCCCAGTAAAGGGATACAAATGTTTTGAGGGATACCGTTCTTCTTCTCTCCCATTTTTTTAAATGCTTTTTTTTCTTTCGAAGTCATCGTTACATGTTAAGAACTTTTAATTTTATTTTTAAAATAATACAAAACAAGGGTTTATATTTCAAATAAAAATATTTCTACTGAAAGTATTACCATTTTGCTTATGGTATGTCAAGAAAGGTGACATGAAATTTTACACTTTTTTTTTTCCTTTTGACCATGAAATTGCAGAATTTCTTCCCCATATGGCCTTAATAACTGTGAAAGACTCTTTATTTTTTTTATTAGTTTAGATTCATTTATTTAATATGTCCCTTTTAAAGGTTACTGATTTTCTTGTGCAGTGTCATAATCAGTATTTAATAGAGAGTATGGTATGAAATATAGTCTGTTAAAGACACAATTCCGTATTCTGTTTAGTAGTAGAGAAAACGAAGTGATCTGAGTATATTTCATCTATAATCAGTAGGATTAGCAGAATGTGACATTTACTTCCTGATATTTTTTCACTTCTACAGTGTCTGATCTCAGACAGACTTACAGCATCATCTTATTTAATTTTATCTTTTCTGCATAAAGAGAGGACATTCTTGGAGGCAGCAGTAACGTTCTAGAATGTTCAGCAAAATTATAATTTATTCTCCATAAAGCAGAGACTCACTTA
>JAOXNO010000041.1:22940182-22966365 GCA_028565335.1 Limnodromus scolopaceus | reverse complement strand
AAAACAAAAAAAAAAAAAAAAAAAAAAAAAAAAAAAAAAAAAAAAAAAAAAAAAAGACTTTGCTACTTTGCTGTTAACAGTGTATTGTGTTTTCACAGGTATCCAAATTACGAATTTATTAGTGATAACTCCATATCCTGGTCAGCAGGACTTCATAACCGATACACAGAAAACTCCCTGAGAGGTGTTATTCTGGATATTCACTTTTTGTCTCAGGCAGACTTCCTGGTCTGTACATTTTCATCCCAGGTAAATTGCAATACAAATACAATGCAGAGTATATATGTACCAGTTCTAAATCGTAGTTTTCTTGGTGCTCCTGTTATCCTCAGTGCTTTCTCATGAGAATTTCAGGAAAAAATTAAAGGCTTGGCATGCTATGTGAACGCTGAAGGGGACTGTAAGCACTGGTTGATTGCTTCTCTTCAGTTGAAGTTAGTGGCTTAATTAAGGCATTTGAAATAAGCAAGAAATAATATTAAACATGTTTAGGAGTTCCTCATTTTCCATAAAGTGAATGTATAACTTGTATCCATTCATTTCTATGGAGCTTAGTTAAGGCATTTAAAATAAGTAAAAATAATTTAAAACATGTTTTACACTTCTTAATTTTGCATAGAGTTAATATGTAACTTGTGTCCATCCATTTCTACACATCACTGCACTCTGCTACAGTTTAAACATGTCTGCTGTTGCCTTAGTTGATTTTGGGAGTGGAAGAGAATGAAGAAAGCATTTAATTTCTCTTCAGAGTCTATTAGATTTCTAGCAGTCCAGCAGCAGCGCAATAAACGTGAGTTCTGACCAGTGTAATCCATGGAGACTTCTTGTTGCAGCTAATTACATGCTATACGCTTCCTTTCTTGAGTGGTTTGATGAAGCGAGTTGGAGTCCATTAGAAAACTGAATCATAAAACTGTCATCATTGGCATTTCCTTCTTATTACTTCATATTGTGTATTAATTTCAAATATCATGAAAAGCTGTTTGAAAAGCTTTTTTTCTTTAAGATTAAAAAAGACCAGAAAGCAGTATTTTGTAACTGATATGCTGACCCACCTAATTCAAGTATGGCAAAATATGACTGCAGTCAGAGTGAATGGTTTTCTACCTATTGTTGTCATATGTGCTCTTAGGTGACACTCCTGGTTAGGAAAGCATTCAGCTATAGGTGAATCATCACACATGATTGTACCATTACATGGAATTGGACACAAACCTCAAAGTTAAAATTCACTTCAAAAAGAAACGTTTTCCACAGCCTCAAATGTAAATTGTCTTCTGCACTGTAATGACAATTAGATAGGTAACAAACGTAGTGTTAATACTAATATATCATCAATACATTGACCTTGACAGCCAGAATTCTTAGTAATGTTGCTATGACAAGAAGACAGCAAAACCAGAAAAAGCATAGAAAAGCCTCTTACCCATCAGTCATGCTTGTGTGCATACATTTTTTCACTGTTCACCAACCCTGTGAAGAAGATGACATTTTATAGCATGTTTGGAAGGTTATTAATGTAGCTACTTCAGACCAAGACATGAATAAACTCTAAGGAAAAATTGTCACTAAGAAAAGCTCATGAGGAGCCATCCGCTCCTCCAACGTTTGGTTCAGCTGAAGTATATCCACTGAATGCACATCACCATGAAAGAGGTGATCACCAGCCAAGCCCTAGGGCTGTATGTCTTAAATGCCACACATGCATTGGTGTAGAGACAGGTCATACTGCGAAGGAAGAATTGTGTGCTGTTGGATGAAAAATTAGGAAGAAATCTCTAAATTTTCTGCTATTATTATGTTCAGATAGCTGTGTTAAAAGTGGTAACTGTTTGCTTCAAATAAACCACTGGTTATAAACAGAAGAAAAATGTTTAAATATAGCTGCAAATGGTTTGGGTGGAATGTATTGTAATTAAATTGTAAGCATGGGAGTAATTTCAAAAAAAAAATATGTGTTAAAATACATTGACATAGTTAAAGTGATACAGGTTGATGAAGACCTCTGGAGGACATCTGGTACAACCCCCTTTGAGCCTACCTGTAGTGTACATGGTCTCTTTGAGCTCCAGTCTCATTTGGCACCTCCTGGCATTTGACAATAGATGTATTTGCTGAATGACATATTTGGTTGTCCAGAGTTGCAGAAAATACTGCTGAAGTCTCAGAAATCCTGTATTAGACTGCTACTCTCAATAGCTGGGGCTATGAATTTAGTCCAACTATCTATTTAATTTGTTCTGGGCAATTTCTAGTGTTTTAATAATTAAATTTCCTCAAAAATAATTTAGCACCAATTTTGCTGGTCATGGAACAATGTGGATGTCTATGGTATTTTCACATATTGGGCTTTTCTAAGGTCTGTTCCAAGTTTTCCCACTGCTTAGAAAGATTTCTCTTTTATGGGTTTAAAATTTGATCATCTGATCTCTAACATTTGAACTACTATCCCTGTCCTTTCATCAATTAAATCAACAGTTTGGTGGTTACTTTGGCATTGAAGTTAAGCAAAATCAGGCTATTAATGACCATCTTTTGTCCAATCTATATGAAGAGAAAGTAAGGACAAGAATGTAGTGTAATTTATTTCCCATGTGATTTTGGACTTTCACGTTAAATAATTGTATGCTGACCTTTTTCCATTTTCTTTTTCTTGCCAATAAGAGTAAAAACTTCATTACAGAGTTATTAGGAGAAAATTACAGTATATGTGAATAGGATCAGGTGCTTTAGGAAGTCCCCTATATTAATTCTTATTTATGTTACCAAAACTAAATGGGTACTGATAAAAGCTGAAGAACAGATATTTCATTAAAATAGTGTTGATAAAGAAATGAGGCTGATCAAGTGATGTGGAGTCAAGGGAAACAACCCACCTTGGCATGTTTCAGCAATGTGGCATTGAGATGTATAGAAAAGCCACATGATAGTTACACAAATCATAACACAGTAGCAGGATTAAGATTGCACATTAAAACAAAGAGCTTTTCTGTCTCTTCAGTCTTCATTTAGATGAAATTGTAGCTCCCTCTGCCTGACGTATTTTTCTTCATAATCACATTTCCTTCCAGGATTTATTAGTCTTTGTACTTTGCATTGTACATATAAGTACAGAAACGGTCACAGAAGCTATAAAATAAATAACCTCTTACCAATGTATGGTAATCAAATTTGTTTCTTTATTACAGTGTATAACAAGTTCTTCAAAATAATTAACTTCAGCCTCATCTTCTGAAAGCTACTTCTGAAAAGTCATTTCAAAGATAAGATGGAGAGGGATAAAAGGAAATCTATTACATTTTTAAACAAATGCTTCTGTCAAAGAAGCTGGGAAAGTACAGATGTCTAGTTTGACTGATCAAAGTTCTATTCACTGTATCTTTAGGGGGAGAAAAGAAAAGCTTTACTATATTTACAGAGACTGAAAATTATGAAAAAGCTCAAATGCTGCTTCATACTGAAGAAGTCTTCTGTATTGTTAGTTTATCAAGCTTTATCGAGCTTATGCAAAACCAGAGAAAAATACTGAAAAAATTAATGTAGATTACAAGTCAGAAAGGTCACAGTGGCCAAATCAGACACTGATGGTAGAGCTTTCTAGAACACTGGTTGAAAAGAGCTTTATTAAATATAGTGGCAGCCTTTTATGTTTCTGGCAATTCTGAGAAGTACAACATGATTCTCATGTGGGGACATCTTCCCAGTCTGAAGACAATTCCCTTCATAAAATGTGAAACAATGACACTTCAAAATGCATCTTTCTCCTTTTCAACATCATTATTGTCTTGCTGGAGTTCAGTTTCACTTAGTTGTCTTCCAAGTTGCTGTCACTGTTCTGATATTAACAGCAGTTTAAAGACTTGGACTTTTGGAACTACTTGATTGTGAAAATTGGAGCTTCCTTTGGAAAAGTAAATGTAAAGCCTCATTATTGTAGAATAAATTTTGAAAATGCAGGTTCTAACGGTTCAAAGGGAAGTAATATATAACTTCTATTAGTAGTAGAAAAAGGAAGCAAATTTGCTTTTACGTTTGATTGGCTACAAGTCGTTAATTTTAAAAAGCAGGATGGCTAGTGTTCGTATGGATGTTTTCAATTTCTGCTGAAAAGTAGACTGCTATAATTATTCATCTATTTATTTATTTACTAAATCTTATTACCAGAGTACCAATTAAAATGTTGATCCTCTTGTGAAATGTAGTTGTTACACATTGGTTGCTGACTTGTGTGGTTTATTGCAGGCACAGACAATATTTATGACTTCTCTTCTGTTTTTATTTCTAAGGTTTGTCGAGTTGCCTACGAAATTATGCAGACGTTGCATCCAGATGCTTCAGCGTATTTCCATTCTTTGGATGATATCTACTACTTTGGGGGACAGAATGCCCACAACCAGGTTGCTATTTATGCTCATCATCCACGAACTGCTGATGAAATTCCTATGGAACCTGGCGATATAATCGGCGTAGCTGGAAACCACTGGGATGGTTATTCAAAAGGCATCAACAGGAAATTAGGAAGAACAGGCCTGTACCCATCATATAAAGTTAAGGAGAAAATTGAAACAGTCAAGTACCCTACATACCCAGAGGCTGACAAGTAGATTAAAAAGAAGACATTTGACAGTGATTCTCAATTTTGATTGGTTTGAACCAGTCAACGCACTAACTAATGGTTTATATGGGATTTGAATATGCATTTTAACATGCAGTTAAAATCAAAGCCTTTAGTAATGAAACTGGATAAGAAGCTGAGAACAAATGGATGGGCTATTACCTGAACTTACTCTTAAAACATTTTTTTGTTATATGCACTCTCACACATGCACACACAAACCCACACACACCAGGAAAACTGTTGTTTTATACTATTTGCCTCTTTTCAGGATTTGTCCCAGTCATTAGTCTTACATGAGCTTTGGGCTCTTTTCTCTGCCATTAATTGACAATAATGTTTAGACTTATAACACTGCCACATTGTGTAATTTGAGTGACATGAACATATTTTGTATGTGCAAAATTTAAAACATGGTGCCTATATTTGAAAAATTTGTGACCTTTTTAGAAGAGCCATGCCTGTTTCACAATGGGCAAGAGTCAATCTTCAACTGGTGTTACCTTGACCACTGAACTTGCTTCAAACAACAGATTCAGATTTCAGACTAGATTTCTTTACAAGTTTATTTTTAGCATTTCATTGATTACTTCTCATCATTAATAAAATAAAGGATACATCCAACAATAAAATAGTCACTGTCTGTTAGGAACTTTTGTAAAACAATGCCATTAACGGATTCTTTAGTACTGATAATGTTTCTGGACATTGCCTTTGATTAAAAAAAACAAAACAAACAGTAAAACCCACAAGGGAAAAAGTAGCTGGAGTTTCATTCAATTTTTAAACGCTCATTATGTAGTACAACAACTGCGAGTGGCACAGTGTTTCTCAGTTCTGTGGACGGTGGTTTTAGGAGAATGGCTTCAGTGGCTCAATTCCTTACATTTATTCTCTAGAGCTGTTCTTTTACCTTCTGTGTTTCTCTTCTGAAAATATTTTTGGGGGGTATTTATAGGTAGCCACTTATCATTTTGGCATTGAATGTAGTTACTTTTAAGTAAAATACTCTAGGTTATCCCATTTACAGAACCTGCCAATCTAGAGCACACTAAAAAATTCTAACAATTTACCCAGAAAATAGTCGGTTCCAAGAAAATATACGCAAAGTTGAACTTTAATGCATGACGCAAAATTGTTAGTAATTCTTAGTTCTGTTGCTAGTCTGCTCTCTATTAAGAAAAGAGATAATTTACAAAACAGTTTTACAGACAAATTTGCAGATTTGGGCTTTGTGTGTGTATATATATATCTATAAAATGTACAAGATATCAAGAGATTATTTCCAAATAGAATATTAATAGCACTATACTGATTCTGGTGCAATCCAATATGGAATACTGGAAGTGCGGGAAATATTTACTATTCAGACACTGAGAAAATGCCACATGAGTAAAGATTTAAAAAGCATGGCTGGTTGACCTTACCAAAGCAAAAGTTAAAAGGATATTTAATTATATTTATGAGTAGACCAAGAACATTGTTGACATAACAAATGGATGCACTTGTCCATGAATAAATTTTAGGCTGAGAAGTAAAAAGGAATCTCTGGAGGTGTGAAGCAACAGTCTTCAAATTGAAGTAGTGGTGAGTAAGATGGAACTTGATTGGTATGTAGGGGAATTTACGAAGTGCTTCTCTTTGACGTTACTTGCAGGACTGATCCTGTAGATCCCTTCCAGTTATGTGTTCCTCAACTGAAAAAGTATTACAGAAATATCAGTAAAATGCATATAGTTACCAACTGGGATTTAAAGAGGGACTGAAGGATAAAGCCAAATGGGTAAGAGTGGCCAAGAAATGCTAAAGATGATTATTTTTTGTGAGTGAAGATGACTAGAGTTAACTGATGTTTCTTTATATTGGAATTATTAAGGAAGCTGTTCAATGTTAGTTTCCTATCTAAGTCTTTCTAATAGATTTTCCACTAACATAGCCAAACTTGTGGTATTTCAGAGGCACAAATGTAAGCTAAATTACAACTTTTTTTTAATTTAAATTTGAATTGTACATATAAAGCTATTGCTATTTTCCTTTTCTACTTGAAAAAAAAAATCCAAACCCACAAGCATTTCTTCCTCAATAATTAGATCATTTCATTTTCTTTCATAAAACTACCTCAGTTATTTCTCCACAAATATTATATTATCTATTGGATATTTATAGATTTTGAAAATGTTTTATTTTTGAAGCTCTTTACTTACAACTTCAGAGCTCCTAATTTATTTCTTGTACTGTGGTGCAGAAATAGTATTCATAAATGAATTAACGTATGAAAATTCCTTCATAGTCAGGTAACTCAATTGAAAATATCACTAAAGAAGGTAAATGGCAGAACATCTAAGATGAGCCCAAAGGCAAGAGCAGATCTTCTGATGTAGTAATGAGCGAGCTGAAAACACTGATGTTATAGAAGACATACCTATATAATGTGGCAATCCTCGACTGAATATAAAGCTGACAAAACATTGGCAAGGTACATGTGCCTCCTTACATGTTCTAAGTATCTAATGAATAATTAGTTCATCATCTTTGAACAAATGATCATGAAATGGTATGAAATCATAAAATTATTGTTATGTACTAATGTAGATGCTATTACCTGGTTCCCCTGGACCGTATGATCCTCTAGTGCTTATAATGCAGTACTTCTCAGAGGAAGGAACCCAGCAATACGTTGCTTACTAGATGTATCTGTTTCTAGAGATTTGTTTCCTTTAAGACTACCAGTTAGTTATGTCTTGGAATCCTCGGATCTGGGGACATTAAAACTGGGTTTGTTTTATATTAAACAAAGTTAATATTAGAGACTTTATTCTCAGTTATGGTGGAGTCCAGGTACTATGAAAGGATCCATGGGTAAATTGAGACCCCCAAATTTTGATTGTAGCTCACAGAAAAGTGGAATAACAGGAAAGAAAAATTTTGTCCTAAATACCTGAAAGAACCCTGAATCTTGAAAGATGTGAGCTCATTAAGATACTAGCCAGAATGCTTGCAAGCAAGCTACTATACATCTTGTTTCTTCCCTTCGCCTGTAACTCTGCAGTGATCCAGCCATGTACTTTTTGCCTCATACCAAACCACCAAGTCTGACGTCTATAAAACACACAGCCCTCGTACACTCTTAAACAAGCTAATGTTTAATTAAATTTTTTCTCTATAAGAAGCATTTGTGTGTATGTGTGTGCGCGTGCGTGTTGTGTTCATAAAAAAGACTATGAACAGTACTTTTCCCTTCTTTGCTGTTTTACATTATCATTCTCTGTCACGTTCTCTGTAATGACTTATTTTCCGGGTAAATGTAGTCTCTGTAAAGTGAATATTCTACTTGCTTCTTACCAGCTGGGTTAAGAAAATTATCCTGAGTAGGTCAGTTAACTAGATTTCTATGACACTGGTTCACCTGGAGACTGTGGTCATCGTCAGCAGTTCATTGTGTCTGCCACAATGACACCAACCTGAGGTCGGTCCTTGATCTTCACTCAGATGCACAGGATTCCCAAGCCTCCTCTACCAACCTCCTATCCCTGTGAACTGTGGGGTATTATGGATTTGTTCATGAAGAGTGATGTTTTATTTCAAAATTTTTTAAATATTTGTCTTCAGAGGAGTCTTTTGTCTACCTTCTCTACCACTGAATTTTAAGGAAACTTGCAGTTACTAGAAAGATTTATCCCCATTACCAATTTTTCAGAAAAGAGAACTGATGATACCTTTCTTATGGAGAGATACTCACAATGTAAAAATTTGCTCCATAATGGGTTTTATCTTGTCTTGATACACAATTAATAAATAAGCCTGGCTTCTGAGCTAGGAGCATAATAGAATATAAAATAGGAAATTTTCATCACAAGTTCTTGATAAGGGGAGGGAGATTCTCCTTCATGCCAGTGGAGCAGCACCTACCATTTGGAACTCTTTTTAAAACAGTGAATTTAACTTTTGTTTTTCCAGGTCGTAAGTTTCTTTGCAATGTAATCTCTCAAGTGTCTAAAGAATCCAGGTAAAAATTATATGCTTAGTTTAGGAGGTGGGAAGGAGAGAGTCTAATAAGAAAGCATGGTATTGTACTTCTAATTGAAGTTGCTTTTTCAGTTTATAACCTGCAAATAAACTTTCAGTGATGGATTAAGGACCTCTGCCAGCAAAGTCATTCTGCTCTTTGCCAGCATTACTTAAAATTTGCAACTCCTATTTTGATTTTGCCCAATACCAGTCCTAGTCATGTATAAACATCATGCTGGTCATATTCTGATCATTGATTATTACTGTATTACAGTTTCATTTCTTATTTGGGTGGCTTGGGAGCAGGAGGGCACAAACTTTGGTTTACTTGTTGTCTTGCATTAAAATTGCATTTAAAACTCACAAAAATTACATTTCTGTAAGGTACCAGTAGAATTTTAATTGCAGTCTACAGACCTTTGTCGAGATCCCCTATAGGTACCTACAACCTCATAGGGAGCAAGACTGAAGAAAAGAAAGTTATGCATAAATATCAACCGCAAACGGGTTGAGTTAGACTTCATAGTATCCTGTTCATTTCTAAAAAGCATAAAAAGTGGCACTGCATTCTATGAATAAGAAGATAGTATAAAATTTCCAAGTCTGCAAAAAAAATATTAATTGCTAGTCTGCCTGTGTGGTTAGAAGAGTGCGTACAAGATTATTGCGGAATCAGAGTTCATAAGGCAGAGGCTTTCCAGCATTACTGCTGGCATCTGGGAATCCCTTCCATTGAGGTGTTTGCTGCTCTTTACCATTTTGGTACCACGTACAAATACCTAACAATGCTGATGATGTTTGCTAATTAGCAGAACCTTCCTTGATTTTGTGTGCTTGTTTCCTTTGACTCAGCTTACTTGTCAGCAGAATCCTATTGCCACTTCAATTCAAGCTTGAATTAATACAAAGGGATGCCAAGTGTTTGGACCAAACTGCCTTTACTATTGCTCAAAATTAACTTCACACTCTTAGGCTGGCTCCTAAGGAGATGCTGTTGAGGGAAGGAGCTATCTCCACTGGACTATAATGTGCATCTTCTATAACTGCTGACACATACATGTACTGCTTTTACTTTCAATGTGGCATGATTTTTCCACTTTACACCGACTCAAGATTTTGTTTTGATTTTATTATATTTAAGAAGGAGCATGATTTTCTTGAGCATGATTAGACGAAGTTCCAACTGTCCTACATTTTCTTCAAGAGGCATATTGGACCTCACTCCATTTCCTCTAATTGTCTAAAAGACATCCTCCAGCCACAGCGTATTAGTAGAATCATTTAGAACAATGTTTCGTGAGGACTATGACCTTTTTTTTTGACCCCACTGCCTTCTTGCATCTGAGCCTGATCTACTGTGGTTGTATGAACCTTCTTCAAACCTTTCTGCTTAGTGTGTTTTGATTTCCTAGCCTAGTGGCTAGTGGTCATTACTTGACCAGGAAGTGTCCGTATTTGATTTTTCATAATAACATGTGAAATTATATTTCTTGTGGGTTTTTATTTATTTATTTATTTATTTATTTATTTATTTTACTAGATGCATTTTCTTATTTTCCCTAACTGGTATAGTCAAGGATTCAAAGAAAAAACACCATAGTCAGATGTGCCTAATAAGTGTTTAGGAGGCTTACAAGGCACAGAAGTTCCTTGCCTAATAAGATTTACAACCCACACCGTGGCAAGTTTCTTGACCCAGATGAAAGATGTACTCTCATAGCATTCCCCGTCCGTACTTGGCTATCAATCTACACTAATGCCTGCAGCTTAATATATGAGTGATAGGGACACAATCTGAATGCAGTCTTACAGGACTGTAAGAGGCAGGTCATTTTCTTCTCTTCAGTCTTAGGATCCTTTATTTGAGCTTGGTTTTTATGTTTCTGCTCTCTTTCTTTGGCGTTTTTATTTGTATAATAGAGCTGCACAATTCTCAGATTACTCTGCTTACAAGTAGATCCACAAGAAAATTACATCTCAGCTGAGAGAATCCACTGAATGCAGAGATTGCTGTTCAACTGTATGCAGAAGATCTGTCTCTGAAAGAAGCCAAGTATGTTTGCTGATACTTTTCCAAAGAGTAGCAACCTGGAAGAATGGAAGGAGACCAAAAAGCAGGACATCCTATTTCCTTCTTTGTGAATGAAAAGGAATTGGACATCTGTTAATGTCCAACCGACACACTGGAAAGCAATTGATGGGAGTAGTTTGCTTCACTACTTCAGCTTATTGCTGGAGAATGAACTGTGATGAGTTTATAATTTTAAATCTGTGGTCATGTTGTAACATCTATAAAATTTTATTTGTTTTCACGTGAGAATAAAATTGTTACATGCAATAAGTTCAGATCTGTGGGATTAAATGGACAGTGTTTCTTCATGCCTCAGATGGAGTTCATTGTGCACTAGCATTTCTAAAAATGATTTTTGCTTATGACTAAACTTCAATTATTTAGCAAAGATAGATTTTGTCATTTTTTTAACCTGTGCATCTCTAAAAATTATACAGAGGCTAGCACTAATGAACTAATAGATTTAGGATTGGTGGATTCATTTGATAAATTTTAAATTTTTTTTTATATACAATAGCAAATAATTTTCTAAATATTGAAAAATGATAGGGTGTATCTGCCTGCCCAAAATGTATTTCTCTAGGGCTGCTGATGTGTTATGAATGCTCTTTATTGCACTGATTCATCTTAGCTCATTTTCTCATGTTTCTGAGTGTGTTGTTCATTCCTTTTGTCTGATGTTTAGATTATAAGATTTATGATCCAGGAATCTCCTTTTTTTTTCCTTCTGTGTTTCCACCACTCTTGTCACAGTGGGACTCTCGTCATTCAGTAGGATCCCTGGACAGTACAGTAATGTGAATAATAGTTGTAGTCATAAAATGAGTTAGTAATTTCATCTGTAATGCTACATTCTGCAGTGTTTGGTTTTATTTCTGTTGCATTAATATTTTGTGAAGTTATATATATGTAGATATATATTGCTTATTTACTATCATGTGTATATGAGAAAAATTTGTTAAAAAAACCCCAAATCCCAGATATCAGACGTTGGATTCAGAAAGTATTCTTAGTTCCTTCCTACATGCTGATGACCTTTGTTTTTGGCAGTAAATTTATATTTTTGGTTCTGAAACAGCACAGTGATTTAAGAAATTACCTTAAGTACTTTTTTTGCCTCTCCTTCCTTCTCTTGAGACTTAGTAACTGACCATGTGTATACTAAATCTATTTCCATGTAAATTCAGACAGGTTTATACCTATGCCACTGCTGATTGGGTTTGTATAAGTCAATGAGTGTTTTTGAAGTAAACATGAATGTTTATCCTTCATTTCTCTGCTTTTAAAATTGAACATAGGTAAGTGTAAGAACCATAGGAATAATACAGTTCTGCCATGGCTTAGGCTTTTTTTTAGGCTAGGTTTACACTTTTATCATCTTTTGTTAAACTGGCTGGAACTTACTCATGCCTTTTTTCATTCTCAAGATAACACATTGCAGGAACATGATATGGAGAGACAGATGTGTGTACCATAGACAGTTATGTATCTAATAGGAAGGGATAAAATCTGTTGAAGAGCCTGGAAGAAACCTCTAGAAGATGAGGATGCGACCAAGGTAATGGTTGGCTTAACATGAAGGTGTTCCAGTCTTTGCTTTATCTGCCAATGTGGTTGACTGGAGGTCTTGTTCCTGGACTGCTCCTTCAGGATTCATTTGACAAACATACATTATTTTGTTGTGACTTCATGTGGGATGGATGGATATTGGTTCCAGAACATGCTGTTCCTCTCTGATAAGATGCATCCTGTCAGTGCAGGAGCTCTGCTGTCCTACCTCTGTAGTAAAACTGGATTTTCTCAGTGCAGTGTTTAGTTATGTTGAGTCCCTCTTCAAAATTTCTCTTTTAGCATTTCATTTTAGTAAAGCCATACACAATGGTTAAAAAAAAAAAGAAAATAATATCATTCTTTGCTGATTTGAGTCTGATGTTTTATTTCTGAGATACCTGTAATTTACTTTGCTGACCTAAAAAAACAGAGTGTTGTCTGTGCCTGAAAGGCAGTTGTAAATGAGTTTTCTAAGCATGCAGCTGGTACAAGGCACAACAACATCTGTTAATCTCTTCATTTGTGCAATGTCTTCTCCAGCAACTTCTCTACCAGTGGTGCCAACTTAAATTCTTTGTTTCCAAGTGATTTCCTTCCTGTCTCTGTCTTATATGTAGAATGCTTTTCTATTCTGTTCATTCAAATCTCTAAAAAACCTGCATATGTACAAAAAATGAAAACAGAGAATTAAATGCAATTAAATTCTCAACACACCTACTTTTTTTTCATCAATTACCTTCTATATATCACATTTTTAAATTTTAAGTTCTTAGGACCAAAAATTTTATTTTGTTCAGAATTGTTAATCCTGAAACAATAAATAAAATATTTTAAAAAAGGTTTCTAGAAGCAGTAAGGCTTTTCCGAAAGTAGTAGATCGTTTAGGCCAAGTACACACATAATGAAAAATAGAAATCCTATTAAATTCCTAAAAGTGAAAGATTACTCTGAATGCCAGAGTAAGAAACACACAGGATTATAATATTTTTTTCCTGGTTTTCCTCTATTAGTTTAACATGCTCATCTAAGTTGCTGCTTATCTGTGAGGGATCAGCATTAATTAGCATCTGCTGAACTGGAAAGATGCTTTGATGTACAGGCTTCCTATCAGAACAACTATATGAAATTTTATCTTAAGGCATTTTTAATCTTAATGTAAAATTACCTTGATGTTCCGTTAATAGCATTTGAAATTTTTGCATCTGGAGGTTTTCAGATAACCACTAGTGGGTGGTATATGATGTGAATGATAGAACTTTATCCATCTGGTAGGAGTAGGAACAGCTGTCTATACATAAGGCAATACGTTGATATTCACATTAATTAATCATTTTAATTTCAGTTATAAGATGTGCAAAGTGTATCACTGTTTACTGCACAGCAGTATGGCTAACATGATTTGTGAAATCCTTGTCCGTTTTAACTGGAATGTTTTCATTAAAGAACAGTAGCTATGACTAACAACAGGTTTCCATCTTCGTTTGGTTTGAGGTTGGTCAGTTGTTTATCATGGCACGCACTCAGTGACTGAATAATAAAGAATAATAATAATCATAAATAATAATAATAATAAAAACTACTTTTTAATATTGCAGACAGATTCCAAGGATAGTTGGGTTCCCTCCCAGCAGCCAAACAAACAGCTTTGGGGAAACTCCCCATATCACTTAGATTAAGAAAAGAATAAGTTATTAGGTAAAAAGGCTCATATTGATTTCAGAGAAAAGTCTCTGCTCTGACGTCTTCAAACTTTCTGTCAAAGGAAGATTTAAGTTTCAAAGAGTGCATCAGAACAGTACACTGTACCCGTGTTTTCTCGTTATTACTGCTTGTATCAGGATCTATTGATTTCATGCTACTGATCTCATGCTGTTTCAGAATTCATAACATTTGTCGAGATTGTATTTGTATATGACAATATAAAACCAGTATGCTACAGAACTGAACAGGAGTTTTCCAAATTCCCAAATGCTTTTTCCTTCTGTATACATTATTATTGGTAGTCTGGAAATGATGCATGCCTGCATCATCAGATTCCCATCTCAGTACTGAGGGTAGGTATCTCTAGCATGCTTGCAATTGCAGAAAACTTTTTTCTAGGAACCACAAATGGAAATTCTTTAGATGAGTGATTCATGGTTTCAGCAGTAGTATCATTTAGCTGTGTATCTGTTTGCAATGAAAGGAAACAAATCTTTTTTTCAAAGACAGCTGGAATCTGTGTTTTCCTGAGGACGCCTTTTTGATTCCAAGGTCTGGTATGCTGATGGATGCGTTCCTTACAAATCTCTTGCTTCTGAGACTTCTCAAAAAAAAAAAAAAATAGGTAAAGCACTTTTTACTTGTAATTTCTACATAGACAAGACAAACTTAGATTGCAGGGTTGTTAAAATTCTCTGCCAGTTTTCTGGCAAAAAATTGTGATTTTTTTGACTGACAACAAAGTATTAGTTTCACACTCTAACCTTTTTCAACTGCACCTGGTAAGATTGCTTTTGTATGCATTTGTGACCTCTACATTGCTTTGTATGCATGAGAGACCTATACAGGCTATGCTTAATAAAAGGTTAATCTGAATACCAGGAAGAAGTTTCCAAAGAAAACTTAAATATGGAAATAAAGTGTTTTTTTTTTAATTTCATGTTTTTAAAAAATTGCAGCTGCTGCTGATAATGGCTGTTGTTTTCTTTGCAAGCTTTGGGCCATTCCCAGGGTTTACTTTGTGTGCATTTGCCAGCAGTTAGTCTCTCCTGTTCTTTAAAAGGCAGTATCCCTTTGTCTTTAATGACATTTCTGAAGTTTTACTGTTGCCATATGCTTCATGCGTGTGTTGCCTTTCTTCATCTTTTTATGGTATGTACGTTTTTAAAGACTGAAACAGCCAGAACAGACTTCTGAAGGTTTTGGTATCAGAAGCCCTGGATGCACATGCACACGTACTCTGTGTTTAATCATTACAAGGTTTCCATTAAGTCATAACCAAAGCTCCTAAAAATACCGATTAATATAAGCAGTTCAGGTGTCATAATGTCCCTAAGCCATGGTTTTTAATTAAGCTGTTAAAAATTTGTCTCTTTTGAGAGACTGTCAAGCTCTTTGGTTTGCACCACAAGTCTTCAGACTAGATACACAGTAGAGTGCAATGCTGTGGGTGATCAAAGACACCAATGCTTGGTGTAATCACTGCATGCTCAAAAATTTTCACCAACTTTGCTTATTGGCACGTACAGGAAAGTAAGAAAGACTTCTCTATAGACCTTTTGCAAAGAATTTTGAGCAAGTATTGTTCCAAGTATGTTTTCTAGCTAGCAATTCTTCCATCGGTACTGAAAAAGGACTGATTTCTTACCTCAGTCATTTATTATTTGGGTGGAAATGAAAATTGAATAGGAATGAACACATGAAGACAGAGAAAAGTTAATTGCCTCCATCTAACAGTTTTGCCCTTGTACCATGCTGTTCCCATATGTATTCCACTTTTTTCCAACTTTCCCCTTTGCTTCAGATTTCTTTTTACCTCATGAAGTCTATAGTGGAAAATAAATAAGAGTAGAATGTTTCTTTTACACTGTGCATTGATGGCTGAAGTGTATTTATAAACTGAAGGGTCTCAATTCTCTGACCTTAGGTGCAGGAGTGCACGCCCAGCCCCGGTGGAATGCACACAGCGGCAATTCATCTGTAAAACATAAGCTACCATACAGGTATGTATTTTTTAATTATTACAGGTTTAATATTGAGAGAGTTGTGCATCTGCTCTTCCCTCAGTAGTTGTCTTATATATTTATTCTACTCTTCAGCATGTGATCGGTGTCATGGAGGTTATAGTTATCAGCCACTACACTCTTGGCCTGTAATAGCTCTTATGGCTGTTGTGTTGGGGGGTCTGAGGCAAGAAGAGCAGGTGCGTCCTCTGTCAGTTCTTTTCCTCACAGTGTTGGTTAAGAGATGGAGTAACTAACAGTGCTTTTATGCAAATATATAGTTCCTAAGTTCATAGTGACATTTTTATTTTTTAGCCATCACTGATTTAGGGTTCTGGAATGTGTATACATACAGTTTTGTCTGTTTTATTTTTGGGCTTTTTACTTTGGGAGAATGTTGTTAAAGCAGACAGTATGCTTTTATGAGAAACCTTAAGTCACTTATTTTAGGATTTGTTCCCTTATTGTCCAGGTATTCACAAACAATGGTGACCACATCAGATGTGCATGCAGATGGCAGTGTAAATGATGTATGTTCATTACTATTTAGCCATGATCCATTTGGTTCCAAGATCCCTATAGCTTTATATTTTGATCTTGCCAGAACTTGGAGCCTGCTTAGTGGGTTGTTTGAAAGCAATACTAGTTTTCCTTTATTAACTTAGAAATAATGCTATCATGAGGTCCTAAGGAGATCTGAACTGCTGGTCTCAAGGTACTGGGCTAGATACAAAGTTTAGCTTCAGTTGTTGCTTAGAGTAATTGTAGTGATTCTAGCACTACTGTAGAATCCAGTCTTACATCAGTATGAGCTGGATACTAGTTGGAGCTTTTATTGCAATGTAGTCATATCACTGAGAGAAGTCACAGAATTCATTCTCTGGCTCAGCAGGATTAAACAATGCATATTAGTGGGTCTCAGAGAGTTCTCTTTGAGAATTTAACTGCTTGGTGGCAAAAATTAGTTAAATCTTTTTCCAAGTTTGGGGGAGATGTACTAAATGGAGCTCAGTGAGCAATTTTCTTTGTTTTACAATTACACCCTCACATCCAGCACAGATCCATATAGTCTTGTGGTTAGAGAAAAAAAGCCAAACAGATACTTGTTTTCCATATGGTTATATCAGTAGCTTGTGCATGCATGATACTAGAATTATAGTCTCTTGATGGAAGATCAGGCTTAGACAATAAGGTATTTGAAATGGTAGTTGAAATCTAGCAGTATGTTTAATGAGAGCCTTGGATTTATGCATGTATTATTAAGAGGTCTACAATAAAAATCTAGTGTTAAGCAGACTCACTCAAGTGAAGAAAGGGGATACAGGAACAGGAGGGAGACAGAGGGGTCAGTCACTTAACCATCCCTACTTTTAAGCAAAAAGACAGTGTGCACAGCACTCTGGTGACTGAAAGCAAATGTGGCTGAAACAAACTATTAGTTTTTAGTGAATAAAATTGTCTGAAATAAATTGTAATTTATGACATGAAGTGTGTATGACCTCTATATATGCTGAGCTGTTCATGTAGGTAGGATATTAACCATCTATTGGAGCTTGTTAATGTCTTTACTGAATTTATCACAGTGTCTCATATTCAGGTTGATTCACCACTTTTCCAGTATCATTTATTCAGCTGCATTATTATTTATACATACCGTGGTTCATTCTTTATTTCTCTATTTTCAGGAACTGTGTTTGTCTCTAGAAATTGATACTGATAAGGTTATAGCAGCTGGGAAATGAGCCTAATTTGAGCATATATATTCCAAACAGAGGCTCATACTAATTGACCTAAGTGTTACTAATAAAAATGCCATCAGGTGGTGATCTCTTTGCCTTTGCCCTGACATTTAGATGAGAGCAGTGGCTGGACTAACTCTCAGCTTCCAGCATGCTGGTGCGGAATACAAGCATTAAAATATGGGAAGCATAAGACATTCATGTTTGAGTTCATACTGCATCACCATTTATGACATTAATAGTTTTGTAATTTTTTCATTAACAAAATGTTAATATTCTGTAAGTTTAGCCGTGTACATTTAATCTATTTTAAATCCAAATAATTGACAATTTCTTGTAAAAACAAGGTAACATTTATAAATTAGAAATGCGAGTAATAAATCTAGACTGAATTGCATATCTTGAGTAATGTCAAAAAACCCCAGAAAACATAAACAACTTTGATATATTTATATCCTGATTCTATAGAAAATGAAACATGTCAAAGAAGAAAAGAGAAGGAAGAATTCTGAAACCTGAAGATTAATGACAGTGCACTTTCCTTCAGATAAAAAAATCCCTTATCATTAGTTCTTGGTCTTTATTTTGAGATGGCTACAAGTGGCTCATCTCATCCAGTTTGAAAGAGAGCTTATGTTTATGTTTCAGCTTCCATGCTGTGTTAGCTGTTTTTTTTGTATTATTGCATTTTTCCTTATTAATTAAAGGCACAGATAATCATTTCCATTTCAGCACATATTAAACCCCTGTTGGAGAATGATTCCCTGCAGCATCACAGCTCAGAGAAGCAGGTGTTTGACTAATGTTCAGTGAAGGTGAAAACATTTTTGTGACAGATGTTCAGAGAAAAAGAAAACATAATCATTATTGCTGGGTAATTATAAATTAATTGAGTTTTGCTTTAATTGTGCCTAAGTTCGAAAGTGCTGGGAGATGGTAAAGCTGTAAGAAAAGTCCTGATCATCATGGATGTCCATATCTCAATGGTCTGCAGCCTGTACTCCAGTGGAATACGGTCAGACATACTTCAGAGGGTTTTAACACAACAGAGAGGGTAACAGCAGCAGTCTAACCATAGTCAAGTGAAACTCATCATGGCCTTATTAAACCTTCATTCAGTTTAACCCTAGATTTAACATACCTGTACAACACTGAAGTCCTAATTGTAGATGCACTTGGAAAATATTACTGTCAAACTGACTCTGCATTCAAGAGCTTGCTAGTTGCTCTTTTGGGAATATATCTTGAAGACTAAGATTAACAGAAGATACTTTTTCTTTTGAAACTCCTAAAGGCTATCAAACCTAACGAAAACTGTTTGGATCATCCAAATATGGCTACCTAATAGTGCTTAAATGCTAATTAAAGATACTTATCATCTGGAATGGGGAACTTATTGAAGTCAGTTCACAATTTTAGCCTTTTCAGCTGGCAGGCTATTATATTCTAGAAATGATAGGTTAATTAACATATCATAACCATTTGGGGGGGGGTTGTTTGCTTCTTTTTTTTTCCAAGAAAGAAAAATGATGTCTTAGCAGATGAACTTGGCAAGCAGCATTGTGTCCTGTGAAGGGATCTTAAGTCAGTGTTCTGTTTGAAAACTGGAAAGTTTCTCAAGTCTGTCTACTTGTGACAACTGACTCTCTAGCAAATAAATTCTAAGGGAGAAGTTAAGGCTATGTAATGGATTTTTTATTTTTGATTAGGTAGAATCTTTTGCCTTGTTTGTACTTCATTCTCCTGTGACTCTTCCATGGATAAGAGGTAAGAGAATAAAATGGTTTCTTTTCGTTTGTGATTTTTGACCTGTTACGCGTTGATGATGGATCCATTGTAAGATAAAACTTTTCAGCATGCTCAGTTATCCCTAGTTCTAATTGCTCAGATGCTCGCTATTTGAATAACATCATTCTTATTATTATTATTATAATTATTATTATAACAATTTCTGCTGCAGAAAAACCTAGAGAAGGAATGTCTTTCCTTTTTTTTTGTTTGGATGCAAAGGCTATTTCCTGCTTTGCCAATATAGAAGGGATTTGACTTCTGAGACATTATTTATTTTTATCAAGTTTGTAAGTGCTTTTTAAATTTTTATTGAAACCATACAACTTTCCTGCAAAATATTGGTATATTACTTACCTGTCAAGGATAAGATTCTTCTTTTAGTGGTACTCCTCTCCAAAGCATAAGTGGGGAGCCCACAGAGGTAATAATTTGAACACGATAATGCTCTCTACACTATTAAACATTGAGGGTTTAATTCCTTATCATAATCTCCTCGGGCCAGAAGAAACTAAAGTGCTAATCACTTTTCCTTCTTTATTCTCATTCTCTCAAGTGTTATTGCAATTAACATATTCCAGAAGGTTGACTGAGACTTGGTGTGAGTTTCTGATCATTGTATTCATTGTTCAGATGAATCTGGCGTAAAAAAGACAAGATTGGCAAAGTCCCCATTTAAGGTTCATTCAGACAGCTACTGTGACTACTGATATCTTCAGTCATCTTTGAAAGGATCAACGTCATACCTTCTTGAATTTAAGATGGAAATGTGTTCTCTGAGACTGGTCTTTTTCACCAGCCTCTGAGACCAGTGGGAAAGTTTGGGGCCTTGATCAAGGAGAGTTAGGTTAGAGAAGATTTAAACAAACAAGTCCATGGGTGGACCTGACTCAACAAGTGCTGATGGAGTTGGCTGATGTCATTGCAAGGTCACTCTTAATTGGTTTGGAACAGTCATTGTGTTTAGGGGAGGTTCCTAAGAACTAGAAGAAAGCAAATGTCATTCTTTCTTCAAGAAAGGCAGGAAAGAGGATCTTGGGAGCTACAAACTGGTTGGCCCTGGGAAGCCATGGAGCAAATAATCAGGGAAACCATTTCTAAACATATTAAGGGCAGAAGGTGATTTGGAATAGTTGGCATGCATTTATGAAAGGAATGTCATGCTTGACCAACCTGACAGCCTTCAGAGAAAGGCAGACTGGCTCACTAGATGAGAGGAGAACTGTGAATGTTGTTTATCTTGATCTTAGTAAGGCTTTTGACACATTCTCTGAATTGCATGCTCTAGACAAACTTACAAAGTAACTTATGACTAGAGAAATGGACAGTGAGGTGAACTGAAAATTAGCTGAACTGCTGGGCTCAAAGGTTTTTTATCAGCAGTGTGAAGTCCAGCTGGAGGACAGGCACTGGTAGCGTGCACAAGGGCCGATACTAGGACCAATACTGTTTAGCATCTTTATTGATGACTTGGATGATGGGGGCAGAGTACACCCTCAAGTGTGCAAGTGATCCAAAATTGGGAGGATGGGCTGACACACGAGATGGTTGTGCTGCTATTGAAAGGGATCTCAATAGGCTGGACAAATGGGCTGACAGGAATCTCATGGAGTTCAACAAAGAGAATTGCCAAGTCCCGCACCTGGGGAGGAACAACCCCATGCACCAGAGCAGGGCTGGGCACCAACTGGCTGGGAAAGAGCTCATCAGAAGAGAACTAGGCGTTCCTGGTGAATGGCAAGCTGAATATGAGGCAGCTCATGCAGCAATAAATGTCAACAGCATCCTGAGCTGCATTGGGGAAAGCATTCCCAGCAAGTCAGGAAAAGTGATTATCCCCCTCTACGCGGCTACACCTGGAGTGCTGTGTTCAGTTCTGGGCTTGACAGTACAAGAAAAACACGGACTTGGAGTGAGTCTAGGGAAGAGCCACAAAGATGATTAAGGGATTGAAAAATGTGCCATACTGAATCAACTGGGATTGTTCATCCTGGAGAAGACTTTGGGAATCTTATCAATGTGTATAAATAGGTGATGGCGCAGAGGAAGGGAGATCATCTCAATGATGCCCGGTGATAGGACAAGAGGCAATGGACAGACACTGAAACACAGGAAATTGCATTTAAACATAAGATGCAGCTTGTTTACCATGAAATTGATCAAACAATGGATCAGGTTTCTCAGAGAGCCTGGCAGCTCCATCTTTGGAGATATTAATAACCTGTCTGGACACGGTTGTGAGCAACCTGCTCCAGTTGACACTGCTTTGAGCAAAGGGGTTGGACTAGAAGATCTTGAGAGGTCCTTTCCAACCTCAGTTACTCTGTTATTCTGTCTGCTAATCTAAATACTGTGGTCTTTGTATTCTTATATTTAGAAATACCAATGCAGAATTCCAGGTTGGTTTTCCAGTCAGTCCATGTTAAGTTGGGTCAATTTGTGAATAAATGATGAAATAATTTTGGAGGTAAGAATTACAGTTGCTTCTCTCTGATTAATTAGTTTAAGGTAGAAGGATTTGGTAGCCCAAATGCTACACTGAATTCCCCTGTGCAAAACTGTATTTTTTTAAATACTTGCTTTAAGTCTTTGTCCTAACTTGTTCCTCAGCTGTTGTACAGCTGTTGTGCAGCTGAGGAACTTTCTTACTTTGTGGATCTGCAGTGTTTTTTATGCTTACTGATACTCCTAACCACCAGAGTATTCCCTGTCTACTGAACATAATGTATCTGAGAGAAGAGATTTAAGCAGTTCTGACATTTCATGTAGCATATTTTTTGCCTCCCTGAGCCAGAAATCCTGAGCTCTTAAATCATTATCTAAAGCTAGAGCTTTTACGTAGACTTATGGAGCTGCTTCTTTCCTTCCACTTCACAAATTTTGCTTCTTCAGTGGTATTAACGTATGCGCTCATCTTGCTATTTTAATCAGAGTAAATGTCTCATCACTAACTATCTTCTCCCTGTCTGCTTTCCACTAAAACTTAAACTGATCATGCAAAAGGAATAGAAAGCTCTTCAGCATGCATTTTGGTGTTTGAGTAATTTTCACTTAAACATATAACTTGGGATTTAATTTGAAAAACTTCAAATATACTTGTTTTTTGTAATAGGAGCCAGAGCAATTGCCAGGAAGTATAAATAGAAAATGCAGAATGATATTGTCAATGGATAACTAAAGTAACAACATATTAATAAATGGTGATAAAGGCATTTGTGAGATTCCTGAGGGAAAGTGGAAAAGGCTTTTTGTGATATCCATGTGAGTTCATAGACCTCATTGAATATATCATGCACAATGCATACATAATGAACAAATGTATACACCGTGTAAACAGTATTGTGCTCTGTGTTTCTTTACATCTTCCACATGAGGATACCAGAGACTTACAAATGTTATATGAAAATAAACTGGTTAAATTCTGCAGGATTTTTATTTTATACCTAAAATCCCATATTCTGTCCACAAGATTTCATGTTATTCCCTTTTATATTCTCTCATATAACCTGGACACTGTCATATGCAGCTATTATATTTTCTGATGTATCAATGGGTCAAATCCTGGCTTCATTAATATCAACGGGAATAGGTTGATTGAAGCCAAGTTTTCACTTAAGTTCTTTTTCTGGATGTCCTTTCAGCTGTTTTGTTCCGAGTAATAATAAGGATTTTTCTGTTCTGTATCCCAGTTGAAGTGTCAAAGATGCTTGCAAGGTTGGTTCTGCTGTGAAATGAAGATCAACATTTCCAGGTAAATACTTCTAAGGAAAGATAAATATAGTTTACTTCTCTTTGCTAAGAATCTTGTAATCAAAGATAATACATAAGATTAGGCACCTTAAGCCTGCATGGGGAGTTAAAATGCTGATTAAATATAGTCCTTCTGACAGTGTGTGCATGTAGGAGAGTCCCAGCAGTGGTTTTCAGCTGTGTGGACAGACTTTTCCAGCCCTAAGCTTGAGAATGGGGATGCTTCATGCATCAGATTGATATGAGAAGTTCTTTGATCTTCTGATTTTAGTTTTTCTTGGATGACTATCAATGTGCCATTCTTGAGATTGAGCAGTATGATGTTAACCTTTGATCCTTTAATCCCCCTGATTTTTGTATCCATAACATAATAAATAGCAGTCCTCTGAGCAATTGCCACTTTCATCTAGGTTATTTAAACTGCAACAGCTTTGCTTTCAGCCTTTAGAGGACGTAAAGCATCTGTAGTAGCTGTAAAACAGGAGCCAGTCTGTTTTGCCCATATCTGAATTGATCCTCTTCCACCTGAGACACTATAAATGTGAAAATTTAATGAAACGTAGAAAGAACAGTGGTACTATAAACATCATTACCTACCTGTATCTGATGCATCTTCTCTATTATTTTTACAAAACTGTTCAGGCTGGTCAGGTTTTTTCCTGAAGTAAACTAGAAATTTTCAGTGAGTGAGTTGAAGAAAAGTCAGAAAGTAACAATGTTGATTCCAACAGTCTGGATTTTAGACAAAGACTCTGGTAAGTACCCACAATAGTGTGGTAGTGTCAAAATATTTTTGACCTTTTCAGTTTAATTGTCTTGAAAGTCACTGGTATTCTGGTTTTTTTACTAAATCATTCCCCTTCCAGTGTTCATAATGTAAATGTTTTCTGAGTCATGAAGTTGAAAAAGTTAGAGATTGCACAATGTGATAATACAGAAAGGACCTCAATATGAAGCAAAGGAATTATTAGGTAACATCTCATTACTTTTCTTTCCCTCTGATTATTTCTATTACCTCTCTTCTTAAAAATATAAGTAGTGGACTGTTCTCCCTGGGGAAAGTTTTCTTAAGGAATAAGGCAATAACTAAGGCCATGTTAAACAGATATATCTTAGAATGCAGAAGAGCATGAAAAACTAGATTTAATGCAGCCCAGGATACTGTCAGTTTTGGCTTCAAGGGCACATTGACATCCTGGTCTCTAAACTGGAGGGACACAGATTTGATGGATGGACCACTTGGTGGATCAGGAGCTGGCTGGATGACCACACTCAAAGGGTTGTGGTCAATGGTTCAATGTCCAAGCGGAAGCCAGTGATGAGTGGTGTTCTTCAGGGGTCAGTACTGGGACCAGTGCTGTTTAATATCTTTGTTGGAGACATGGACAGTGGGATTGAGTGCACCCTCAGCAGGTTTGCTGATGACACCAAGCTGTGTGGCGCGGTCGACACGCTGGAGGGAAGGAATGCCAGCCTGGACAGGCTGGAGAGGTGGGCCCATGTGAACCTCGTGAAGTTCAACCAAGCCAAGTGCAGGGTCCTGCACCTGGGACGTGGCAATCCCAGGCACAAATACAGGCTGGGCAGAGAATGTATTGAGAGCAGCCCTGAGGAGTAGGACTTGGGGGTGTTGGTGGATGAGAAGCTTATACCCCCAGGGATGGGGCATCCACAGCTTCCCTAGGCAACCTGTTCCAGGGCCTCACCACCCTCACAGTAAAGAATTTTTTCCTGATGTCTAATCTAAATCTCCCCTCTTTCAGTTTAAAACTGTTACTCCTCGTCCTATCACTCCACTCCCTGATAAAGAGTCCCTCCCCATCTCTCCTGTAGGCCCCCTTTAAGTACTGGAAGGCCATTATAAGGTCTCCCCGAGCCTTCTTTTCTATTGGCTGAAGAACTCCAAGCTTCTCATCTCAGCCTTCAACCTTCACATCCCTTTGTTTGTAAACAAGGTCGAGCAGAGCACATTGTTTACAAACAATGTCTGTACCAATCCTATTAAGAGGGCAAGATGTGCAGTTTATTGTTTAAAGGAAACAGCTAAAGTTGAAAGATCCCCTTCCCCCAAATACACCATAAACTACTTGGACTCCTTTATTCCAATTCCCTTGAAATTTTTAGACCTCTGTGTGGATCACAGGGCTGCGTAATGAATACATGTCCAATTGGACATCAGTTGACAGGACAGAGATCAAGTACATCTTCTGGCTACAATTACCAGAGTCATACTGAAAGGAGCTATTTTCTGGGGCTTTTAGTGCTCTCTGTGTGAGAGTAGGAGAAGATTAATATTTATGAGTCACATATACACCTAAAGTTACATTTTATGTCAAATGAACAATTACAAGATATGAAGATGAGAATTTTTCACGTCATCTAAAAGCAGGGAAATGTGTAGATTTTTTCAGAGCTCTTTTTCTATGGAGTTTTCAGGGCACCTTGTCAGGCTGTACATAAAGGTAACACTTGGCCATGTTTTTTTCTCAAGGAAGTTAAGATAGGATAAATATTCCCCGTAGGAAGGAAAAAAGCTAAAATGATGGAGCTGAGACAGACATGCTGGACATAGTATGAGATGTGGATGAGGAGGAACCTGTACCTGACAATGCAATTTGAACAACGGAAAGCAGGGCGAACTTCAAGGAGGTCAATCTATACGTCATATTGTGTGTCTTTGTGAAGTTGTGAGAGTAAGCACTGTCTAAATAACTCTTGGGTTTGTATTTGAGGATTTTTTTTTTTTTAATTCCTCTCATTTCCAAAACAAGTTTCTCCTGAGTGGTTGTTTATTCAGTTATTTAGTTCAAATGTCTCTTTGATAAACAAGTCCTTCCAGGTATAGCTAAGTGTTGCTTGCTCAGAACTATCACACAGTAGTATTAACTTCACAAGACTGGACAGGATACAGAGCTTGCTAACAGTAATGTGAAATTAGAAATTGGAAAGTGATT
>JAOXNO010000041.1:22929487-22940074 GCA_028565335.1 Limnodromus scolopaceus | reverse complement strand
CCCCCCCCCAAATCTCTAGTAGAATAAAAGAAGACAAATCTAGAAATCAATCTAGAAAATAGTTCTTCAAAGATTTCATCATAAAGAATATGGACAAGAAAGAGAGAGAAGTAGTATCCACCGGCAGAGTTTCTGGGATCCCTCTGCCCAAGGTCCCGGAGGACTATCAGAATGGGTAGGGTCTCTAGCGTTTCATTTAGCTGTTGGGAAACTAAAAGGACACAGTTCTGCACAACAAAATTTCTGTCAGTCTTGGTCTAGCCTGATAGGCTTCTGTTGAGTAAGCACAAAATTTGCTCACAGTTTCATTTGCGAAGAATAACAAAACATGTTTGAGAGAGAGGCAGCAAGGACTCAGATGTAGCTATACAGTTCCTTAAAATCTACAAAGCAAACAGAAGAGAATTCGTGGTGTACTTGATTTATTGATTTTAATCTACAGTGAATTGACAGAATGCTTTTGTTCTGCAGTGCACCTGTTAAAGAAAATATAATTGCAATAGATCCTGGAAATCTGGTTTCCTTCTGGTGTTTCATCTTGGCAGAGGTCCTAAATGGTTATCCCTTTCTTCAGATGGTTCTCACACTGTAAAATATGACTTGCTTTTTCTCTACTACATAATCCAGGAAAACTGCCCATGCACTAGCAGAAACAAAATAGATGGCTTTCTCTGAAACGCTGGAATTTATCAGAGCTATTTGTCTGGCATATCATCTGTGTGTGTCATAAACAGTTGAATTGGCATGGGTTTTGTGACTTCACCTTTCTCCACATCAAATACAATTTCTGTTGGAAATGAGCAGACAGTGTGAATTGATACTCAGGCTTTATTAATCTTTAAAGTGATGAGATTCAGGATTTTTTTTTTAACTGGGACGACTGGATTCTCTAATTGAAGGCATTGCAAGCTAATTAGAATCACACCAGTAATTCTGCAGAGGGCAATGGTTGTAATAAGGAAAATCATGGGAGTGGAACACTTCTAAACAATACCATTAGGGTTCTTCTAACAAGATCCAGTTAATGATATGGAAAGAGGACAAAAATAGATGTTACATTAGACAGGAAAATACAAAGCTGGGCTAAAAATAGCATACACACCCACATGGTGATACTGGGGACATAGTCCTCTTCCCATCTCCTTCCTCTCAGTGATATTTTACTGTTTTGAGATGCTGATATAACTGTTTCATAAATAAGCAGCTCTGGAAATAAAAAATAACATTACCCTGAATATATTCTTTGGAGTTTCAATTGAGAGAGCTAGCTTCTCTTTCTAACTAATTCAACCCTTTTTCTTATTCATTAATTCTTTGGAATTTGTAGATGAACGAACACAGGCATAATAACTTAGAGGAGTTTGTTCATTTAAATTTCTAAATGGGATTGTATATGTTGTTTATTGTCCACTAAAGATCAAACAAATCTAACGACATGACTCTGAATGATGACAAAATATTATTCTTGCATTGTTGAAGACAGTTATTCTTTAAAAAATATTCAAGGAAAAAATAATTAGCCCGTGTCCAGGGACTGCCACGCAGACATCCTTCAGTAAAAAATTCCTTCTGCTTTCAATATGCCTTGAAAGGCTTTATTAAAGCATAATACAAAATTCTCTGAGAGAATTCACTGACACATGCCAGAGGGCAAATTAATGAGAACTGGGTAGCCAAGCCACTCGCCTGATTTCTGTACTGACGATTTGGTGGAGTTTTAAGAAATTGCTGAACAAGTCTGTAATTTTTCATTGCTAGAATTACAGAGTCTTAGACTTCCCTTGACTTCCTGTTCAATATAAAGGGTAACACGAGAAAAGCAGTCTCAGCTGCAGGGACACTTGTAGCACTTCTGGCTGTAATATCAATGTAGCTGTGACATTTGTCACCTGACATAGCAATTATTTGTATTTCAAAGAGGAGAGAGGTTTGCTGTAGCATATTGTGGCTCCATATTCACAGCTACTTAGCTAGTGTCAGATTATTATAGAAAATTGCAATTAATTTCAAAATTGGTACATAGAATATTGTGATCAAAACTGATACATCTCTCACTAGTTTTCTGAGCTCTTAAATAATTAATAAATCTATGCTGGGTTGAAGAGGTTACACTAGTAAAACAATTCTGCTACTGTGGTTGGTTGTATCATAATATATTCCATTTCAAAGAAGAAAGACAGACTACAAGTCTTGCAGGTTCCAGTGATGCTTGTTTTTCAACTTTTCAGAGGTGTCTCTGGTAAAATACTATGAAAACGTTCCCTCCCAGAGAAGCACTGTGTTCCTTTCTTGCATTTGATCAGCTCTTCTTAGTTCAGTTGTTGATGGAAGGGTCCTTTTACATCTCTACTAGTTTTGACTAACACTGAATGGTTGCAATCCATAGTAACTAAAGATACCGCTGGTTCTGCTTGTCAGACTCTCAAAATCGGGCATCTTCAGTCCTGCTGCATGGTGCAGAGTGTCTCAGTGTCCTCATCTGCCTGTCATGGTAAAAGGCTTGTCTGAGGCATAAGTTTTATCTCTGGTAGCTGGTCTTGGAAATGTTTTGACAAACGAGCAGCTCGTGTCTGCCTACTACTTCTGAGTGTTTATAGGGTTGTTACTGAAACAGGAACAGCAGTAGCCATCCAGGTCTCAGTCTAATTTATGTAGTGATTATCAGGTGATAGAGATGAACAGACTTTTAAATAGAAATATCTGGGAAGAGATAGTTGATGAAACCTCTCTGCTGTATAGTTAATGAGACTCTTCAGAGTATCTTATGGCAGTTTAAAATACTGAGAATGACAAATATGAGACATACACCTCTAAATCCATTGGTTAGAGGTCTCATCCCCATTTCTTCTGACTTGCAGATATGATGGCTTGTTGAATATTCTGTATAGAATGATCTGAGGAGAGTTATAACCTGTGTCTTACTACACATCGTTGTATTGCAAAAAACCCGTAATTGGAACGAAGGGCTGCCGTAGACAGATGTCTCAGTAGAGACTCCAGGAGCAAACGGAGGCTAAGCTCCCTTCTCAATTCTAGTTGCAGTTCCTCTTTGCATCTACATTACTGGGTTATTTCCATATCTTTATTTCAAAATACAAAGTCAACAGTGTCAGCAATTTCTTCATACTCCAGAGTTGCAGATCATTTGCTGGAACCATTACTTCACCAGCATTTTTGAATGCCCTTGCTTTTCTACTGGGGTTCCATTTTTGTGCGGTCCTCTCTGTGGAGTTTTCCTGCATGATTCTTGTCACCAACCTTTTTATTTTACTACTGCTACCTTTTTTTTTTAAAGAGTGGAAGAAGATCCTGATACCCACAGTTGTCGTAAAAGGTTTGGTTGAGGTGAAAATACCCAGCTTATTTGCTAAAGACATCTCAGTGGCCAAAAATCAGACAGATAATAGAAGTTGCCATGCTTTTGTAATTCAGTTCTACAGTGTGAAATCAGGGTGTGGCTTCCTAGGAAAGGGCCAGATTCTGTCTGGAAACCAATTCAAACTCATGCAAACTTAGATACAGAATTTTAGAACAAATAGAATAGAACAGAACAGAACAGAATAGAATATTTCAATTGGAAAGGACCTACAATGATCATCTATTTTGGCCAAACTCAAGTAGGTCATCATTGCCCACAGGCTGGAGTAGAGTATGCCAAAGGTTTCGTCTTCTAATTTAAGATCTAATTAGGTGTACCCTCAATTACAAGTTCCAAAAAAAGGACTGGCTTCCTTATCACAACTTTACAGAAAAGCTGGCATCTTTCATTTCTTAGGCACAGGAAATTCATAACAAGTTTCCTCCCAGGTCTATAAGAGCCTGACTCCTGAATCTGGAGGATTTTTTAAGTTTTTTTTCAGGATTGTCTGTGATTTGGTGCAACTGGGCTTTCTCCTCACTTCACCACCTCTACTGAATTCGTCATTTGACGGGGAGTGGTTGTGACTGAATATGGTATAGAGAATTCAAACTGAATTATAGCACAGTCTTCCCACCATAGGGCAGGGTGAGAAGCTTTCATCCCACAGACCAAATCTGTTGTACCAGAGCAATTAATCTGTCTTCCTCCCACCAGTCTCCTTCTCAGGCGCCCCTCAGAAGACAAGAGTCAATGGGCCATAAGTAGAATAACTTGTGCTGGCAGTGCGTCACCCTGTTCCTCAGTAACCTTGATCTCTCTATTCCTCTCGTCCCCATCGCACGACTGATGGGTGACATGACAGCCATCCTACTACTGCCATTCAGGTGATGGGTGCAGATTTGGCTGTGTGAAGGCTGATTGTCGAGCTATGACATAGGAACACTCTCCGTGCACCATTAGATGTGTGCCTGTTACATGATGGACATGGCATATTCTCCATCATGTGATCAATGTGGAATACTCTCATCTTTTTAGTGGAATTGTGGTGTAACTTCAGCTATGTAACAGGGGATGGATGAGGAGATCTGTCCCCAAGTGTTTCTATCAAAGCCTATGTGGCTTGCTTGCTCCAAAAATAATTCACCCTACTGTAGAGTATAAGGTCTGAAGAAACTGTGTTCTTCTTGTATTTAGTAAGAGATCTGTAGAAAGTGGCTTAGAGGAAGCAAATTTATTACTGTTCCTCTCAGCTCAGCCAGAGAGATTGCATCTAGTTCAGTTCTTGCCTAAAGAGCTTGTCTCAGGTCAATGCATACACAAATTAAAACTCCCAAATGTGACAGATGGTATTTGTTTTGTGTGTGTGTGTTCTCAGTTGTGTGCGGTGTCCCTTCAAGAAGTAGCTGGAAAAGGAGAGCCCTTGGAAAGGACAGCAGGGGGTGGATGCAGCTTTGGGGAGCTACAGGGCCCGTTTGGTGGAGAAGGTTCCAGGGCTGGCAGGTCTGGCGAGAGGAGAGTCACAGGGACAGAGCCTGCTCAGAGGAACACTCAGCAGGACCCAGACATAACCAGATGAACTTCCTTGGGATTAGAGGAGACTGGCAAAGTTTGATGCAGTTCAGAAAGCCACTGAGCTGTCCCAAGCCATGCCCACAAGCAAGGATCTGTCTCCAAGGACACAATGGGCAGAGGGGAGAGCTGTTTATGAAAGGGTTTTATTTTCATTTTGTCTGATGTAGTCACTTTGAATTTTTTACACTTTAAAGCTTGGCTACTTATATTTTTTTTATATAACCTGTCCTTTCTTCAGTTTAAAAGTCTTGTCTTCCTAGGTTATCTTGCTATAGAAGAAGGTAAATACATATCGAAGCGCTAACCGGTACTAGCTTCCTACAAATCAATCATTTCTGGGCATTTCTTATTTTTATGGTTCCTGTCTGTAAAGGACTCCCTCAGCTGACCTTTGGTGTGACTTTCTGTTGGTTTTGGCATGATGGTGGAACTAACTATAACTTCCTGAAAGTCAAACCTTTGCCCTGCAGCTTCTGCTGTTTTAGCCCATCCTTCTACACTAACACAGTCTTGTTTCAGTCACTTCTGCAGAAAATGCAAATTTTTTTCCTTTTTTGGCCTCTGTATTTTCCTTATTTTCCTACTGTTCTGATTATGTGCTTAAGTCTGTAAAACATTTGATGACTCAGCTGGTTTGAAATATGCCGTTCTTCTTTTCTTTATGGTGCAAGTAGGGAGAGACCTAAGGAATATGGTTGACTTTGTCCGATTGTGGGCAACAGGGTTCTTCCTTCGCTTCACAAAACCTGCTAGGATGCAAGGATTGTGAGAGGAAATGGACTGTAGTGTCTTTGGGGTGGATTTCTCAGCCATTTGTGGGACTAGAGAAGTATTTATATTGTCACTTAGGATGAAGATGGTTTTTTTTTTCCAGCTCATTCCAATTCTTGCTGCTTAGCTCAGGGTTTTCTCACACCTGCTCGTAGCATTCACAGACTTGCACAATCACACACAGGTGAGACAATCCTAATGAAAAATTAATAGTATTTTTTTTTAGATCTTGACATTATTTAGGCCTTTAGGGAACGTGGTATAGTCACTTGTTATGCAGAAGTGTGTGTTATCAGCAAGTGCCCTTGCCATATTCAGCAGATGATACTTCCATTCTTCTGCTGGCAGGTGGTCTCAGAACTACAAGTGTTGAGCGCATCTGGCCCTAGTGCTTGGGGACCGCATCGGCATAAAGACTGCCATTTCTAATTACTAACAAATCAGAACGTGCAGCAGGAGAACCCTTCCAGTCCTTACTTCTCTTGAGTCGTGTGCTACTCCTGAGCTGTGGCAATGTGTAATTAGCTGGTTAGTGTGTATTGTTCTCTGCAAAGATCCCTTCAAAGGACCTTTGAAGAAGGGCTCTGTCTCCTCTTAAAGTATATTCTTGCTGGGCTTTTCTCATCTAAAGAAAATATGGTAGGAAGATAGAGAATTAGAGCTATAAGACACCTCAATAAGGAGACAAAATACAGTGAGTAAATTATCAGTGTTGCCTGTTGATTCAGACAGATAGGACAATATGAAGAGACAGTGTTTCACAGTCATGGTCAGTCTTAAGGCTGAAAACCTTCACTGTAAGAAGAACCTGGAAGACATTATGAGGTCTTGACAACTACTGTCCTTGTCCGTCATGGCCAGACTACTTAGTTCTTGTGAATATATGGATGTGAAAGAATAGTCTTGAAGAATAAATGAGTTAAATCTGTGAGAGAAGGACCGAATGAGTGAAATGAGTCTTAAATGAAATAAAATTCCCTTCCTTTATGTTCTCTCACTGAGTTAGTCACATACTTGTACAACACCAGCACTGTAAGTTAAATTCAGAAACACAACTGGCTTTATGAAATGCCGTGTGCTCTTTGCAACGTCACAGACCCCTCTGCAACAATGGGAATTTTGCCTGCTATGAGCCATTAGAACTAAGGTCAGCATCTGCTTGTTTCTGCTTCTGGGTGAAGGCAAGGACTGTCTTTTCTCACATGAAGTGGATCTGCAGCCAATGTTTGGTTTTAAATATCTTTATTAAAGGAAGAGAAAGGGCTTTCATCAAATGAATTAATTATCCTGGAGGCTTTGTCCCATTAGTGACACAGGAAAAGCTGTTGACTCTGCAATCCTGAAACAAATAGTGGGAGTTTATAGCATTTGTGAAAGTGACAGTGCAAACTCTTCCTCTGTATTACAGCTCTGTGAACGTGCTAATGTGGTTTTAAACAGAAAAGTATTGCCCTCAAAATATTAGTCACTAGCACTCATGTAGTATCTTCTACAACACAGAGCATAATACTGCTTTCTGATATAATGTGTCCTGAGTCTTCTCTATATAGTCATTTGCACTCTCTTTGCAGAGGTTTAAAACATAACCATTTTAATTTTCTAATGTTACATCTTGTTTATGCAGGAACACTAACTATAAAAGATGCAGGGCAATTAAGAATGCGTTTGTCCAAGTCAAAATGTCAGTGACTGTCCTCAGCTTGGAGAGACATACAGTCTCCACTGAAGTGTCATTAGCCTTTGATTCAATCCGGGACCAAACACTCTTGAAATGGATATTAACAGGCAGCTTGCAAAATGAAATGCTGGACAGTCCTGCCACTTTTTCCAGGAAGGAATTAGCAAAAATGATACCTCACAGCACAAAACAATGTGATTAAACAAACTACATTCTCTTTTGTTGCAATGTAGGTATTTAACCCTCTAATATGAATTATGTTATATTCAGTTTATAAGTTTCACTTATATTTTTTTTAACCCACTGCTAGTTTTTTATTATATTTAAAATATTAGAGAAGTTTGAATCATCTGCTTCCTACAGAATCTGCAGTTTCTCATTTTCTTTTTGATGTTTGTCATCATATTACTGAAGAGGATAAGCTGAGAACAGAAACATATTCCCTATTACAAGGGCCATTCTAAGTATAAGAAAAAAGATGGATGGTGAAGGAAGGGAAGTTGGGGAGATGAAAAGGATGTCGTAGACTCCATAAGTAGCTAAATTCAACTGAAGATTTCTGTGGCAAAACAACATGAAAACATTTTTAGGGAAGATTTTGCAGACATTTAAAAAAAGGCTCTTCTCAAGTATTAGAGGAAACATGAAAGAAAGTATAATTGACATCATTAAGGAGGTGTTAATCTTTTAATAATGAATAAATGATGATAAGTAAGATTCATTAATAGAGTTATGGCTAGTATTAAGGTTAAGATAGCTGAGGTATAATTTTCAGGTACCATGGAATACAGCCACAAGTTCTTAGTAAAAGGAGAATGGCCAAAGTACCAAGGCACACCATGGCTTTTTTTTTACCTGCATTGAGCGCACAAAGATCAATTTATTGCCTCTGTAGGCTGTGTTGGGTAGAGAACTAACCCAAATTTGCTCTGGAACTAGGATCCATAAAGTTTGCTACTTTGCTTTTCTGACTCTGCCTTATCACTGCACAGCACAGATCTGTCAGCTAACAGGACTCAGACCACAATCTTTATTTTTGATCAAAATAGCTTTTTTTCTTTTTTTTCAAACAGAGGATCCTAGCTCATAGATGTATAAAGAGCCATACCGGATCCCCATTACTTCTGTTTTTTCATTTGATAGTGCAGATGTGTTTCATGTATATGAAGAGATAGTTCATTGTATTGTTCAAGCTAGTTTTCACGTTCATTTAGCGGGACAACAGTTATCAGGGAATAATGTGCACTTTTATTGGTAAACTGAGCACTTTTAATATAGGTAACAAGACACAGTAAACATGCAAGTCCCTCATACATTTTTTCTTCTTGCTTTTCAGATTGAATTGGCAGCATAACATCTTTCTTCTGTATTGTAATGGAATGTTTAATTTAACTCTGAGCAGTGCTTTGAGATACATTTTGTATGAAAGATCTTTCACAGAATAACATTGCCGTATTTTTGTACTGTCAGGTCCAAGAAGCAAATGAAGACCCAGGAGATATATCACAGAGGTTGCTTGAGGTGAGAGCTGCCTAAGGTAAATAGCAGATCCAGTGTTCAATCACTCGGATGAAACAAACATTGGATGCCTGGGACAAAAACTGGGGAAATGTATTATTCTTTGAGTGTTGTGAGTTGCTCCCCCAGCATTAACCTAATCTTTCCTACTCCAGTTTCTGGTTAAGAACTGTCTAGTTTTAATGTGCCCCATACTCCTTTTCAGATGAATGTTTATTGACTTGTTACAGGAAATTTATAAGTAAAAGCAATGTTCAGGATTATACACTATTTTCCATCATGTTCTAAAACTGCTTAAATGATCGACAAAGAAATTTTAATAGTTCAGCTTTTTAACATCGTCATGAAACAACTAAACACTTCTTCTTCTGAGTAGCTTAAACAACATGTGTAACTGTGGCACCAAGAGTCCACCATATCAGACTATTTTTTCTGTTTTCCAGATGTCACTTTCAGAAATTTAGTACCTGATCATTGCTAGCTGAGGTCAACAGAAAGATTTTTTTTACTGGTATCAGACAGAGCTGCTTTATGCCTTTTGTGCCAACAGAAGTTCTGTTTAAGATGAATGCAGCACAGAATACTAAAGCTCAGTACATTCCAGTTTTGTGACTGGCTGGAAAGCAGGGCTGTTCCTAACTTAAGTTAGAGCAGCTAGGGTTTCGGCTTGTATGAAAGTTGGGTTCTTGTTTGTTTGCCAAGTCCCAGTTGTCACCAAGAAGTGGAGGACTGTCAGAGAGACCGTTACAAGTCACCAGTCACAAGTCACCAAAGATAACTACGTTGTACCATATTCCTCTCGAATACAGGAACTAAAATGGAGATGATGGAAAAGTCAAGTCTCTGTTGCATATTCTTACCTGATGTCCCTGAAGAGTCAAATGATGTTTTTTCACCCTTTGTTATCTTCTTATGCTGTGTGTATCACCCTATGGCCATATGGCTGCCAAGAACTTCTGAAATCAGTAGCAGTAATGATAGGACTTGTTTTCATATTTTGCAGAATCACAGAATGGTTGATGTTGGAAGGGAGCTCTGGAGATCATCTGATCCAACCGCCCTGCTCAAGCAAGGCCACCTAGAGCCAGTTGCTCAGGAACAAGTCCAGAAGTCTTTTGAATATCACCAAGGATGGTGACTTCACAAACTGTCTGGGTAACCTAGAGCCAGTGCTCAGTCACACTCACAGTAAAAAAGTGTTTCCTTATGTTCAGACATAACCTCCTGTGCTTCAGTTTGCGCCCATTGCACCATTGAAAAGAGCCTGGCTCTATCTCCTGTGCACCCTCCCTTGAGGTATTTTGTATCGATTGATAAGACACTCTTGCCCTGCCCCGAACCTTGTCTTCTCTAAGCTAAACAACCCCAGATATCTCAGTTTGTCCTCAGAGGAGAGCTGCTGCACCTCCTTAATCATCTTCTTGGCCTTTTCTTGGACTCTCTCCAATATGCTCATGTCTGTCTTGTACTGTGGAACCCGGAACTGGACACATTACTCCAAGTGTGGCCTCACCAGTGCCAAATAGAGGGGAAGGATCACCTCTCTTGACCTACTGGCAATGCTTTGTCTAATGCAGTCCTAGATACCATTAGCCACCTTTGCTTGCAGGGGCATATTGCTGGCTCATGTTTGACTTGGTGTCCACCAGGACCACCAGTACTTTTCTGCGAAGCTGTTTTCCAGCAG
>JAOXNO010000041.1:22877836-22909010 GCA_028565335.1 Limnodromus scolopaceus | reverse complement strand
GTGGTCAGGCACTGGAACAGCCTGCCCAGGGAGGTGGTGGAGTCACCATCCCTGGAGGGATTTCAGAAACGTGTAGATGTGGCCCTTAAGGGGAGGCTCTAGTGGCCAAGATTGTTGGGTGTGGTGATTGTTGTGGTGATGGGGTGTTGGGTTTTTTTGGTTTGGTGTTGTGTGTGTTTTTTGTTTGTTTTTTGTTTTGTTTTTTTTTTAATGGTTGGACTCAGTGATCTCAAAGGTCCTTTCCAACCATGAAGATTCTGTGATTCTGTGATTATTTCGAACACTTGGGAAGTCAGGTGTCCAGGGGGTGTTGGTCAGCCCCGAGATACTCAGCTCTGGATGTGCTGTTAAGGGGTGAAGACTGTGTGGAGATTTCTGGATTTGTCTGAATGGGAAGAGCAGCAGGTGAGAGTGTAGGCGCTGCAGTTCCTGAGAGAGGACTTTTTTTGCGAAATATTTTTGGGTGTATTTTAGCAGCTAATTTACCTGAATGGTGAACACCATCTCCAGTGCAGTTTGGAGGGGTGTGCTGCAGCGTTGTAGCTTATCTTCTGGTTTGGAAGTATTGTTTCCTTCTCCAGTGCTACCACTGGACCTGATCAGCTTTTTTTGCAGGAAGAGAATAACCAAATCCTGAAAGATTTAAATAAATATATAATAACTAGGAAATAGTAAATGTACTACACATGAAGAAAAAAATGCTTGAACGTTGATAATTTTAATGATCAATGAAAGGACTTTTTACTTCATGTCACACCATGGATATTGTGTACACACTGCAGTGTCCTTGAGAAGCTGCTGCTCTGGGCAGCCGTGGCAGGGTACAGGTGGTGTAAATTGTGCATCAGGATGAGCCTGTCTGCTTAGCCCACCGACTCGGAGGGTACACTGCTTGAAAGCTTATATTTAAACTCTAGGTCTTTCCAACACAAATGTTTTTTCTAGGTTTTTCGTGCAATTGCATGATTTTCTTAGAGCTATTACACTCAGCAGTAGGACAAAATCCACACTAAGGAGGAAAGCGTGACAGTGCTTCCTTGGAGGAGGCAGAAGTTACTGTGTTTCAAGGAGGACAGAAAAACAGTCTTGGAAGAAAAACTGCAATGTTTGAATCTTACAGTAAGATGCTGCTTTGATGATATTGCAACAAGACTGTACTTTTCAAAAATATCTAAAAGGTGCCCTTAAATGTGAGCCATGGGAAACTGTACAGGAACCTGCTAATTGCGCCAGTCCACATGAGAGGCTTTTGCCATGAGTCATAGATGCAACTAAGTCATACATTCGTAACACTGTTTTATACATAAATCCTAGCTGAGAGATATAGAAGTGGATTATGCTTTTAGACACACAGGAGAAAAGATGAGCAATGGGCTGCGCTTTTTAGAAACCTGAGAGTTGTGCTGAAAAGATGCAAAGTAATTCCAAGCTCAGTAGAACGTTACCTGCAGAGCTGCAGTCCCCAGAGGTCAGCAGTCACAGGGAGACCTTTCCCTCAAACAGGCAAGAAATGGGTAACCTTACTGAGTCTTGACTCGAGTGTAAGTTGGGAAATAAGAGCAGCTGCTGCTCACAGAAGCAAAGTACAGTACAAGGCAGGAATTTCCATCTGATGGTGAGTTCAGGACTCAGTCAGGGCTTACAGACCCTGATGCGTGGTGGGGGAGAAATTGTGTGGCCTAAACCAGAAGCTGTGTCACAGGCTTAGTGATTTCTTACAGCTGGGACAGGCAGCTGCTTGGGAGCTGGGTTCATTCCGTGTGTTCTCCAGCATCCAGAAGGTCCCACTGAGTTCCTGCAGGCGTCGTAAATGGAGATTTTCTCTCTGAAAAGGCAGTGGGACTCTTTCAAAACCAAATATTATATGTATTGTATTGTGTGCCACTGTACCTTATCACTGCCTGGGGGTGCCGGGGGCTTTGAGCAACCTGGTCTAGTGGGAGATGTCCCTGCCCATGGCAGGGGGGTTGGAACTCAATGATTTTTAAGGTCCCTTCCAACCCGACCATTCTATGATTTTATAAGGAGAAGAGGCAGCCAACTGGTTGTGCTCTTGTCTTGGAGCGGTGTCCTGTGCAGTCCTCCAGGTGAGGAACCTGGGACCCGCTGCTGCTAGTGCTCCCCATGGTGTGAAAAAACCTGAATCGCCCACAGGGCAGCAACAAATGTCTGGCTGAGGAGCCCAGCAGCCCCATTTCCTATTCCCAGGTGCTACAGACAGTCAACTGCCTCTCCACAGAGTTTGTGTAAAACAATTATACTGCTCCAGCAGATTTTTACAGCCTCTTTGTGGAGTTGTAAATGTTTATCCGGAGTATAAAACTGTGGAGAATCTGAATGTACAATCTCCATTCTTCTGCAGCTTCATCCAGAAATGGAGCAGGTCAGTCACTGTGCAGAGGCACTGTGTACCGTCCTTTGAACCCACTGGCCTTTGCTATATTCACATGAAATAAAACTGTTGACTTACTGCCTGCAAGGATGGGGACTTTCTCCTTGCGAGCAGTGTAAAACTGTGGAGATTTGGTCCATAAAATCTGTGTCTCAACTCCCTTTCACAGCATTTATTGAAGTGGCTAACACTTAATGAGGCCACAGAAACATTTGTGCAATTCTTGACTATGTGATCTCAGTTTTATTCTGCTGTGTCTGGTCAGCTTTTTAAGTTCTCTTGCTAAGAATAACAATCAGTTCTTTGATTTTTCTTTGAGTTTGTTTTATCTGTCTTCTTTACAGTACTCTGTAAGAACACTGACCTCGTGGCACTGCTTTCCTTGGCAAGTGATGTCTTCAGCTCAAGTTGGAATGTGCAATTTGCATAAGGCAAGTAAAAACCATCTCACGCTCTATTTAGAAATACTGGTTAGATAATAGAGCAGCATAATATAGGAAGAATCTGCAGAAGCAAACATACATCTCGCAAAAAAATCATTAAAACCAGAAGCAATATATATTTAAATTGCAAGAAACTCTCCTCTAGGGACCCTGGAAAGACAAATCCACAAACACTCTCAGTTTGGTATCAGGAAAAGAAAACCAGGAGCAAATAACATAGCACATCTCTTGTGAGTCAGTGAGGACACCCATCCAAGGTGCACAAGGCAAGTGGAGGAAGGGCAGGCAGGGGGGAGGAGGATGATTCTATTCAGCCCTCAGGTGCAAACAATAAAGCCCCCTCTCCCAGCAGGTGACCAGCTGACCCTAAACCAACTGAAAATGAGAACCTGCCTTTTCTAGCTGTGTCTGATGTGGACCTTGAATTGTCTACACCTGCTTCTCATGCTGAGCTTGTTTGCATTTCTCTGCCTCCTTCAGTTAAGAGATGGATAATGATAAGCTCTGTTATCGTGCTGAAGTTAAGCCTCTGAAAGGACACTTATTCTGTTTCAACTTGATCGTGTAGCAGCTCTAACTTGGAAAAGTGCTGGGCAGTATCTGAGGTATAGTGTTTCTTTACTATTTTTATGTTTTTCAAATAACTACTGTGTGCGTCAGTGTATTCTTTTAATGAAAGTTCCCTTTCTCTTGATTCTGTGAGTGCCTTGGGCTGCTCTGTCTCCTGGGACAGGCAATTGTACGGTGATGTACTGAAGTGCAGGGAGGGCTATCTCTGAATTCTTGTCTCTTTTAGGTGCTAAGAATTTGCTAATGTGTTGTGGCTGTTCAGCACAGCTGCTGTGGTGCATAATCCGGTTTTAAATGGCTATCGGGAAGGTATGCAGCCTTTGAATTTTTCTTCTGGCAAAGCTGGTTTGTCAGTCCTGGTGAACGGTTGTTTCCTATGTCATGTTGCATTGTTCTGGCCTCGAATGCCTACGCTTGTCTTCAAGGGCAATTGTTTCCACCCTGGTCAAGGGGAGGTTTCTATTTTGTATGAAAAAGGTGCATGTAAGAAATTGTGAGAGAACCAGAAATCCTGGCTCTTTTTAGGCTCAGCTGGAACTTAAGTACTGACTTTAATAGGGCCTGCAAATGAACTTGAGTCCTGCTGCTTGATTACTCCAAAAGGCAAAGCTTAGGGTCTCAGGTCTATTTTCTCCTTGTTGCCCTTCTTTATTCTCCTCCTGCCTCCTTTCTTCAACTTATTTCCTTAAAATAGCAATTCTGTCTATATTTTCCTTCTGCTTACGCCTAGCCCTAATTTTAGGCATAGGCCAAATGGAGGGCAACTGCCTACTTGCCTTTATGCCAGAGTTAGACTTGGTGAAAGTGGAGGTGGCTGCTGCTGAGAGAGGTGCCAGGACACAGGGTTTGATGGCAAGAGCTGGCTGAGAAAAACAAGGTAGTGGAAAAGCAATGAAAAAAAAGATGTTACTTCTTTTAAAGGTTCAACTCTGCTCTTCATCCTGATTTTGGCCTGCCTGCTTTGGTAGCAGAAGGAACCTGGCCCCATCTTCTCCTCCTCTGGTGTTACTTACATTGCTAAGAGTACTTCAGTCAACTCTGCTTATAGGCTTTTTTCCAGTAACAGTCAAGGCTAGTTTTACTGGAATTAAAGAAAAGCCCATGCTCTTTTGACTTGAATTGGCTGTTGGAGCTGGGTTAGAGCTTGTTAGAGACCTATATCTTGATTTAGATTGCTGTCAAATAAAATACTGCTAGTGGGAGTCCTCTCTGCAGGATTCTCCAGTGTCTAAAGACAATTTTGGTGATTTCATGTCCTAGTACCATAATGCATCTCAATTGTTTTACTGTTTGGTTTTCTTTCTTTGCTTCATAGAGGCAAATGGGGAGAAACCTTTAAGTGGCCTTTGGTGCCTAGTTTTTGTTTAGATATTTAAAAAGCTGAAATGCAGATAAAAATGCTGCTACTTGCCTTTTCTGATATTCTAGGCTGTTCATACAAGTGAAGATTATTTATGCTGAACCACTAGGCTAAGTAATAGCTTCTGGGCTACGCTCCGAGCTTGTCTGTCTTCTGCACCGTTACACCTTTGGTTTTGTTGAACACATTTTGCCTTTGGTTGTACTCATTTGAGCTGATGCAATAGTAAAAGGGATGAGTTTCTCTGAAGATGACTGGAAAAGATTGCAAAGATGTTTGTTTAAAGATTTAGTAAGGGTCAATAGGAAGTGCATTTGTCTCCTGGTAAATTTATTATGAGGCCACAGCACCAGTTAGTTGCATTATCTGAAGACCGTTGCTTGAACAGCGTGCTGTCTTCTTGGTAGTTTTAGAAGTGATTCTGTCTTCAAAGCTTTTGTGAGCTTGTGAACTGTAAAGCTCTGTAGCAACATTTATGCAAGTTTATTTTTTCCTCACAGCAAATAAGTTTGAATCAACTACTGCTGTGCACTTAGCAGCAGCACAACACTTTTCACTCACGGAGTGCTCACTGGGCAAAATTAGCCTCTGAAAGCAGATGTGTTAGAAGTGGGAATATATTTTATCCAGAAGAACCCCAAGTATAGAAAAAAACCCAAATGACTCAAAGGTAGCATAACAAATAGCATAACCTGGCATAACCAGGACTTTAATTTTTTGGCACCCTTCTTCAAAGTTACGAGGTATCTCTTCCCCGCTGGCTGCTTCCTCTAGGAAGCCTAGGGTGAGGTTCTTAGCTTAGGAGAATATCTCAAAAGCTAGGCTTATACAAATGTGTTCATACTTCAGTCAAAGCTGGTGTTAAATCAGCTGCAGTTACCCCGGGCCAGTTCTCAAGGGATTTATTCAGAGTCTTATGTTACTTTTGCAGTCCATGCCGTTACAACTGCATAGCTACGGCTGCCCAAATGAGCTAGTTTAAATCTACATTGGGTTGCACTGTAGGTAGCCAAAACCTCTCTCAGCAGAATGCTTACTTGGTGTTTTAGAAACTCAGTTTACTGGAATAGCGAGCTGCCTGTGGGATTAGGAGGCTGCCCGTCTCTGCGTTCCTGCTGTTGGGGGTGTTGGCCCCTGGGTTTATCATCCCTTGTGATTTGTGTAGTAATAAAACAAAAAAAAAAAAACCTGCTTGCAAATATTTGCATTAGAGATGTCATCTTCATCTGTGTGTGTAAATATGTTGCTATTTCTATTATTTCCCCAAACTGTCGATTGTTCATCTGTCATTTGCAGTGATCACACACACTGAACTCCGACGTGCAATAAATTACCTTCTGATCAAAATGGGTTCATTTGCCAAATGTTGCAGGGAAGCAGCCTGGCAGAAATTTATACTTAGCTGATAAGAAATGTCTGAGCTGAATATTTATGTGTTAATTGCTATACCAACAATATGCTGACATCCATAAACTTGCCTACAGGATCACCACAGAATTACCACAATTAAAGACAGAAAAGATTGGTGTAGGCAGATCATGTCAATCCATTCCCCCAGTCTGTTACAGGATTCCCCTGCCCTCCCCGTAATGGCTTCCCAGGGCTCATCCAACCTAATATTAAAGGAATCAAGAGATGGAAGATTTCACTGTGTCCCTTGGGAGATATTTCTACTCTTGCAGTGTTGGTTGGGTTGTTTTTCTGATGTTCATATCACGTTGTAGTTTCCTTAATTTCATTCATATTAATTAAATGATGGCAATCATCGATACTAAAAAAAAAATAAAAATCAGTGTAGAGTCAGTGCGGTATTTAAATACTACGGTGAAGTAAATGTAAAACTTAACTGATGTAGTCTGTAGTTTCTGACCCTTTTTTTTTTTATAGCTGACATGCTGTCAAATATAAACTGTCACACTGGCACCTAAAATGTAAAACAGCATGACCCCTAAAAGTGCCCAGAGATTAAAAGACTTTGACTTTTTTGTTTGTTTTACTGACAGCTAGCTGCTCGACTGTTTCAGGCAAAAGCAATGTGACAAAGTGACTGTATTTAATATAACATCATGTATTGAAGAGAGGTGTGACAAAGAGTAGTATGGCTGTTTATTGCTATTAATGTGGCCATCCAGCTATTTCTACCAGAGTAGTAATTGCCATATGGATAATCTAGCCACACTCAAGAGCTCAGATCAGCCCTGCGCTACCTCCTTTATGGCCCAGTAAGGCCACGTGATCTGCAAAACCAGCAGTTTCTTTACTACATCCACCAATAATCGTGCGGTCCCAATGTTTCTGTGTATTTGTCCAGTGAATGGAACAAAATTGCTACTTTACGTCTATATCGCTATTTATTGAGTGTTGAACTGAAGGAACCTGAGTGTATTTTTTCTGCATGTGCTTTTCAGAGGTGTAAGTGTTACACGTTGAAGTACAGCATTGTCAATTTGTGCAATGGAATTGCTGTCAGTTCAGATCATCTTTCCAAGCAGTTCACTGGGAACTTAGTGAAACAAATGAGTGCGTGCAGTCTGAGGAGATGGGAAATATGTATCATCAAAACGATGAGTGAACTGCTGTGTTGTTATTTATTTTTTTAAAGGTGTGAAGAGAAGCTTTAGTTGTATTACATGTTATTGTAAGAGCTGGGCAGAACCTGCAATAAGTTATATTTAATGCTATTAAAAATGTCTTTTAGGTGGCAAGAGTCAGGATACTCCTCTTTTACTTTTCCTGTTACTCAGACCTCATTGTCTTCTCAAATGCTCTTCCTCGTGTAGCTTTTGCCCTCTGCTGGAGTAAAGCAAATGAAAGCCTGTGTGGTTCTGCAGTAGGACTTGAAAAATGTGTGCTTGGTTTTGCTCTTCCTTAAAGGGTGAAATCAGTTTCAATTAAAGATTGTGCTCATCTTGGTCTAGAAAGCATAAAAGATGCATGACTGCTGTGTGCCTGGTTATTCTGTTCTCAACCTTAACGCTAGTGCCGCCTGTTGGAAAACCTTAGGGTGCTCTGACAGATGGAGCCAGTGACGTACTTGGAACAAGAAGTCCTCTATGATCACCCTTAGGTGATGATGGTCATCGCTAAGCTCAGTAGTTTACACTCATAGGTGCTTTTGAAACTGTGTGGTGGCTCCCCAGCTGGCAGCATCTCCTCTCTGCTTCGTTATAGCCAGAGGGAATCACTACCCTGTGTGTGTTGACGGGCTCTGCCTGCCACAGTGTGGGAGATGGACACAGTGGCTGCTCCAGCCATTAGAAGCTACTGATTCTTGCTCTTAATGAATTACAAATAACTCAAATACTTGATTAAAAAATTAATATACTCCTGTCTGCTGTTATTGCCTGTAACCTCCATCTCCCCCCCAAATCCTACAGTGATAAGGGCTTGAGCACTTGCAGTTAAAGCTTGCTTTGTCTGGAGGGGAGTCCAATAGAGAATTAAACGTATCGTTCCCTGGCTTTTTTAACAACTATAGGGTACCCATCTCTAAGAGGAATCTATGGACATTTTTAGTAGAGCCCATTTCTGGCAACTGTGATGGTGTAGGGGTGTTCTGTAATGCTGCCTCTGGGCAACAGCATGTCTTGAGCTTGTTATTGCTATGGTTGTCTCTGCTTTTGCTCAGGTATTGCTGACAACCGGCTTCACTGTTTAACCCACAGCCTATTTTCAGCTCTACCCAGCTCCTGTTAGGGCTCTCCGCTGTACTCAGCTCCTTCATTGATGTCCTACCTTCATGCACAACTTCTCTTCTTGATCCTTCCCTTGTTCTGTATCTCCCTCCATCCCACGCATGCCCCCGAGTCCTGTTCCCCCCAGCTCCTTATGTTTGCTGGGCCTTGCAAAGAGTCGTCCATAAACGAATCCTGAGTTAGATCACTTGCCTCTCAGAAAAATCTGTAGTCCCAGCTCTTCTGTTTTGTGTGTCAGGGGTGTAAATGCTGTTTTCATTTGCATCTGGTTTCTGAGACAGTCATCTCATCCCTGTCTTAAGTAAACTGTGTTCACAAAAATGGAGAAGCTTAGCCTTAGCCTTTTCAAAAATTGTCCTCTCAAATCTTCTCTGGAGAAGGAGAGGGAAGATAAATCAATAACTTTATGGGGGGGAGGGGGCAGGAAATCACTGTATATAATCTTACAAAATCCTGTGAACAACTGAGTGCTGCCAAGACAATTCCCTGGGTATCGTCTGTGCTCCTCAGTAAAGAACAGGCCACAGGAGAGGCCAGGTTACCCTTCAGGCAAATAATCCCAGAGTCAAGAAGCAGATGGATTTTTCTTTCTTCCACCAGAGTTAGAAATTTTCAAGTCGGTCAGAGAAGGGCAGAACAGTAAACTGGCTGCGTGGGACCAGTATCTCCAACATGGGTTAACAGCCTGGTTAAAGAACTCTGTTAAGGTTGCATGGCCAAACCTGTCACAAATATTTCCAGAATGAAGCGTGGCTATGCAGCCTCAATTCACCTGTGTGTACCCTGCATAATGTAATCCTTCCCAGCGTTTCCCATAGCATTGTTCCCCTGTACAGTGTTGCATCAGCCTGTGCACAGCAGCTGTTTAATACAGGGATGAATTAGGGGGACAGCAAAGGAGCGTTGCTACAACAGGCGAACAAAGTGCGTCTATACAGGGGTCCGTATTGGGACCAGTACTGTTTAATGTCTTCATCAATGACAGGGATAGTGGGATTGAGTGCACCCTCAGCAAGTTAGCAGATGACACCAAGCTGAGGGTTGGGATGCCATCCAGAGGGACCTGGACAAGCTTGAGAAGTGGGGCCGTGTGAACCTCATAAGGTTCAATGAGGCCAAGTGCAAGGTCCTGCACCTGGGTCAGGGCAACCCCCAGTATCAATACAGGTTGGACAGAGAATGGCTGGAGAGCAGGCCTGAGGAGAAGGACTTGGGGGTGTTGGTGGATGAGAAGCCCAACATGAGCTGACAATGTGCGCTGGCAGCCCAGAAAGCCAACCACATCCTGGGCTGCATCCCCAGCAGCGTGGCCAGCAGGGTGAGGGGGGGATTCTGCCCCTCTGCTCCGCTCTGGGTAGACCCCACCTGGAGCACTGTGTCCAGCTCTGGAGTCCTCAGCACAGGAAGGACATGGACCTGTTGGAACGGGTCCAGAGGAGGCCACAAAGATGCTCCGAGGGCTGGAGCCCCTCTGCTGTGAGGACAGGCTGAGAGAGTTGGGGGTGTTCAGCCTGGAGAAGAGAAGGCTCTGGGGAGACTTTATTGTGACATTTTAGTACATAAAGGGGGCTTGTAAGACAGATGGGGACAGGCTTTTTAACAGGGCCTGTAGCAATAGGAGAAGGGGTGTTGATTTTAAACTAAAAGAGGGTAGATTTAGACTAGATATAAGGAATACATTTTTTACACTGAGGGTGGTGAAACACTGGCCCAGGTTTCCCAGAGAGGTGGTAGATGCTTCATCTCTGGAAACATTCAGGATCAGATTGGATGGGGCTCTGAGGAACCTGATCCAGTTTAAGATGTCCCTGCTCGTTGCAGGGGGAGTTGGACTAGATGGCATTTAAAGGTCCCTTCCAACCCAAACAATTCCATGAATTTAAAACTGTGCTGGGCAACTACGTTCGGTTAGTGTTTCTGTGTTATACAACACTTACGTGATTCTTTATCAGAGGTGATTACTGGGTTTGTGTGTTTGGCATCTAGAAAATAATGAAGGCTGGGGTTTGACTTGCAGAAGCAGTGACTATGTAGAGATGTATTTGGAATCTAGATCTATAGACAGATAAATAATCTTAGGGTTGGAAGAAAACAAGAGAGAGGTCTTGCATCATGTGGTGGGATCGACTAAACCGTTATCAGCCTTACTGGTATTTGACTTGTTCTTAAAACCCTCAGTGACAGATCCTTTAAGCAGCCCGAGCATCTATTGCAGTGCTTATCTGTGGGTTTGATTTTTTTAAAAAAAAAAAAGTTTGCCAAGTGTTTTATCTTAATTATTCATCTTACAATAATGGAAAAGACAAGAAAAACAGGCTTGAACTGACATTGAGAACGTATTATTGCTTTGTTGGTTTTTTTGGGTAGCAGCCTTTTGCGTATTTGAAAACTTTTGGCTTCCTTCAGCCTTTTAAGGCTGTATCATGCTAATGTGTCTAACCTGCTCTTTGTAGTTGGTGTATTTTAGCTTTCTGTCATTTTTATTTCTCTCATCTGGATGTTCTTTGGCTAGATTTTATCACTCTTGAAGTGTCTTACCCCAAATGGGTAGAAATATTCCTAACGAGGCTTTATCCATGCTTAGTGCAATAGAAAGGTAAGTTCATGTGTCTTGCAGGCTCTTTTCAGTGTGACAGAGGAAAGCAGGAATTTGCACTCCTGTCTCATCTTGGATTTTATAGGCACCAAACAGCTGTTCCACTGGTATTGTTTTCAGAAATGGGTGAAACAATGTGGGTGAAAATTTACAAAATAATTCAGCTCAAGGGGAAAAAATGGCTTCAAAGCCAAGCGGTTGGAGTCTGGTGATTATGGGCAACAGGAAGGCTCAGGTAATCTTGAAATTAGCTGGTCTCAACTCTACCTGTAATAAAGCTCTATGTAGCCTAAGTGTCTTTGCAGGCCTCCGGGCAGGTTTTCCCTTACCTTCCCAGAGAAACCTTAAATAGCTTTGTTGAATGGAGGCGATCAGAAAGTAGGCAGAACAGCATGAACTTCACCAGCCAGTAATTTCCATAGGAAAGCATTCAAAGGAAAATAGTTTGCCTGGTGAATTGCCATCCTCGTGTCTTGCACCACTGGGGTGTGTACGTGTTTTGGTTTTATTCTTTTGAGCTCTCCCATGTAAGCTGACTAAATCAAAACTCTCCTCGCGCTGGATTCAGCGCTGATAAAGATGTAATGTTTTGTGCTACAGCTGCTTTCAATGTAGTGAAGTTAAGATGTGTACTTCTTTCATATATGAGCAGAATTCTTTTTCTAGATAATAAATCTTCAGTACTGGTTGGTCGGTATGAGCACATCAAATATCACATCCACTATCTGCTTCCCGTATTCTGAAAAGCATTTGACTACTAGAGAAGGCCAGCCCTTGACTTGGAGGCTCAGTAATTCTCATGAATATTTCAAATAAAAAGTGATGCCTACTGTCAGCTATTTCCAGCAGGTTTCTGGGTTTGTCCTAGAGGCTGTGCAGGGGGGATGCACTGTGGTTCTCAACCCCTCATCAAGAATTTACAAGAAACCTTGTAATGCTTCATTCTGTGGTTAAAACCTTCTGCTATTTAATTCTTGGTGTCTGCTTCCAAGTAATTATTTACTCAAAGCTGGCATAAGAAACGGACTTACATAAAATGTTATCCACAAATTCTGGTGTCTGATTTATATTAAACCCCATCAAGTGAAACCATTCAGGGTTCTGGATAGTTTGTGATGGTGGTCAGGCACTGTCGAGCCTTGTCACTGTCAGATTCATTAACAAAATTGCTCTAAGCTGCTAGAGAAACTATTGCATTAATGTTATGTCATCATCAATGTCAAGAGGAGTAAGATTTGAGCTTTGAAAATGGCGGCAGGGAAAAATGAAGGACATAGCCTTAAAGGTGCCTTACTGCCTCAGTCAGAGCAGCAATTATCTTTCTCAGCCCTAGATACAAAGACTGACTGGGTAGAAATAATGTAAAGATTCAGATTTTCTCTAATAAATGCGTTAGAATTCTCAGTGATGCTTCTACCATCCAGAAACACAAGCATCATAGAATAAGCTGCAATTCAAGTGGAAGGCTGAGGAGCTCCCCTACTTAGGTGAACATACCCAAGTGTTTCTCCAGGAGATCAAAGCTGTGTTCGCTAGGACTGAATTTTGCAAGTCTTTGGTAGAACACTTCTTACAGAATGTAGCCTGAGTCTTGCTAGGGAAACGGAACAGTTTTCTTCTTCATTTAGTTGTCTGTCATCAATCTTTAGTTGCTGTCATTGATGTGACTGAACAGAAACCATTTATCATGGTTCTTAATGATCCTTTATTAACGAATTTTGTCAGTGAAGCTCCAAACCAGCTTCAGGATAGCCCCAATAGTGAGGCTTTCCGTGTGCTAAAGCTCTTACTTTTGTAAGTGAATTGTTGTTACCTATTCTTCTTTTGTATTCACTCACATTCTTGGAGCATTGGGAGTCCCTCATGTTTTAAGGAGACTGAATGTACTTTGTTAGACAAAGGATGATTTTACTTTGTGACAGACACTGGCATTTCTCTCTCATCTTTTCCTGGGAAACCGCTACCTCAGATCATACTCGGCGTCCTACATACCCTAGTCACGGCTCTGCCTGAAACTCCTGAGGACAACCGCTTTGCTGTGGATCCCCTTGTAGTACTCACAGCCAGTCCCATCTGGAAACAATGTAGAGAGGAATGTCGGTGTCTGAATTGATTAGACAAAGGCAGGTAATGCTTCTGTTTGATCTACTCTCTGAAAGTTGGGGTGAATTGGACTGTTCTGATATTCTTTTAGCCCATTGTATTCAAGATGGGAGAGATTCTGTGCAATAGGAAATCCTTCTTCAGTGGAGCTTCACGTGAAAGATGGAGTTGAGCAGGGTTGTATATTCATATCTACACAGCTTCTCTTTTCAGTACTGCGGATCTTGACCTTTGCCTGTGACATACTAAGGGTGATTTGTTCAGCTCTGGCAAAGTTATCCAAATCTGTGTTTTGTGAAACCAGCCAGCAGCAGATGTACAGGGCTTCACTGGCTGCTTTATAACATCATCCAAACACTTTCATCTCATTGGTGTCCAAAAGGCAAGGCCATATTTCAGCTTGCCCAAAGCTAGCTCTGCCGCCCTCTCTTTGTTGTAGTTGCAGACTCAAAAGTGGACTGTTCTCGGTGTTTTTCCCTCTCCTAATTGGTAATAATTACTTCTGTGTTTTTTGGAAAACAATTGTGCAAATATCTTTCAAGATACGTTTTTGTTTTACAAGAAGGAGGAGGACGAAGCTCGGTACATACCACTGATTTAAATCTTTGGCTGTATTCGCTTGCCACAGGCTAGGCACAGTGTGAGAATGCAAATTCCAGAATGCCCAAGCGGGTCTTCTAAGTCAGCTTGCTTGCGGTGACAGGCCAACAGAGTGACAATGCAAAGACAACCCAGATCAATAATTGTGAGGGATAAGCTTTGAGACATCTGGAGGCAAATCTTTCCTTGAGCTCGCATAGCTCTGGATGTGAAACATGCCGCTAAGCTGGAGGTCAAGAGATAAAAGATGTTCAGAGAGATTCTGTTGCCACATCTCCATCATCTAAAAATCACATGTTCAGCTTGTGACCATGTGTGTTATGTGCAGGATAATGAAACTAAATACAGCTATTTAGCACCAAAGAAATTGAAATTGTTGGTTAATAAAATGAAAGAGAGAAGAGAACTAGAGGGAATTAACCAGTTTTTTTTTTTTTAAATGTTCTTTGATATTGCAGTGTGACCAATGTTGTGCTGCAGTCAGTAAGTTCCCTTCTGACCAAACTGAAATGAGCTATTTCTGACATTTTAAAACAATGACTGTGCTCTATTTCTTAGCACAGTGCACGCCTGCACTGGTAGGTATAAACTGTATTGCCTTGTGATGGCAGCTCGATGGTGTCTGGAAAATGATTGGATGACTCGAGCACAGCTAAGGCTGAACTGGAGCCCATGTTGCTAAAAAGCCCTTGAAAACCAGAAAACTAAAGTCCAACACCCTGTGCTAAAGGACTGAACTGCCTGTAGAAACAACTTTCGTTTCCTTCTCCTCTCCTTTTGCCCTCTACAGCAGCAGCAGCGAGGCACATGTGAGAAGTCCTATGTGTAGGTGTTAGGCAGTCTGTGTAGTTTGGTCGCTAAACGGAGGAGTTGAGTCTCTGGAGCCATTGATCTTTCTTAGAGCTAAATTCAGGATATATTTTACATTTTGGAAATCGTAGTATAAACTAACAGGCTTGAGCAAAGCTGAAGGGAATTATATCAAGATAGAGCGGAGGCATTTGTAGAGCAAAGGATGAAAAACAGTCTAATCAGATTGAAAGAGGCTTTGTACCCAGTGCTGCATACAGTTAATAAGATACAGTCATATGCCTTCCTGTATTGGGACTTTGGTGTGTGGGTTGCTATTGTCTTTAAAAAAAAAAAAAAAAATAAGGGGAGGAGAAGGGGAGTTGTGTGGGGAGAGGGAGCAAGACTCTCATCTTTGAGACTATGTAATACAGGTCACCTCCATGGAGGACAACAGACCTGGGGTAACAGCTTCTCCGCTGTTTCTCAGCCTTGTAGATCAAAGCAATTCTGTTGATGTGGTAAAGAAAGAAACCCACCACTTCCCTGTGCAGGGGTGGTCTCTGGTGCTGTGACAGAGTGTGCTGCGCGCTGACACCCGCCCTGAGGACCTTTATTCAGATTAAAGGATTATTGAGTGATGCACAGTTCAGCTCAGGACCTTGAGAATGAAACACATCTTGCAGCTTCTTAGTTGTGGACAAATGAACTTCTTGCTGTTATTGGTGGTGGTGTCTGATTTTAATTTCAAAGGTTAATTGGTTGTAGATATATGTAGCAACTGGATTTCAGTCACAGAGGCAAACTTTAGAAGCTGAGAGACTGTAATGTATTAATGTTATATGTGGCAATAAGATGTTCTGGTAAGTGAGATTGTGTAGCTCCATCATTACTGTTAGAACTATTTGTAAATTCACTTGCTCTCCTGGGGAGAGACTAATTTTGGCGTTTCATTTTTATTTTTTAACTCTTGACCAAACTTGAAATGTAAATGGAAAATATCGAGGATTTGGTATTCAGGTGATTAAGCTCTCTCAGCTGTAAAGGTAGGTAGATATATAGATGTATAGGTAGTCTCTCAGCTCCCAGGAGGTGTCCCAAAGCTGTGGCATCTCCCTTGCACGCCTTCAGGAGGGAAGGCGAACAGAAGATGCTGTGCAAGATTGCTCTGGGCAGCAGAGGAGAAACAGGACCCTGAGATGGCAAAGGTCATCTGTGACTCAGGCGGCGTCTTCAAACAAACGTAGGTTAATGTTGAAGTCATTCAAAACTGAATAGCTCATTCTACTTGAAAAAAATCATAGCGTTTTTGTTTTGCATCAGTTTGGCTCAGACTGAGCCAAAGCTCAGGCTTTACTGAGGGGAAAGTTGTAGATCTGTGTACCTTTCAAAATGTTCTCCCAGAAAATTTCCACAAAGAAATAGGGTGTCTTTTACTGAAAACGTCCTCAGGCTGATCTGTTACTCAATTCTAGCATCTCTCAGGGCCCTGTAAAAATGTTCAAATTGTGCAAATCTCTGTCCTGAGATCTACAGGGTCTAAACATATAAATAGATAAGGGGTAGGGAGTAAAAGGAACCACGTGCAATGAAATGAATCTCGTAGTTGTCCGTCACATCTTTGTCAGATAAGGAAATCACATTTATTTGAAGTTTCACGTTGTTTTGACAAACTTCTACACTCGATGCCAGAGCTTTTGGGCCTGAACCCAAACCCCAGACTCTCCAAAGCTTGCCTACAAGTTGCAGAGATGGCAATACCAAAGGAAAGGGCAGAGCAAGCCTGAGTCTGGGGCGACAAACATTTTGGAGAGGTCTGTCTCTAAAGGTGTAGGTCGGAATGCCCCATATAAGGGACACTCGTAGTGTCCCAAACAATAGACTTCACAATAGACTAGGCACGTTGTACAGCTGAGAGAAGGCTGTAGGGCAGCAGAGGAACAACCTGAATTGCTGCTCTTATGCTGGGATGAACTGGTCTTACAGGGACCTGTGAATGGTAATACTGCCTAGAAGGCTGAAACTGCAACTATTTTATTTTGATGTGGCTGAGTAAAATAGACTGTGGAAGACATCTGCTTTGGAAATGTATTTGGCACAATAAATAACATTTAAGTGACTCGTCCAGGAAATATCGCTGTGACATTTACTGTGTTTTGGTTTTTTGTTTTGTTTTTGGTGGTTTGTTTTTTGTTTGGTTTTTTTTTTTAACCTATATCCTTACCTAACCTTTTCTGAGGCTGAGAGGTCAGCTGCTTTAAGGAGATAGCTCATACTTTCCTTTCCTTCTCTAAGCAGTGGTTTTATTAGTATCACAAGAGTGCTATGGAGACGTATGGCATTTTTCAGACACTTCCAGATCGTTACTCAAAGGCATTTATAATTCGATCCCTGATCCTACTTTGAGGTTTTTCGAGCACCGCCCATTGGGTCTTGCAAAGTGAGTGAAGTGCCCTGAGGTTTTAGGGTTTAAGTAAATATAGCACAACAAGGGAAAACAAGAATAGCAAATACCAGCCACAGTTCAGCCCCCACCAAAGGACCTGAGCAGATACAGGAACCAGCCTGTGAAATACTTACTGTTACCTCTGTATCTTTTTACTCCTTCATTTAACCTGAACACGTATACAACACCGATTAATTAGTTTGTAGGCTAAAATATAGAAACAGTGGAATAAAGAGCCATATGAAGATGAATGGTAGAAAGCAAATTCCAAGAAGAAAACAGAGGCGTGAGAATCGAAAGTTTTCATTTTTGGATTGTATCTACATATCATGAACAACAGAAAGTCACAGAAATTTCAGCGTTGCTTTTTCACAATATTTTGGCAATGATCTTGACATTTGGGTGTGAGTCGTATCAACATTTAATAACCGTGTATGCTTTTTTTATTTAATAGAAACTTTTTGACATAACAGTTGAAAATATTGACCCCCTAAAGAAATGAAGTGCAGGCTACAAATAAGAACCCTGAATTAGCAGAAGGGATTGTTTCAGGGAGTCTGGCTCATGATCTTTTGCCATGAGGTTTGCAACGCTGGCGAGTTAAGAAAATAAGTGCTGCATGTTGCAGTTGCAATGTCCTCCTCCACTAAAGGATCTTGAGATGAAATTAACCTACTGATAATAAATATATACAGGGAAAAGATCATTGCAATGGAAGAAACCAGTAGAAAAAAATGCTAGTAGATAAGGATATAAGTTTCCTGCCAGTTGTGTGTGGGGGAAAAAGGCACTCACCTACAGCTTGCCATTCCCTGCTTTTTTTTATCATCTCTGTAGTTTCTGTTTTCTTCCTTCTTTCAGATCTTCTGGGTTGCTCTTTGCCTGGCTCTTCTGTTCTGTCTTTGCTGGAGCCCATGCCCTTACCTGCCAGTGCCTTGTCGTTAATACAAAATTGTTCTGCATGAGGTTCTGGTGTCATTGCCACTGAGAAATGTCTTCAACACCAGAGGAGAACCCATCCTCTTCAGCTCACGTTTCCAAGAGTTACTGGTATAAACAACCTTCTGACATCCCTAAGGTTTCTTAGTTCTTTATAGCCTTTCCATCTTTACTGGTTTCATGGTTCCCATTAATATAGCTACTTTGCGCCATTGCTAGGCTATGTGTGACCTTCCTGTGCTACCTCGGTCTCCTCTGTGCAGAAATTCTCCTTCTGCAAGAGGCTGATATTCGAATAAGCTGTAAGTGACAATGATGACCGCTGGCACGCGTAATGGGGAAGGGGACTCCTCCATATGTCCTTGTGTGCGTGATATGGGCGTGAGCAGGATACACCGTCAGCTGTTGCTGAACGGTACTTACAGAGCATCAAGCCCTTCTCTGGTTCTCCTGCTGCCCTGCCAACGATGGCCTGGGGATGCACAAAAAGTCGGGAGGGGACACAGCTGGGACAGTTGACTCAAGCTGGCCAGAGGGATATTCCAGACCATCATTGTCCTTAGCAATAAAAGCTCAGGAATGGAGGAGGAAGAGGGGATATTCAGAGTTATGTATTCTTTTTTCCCCCTAATTGTTGTTAAATGTGCTGAGGCCCTGCTTTCCAGGAAAGCACCTCGATATCTACCTGCCCCTGGGAAATAGTGAATAAACACCCCAATAGGCTTCTCCTGTTAAACTGTCTTTATTTCAGCCCATGAGTCTTCTTGCTTTTGCTTCTGATTCTCTCCCTCTCATCCCTCTTTGGGGGAGCGAGCAGCTGTGTGGGGCTGAGCTGCCTATTGGGGTTAACCCACCACAATACCTCACGTCCAGATACAGGAATACTGAACAATTAAAGGGGCTGGGATGCTATATAGGCATGTTAAAATGAAGAACAGGAAAGGGGATTACAAGATGGAGGAAAGCTAAGGAGTCCTTTGCGCTGTGTAGGTCTCTGCCCCCAAGAGCAGGGCATGTTCTTGCTCTCAGGTGCTGTATGGACCAGGATGTTATCTGGGCTGTGGATGCAGGACAAAAGGATTTAATAGACCAGGTGACTCCAGACCTAGTCATTTGATGAATTCTAGTACAAAAGCACGTCTGATAGCCTGGAGCTTACTGATACGAAGGAATCGGACAGAGACTCACAGTGAATGTGCCCAGACCCTTTTGCCCTGTTCCTGCCAGCCTTCTGCCCTGATAGTGCTCTCGCTGCCAGCCATCCTGCAGGAGGAGACTGGTTAGACACTTGGGCTTCCCTTCAATAAGAGTGGCTGCTGTTGCCTGCTGAGAAGTAGGAAATTATATGTATTTCTTTTGGCCACAAGATATCATAGTTGTGGGCAGGTGTGTGGTATTATTTCCTTTTTTTTTGGTAATAACTTTTATTTGTACGCTTATAGTGGCACAGCACGTTGACTTAACTCTCACCAGTCCTCCTCCTCTCCTCTCTCTTTCTCTGCCCATTTACCCAAACCTATTCCTGGCAAGTAACTTTGTGGGCATTTAAAATGCTTAAGGACTTTCTCTTCTTGTCCCCACTACCCTTTCCCCCTCCTTCCCGCACCTTTTCTTTTATTGTCAGTAAAGGAAAAAATACCATGTGGAGATACATTATATTGCCAAATCTCTTTTTGTTATTCTCCTTTGTCAGTGAAGAACCAAAGGCATTAGAGGAGCAGGGAGTGTTTGTGCTAGCACAGAATCACGCCCACAGAGAGCGTACTCGGATTTCTAAAACTTTTAATTTAAGGTCCAATGTTTAGCAGCCCTTCTATCATGTGGCGCATCTGAATCATTGCGGGAATTAGGGAAAAGATAGAGCATGAGTTTCCTTTATTTGTAAGCTCTGCTTCAAACCTGCCCTAGGCCAGCAATGCAGAAGACCTGCCTGTACAGCTTTTAGAGCTTGTATAGGGAAGAGCATGATGCTCTGTTTTGTTCTTTCTGGACAGAAATGGCTAGGATTGCATTTGTCACGAGTGACATCACTGGGCTCATTTAGAAGTGAGGCCAAAGCTCAGGGGACATGTGAAGTGAGAGGTGTCCTTTTTCTCTTTGCGTCTCTTTCTCTGCCTAGCAGTTGTCCATATATTTTGCAAGTGTACCACAAATGACCAGGGCTTGCCATGAACGAGTAGAAGACCGCGGGTCCTCGAACTGCTCACCCAGATTTTTTGGCATTATTACTTTGAGAGGAATGTTGGGAGAGCAGGGTGCCTCGTGAGCAGTTTAGTCTGTAATCGAGTCCCTACTTAGTGCAACTTGCGTGAGTCACAACACTGAACAAATGCAGAGAGATGTTTTTTGAGTTCTCCTGCTCGTTAGATGGGTTGGATATCCCACACAGCTCCTGAGTCAGGAGGGCCGTGGTCACTGTGTTTGGAAAAAGCAGTGAGGGGAAGGCTGATGATTTGTGGGCAATGGAGCAGTATTTGTGGGAAAAAAAAGCAGTGGCAAGAGACCTTTTGGGTATCTCCCCTAACTATAAACAGAAATTTTAGACTGAAGATTGTTTGTGTTGTGACTAAAACTGGCTGTTTCCCCTGTGTCCTCTCCCTCTCCTCCTAACCCCAGCAGTTTCCTTGAAAAAATATGCCATTTATTCCAACTAGAGATTTCTGGGAATCTCTGGGAAGTTCTGATCGGATTTACCAAGAACATTCCCAAAACCAGGATGAATCGTGGGGAGGGTTTGAGAGAATGGACTGCAGTAATTGCTTGAGTGTTGCATACTTGTTGCATATGGCAAACTTAACTGTGTGATGACTATTTTAGAGAGCTCCCCCCTGTCCCTGTAAAGGTCGAGTGTCGTTCTGGTGCAGAATGGAAATACTTTAAAAATCTTGAAAAATGGCATTGCAATACCAAGAACATTTCCCTCTCTGATCTGGTTGAGGCTGGAGATCCAGAAGGAAGGTGACAGAAGATGTAGACCATGTAATGTTCTCATGGGATGTGGTGTTTTCAAGCTGACTATGTTCTCTGTGCAGCTAATCCATTTCCATTTCCTCACGGCTGCAGATCAGGCAGGGCGCATCTCCACACATGCGTTACCTTTTATAGGGCAGAAATAGTCCTGTGGGACTGACGAGCTTCTCCTTTGCTGCTCTGGCCCATACAGCTGAGTCACAACCCCATGTGGGTGGATGTCGGTCATTTGAAAGGCTTAGCTCTTACAGAAGTTAATGTAATTCTTAACTATGTTTAAAAAAACCCCGTACTTTTTATTTCTTTTGTGGAGAAACATCCTATATCATTAGCCCTCAACCTGTATTAGTCCAATAAAGGCAATTAGTTCTCCCTATGGCAGAAAGCCTGCTCAGTATTTGGCAGCTGCCCTTGGAGCATATCCTTGGAGCAGATGGCTGCTCGCCTGCCAAATAAGATACAAATTAGATTTCCAGATGATTGAATGACGGTGGCAGGAAAGCAGCCGTTCATCTTGACTCCTCCTCTATTGCAAATCTGGTTAATCAGTGAGAACAAAACCACTCGCCGCCGGTGCACGCGCTCTGCACAGCCGAGAGAGCAGCGGACGGGCCCCGCTGGGAGAAGGTGGGATAAGTTAAAAGGAAATGTTTTAATCTTTGTAAACATTTGGTTTATAATAAATACTAAATCTGTCTTCTACACGGGTGAATTTCCAAGCCTGATTTAGTCCATAAGGAAAGCAAGGAATTAGTATGTTAGATCAACAGTCCCCATACCCTGTCTCCATCAAAGTCCTGCGCTGGCTCGTAACTAGGCTGAACTCCCAGGCGGCAGGAGGATAACCCTGGGGCTGTGTTGTGCGGCAGATTTATTTATGATCAGCTTTTAGGATCAAGCACCAACTCCACATCAGCTGCATTTGTGTATCTGTGATCGAAGTATGCGGGAGTGCGCTCTGCTCGGCCCAGGAGGACAGGAAAGCAACCTGCTAACCTGTGCTCCTCTGATGTATTGTCTCTTTCTGTTGTTTTTTTTTAAATAAAATGCATCTTATTTAAACATGGTTGTTTCAACATAGTCAAAGGTGAGCAGGTGATTGCTGTCAGGTAAATGTAAGAGCTGGACAAAGGGCTTTAGTTCTGTTCCAAAACCCTTGGAAACAACCACAGACTTACGAAGCACTTGTGGAGCCAGGTTCCGCTTGGAATCTCATGTTGTAGCCAGATAACTGGGAAAAAAAGCAATGAAAACAAAATAGCTTTGAAAACAGAGTTGGGGGGGGGGGGAAAGAGGAGGAGAATATTTTTTCCCATGGTGGAAAAACAAATACAGTAGGTCCTAAATATAGTAGGACCACTAATATGCTCAGTTGGACAAATGTGTTTCCAGTGAAGTTACCAGAATTCTGCTGGTGCGGTTGTGGAGGGAACGTGGCTTAGCACAGCAGTCAGGGACTAGATCTTCAGTTGATGGGAGCAGATGGGGGTTTCTACTCAAGTCCACGAGGTTACACTAATCCGCAAAAATGGAAAGAACTGGCCCCAGGGCAACTACAGTCCAGGGACTGCTTTGCTGTTCCATGTTCAAAATGCAGGTTTCTCTGTATCTTCTCTTCCTTTCATGCAAATAGTGGGGAGAGAAAGATTAGTAAACCTGCACTAATTTAATTAATCTAATTTTTAATATTCTTTTCTTCCAGAGATTAATTTACTTAGTGTATTAATGCATATATAGCTGTGAGAGCAACTGTCTTAAAGTTACTGTGCAGCAAAAAAACCCACACCACCAAAACCAACCTTAAAAAGATAGAGAAAAATATTTATTGCAGCTGTATCTAAAAATGGTTTGTCAGTTTTCCACCCTTCATTAAAAATGCATTACCTTCCGAAGCTGTTCTTCGACCTAAAGAGACTTAAAGCTAAAGAAATACATATAGTTATTTAATTTTTAAAGAAGAAGTCTAGAGAGGATGAGGCCAGAGTCAGCATAAAGCTTTTCAGCGGGGTCAGCAGCCCTGGGGTTCGTGTCCCGAGGGTGGCTGGGGAGGGGGCTGCTGGACTGGGGGAGGAAAGGCAGGGAGGGCTCAGCAGCATCCGAGGTGGATGCAGGGCTGGGGCGAGCGAAGGACGGCTGGATAGTGCAGGAACAGGGAACAGAGCTAGGAGATTACAGCAGGATTAGCAGAGGTAATAAGACAAAAGTGTCAAAAATAGGTAGTTTGGAAGGTGATGAGGAGGGGTCAGCATAGTTTGGAGAAGGTATGTGAGGTTTAGGCTGTGCTGTCTTCATTTCCCCACCTTTTTCCTTGCACCTCTTTCTCCCCCGCTGTTTCCTCCCTCCTGCACGGAGGGATTTTGCGATGAAATGACAGGGCCAAGATGAAGCTCCATAGGAGAATCATGAAGCTCTACAGGAGGGTCCTGGAGAATCAAGCTTGCTTCTCTTCCTGCTCGGGGTGGGGCTGCAGATGAAGGTGGCAGCAGCTGTTGCTGTTGAGGGGCTGCCTTAAGCATCCCTTGGCAGAAGCGGAGCTGTGCCGGCGAGGGGCACAGTGACAGACACAGGAGTCACATCACACAGTGGCAGGGCAGGGTGGTTTGCCACCCAGGGCTGCATCGCGTTTTTTGTGTATAGGCTCTCTGGATGAGACTTCAAAGTCTGTGCTCTGAAAAGGAACGAGAAAGGCTTTAAAGTTTCCATGTCTGTTATTTCTCAAAAAAAAATATGTGCTCAGTTTAGAAGTAAAAGAAGGTTTCTTGTCCTGCTGTTTCTTTGAGTGTTCAAGCTGAACTTTTTCTCTGGCTTTTACCTGTTTCAAAGGCATACTGCCCTAGATTTAGACCCTCTAAAGCTTTATCTACATTTGTTTGACAGATAAGGTTTTTTCCTTGTTTCACCTAACATTTGTTTATGTTAAAATCTTAAAGTAGCCAAAATGATTAGCGATTCAGGTGTATTTAGCTAGCTGAGAGAAATCCACAGCTTGGCCGGTGTTAAATATCAGTAGTTCTTCTGTGTAAAATATATATTGCCATCAATGCACTAGAGATTTAGAAGGAACTAAATAAGACTTCTAAAAAGACTCTTTATTTTTTCCCTAGTAATAGCAGCACCAGTGGTACAGCAGTGTCACTCCATCGCCTGAAAGCAAACAGCTACATTGATTAAGGGTCATAAAGAATTCACTTTAGTTTACTTCCCTTAGCTGTATTGGCCCTGAATTGGTATCACAATAAAAAGCCAGTGGTAGCCTAAAATCAATAGGCCTAAAATCACTAAAATCACTGCACTAAAATCAATAGGCCTAATAGCCGCTAAGTAAAGAAAATGCATCTGAAGCTAAGCCTGTGTCCTCACAGAATCTGTTCACCTTGGAAGCAGTGGATATATTTTTCCTATTTTGCAAGGTTGATAACAGTTTATTGGTTTTTGGTTTTAATTTCTTGCTGGGGAAACAAGCATAAGCAGTACAAGACACATTTGTCGTAGTACATTGTCTATGGCACGGGTAGTATTTGAACTAAAACTTCTGGAATTTCTCTTTTACCTTCCTGTAGCATCTCTAGCATCCAAGGCCTGAAACAGGCGCTGTGTTGGTACACGCTGTTGTGTACACTCAGTATGCACGTTTCTATACAGTATCAGAAAAATCTGTTTTTGAGAGCAGCATATAGGCAATACGCAGACAGGGAAGAGAGAAATTTTCAGCAAAGCTACTTTTCAGAAATCCCTTGGAACCTTTTACTTCCCATGAACTTTATTTATTAATTTATTCACTATTTCATTTTAATCCTCCCTCCATTCTGGGACAAGAATCTTATGCAGCTAAACACCACATTTGGAAATCCTGCCATGGATCACCAGGGTGAACTGGAGCTGTGCACAAACTGTATGAGTATTTAGATGGTGAATGGCCAGTGTAACAGGACACAGCCTGGCTGCCCACTCCGTAGAGGAATCTATCGCCAAAAATACCTGTGAGGCAGATGGCACGTGTTTTATTAAATAATTTTGTCTTTCTCTTCTTTGTTGTGAGTCAGGTGAGCACCAGTTACTAAATGGTCGTAGGACACATCATGCTTCCTTGGAACTAAGGGCCTGATTATCCTTAGACTATATGCTGGAGCTTACTGTTCTCGACTGTCTTCATGCTCATAAATCAGAGTTTCACTGTACACCTGAACCTTCAAGTCCCTTCTCTCCCAGAGCAGATTTTTTTTCACATAGGTGCTGAGCCTTCCTCCCAGGCTCCCACTCTCCTCCCTCTCCTTATTTGTTAACTCCAATTAGAATGAATCTGCCCTAATGGACCAATCTACTCATGCTTGCTTCAAGCAGCCTCAGGTCTATTTTAATTACTCTCCTTTCAGTAATTACTCTCTCTGTTTTCACGTTCTTTTGTTCTTCTTTCCCCACTTTGCTGATATAAGCCTTTGAAAAGAGATTTTGCAACATCAGATAGAAGTTGGTTGATCAACTAATCTTGTTTCAACTCCTTGGTGAATTGCAGTTTCTCTCTTAAGCTGTCAAGGAAAACAAGAAAACGTCGTATTTTGTATTATAGCAAAATTGTCCAATAGTTCACAGGAAGGAGTATCCATCACTTTCTATCTATTTATGGAAGCTAGACTTCTTTCATTTTGATAAGAGCAATAAGAAAAGACAGATAACAGGGATGTCTCAGTAGAAGTTTATTCTCAGTCTAGATGATATGACAGTATTTGTCTTAGATTTTCACAGCCACTTTAATCCCCCCCCAACATCACCCTCCCCCCACCCTGCCCAAATCAAGATTGCTTTACCATGGATGCATGAGAAAATGTCAAGCTTCACTTAAGGCTGTCATTATCTTTTCAGTTAAAATCTAAAAATAGTCTTTAAAAAGGTGGATGTTTGGTGTTTAGATCTAATTTCAGTTAAAATGGAGTTAAGCGAGACTGGATAGATTATTGGACAGACTGTCAGACTGGCAAAGGATGGACTAGATTCCATAAAGAACCTTAACTGATCTTCTGTTGCCTACCTTTTGTGTGGTGTGAAGTGTCTATAATTACTCTGTTATAATGTGCTTGTAAGAATTAATGATGGTGTGAGGATGATGTTTAGGCTATGATGCTACCTGGGGCATTCTTAAAGGAGAGAAAAGCTACTGTTTGTTGTATGTATGTTTGTGGTTAAAATACATGATAAATGCTTGCGGGTACGGCCCTTATGTGATTCATGTGGAGGATGCTCATGACATTTTTTAGTTTCTTGCAGAACTGGAGCTTAGACAACTGTAGTAATAAAGGTGCTATGAATGATTTTCTTTAGAGCTTTGTGTTTCCTCAATGATACTCTGATCTATAACCTCCTATTAGTATTTTTTATAGGATATTATTTATATATATATAAAAATATATATTTATATAAATAATATATATTTTGTATATAATAATATATTATTTATATATAAAAAAATTTATATTTTTATATATATATAAATTAAAAATACCAGTTCAGGAAAAAAAAACCAGTATAGCATATGGAGTTGGGCATTTTAATGCCATATCCATAGTGTGTTGTAATTACAAAGAAAAGGATGTATTTGGGAGAAGAAAAGGAGGAGGAGGGAGAAGAGAAGAAGGAGAGTAGAAGGCTTTGATTCATACTGCTCTTATTTCTAATTTTAAGTTTCTAATTTTAATTTTTTTAATTATTTATTTTAATTAATTTATTATTTTAATTGATTTATTTATTTTAATTAATTTTTTTAATTATTTCTAATTTTATTTCTATTTTAAGTTTCCGTTGCCCTTATTGCTAATTGCCAACCAGTGACGCCCTGTAGCTGGTAGCTGTGCTAAACCTGTTCTTAAATTTTGGGGAGTGGGTGGAGACTTGTATCAGGGATAGAGAATCTTATATCTGGTTACTAAGATTTTTAAATTTTTTTTTAGTCTTTCTTCTTAAGCATTTGTTACTGCTGTATGTCAGCCGCAGCACATTGAGCTAGATAAACCAGCCCCTTGATTCAGGTACAAACGACAATAGCTAATTGATAGCATGGTTTTGCTTGATCAGTATTGATCCCCCCTTCGTATTACTCTCTGTATAATACCATCCATTTCATGTTTTCTTTGGGGCCTCTAATTCATCTTATTCTCAATGGTTTGCTTTATTTATTTTTTTTTAAATGTAATTCAGCTGTAAGTTTCTGATTAAATGTGATTTAAAATGTGATTCTAAATGGCACTGTGACAAGGTCTTTTTCCAATTTGCACAGATTTTCACTCAGAATTCTAACTTTAATGGTGTAGGTAGTAGATGGTAGCAGACGCTCCGATCGCGCTATTCCGCTTCTATGATATGTCCTGTCTAAGACTAGCCTTTTCTCTGGGTTATACCAGTTCAGATTTTAGTACTGAAGTATTTGTGCTATCCATTTATTTCTGCAAAAGCCTTTTTGTGCTCTTGCTCGCTCCTGCTGTGATTCTATCCTTCCCTGGTTGTCTCAAAAGCAAGGAATTAAAAATTTGTGCAGCTTATTTGCTCTTTCTTTGCATTTTGAATACTGTGTCTGCTCCTAGATGCAGTTCATAGTACCGTGAGGGCTCGCAGCTGACCATGACTTGCTAAGGGAGCAGGGGGGATTTTGGTTTTGCCCATGTAACTTGCAGGTTTTTGGATGTCAGCAGTGAATGGCATTTTCTCTGGTATTGATTTGTTTGGACATGTTTCTAGATTTTGATATTTCTTTCCACATCTTTTTTCTGTGAATAACTTTTAAATGAGAATGAAAATAATATATAGTTCCTCTTTTGTTTGGGCCGTTTGGGTTTTGGTTTTTTTTTTTTTTTTTTGATGTTCCTTCAGCAGTGGGAATCTCTCTGCTACAAACAATCCGTCAGGTACCTGATACAGTTTCTATTGAAACACCTCTGCAAGTCAGTATAATTCTAGTAGCATTGGTAACAACCCAGGTCTGATAAATGGGATTGCAATGAAGAGCCACTGTTCATAAAGCTCTACATGCCAAAATCCATTTAGTGCTGGCTTTTAAGAGCCCCAGCTGGGAAAATGCTGTTTTGTTAAGCTTGACGAAATAGCATCTCGCTCCTCGACCAAATGCAACTGGGTGGGTCTGCTCCGACAACGTTGTTGGGATGAGTATTTTGATATGCTTAACAGTTGCTAGTTTAAATGCACATTTTCTTCAGACTCTGCAGAAACCAGCCCTATGCCTGTAGGTTTTGTCTGTTACTGTCTGTCCTTTTTGACCTCTACAGGGAAACTAAGTTATATGTGCTTAAAAAGAACCGTGCTTTAAAAGGCTCTAGAAAATGATAGAAGTATTGATTAGGAACAGCCTTTCCTGACTCCAGTTGCTCTGCATCGTTTCTACACCCAAGCCCGGGTCAGAGGGAACCCAGTGATTGAAAATGTTGGCCGAAGCAAGATGAGCAAACAGGTTGTGAGCAAATTTAAGCTGATAAAGAAATACAGGAACAGCAAGTGTCTGTCTGTCCGACTCTATCCAAAGATGGGAGTCAGCTGCTCTTACCCAAACTATCATTAGAGACTGACCTTTTGTAAGAAATTTTGTATGAAAGTCATTTGTATTAAGCTAGTATCCAGAATGTAAGGATCCTTTTGGTCATTGAATAAACTCTGTCTTGGACAGAAGCAGAATTTTTGCCCGTTTAACATTATGGATCACCCCAGAAAGAGGTCTGAAAAGTGGTGTATTTATTATCTTGCTGGCCAGGTCTTAAAGTGGTTGATAAATGTAGCAGGACCACCTTGTTTTCAGGCAAGGGAGGTACAGAAGCTGTAGCTGTTCCCTGATGGGTGTGTTTGAGACAGGAGCCCTTGGACCTGTGACATCCTTCCTATTTTATTCCTCTGCCGCCGCAGAAGGCGGTTGCTGTAGCGCTGACGTTTCTTACACTTTCATCCACGTGATATTTCCTCCCTCTTCTTTCCGTAAAGCTTACTCATTGACCCCAATGTCTCGGTCTGCTTCTGTGCTTTTCATAACATGCTAGATGCCATGTGCAAGAACATATATTGGCTTCCTTATGTTCCTGGTCAGTTGGACATGTTTGGTTTAGGTTTGTTGGTGGTTTTTTTTTAATGCAGGATGAGCTTCATAACACGTAGTGGGGGTGAACCTCGTCACAGGTTTGTCACATCCATTTCTAACTAGAAATGTACAAATTATGGGTTCCTGACAGTATTCATAGAAGTGTGGTTGTACTTTATTTTTCCTGACTCCTGATCCACCGAGACTAATTTAATCCTTTTTATTGTTTCCTTCATTTGGAATTACAGTATTAATCAACTAGTACAGTTGTCTCATCTGCACCTGTCTGTTCAGCTACTTTTCCCCACTTATGAACACTTGGATGCACAATGATCTTGCTTTTAACCAGGGAACAAAATATTGTTGCTTCACATTGCTTTTTCTTTTCTGAGTCAAGATGGAACCAGAAGTCTTCTCTTGTATTAATCATGGGAAATTTTATTGCTACTGCACCGTACTTATGATCAAGCTTATGTTTTCTATTGATTAAAATTTCAAGTTTTTGAGAAATATATGTACCGTTCCCCTCTGAGGTTGGAGGAGAGCCAGCAGCGCAGAACAAAGCAGGTTGATTCCCGGAAAGGCTAAGTGCTTTGGACAGACCTTAGCAGGCTTCCCACCTCTGTGCAACGGAGAGAATAAAGCGTTTCCAGTGCTGCCAGTCTGGACCCTGGAGCAGCTTTTGTTGAATTGGAATGTAGAACCATATATGAGAATTCATTTACTCAGTAAATTAAATGCTTTTATGTGAGCCTGGGTATATTTGGCGCCTGGTGAGGAGGCTCCCACAGTAGTTTGAGTACTTTCTTTCCCTCCATCCTATTCCTATTGTCACTAATATCTATAAATCTTAATTGAAATTACAGAGCTGACAAAATGTGCTAGTCTGTAGTCAGCTGGGACGAGAAGTGACACTCTGGTCCTGGGCCAGCAAAGGAATGAATCGACACTGTTTAACCAGTTCTAATTGCACACGATCAGTGCTTTCGACTTTGAGGTGTGACAATCTTGTTTCAAAGTTAAAAAGTTAAATACAAGTAAGGGGCAGGGAGAGGGCAGGAAAAGTCCAGTGCTCAGGAAATGCCTACACTCTGTGTGTGTGGCTCCGAATATTAAGCCGTCATAAGAGGCAAGGTGCTTTTTATTTAAATGCTTATTTCTTCTGACTGCATATTACTTAAGAACTTATTTTCAGAGTTAACTCTTGGAGAAGGATCTATGTATTTAATTACAGGTTGAACTACTTTGAGGTAGATGCCTGGGAACTGCAGAAAACACAAGTTTGGTGGCTGAGGTGCCACGGCCAAGATGAGTTGTAAAATGAAGGATTAGGACTTTGTGCAGGAATTAAGCTGTTTTATTCCAACACAGAAGGAAAATTTCTGAATGACCTACATTGGAATTCTGACCTGTTTAACTGACGTAATTTCAACTGTGCCTGTGTGACGCTTTCTCTCGCGTCTCCGCATTCCCCCTACAATAAGTACATCCATCTGTCTGCAGCAGGAGTGTGGGATATGACCCTGCTAACCTGGTTCTGGGACTGCCCTCTCATTTCTCATTGTGTGATTCAGATTGCTGCAGGTGTATGTGTGTGTGGGACAGTCCTGTGAAGAATGACTCTGCCCTGGTTTTGTTGTTTTAGGCTGACGTTTTGGGTCAAGAATGTCTTTTGGACTAATTCTCATCTGTCCCCTAGAGCTCCGTTTAACTTTTACAGTATATACCATGTCTGCTGTGCCCCCTTCAGTGAGGTGTTTGCAGCTGTTCATACCTCTGCAAGTCTTAGGGAAACGAGGTTTGTTTCTTGTGTTACTTCCCTATTTGAACTCTTACTGGGACACTCTGCAGGCTCCTCTGACAGAAGGTGCCCTCCTCCTGCCCCTGGCTTTATCACGCACTGGGTATATTTAATCTGCCCCTCCTTGATGTAGTCCGAGGGTTTTAGCAAGCTGTTGACATCTTCCTGAGGAGAAAGGGCTCTAGGGAGAGACATGCTGGACTGACGGTGAGAGAGAAAAGAGGCTTTTAGATACTCTGTGCTACCTGTCAAAGAAGGAAAACACCAAGAAGTTAGAACAAGCAGGAAGAGTCTCCACAGACTTGACAGTTGAACTTCTGAATGAGCTGTAAAGTGCTTTTAGCTCTTCGGTGCATTGGTGTTTATAGATGGCAACTGCTCTGGAAGGTGAGTACTCTCTCT
>JAOXNO010000041.1:22864625-22877688 GCA_028565335.1 Limnodromus scolopaceus | reverse complement strand
CTCAATCATTCTTCCACCTAGGATCAGACAGGTTTGAAACAGATTTCAGAATTTAAATGATCCATCTCGAGGCTCTGTGAAGAAGTCAATGTGTCAAAATCGTTCTGGTGGATGGTGAGGACTCTAGAAGTTGCGCAGTATTCCCCTGTGAGAACCTCAGGATGGGTACAGAGAATGAGCAGTCAGAAGGCAGTGTCGGGGAGAGGATATCAGAAGGTGAGAAACAGGGATGGTGCATACAGCATCCAACTGGTACCGCAGTGACCTTACTCCAGTCCCATTTAGTCACAGAATATAACCCTTAAGGCACGGGCAGTGGTTACAGCACAACATGGACAAATCCTGTTTGAGAGGTGCTGCTGTACATAGATACAACTTCCTCACAGAAATGGGGGGGGGTTGGCTTTTTTTTTTTCCAGAGTAGAACAGACAGTGTGCTTTTCATTAAAATAAGGAATAATGACTAAATAATAATTAAAAATGACTAGATTTTAAGAGAGATTATTCTGTTATGCATTAATTATGGGTCTTAAGGTTCAAAAGAAGGAGTCTTCTTATGTATCACTCTGTATACTTCTGCATAAGGTAGGTACAGGTGTAAGAAAAAGGATAGATCGGATAGATGAGTAGGAATTCAGCGTTCTGCTTATGCCTTGTGTCTTAACATGCTAAAAAGAGAAGGAAATAAGGAAAAAAAATGCCTAGTTTACCTTTACCAATAGTCTCTTGGGATGGTAAGTCTTACAAAGCCACAGGATTAATTTTTCACTATTTCTTCTTACAGTACATGCTTAAATGCATTAGTGGAGAACTGTGTGACAAAAACATAGAGTAAGAATGGTGGTGATATTCCTAAAGCCATACATTATTTATTAAGTCATGCCTCTTAAATTCAGATCTGGTGTCTGCTACAGTAGATGTGTAGAAAATGGACTTGACCAGTATAGTCAAAAGATTGCCACTGATCCCAAATTCCTATTTGCCTAAAACAGTTTTGCTTGCAGAGAGCAAAGCTTTTCAGTTGTGTTCCTTCTCCAAGTCTGTGCTCTTACGGACACAATTTCTCCTGTTCTGGGAGATTTTTCTGGGGGGCTCAGTGATTGTTCTTTGTTTCCATGTTCAGGAACTTAACTACTTATTCAAAGCAGCCTTTATTTTTCATCCTTGGTGTCTCCTAGAGACTTCTAGGTATCATTTTATTCTTTATTATTATTTATCTTATTATTTTTTTCTTTTGATTTTTGCTTTCTGATGCTTAACAAAAAGAGAGTTCCCCTCTAGATTGCAAATCTTCTGCTGCAACCACTCTGTGTGCCTTCTCTGTCACTTTAGTCAGGATCCTTCCCTTAATTGTTCACCCTACACCACACTCCATGCTTTATCTGGGCTTGACGGGCTTTCCTTTTTTACCTTTTTATTGGGACACTGATGTGCAGGTAATCCGGACCTCGATTTTGCTGTGGCGTAGTTTTGTCTGATGCTTTCAGGAGGTGATCTTCCACACAGCAACCCTGCAAAAGTGAGTACAGTTATTACAGAAACACACGGATTAGTCTGTTCAGCTACAAGGGAAAAGGATTTCTTTAACTGTAATCCTCTTTTTTTTTTTTTTTTCCAACCCCTCACTTTTTTTTTGGCATTCCGAAAGAGCTCCAGAGTTCTGCTTCTGGCAGGAGCTTTGTCATAATGGAAAAACTTAGTTCCTTATATGATCCAGCAACCAGTTACTTTCAGTAGTAATATAGATGCAGATTAAGACCATACACAGGCTTATTAAGACCACCTTAATAGTGTAAGATAGTTATTATTTTTAACTCCTTTTTATCCTTTAGATCCTCCTCCTTGCTTACCATCACAGCAGGACTCTCTTGGTGTGACTTTACCTGCTTCCAAATAGAGCAAAACCAGTTCTTTGTTTTGAACACGGAGAGTGTTTTACACAACACAATACTGAGACACGGGGATTTCAAAGAATGCTTAGAATTTCAATAGGGTTCGATTTTCCTTACATCTGTCCTAAATTAAATCCTCGATTAAATCTAATGTGATGTATTCTTTCATGATTTTGCATCCTAAATCAAGAGTTACTCATGCTGAAATCTGAAACTTTAAATCATCTGTCAAATGCGATAGTGTATGTATATATAGATTTAGCCAGTAGTTTGGCAAATATTAGAAGTGCTTCTAAAACGAGAGCTTTGAGGCTGAGAGTGGCAGCTGAATTACCCAGATTCAGTGAGGTTAAGGAAGCTGAAGGAACTTTTTGACTCCTTTCTTGTAAGTGATTTTTGTAAAGAGAACTTTTTCCTCTGCCATTGCTATCCTTGATAGATCTGTTATAAAAGTTAAAACATTTATCAAAACTGCCACAGAGCCTATGACCCGTAGAAGAAGGACTATCAGCCCTTAATTGCAATAGCTGTGTAATTTCGGAACTTCTCTGACCTTTATGTCAGCTTCTAATTTCCTTCTGTAATTGACTCTCTCTCTTTCTAGTACAGGAAACTACGGCAGCAGATGAATCCTCCCCTGTGTGGAGAAGATGCAACAGCACTGTTTGGATGTCTAAAGAATTCACTCGTATCTATTTTACAAGCAAGTTTTTGGATAAAGGAGTAGTCATTTCGGATGAAAAAGGGGTGAGTTTCCCTAAATTTTGAGGTTGTGGGTGTCTTGTTTTTTAATACATAAACCTCACTAAGGATTTAAAACGCTATCTTCAAATCTGGGCTGAAGACGGCTGTTTGGTTCAAAACACGTTCATTTCAGTGACACGTGCTAATGGAAGCAAAACCTGAGATTACGCTGATTCAAGAGTCAGTAATGCATTGAGACAGGGCCTAAGGAGAGGAATGGGAATAGCCTGAGTGTATTCCGAGAATACTTGTGTGCAAATCTCATCCAAAGTGAGGACTTTGTATCTCACATCTGTCTCTATCTTTTCTATGTAATGATGCCTCTCTCTATTTTTTTCTTTTAAGAGACTTGTGTTTCAGCATTGCCTTTCCCTGTATAATACTAATTCCCTGTAAATACTACTGTATTTATTGACTGATACAGGAGAGAGGGGTGTGTGGATTGCTCATGAATGCCCTGACCTTACTGGGTAGTGAGCAACACTAACAGTCAGGAACTGTAAACACAAAACCCCATGAACTTAGTTCCAGGCTACTCCAGTTGGAAGTAATGTTTAAATAAATCAAAGCATCAGTTAATAAGGTAATATTGTTGGCAATTAGAACAACTGAATTCCTAAAAACATCCTACTGTTTACACACATAGTAGCCCCAAACTCAAAAAATAAAGACAGTTCATTCTTGTTGAAGTATAACCAAACAGGCCCATTGACAGTTTTACAGGACAGAGGAGAAAGCACACAAGCAGGAAAAGAATTGCTGTAATTTTTCATGCCCTATTTATGGCTGAGTTTAGGGAAACAAACCCTGATACGCTGTATTTGCTTTAGACATTGTACTGTCTTATAGTCCATAACCTTTTCTGCTGCCATGCTTTTTGTCACTTGTTACTAAGACGTTTAGGCCACCAGAAAGCAGAGGGCCAAGACAGGATCTTTACTTGGGTGTTTGAATCAAAAATTGTTGTCTGTATAATCTATTCAGAAGTCAAGAACAAAACCATAGTATAACTCCTGTTATTATGTATGGCTATCGGTAGGGATGGCATGACAAAAATTAATAAACCCAACCAAATTAAAATCTTATGTTTAAAGCAACCTCCACTTTTCCCCCAGTGAAAAGTTTTCTAGAACTTGCTTCTCCACAGCCACAGAGAGCCCATTGTGCTGCAGAGGGAAATGGCACAGAGAATACACACAAATATGTATTCTCTGGAAAAGCACAAGCCTTTGTAAATAGCTCATAGTCCTGTGGCACCAGGTAAATGCAGGACTCCTTACCTTGCCTTAATTCTCTCTCTGTTGTGTTAAAAAATAACCTCATGACAATTGAAGGGGTAGCCCTTTGCACTGAGGAAAGAACCAATTGTTTTTCAAAGTTTAGAAAGCAGATACGTAGTTCGCATCCCTATCCCCTTCTTACGTTTTACCAGTTTGGTTCTGTGTAGGGACTACCGGAACACGCAAGGGCCTCCACTTCCTTGTCTTTAATAACTTTTGTGTGTCATGCTGTTTTAAGCACTTTGGGCCTGTGTGGGGAGATGTATCCATCTAGGAAACAGTCTGCTTACCTTTGTCTGTCTTGATTTCTCTTCCTTTCAAGGGGTTATTCAAGACATCGGCTGGTACCATCCTTGTTGAAATCAACTGTGGATTGAAGAATAGCTGTCTCTGGAGATATCCATCAACAATTTCATTCTTATCAACTAAATCACTTCAAGATACTCCTTGAACTATTAAGGTAAGTGAAAAGCATGTTTACAGAATTTTCCAAAATTTCACCAGTTAGTGAACTTTTCACCCTTTTCCATGCCTGGCAAGACAGAATTACTGCCTCTGAGAAAACATTTTAAGGAAAGTCCATTTCCAAATAGGACTGAGAGAACAGAAATGCAATCCACAGGCCTTGTCAATACAGTAATTCACAAAATGAAAATCTTACTGTTGCTGTTCTGCCTACCAAAGAGTACAGGAAGTTATGATTTAGTAAGAAAAAAGCTGTGAATAACTGCTGGGCTACAGCTGTCACGCATAAGAAACTGGCTTGCATGATCTTCCCTTTCCTTGTATCAAAACATTGTAAGACTCCAGAAACACTGTGTACTTGCCAGACTGTAGAAAAAAAATTGCTAGGAAACCATATTTACCTAATTTTGTCCAAGATCAGGAAGTCTCCTGGTGCATATGGCATCAAACGTCATTGTTAAAGTAATTCGTGATTCAGTATCACAATCCATGGAGACTTCACAAAAATCTAGAAGAGCTGCCTCCAAAATCATAAACTAGATATGGAAGATGCAGCTTAATGTACTTCATGCTGAATCTTTGGTCCTTGCTTCCAGCCCTTTGGAGCTCCTAGGACAATCCAGAGATCTCTTACAGTTAAATGAAACTCTTACAGAAGAAAATTCCTTGAAAAGGCCAGAAGGTCTTTTGGAAGATGCTGGACTGGCTTTAGGAAAGGGAGGCTCACAGCCTGAAAGTTTCATCATACACAGTCTCACTTCCTTTTAATTTTTCAGAAAACATTGTCTATGGAGAAAATAGGAGATATTTCAGTGTGGGAGATCTGTTGCTTTTATTATCTGTTACGGATCTGCCTCCTGGTAGTAACTTGGAGCAGAGTTTTTACAGGGCCAGTGACTCTTGGAAATCATAAAATTATTTTAACTCCAGTCTCTTCTTGATCCTCCTTGCTGAGTTTTCTCCCAACTACAGCTAAAAAAGGATATTGAAGGTACTTCTGGAATTCAAAAGGAAAAGAATACCCATTCCTTTTCAATGACAATGACAGAGCTCTGTATGCGAGATATTTAATAGGAGATATTTCAATTTGCCCACTCTGAATTCACAGTGATGAAAAGTGACCCATGCCAAGTGCCAGACTGATTCAAAGCAGTTGACGTGCAAAGAGGTGTTCTCTCCCGTATTTCACTCATAGGACATCACTGCAGGTTTGTACAGAAGCAGGAGATTCGATAGCTTTGGTGGTTTGAATGCCCAAAACCCAGTTATCCTAGTCTTGCTCTGTCCTTTACATCAGCTAGTCATCAAATTAATATCTTTGAAAGAACGGCTGTACTGGCTTTCAGAGATGGGTAAGTTTAGCAACTAGAGTATAGCCAGAAAAAACTAAATACTTTTCATTCTTTCGATTGACTTGGAGAACTACTCAACATGTTTTCTGCTTCATAAATGCTGTTGTTTGTGTACATCTGTACACGTCACACTTAAATAGCATAATTCAAAGAGAAAAGGATAAGATCAATTTTTCATGCCTATGATGTCTCCAAACCATCGATGAGGGGAAAAAAACCCCAAAAAATCATATAAAAGACAAAGTAGCGGGAAAATAATGGAATCCTAAATAGTAAATGTATCCTACAAGTTATAATAAAGCAGCAGAAGCCACTTCAGTGAGCTGGAAATGTGCATTCACGTGCAAAGCTATGAGTCAAGTGAGCTCCGGCTGAAGGAACAGATTTGGTAAAAGCTCAGATGGAAGGGAAATGGAAGAAGCAATACACGACCAACACGGGATGCGTGTTTTGTCTGATATAATAATGCCTCTTTGGACTCAATGAGAGGTAGAAAGGGTAATTAGACATGGCTTGAGACATGCTGGGTAAGCTGAGCAATGGGAAGCAGCAGAAGAGATTAGTTTCTCCAGGGAACGCACAATGTGCTTCTGCACTGGCTTTGTTTATGATGCAGCTGCTCTCAGCTGTCAAAAAAACCCTCTGTATGATAATCTCAAGGCATATCACTTATTATGTATATTGAGGAAAGTACAAACAGACAACCTACTCTCTGGGTAAGTTTTCTTAAGCAGACAAGAGAAAATATTTAATATACTGCCTAAAAAGTGTTTCTGCTACTGCAACTACTGTCCAGTCCAGAATTAGTACATTGACAGAGATTTTTAAATGACATTTTCTCTGCATATAAAGTACTTGTCCCATCATATTATCCAAAGATAAGCAGTGATCCAAAAGTGGCAGTAATGCTTTTTTGTAGTTATCCTGTAGCTTCATATATGCTAAATATTGAATCTATCCCTTTTGGAGGAATGAATATCTGAGGATGGAGATCAAATTGATTCAATACCGTGGAAGTACAGTGTTTTTAACTACAGCATTGTGTGCATTACCATTTTGTGCTGTAGATAAAAGGTTAAGGAAAAAAACCCTAAAACTCTAGTTTTAGTTACATGCGAGTTGTCAGTGTTTTAGCTAAGTATTTAGTTCCCTCAGACAACTTTTGTAAGGATTATTTTTTTCCTTAAATCACCAGTATAATGAAGGGGATTGACGGTTATGATGGCAGACTGTGATAATTCCCGTTCTACGCAACCCTTGGTAGAGACACCAGCAGAAGAGGGTCCTGGCCGAGGGAGAACAGGTAGGAGAACTTCTACTTCCATGACTGGCACTTCTTTTCTTCTGCTGAATGCTAAATTTCAGTAGATTTCCTTAAACCCTCATACCTTTGTTCTTCTCTTCATTATTTCCTTAAGAATTTTTAAGAACTCCTCTGGGATTATGATGTCTGAACTCTCTTTAGATTCAGAGCTTTTGTTTAAATAAACTTTCCCCTTTTCATTGAAATCGCTTTGCTCTTGTTAATTAAAACCAACCTTTGGAGTATAACAGTGATTACAACCTGATCTTCTGCTCCGCATATTGCACTGGGACACCTTACGTAGTTCGGAGTGCTATAAAGAATGTTATAATTTAACTACAGGTAAAACATGATCTTAAGTCTTTTGAAAAAGGAGAACTAAACATCCTGATTTTCAAGCGTAACTTGCTAAACATTTTGCAGTCCTTTCTATGAAATATCTGAGATAACATGCTCCAAAGAACTTGAATCAAATGTGAAACTGGTTGTAAAAATCAGTGAGATGGCCCTGAAGGAAAATTTATTCTGTCAATAGATGCAGTTGCCATACAAATACATTAATTTTCTCTGTCAAGAAATTAACTGTTTTCGAGCTGATTTTGTTTCTATGCAAAACCAAGCTGCATGATCTTTGTGAAATGACAATAGTTTCAGTCAGAAAAAATCCTATGTTTTATGTAACACACAGCTCAATTAATTATCTAGCTATACTAGAAAGTCCTCTTTCTAAACAGGAAAACAAGCTGAATGCCTGAACACAAAACCTTGCCCCTGACTTCCATTTAAGCGAGTGTGTTTGAGGCCCAAGTGCCAGCAAGCCTTACAATGCATGGAGGAGGAGGGAAGGGAGGGGCAACCCATGCCAAAACACCCCAGAAAAACTTACGATTAAGCCCTTACTTATGCTGAACCAAATTACAGAATTGCCTTTTTTTGTTTTAGCTGTATCTTCAGACTTGCCCTGAATGTGACCAGCCTCGTCCCATTCAGACTCATCCCTAGCTGAGCTCCAGAGATCCTAACCAGCAGAAGAAAAACATTCAAAGTGGAAGCTTGGTTTCATAGACTTAACAATTTTGGAGCACAGAGAAAGACATTTGTATTAGAAGTAAGGCAAGGACATCTGCTATTTCTTATAAGGACAGTATACAAACAGCATAAATCATTAACTGATAGTGTAAGTCTAGTCACTGGAGCCACTGACACTGCAGGTAAGTTAAGGATCCTGCCTACAATTCTGTATTTTTCTTTCCCACCTGCCCTTCTGGAGGGTCTGGAGCAATTGTCTGCTTTGGAGATTCAAACAGTGAGGTGCAAGTCCTGTATCTCGCTGACAAACTGAACGGCAAAGGGCTTGGAGAAGTCTCCAAAATAAGATCGTACTCTGCTTGTCACTCTAATTAAATGCAAATGATATAGGCACAAAGCACTAGGTTTCCAAGGGAGCAAAGTTAGGAAAAACATGACAAAGTGAGCTGGTCTGTGGTCTGCAACTTTAAGCCTTTATATTTTAGGGTGAGGGAATTCTCTGTATTCTTTGAAAGGAGTTTTTAAGGAAGGAGATCAGCAGAAGGAAAACAAGTCATAGACATAAAGGTCAGGAGGCCAAAGGGAAAGCAGTCTAAGGTGAAGTGGCCATTTCATTTCCCTCCAACTTCTGTTTAAACAGTTAAGTAAGACCAATAAAAACCCATCAAGCCAAAAAAAAGATCCCCAAACACCACCAAGAATCCCAAAATACCCAAACCCCCAAATCATAAACCCCACCAAACAAGCAAAAATAAAAAAACTACCAGCCAAGCACCAAAACAAACAAAAAAAACCCCAAACCAAACCACAAAACCCAAACCTCACTCCTTGCTCTTTACCTGCCACCTCTGGCTGCATTGCTCGGGCTGAGGAGCGGGATGCCAGATGCTGCTGTACCAGGGTCAGCCAGATGCCAAATGCTGTACAAGCATCAGAACTGGTTTCCTTCGGGAAGTTTCCAGCTGTCAAAGTTATTAAAGACTAGAAAGCCTGATTGACTTGCTCTACAGCAACTTAATGCAGAATCAGGTAACTTCCCCCTGCCATCCTCCCCCGTTTTATTAGAGATGAAACATATACTTCAAAATTAGTGACTGGTTTAAGAATCATGGTTTGGGAATGGTGGGAACTGACTCCGTTGCTGCCCCTCTTGCCCTGGGGTTGGAGCAAGCTTCTTAACGGAAGTCTAACAGTTCGAAATACCTCTCAGGGCTAATACCATTTAAAATGCCTAAATACTCATTTTCATTCAAATTGGTCTGTACCCCCTATTTTTTATTAGCTGCATCTTCAAATATAACTGTGTGCGCAACTAAAAAATTCATCATTTTTTAGTACAAGAAGAACCTTTTAAAAATACAGATACTCACAGTGGGAGCGGTAGTGTACGTTGCACCTAGAAATGCGTTTGCAAAACATTCGTATTTTTCACCAGAACTTGCCAGAAAGTGCAAATATAGATTCATTTATCAAAATCTTAAATTCTAGATGTTTCTTTAAATGCTGATTATTTTTTTTTTTGCAAAGGCTTTAATTCCCCATATGGAGGCACTAAGCACCAGCCCATTTTGTTCCTGGCAAAACTGAAGGAAAGCTTATTTCAAATTTCTAATTAAAATTCTTTCTTGCTGCGTAAGGAGCCCTGATGGGATTCCTCAGGGTAGTTGGATGGGTTTCTGATTGAATTACAACTGGCCCGATTGCGTGAATATTTCATTTAAATGTTGTGAACTGAAAAGAGCAATTAATGACAACCTGAATAATAAAAAGCACTACTTTACCTTCAATCCTCTCTTCTCCCACAGTTGATTCAAATTAGATGCTTAGTCACTGGGAAAAAAAAAAACCCCACAAGCCAACCTAGAAACAAACAACCAAGCATATGGGAAAAGGAGACGGCTACAGTCATCGCCCTTGAAATCAGAAACTCTTTGCCTGGGGATGATGGTTGTGGACGTGACGCTGTTGCAGAGCTGCTCTCGGGAAGCCTGACCCTGTTCCTGCTCTGTCATTTATTCAATATCCTGCACTAATTTTGGTTTCTGTCCAATCTCACCTCAGGTAATGTCAGTCTCTCTTCTCATCCTGTATTTATCAATATCATTTTTTTACTAAAGAACCACGCTGCCTATAGATTGACTGGGGAACACTTCCTGATCTGGTTAAAAATTCTGATACAAACAGCTTGGCTGACCCCTCCCAGCCCTGGTCACAGGCTTTTGGGTGAGTTGCCCAGGCTTACAAACGACCACTTTGGCAGGGGCATTTAGGGGTGATCCAGCTGTGTCCAATTCCCTGGCCGGACTAGACATGTCTCATCAAGCGTACGGTCACATGAGCTGCTACTTGGGGGAAAAAGATGAGAGTTTGGGAAGTCTTAAAGCTAAATGCCGGGAGTTGATGAGGACAGGCAGCTTCTTCTGATTTGTTCTGGAAAGCCACTATTGACAACTTTGACAGGTTCTGCATGAACCCTGCCTTTAGGCAGTCTGCTCTTCTCGGTTTTGTAACTTTGTCTATGCCTTAATATTAAAAAGCTTCTGAGAATTAGTCTGAAACCAGCCCAAGTTCCACTGTTTCAAAAATACTCTCTTAGCAATTGATGACTGATAGGACCTTGACAACTAGAAGAAAATAAGTTTGTTATATTAATGATAACTTTTACCATTAACACTGTAGATCATTAATAATTAATCACAAGTTTAAATTTTCAAGCTGATTATCATAATTGTAACAGTACATTAACTAAATTAGGAAAAATTGTTGGGACTAATGTATTCCTATTATAAAGTTTTCAATGACTGTATCAATATCCAGAGTTTAGAATAAAAACCCTTCTTGTGTTCCCACATCAGGAACAGCTCAAATTAAGCAGGCAGAGCTATACTGGGGAAAAAAGAAAAAAAAAAAAGCGCAAAACCAGAGACAGTGAAAAGGACAGGAAATAAACCCCCAACTTAATTAGTCTTGTGCATCAGCCATGGTGATTTCATAGGTGGAATGGAGCGAGCGCAAAGTACTGTGCAAAGATCAGTGTTACAAGCCTCGGGTGCAAGGGTATGAGCTTATTCTGGCAGCTACAAAGTCTTCTAGTGCTGTCTGTCCCCTGTCAGACACAGAAGAACATCTCTTGCTTTGTCTTACCAGTGAGGGGCCATCTCACAGGCTGATTCTGCCACAGAAAATCGAGCCTTCCTACTTAATTTCAGTATTCCTTAAACTGGTTTTCAGTTGAGAAACCCTCAAAATTGTATTTCATTATTTAACAAATGTCATTCTTCTACATTTTGGGGCTTCCCTCTTAGGGGCAAAATTCTGTAGATTGTAGCAAATAGTAATAATTTAATATCTATAAGATAATTATCATAATATAATACACAAATACAATTTGAAGCATATTCTGGATGCGACTTATTAAATTTGCAGTTCATTGTTCTTTTTCTACAGGATAAACACCCTTTTAAGTGTGAAGTTTATATAGCATTTCCCCCCTTGTACAGTTTGTCCTCTTTTTTTTAGCTACTGTCCTCACACTAGGAGCAGGTTTCTCCAATATCTTCTGCCTGAATTTCTCATTCTAGTTTTGGTCCCAAACAAATCCAAATCCGAAAGCAAACCTCAGATGAAAACAATGTGGTTTGAATTTAAGAAAAAGTCCTCACGATAAACCGTAATATTTTGTGAGGTTTTTGGTGCAAGTCTGTGAGTTGTCCTCAGTACTGCTTGGAGTAAACCACAAATTTAGTCTTAGATGCTGGGAAAAGTTAAATTTATAAACTGGAACACGTAGTTCAGACCAAAATCTCACACAAGTTAATTCTATACATCAATGGGCTGCACTACATTTCAAATCATACTTCAGATCCAACACTGATCTCAAACTTTCACCAACATTGAAAACGTTCAGTCTGGATTTTGTTTCGGTACCTACAAATATCTTCAGAACAACCTTTAGGACATGTTTAGCCATGGATTTGTATATTTTAAAATATATTTTAATTAATATTTTAAATTTCATTTATATCTGAGAATCAGTTTGGTTCAAGCCAGGCTTTGGCTTCTAGGGAAAAGAAGGGAAATACAGGTGGGCAGGGAGGAGCTCAAATGATAAGTTTAACTCTAGAGCCAAGCATTGTAAATGGCAATATTTTATCTCTGTTCTAAAATTTAAAAAAAATAAGGAAAATACTTAGCTTTAAACACCTTTAAAAGTGTACAGGCACAAATTTGAGGTTAAACTTGGTATTTGAGCTGTCTGTGACAATTTAAGTGAAGATTTGGTGTCGGGACATTGGCTCTGCATGCACCAATACCTGTCAATGTCCCATTTGAGTGTGCATCCAGACGATGCGATTAATTGGTGGGTGGGGTGATTTCGGGGGGGCAGGGTTGTTTGGTTTAAATTTGCAAGAAGTATTAACTTTGTGAGAGATTTTGATGGACTAACAGAATCATTACCTTAAGTCTGATTCTCTTTAAAAATAATTGCCCTGGAGAAGATAATTAATTCCTCTAATAAGAAAATTACCTCTTAAGGAAAGCTGTTGCTTTACGGACAAAGAATTTTATCTCAGTGGAGATCACTCACCCTGGATTGACCGATGGCACCGCCGTCTCCATGGTGTGCTGAGGCAGCTGCACTGCCTTCGGCATCTCAGCGGACGTTTCTGCACTGCAGTCCTCAGAGCTGGGCTCAAATGTTCCTGGTTGGTTTTTTTTTTTGGCGACAGTCAACTTCTGCCCAAGGATGCTGGATACAGCCACCCTGCAAAATTATCTGTCCTCTGGTGGAAGCTACTCGGAGTCTTCTGAAAGAGGATTGTTATCTTGGTTATAAAAGTTACACTTATTTCCCTTTGGTCAGAGTAATCTGGGCATGCCAGAAGTCCAAAAAGGGAGGAAGAAACTATATATATATTTATTTTTTTTTTTATCAGCACAACAAAATAGATCCATTGTTTGAGAGGAGGGGCATCTGCTATAAGAATATGAAATTCA
>JAOXNO010000041.1:22836133-22850512 GCA_028565335.1 Limnodromus scolopaceus | reverse complement strand
TTCTTCAGTTTAAACCCATTGCTCCTCGTCCTGTCACTACAGGCCTTTGTAAACAGGCTCTCCCCAGCCTTCCTGTAGGCCCCCTCAGGTACTACTCAGGTACAGTCAACTAAGGTGACTGGAGCAGAGAAGCACTCTTGCTGTGAAGTAGGCATTAGCACTAGCTTTAAGTAACGTCTCTGTGGCCTCCAACAAGCACAGTCCCCATCGCGCAACTCTTAGTCCCTGGCAGTGTCTTCAGTCTCTTGCCTTCCTCATTTTGGGTCATTTGGTGAGATATGAGCAAGGAGGCTGCTGATCCCCTGAGCAATGAGACAACCGAACAATTTTTATTCATCAGCTTCCTCTTTGGCCATTTCAGCTCTCAATAGATGCTGCACCAGACAAGAAAACAATTTGAAAAGCGAGTTTCAACCTGTCTTGGGTAAACACAGGAAAATAACGCTACGCTCTAGGAGTCCAGTCTTAATTCAACTCACAGCAAAAACGTATTTCACTGCAGTTCATTCTGACACACAAACCCTACTGAAAATGGCCACTGTCCTCCGCTCCTCCAAGGAGCCAGTGCTGACAGACAAGTCTGCATGGCTTTTGTTTCGTAGCTGCTGGGAGATGTTTGCTATTTGCTAGGTGGCAACATCATACTGTGCTGCTCTGCTTGGTCCCTGCTGCCTCCGAAGTGGCGGTTCCCCAGCACCTCTCCCAAAGCGGGCGACAGTAATTCTTCATTTAAAATAACGTTTGTCTCAGTCTGTTGAACATGGCTGTTGCTGTACTATGAGCACACACAATACTTTGCAGAACAGGGAAAGAGAACTCTCTGTTCCGTCTGGCGTGTACCAAGAAACTCAAAGCGTGCTAAACAGAATCCCTCTTGAAAAAAGGGAAGCCAGAGCTCTACTTCAGTTCAGATTTTCTTCATACCTGCGACCTGACAAAGCTGTGATTCTGCTGTGCCCTGCTTAAAAAAAAATATAAAAAAAATAAAGGATTTACTGACACAGAACATCTGAGTGTATTCAGTATCTGCACATCACCTGGCTGTCAATAACCCAGCTGGGGGAGCAGCCTGCCCCTGTAGCTTGGGAGTCTGCACGGAGCAGCATCCTCTGCTCGGCAGGCAGAGCACAGGGCTAACCCAGCTCTGCTGCTGGCACGGTGGCCACCACAGGTAGCTCTGCCTGGCCCCTCAAGGTACCTAACGTCTGACTTCATCATTAGAGTTTAATGCAGAATGGAATTTATCAGGAATAGCTGAAGGCGAGACGGTTATACCAATGGAGAACTAGCATCACAGGAGAAAGCAAGGACAGCCAGGATCTGGTAATGATGGTCAGAAAGTGTTTCCATAAAACGCTTCATGGGAATTCACAGATTTGCAGAGAGGTTTTTTGGTGGAAGGCTGAGTTTCAATGTTTTTTAAATTTACATCTTGAAAGCATTTCAAAGTCAGCTAAACACTTTGTTTTGACACTTTTTAAAATGAAGAATTCTCTTTCTTTGGTTTAGAGCGATTGCTTTGAAATCGAAGCAGTTAAAGTTTAAATAAAATATTTGGCTTCAGCTGGAACTTTCCTTTTGATTTTTTTATTCAAAAACTTCAAACAAGTCTCAGTTTGATACAGGAAGATCTGATACAGTAATATCTCAAGTCTCTGGCTTTCTCATCCTCTAAAATCCAACCCAGTTCTGCTCGTCAGCAAAGAAATCGGATGCAGAAACTTTTCTGAATCGCTGTGCTCTGTGGAAGGATCCCTCCCCTCACGCTCACACGGAGGGTAAACTGAGGCAAGGGTAAGAGAGGCTCCGAGACAATCAGTGCCCTGGTTCAACAGGGACAACTTGGAAGTTGAGCCTTAAAATGTCATAGGGATTGGAAAGCAGTGGTTAGGTGAAAAACTGCAAGGAATTAAAGGAGCAAATATATACTGGGGGGGGTGAGCGGGTGTTGAAATCAGAGAGGAACACATGAAAAAGTTTCGGGGGAAGCTCTGTGCCGTGGCCCAAGGTGAGAGCTGGTACCGTCTGTGCGCTGTTTAAGAAAGACAGACCTTACGCCACAGGAGCACACTTGACGTGCTGCAGGATTACACCTTCATTTAACTTATTTCTTAGTCTGAATAATATACAAAAGGAACATATCTCACAAGAAAGAGTTCATAAATCCAAATATTATGTTTAGCAATTTCTTTCAACCCTCAATAAATTTAGTGCTGGGTAAAAAAGCTGCCAAATTGGTAGCCCTGAGAAATGAAGCCTTTAAATTACAGCAGAAGAAGATATGCCACAGTAATTGCAGACGTCCTACACTGCTTTGGTGGTCCTGATGAAGGGTACCTAGGGCTGAAGAAGGAATTCAAGACCAAGGCCTCTATCTCTCTGCAGCATCTGTCAACAAAAGTCTAGTGAGCCTGCTTTTAGTTCTCACGCAGACTCTTCTCCACTAGAAATTGAACAGAATTATTTTAGCTAAGTCCCCAAAGACCCATCAGACAGGAATGATCTTAATTAACTGCTAGTCAATCCAGGTACAAGCCGGTAAGGGAAGACTCTCCAGGACATCCCTGGAGTTCACACTTTGGCATTCACGGACCCGTACAGCAGTTTGCGGGGAATAGGTGGCCCTGCTCTGGCTCCTGACCACAGAGTGGCTGCCTTCATTCCACCAATTAAGCCAATTAAGTTAAATTAAGCCAACGTGCAGAATCTGAGATGTGCTCCTGCAAACTTCACATCAGACATGTTGCATTCAATGAATTTAAAACCTTCCTCTATCTTACTCTGTTTTCTGAATCCTCAAGGGTATTATTGGTGACACCCAGTATCAAAGAGGTTAGGTATCATTTTTGAGGTTGAAACAGCTGGGCATGATGTCAGATGTAGGAAGCAGCACATGCAATGAGGTCAGCAAAATTCTCACAAGCCCTGTGGTCACCAAAGGGCACAGGCAGAACAGGTTTGGGCATGTCCCCTTTCTGCTCTGGAAAGACATACAATGGTTTCTTGGAGGAACTGGGCACTACTCGCTGTAGTTGGCCTGTGGACAGTTTGCTTCTGGTTTTCCCTCCTCAGTATGAGCCAGTCTCTCATAGATTGTTGGCATTTTCATCGTGAGAAGCCTACCCTGGAAACACATGCTAAAAACAGGCTCTTTCCATCCAAAGAAATTCTGCATTAATCTTGCTGTGCCTTGGTCCCCCAGGTAACCAGAGGAGCACTGTCTCACTTTTACAGAGAGGGTTTTATGGGAATAAATATCCCATTATTTAAAAAATATTTTGACTCTGTAGTGATCAGAGAATGCTAAATGTACATAGCCTAAACCAAACCAACGCACACACAAACATTCAATTTCCCATCTATTGATTCCCTTCTCACTTCTTTACAAAAGTTTATTCTGGATTTATAGTGTATTGATCACTGGCTGTGATGCAGACACCAAAGTTTTTGGAGAATAGCAGCAAACAAAATAGCTTTTAGGCCTCAAGATTCCTTCATCACTTGCATATGACTTATATTTTATGTTTTCTAGGAGTACCTTAAAAGAAAACAAGCAGTAGATGGAAATTAAGTTTAGAGTTACCCGAGATTTGACTTCCAGAGCTCATCAATCAGCACAGCTCTATGTGGGCAGATAATCTCACACCAATGTTTCAGCTGAGACTGGCCATCCTGAGCTTGTGACAAGGTTTAATGAAAGCTCACGCCCTCCTCCCCTGAAAATACTTTCAGATTCTGCTTCTCAGATCTCAAGTTTCATATGCAAGCCATCATCAGACTAGAATTTCTCCCCCTTATTGGTTCAACCTTGTAGGACAAAAGAGGATCTTACAGCAGAATCAACAGCAGAACCACGTAGGTCACTCAGTGACAAAAGTTGTTACACCATATACTTCTCATCCCATCGTAAGCCTTTAATGCCTATCTTCCACCTCAGCCTCAGATCACACATTACGAGTGGACTTAGTTCTTTGATCATTTGCTGGACCTGGGAGGAATTTTCCCTTCTCAGCCCAATACCACCATAAGGAAGGATTGAAACTTTATCTAGAGATCATACTGCAATTCTGTTTTTTCTGGGTTTGGTGTTTTTTGCCTTTTTTTTTTTTTTTTTTTGCTACAATGAGCTTAATCCTCACGTTGGAGCACAAACCCTGTCTTTTCTGATGGAGCAAAACAATGAAATGGTTCTGTCATGGACTGACTGCAAATCCACAGGGGAATTATAAGCAGTCATTAAGATGCTGAAACAGGAAAAACTTACCACGAAGAATTCACACTACTTTGTCTGGGATTTTTTTTTTTTTACATAGGATTTGAGAACTGCCTTGCATGACTCTACAATACAGTGGTCTGAATGCCAGATATTTTTGTTAGCCATGTACAGATTGTAGTCTGCATCTATTCGCACACAGCCCGTTCCCACATCAGGCGTCCAAGCCTTCATACATGGTTAGCATCCCTAATGAGTACGTTTAGGCTAAGCCACACAGACCAAACATTTAAGCCAAAGGGTGCTGCAAAAGACACTTTCCTACAAGGCTAGGCGGCCACAACAAGTCTCAGGACACAGCCGAGCCCAAGCTGTGCAGTGGAGCATACTGGACTAGATTTGTTAGTCCAGGAGCATCATACTGTCCCTTTGCCGTGCTGCCTTCAAGTCCCTTGCCTCGAACATGCCTCTGTCTCCGTCACAATGAAACAAAAATGAAATTAATGCATTGATCCTAAACGGATTTACATAATTTGTTTTAGACGTAGTACGTCATCTCCAGATGAAGGGAATAATGCAGAGAATACATCATCTGTTCTTCCCCTGACAAAAGACAGAGCCAAGCTAGAAAGACAGAAAAGGAAGAGCAGAAAGAGCAGAGTGGAGCATCCTAGCAAACCAGACTGTTATCTGATAGTCTCTTCATAATTCTGAAAGCAAGCATCTAGTGCAGGCTTCTGGCACAAGCTGCATACCTGCTAAGAGTGGGCACGTTGAATTATTCATGCTTTTGGTTATAAATAATGCACTGCCCGCATATATCTAATTTAAATAGACCCATAAAGCCCAGTGGATTAGTCACTGCATGCTGCCTAAGAGTAACAGATCATTCAGCCAAAGTCTCTTCACAAACTCCTGCCCTCAGCAAGGCTCTTCTGGAGGATAACATTTTAAAGAAATTTTCTCTGCTGTTTTTTCTTGATACAGTGATAATATTTTGTATGTAAGAGCTTAAGAGATTCAAACAGGAGTGCCGCACTGTACCAGGACACCGTCTGCTTGGAATGGTTCCTGCATAATTTTCCCATACGATCATCCCGTAATGACAGCACTGTTCCTGCTAACAAGGAGACTGCACATCCCGTACTGCAGACAGAGTAAGAGAGTTAGCAACCCTATCAAGGAGGGAAATTGAACCTCAGGACAGTTGTTCTTAGGTATTATTTAAACAACAGAAATAAATCATGCACTCAAAATACCGTGCTACAGTAAAAACCAGACTGTCCCCCTATAACCCTTGCTTCTCTGTACTTGAATTTTGTACATCGGTGTCTGTCTCCTGAGCCTTTGCTGGAACTAGCAAACGTAATGGGTAGTACTGGCCCAACAACCTTCCTGTCTCCTCCAGATAAGCCTCGGTGTAGACTAGACTCAAGGAAAGTTAGGCTGATTTTCACTTTGAGGTGTCCCACGAGGAACCCAAGGAGGATTTGTACTCCTGAGGTAACAGAGACTTTGTAGGCTGACTGCCAGTTTTACCAGCCTCTCTAGGACGGGCCTTTAAATCCTGACTGACCAAAAAAAGTTCTGTCTTCCATGAGATGCCTTTGTGAGACCCTGAGAAGTACTGTCTGTCTGAGATTATGAACGCCCAATATAAGCTCAGTTCTGGGACAATCATATGTTTCAGAACTGCACCTGCCCTCCTCCCAAATCCACACCCCCAGTTCTAACATGACAATGCTCAACTACAACACATTTTCACAGAGCACCCAACAAAGCAGGCCATTTTCACCCCGAATTTTAAAAGGGTGCAGCAAGCACACAGCTCCTCAGCTAGTGAGCCAGGTCTCGAGAATCATAGATCTGGCTCTTGGTTTCTGAATAATGAATGCTCAAGGTCTCACCCGGTACTTTCTCTATCAATCAGAAGGGGAATATTCTGATGAAATCAAAGTTCTGATCTTACTGAAATCAAATATGTACAGGCAAAAATCCCCAATATTTCCTCCCTCCCACACATGTTTTTTTAAATTTTATTTCAGCTTTAAAAAGAAAAAGGGAGTAAGGGGTAGAAATGTCATTTTAGCTTATTTTGTCAATTTTTCTTTTACCCTATGATCTCAGCACAGCATAGGACATAAAACATTACAGAAGTCATGTCTTGTTAAGCATTACCGACATGGTGATTACACAGCAGCTTAAATATTCTTTTCTTAATCCATAAGGGTAAGTGCTATTTAGTGTTGAAAATCTTTTTACATATAACATTCAAGCATTCCCTGGTTATAAGATTAGAAATTAGATTTGTTCAACTGCCACAAAGAGAGAAAATGGTATCTTGGGCTGCCTTAGGAAAAGCATTGCCAGCAGGTCGAGGAAGGTGATCCCCTCTCTGTCTGGCACCGGTGAGGCCTCATCTGGAGTCTCCTCTCTTCTTCTAGGTGCCCCAACACAAGACATGGGCTTCCTGGGCCGAGTCCAGCAAGGGGCCACTAAGATGGTAAAGGGAATGGAGCATCTCAGGCAAGGAAAGGCTGAGAGAGCTGGGACTCTTCAGCCTGAAGAGGAGAAGGTTCTGGAGGGGGAGGAAAAGGAGGGATTGGGAATATCATCAGCATGTATAAATGCCTGATGGGAGGGCTTAAAAACGATGAAGCCAGGTTTGTTTCAGTGGTGAGTAACTGCACACTGTCCTGGGCAACCTGCTCCAGCTGACTCTGCTTGAGTGGGGCAGGTTGGGCTAGGCAGTCTCAAGAGGTTTGTTGCAACCTCAACTATTCTGTGACAAGAGAGAACAGTTAATAAATATCCGAGGTGAATAAAGCTGGTCTCTGGCCATCAGATGTGCCCACCTAACACTGAATTTGGGATTTAGAAGTTTGAAGGAAAACATCAGCTTTCAATTTAAAACAAAACAAAACCCAAAAGAAACTACAAAGAAAAAAAAAATAAACCACCACCCACAAAACAAAACACCACCTCCCAAACCCAACAGTTCTTTGCGAAGTTAACCTACAAAAAGAAAGCTGAGGAAAGCCAATAGCCAGGTTGTATATTTCCTGTTCTCCCCAGAATTGTAGTAAGTGCCTCTTGTGGGTTCCCAAGGCTGCTTCTGGGGACAGAAAGATGCCTTTTTTCTCAGAATGGCCCCAAATAGATTTGTGGCTAAAAGGACACGGCCAGCCAACTTTCTTCCATCAGTATCACGCTGTAGAGCCAAGAATCCTGTTCAGCTGACTTTTACCCATAATTTCAGTTATGTTACAGGCCACACAACCTACCACAAGAGGCCTGTTGACCTATTCCCTACGGGAAGTTCAGCATTAATCTTTGGAACAACTTCTCCATTTGCCAAGAAGTAGCAACACCCCTTCTCCCTGCTCTCACAGCAAATTAGAGACATGGAACAGTCAATGTATGTGCAAGTACTGTGTTCGTTAGCACTGAATGCTATGCATTCACAGCAATCTGATGCTTAAAGACATACTGGCATCAAGAACACCAGGGATCAATTTTTCCCTGAAGAAAAAGGATGAGGTAAGCCTTATCAGCAGACAGTGGATTAATTTCTTATTGAACAACCATTAGCTATGTCTGCTCCTTTTGTTACAATCATGAGAATTCTCAGCTGGTCTTTGACTGGTCACGCAGCACACCATGGACCAGTGTTTGGGAGACAGAGAGGAGAAAAGTCTTGTTTTGTAGAGCCTCCCCAAAGGCTAAGATCACCTTAAGGCGGCAACACTGGCTAGAAAGTGGAATTATGCTGCAGAATTCTTCTAAAGACATTACTGTCCTCAAAAAAAACCCCAATCAGTACAAATAAAGCCATATAGCTTGATGGGGGAGGGGAAAACAAATCAGTGCAGGCTTTAGGAATGAAAATATCCTGCAATAAAATTCAGAAATAGTCCTCTCCAAACAGAATAATCAAGGCCTCATAATGAGAGGTGATGAAGAAAGAAAAAGAAAGAATAACCACCAATAACCAATATCAACAGTGTGACAGTAGAAGGGCGTACTGAAAAATCAGAGATAAATGGAATTATATTGTTGAGTTAGCCCTTCCCACTCCAAGAGAGTACATACGTACATCGAAACTCACACAACAGATTAGGCATTGTAGAATAGCATAAGGTACCATAGCCAATGCATCAAAAGAAATTTCTCAAATGGGAAACAATGTAGCAAAAGAGTAATTAGACAGTACAGCCTCAGCCCTGTTTTGGCAAGAATTGGATGGGAGAACATCACACCTGTTATTGTTTGCTTCATAGTTGGACATTTGTTTGATATCCATTGCCTACGGACACGTGATGCTTCAAAACTGAACCTGTGCGAAACCAAAGAAAAGCTCTCACCATGACATGTATTTATCATCTCACTTGTCATCCAATTATTCTTTTCTTGATAGCTTTTGGATGTACAGTTCTTCTCACCCTCCCCTTCCATATTCTCAACAGACAAAACCTAAACCACTCAGGATGCTAGAAGAAGTTGCAGTTTGCTACTTGTTGCTTCCCACCAATCCCAACACACAGATTTCTGACTTTGATTTACAGCTAATCTTCATTTCATGTTTTCCAACTCCCATCTGCTAATGGGAATTTCAACATTTGCACACGCCCACTCAATCCACTTTAATTCTATGTGATTAATTCTTATTTTTAATAAACACTGCAACTGGTAGTTATGGATTCATTCCAGACACAATGATCAACAAGATCACCAAAGATTTATATTGATTCTGCAAAACTTTGAGGTCTGTCTAGGACAGGACATCTGCCCTGCTAGATGTGTGCTTTTTTTGCAAGCAAGCAGACTCCACCAGCCACCCCAGCCCAGTGATTTCAGCGTGATATTCATCTGGGAAAGAAACAGAAGCCCTGAATAAGGATATTAGACCGGGTTACTAACCAGTTCACTCACTCTTATTCACATATTCTAAAACGCGCTGTTTTCTCTTCTCGATGAAGTTGTGCAGACTCAATCTGGTCAAGAGCCAGGCAGCGTCAGGAAGGAAAGCTATGCGCAATTTGGAAGATATTTCCAAGAAGAGATACACCACACGCATTGCATACGTGTAACATCCAGCCCGCAGGAGAGCAGGTGGCACACTGAGAAAAGAGCTGACAGTGAGTTTGAGTGGGAAGGAAAAGAAAAACTTGCCCGAGGCAAGATTATCATACCATCCTGCTGAAAACATCGTATAGTCTCCAAAGCATTCCTCTCTGTACCCTAAGGGCAGCCAGTTCACAGATGACACCATTTTGGGAAAGCTACTTTGTAAGAAATGAAATTGTCCTCCAGGGCTAGTATGTGGGGAACTTGGAAGAAAAGGTTTCCTGCTGGACTCCTCCCACAGTCCTCCTACACTCCAGTATCTTTTATATATCACCATTTCGTTTTAACTCTCACCATCATATTTAAAAATAGTACATATGTCTGTGAAAGGTTGAGGCATAAATAGACACTGGATTTCCAGATCAACAAGTTGCTCTGGATCCAATTTATATAGATTAATAACATTTCATCATCTCAACACTGTAAAGCTGGCTTTATTTTAGCTGCTTTCTTTTTTTAAAAAAAAAAGCCACTAAAAAACCAACGAAGAACCACCACCAAAACCGCCCATACCCCAAAAATGAAAAAAAAAACCAAAACAAAAAAACCAACCAAACCCACCCCACTGAAGAAAGCCCCAGAGAATTTGAAGGCTTTCTGATTTCCTTAGTGGAAATCCCATCACTTGCTAGCTTAGACAATCTGTGGTCTCACTTCCCCAGAGGAACTCAGCAGACTATGGTGAACTCAGCCAGGGTGTGAAATGTTCCTCTTACAAAACGTTCTTCTGTTTCCTTCAGTTTTTCATAAATCTTGGAGTTTCTGCCAACCAGGGATTATCATCTTGGTCAACAAGACGCTTATGAGTGACCATTAGATAGCAGAAGTCACCGTCTCCAGAAGCAGCAACAGGTGTCCTAGCTACTACTTCTACCCACCATCAATAGAACCTCCCTCCACCCTCAACAAAAACCCAACCCAACAATCACCTACTTCCAAAAGAAATGTTGCTAAAAGAAGATACTTATCTTTTCTTCCCTTTCCTTTTGCCTCAAGTTCTCTCTCCTTAGTACAAATGGAGTTAGTTTACACTATTCTTCACCCAGACTGCAAACATTAATAATACAGAATAAGATTCTCAATTGCCTGAAGCAATTTTATTTTCCACTAGCTGCCCACTAAATAGCAGTTAGGAGCTATTCCAGCAAATGGAGTGCTCCATGGCCTAGGGGGACGACACGCCACATTCTCCTTCACAGTCACTGCTTTAGTTCCTCTGCAGATTATCTAAATTATCCATAATACAGCCTTCTTCATTATAGCTCTATGAACGGAGCAGGACTATGTGAAATTTTAACATTTCTACAGTGCATCACTAACCCCATCGTCAGCTCAAATTAATATTTGGAATATTCAGAAGCAGAAGTTGGATTATAGCGGATCAACAATTTTATCCTACTTTTGAGAAAAAAAAACCCCATGTTTCCACAAACAAATCAACATAGAATTGAGAATGCTTTTGCTGTATGAGACCTCCTCAGCAAAACATTAAACACAAACCCCAATTTCAAATGTTTTCAACTGTGACAACTTGTCTCTTCCTAAAACTAAAGCAGAAGTCAATCATTTCTGGTTAAATTGTGTCTTTTCCTAGGACACGTCTATTTGATACAGATGGAGTGTGAGGCCAGTACAAATTTATCGGAAGCACGAAACTCCAAAAGACTGTTTTCTTCAATTTATAAAAATATCTGGGTACACATCTGGGAAAAGCCTGCAAGAGAGGGATGGACTTCATCTGAACTGTAAAGGGACCAAGCTGCCAGTACTTCTAACAGAGACTGGATTTTGAAATGATGAGTGAGAAAAAGCCGAAGGGGTGCAGAAGAACACCCAGTTCGGAATAGAGTTTCTTAGGATGTCAATAAGAAAATTCTTTACCTTATGTAAATGATAGGTCAGAGGATGAAAATCATATCAGATACAGAAAGCAATTTCCAATAGGGAGAATTAGTGGGCAGCTACGTACATCTAAGGAGGTTGCATTTTTGTATCTGACATGGATACCAGCACAGGCTCTGTAGAGGGAAGTCTTGCCTTTCAAATCATTTGAAGAAATCAGCAAGAACAGCAAAACAGTCAATATAACCAAAAGTTTGGGGTTTTGTTTTTTTCAAACTCCCTCACCATAGCCTTTTAAGAAAACTAAGCAGCAGTGGAGTAAGTGGGAAGGTCCAGGAATGCATAAGCAATTGGCTAAAAGCTGGAAGGCACAGGAGATGGGGCATGGATAATTGGTCAGTACTTGCAGTAGAGGGAAGCAATTAGAGGAATCTACTGGGTTTGTGCTGTTCATTTTATTATTTCATAACCTTGAAAAAGGTGTGCGTGGTAAGGCAAGGAAGTGTGCCAGTGTGCCACAAAGTACATTCCAAGGAGTAAGGATGAGACTGGACTGTGAAGCCTGAAGGACCTCACAAAATTTCAACAAAAGTTGAACAAAATAGAAGGTGAAACCCAATGAAAATAAGCATAAAGCAACACAGACAATGAAAAAGAATCCCAGCTTTATACATGAGATTATGGTTCTGAGCTGGCCATTACCAGAACAAGAACTGGAGGTCACAATAGTTGCTTCCACAAAGTAACAAGCCAGCACTCAACAGCAGTGAAAAAACTAAGGAAATGTTTGGATTTAGGAAAAGAATGAAGCAGAACAGGTCACTATACCACTGTTTCAATCAACAGTTCACCTTTCTGAGCATATATGTGTGTGTGTATAAATATATTTATGAACAGTGCGTGCATTGCTTGAAAATCATCCATTATTAGAGAAACAAAAAGCTTTCAAAGAGGGCAACAGGAATAGTCAAAAGCATGGAGTGACTTCCATATGAGCGACAAGATGCAGGCAAAACCTTTCAGGCCGTGGCAGGGATTTAGGCGGGATATGACAGCTGTGCAGAACCACGAGTGACACGGAAAAGCTGGATAGGGATAGACGGGATAGCAAAACTATTTCTGTAAGTATTTTTATCTTTATACTACAAATATGCACCCTCAACATAGCGTTTTTTCCCCCACCTCCCACACCCCAAGTATCAGAAGTTCTGCTCTCCAACACTGTAATTCCACGGAGGTGAGCAGTAAAACCAGTATAAAATTACTGGAATGCAGAAGAGAGCTTAGTCTGTACCATACATGAATTATCTCATCCACCGCAGTGAATTTCTAATACAGCCCTGCAGTTTAATAGCGAAGAGGAGAACAACTACACAGTTTATAAAGAGGGAATTAGAGGAAGCAGAATTTCTAAGCTGAAATTTGGCTGCAAACACTACAACTACTGCAACACTACAAAGGTCTTTACCCTCGCTCATGGGAAAACAGCAATAGTGTTATTCTCCTATTCGAGGCATTGACACTGCCAGGGTAGCTCAGTCAATTCTGTCAGATCACATTTTTTTATATACCTATTTTAAATAAATAAATAAATCTATCTCTCAATATTTTAATATACAAATTATATCTAGTTATATAAAAATACTTTTTTTTTTTAAAAAGCTTTTCCTGTTACTTAAAAACTAATGATAAAAGTGCAAGCGGGGACAAAAGTAAAAAGGAAGATTTCCAGGGACAAAAAGGATAATGTAACCTTTAAAAATTTGCTAAGGCTTAAGATTTGTCTACTCAGACACTGCTTTCTACCTCCATTTAATTAGATTTTAATTTTCTTTTTACATCCTTTTCCTCTACAGATTCTGAGAAGTAATTATTTCCATATCAATTGATTTGAAGGAACAGTCCCAAGTCAGAATTAAGCAGCTTATGGAAGTTTGTCTTGTTCCTGGTTAAACATTCCAGCTCTGCAGCTGGGTAAGCTGCTTGCAGTAATAAAATCCAGCTGAAATAATGGAATTGTGCTTGTGAGCCCAGACTTGGCCTGGCTGAGGGGAACTTCTCGAATGTCTCTCATCAATGTCAGAGATTTAGAGAAAGCCTTCCCAAATAATCAAGCACACAGAGGCAGAGAAACCAAGTAAAAGCTCAGTCTCTTCCCTCCAGTGTGCCTTTCATCAAAACAATATCAAGTTTTTACATGTTGCATAAATAGCACATAACATACATGGTTCATCTTCTGCTTCTGTTGTAATAGGCAATTAGGTTCACAAACAAACGTGATCCTTACATTCCATATACAAAATGCCAACCCTCTGTGAAGAGGGCTTCAAATGGGCAGATTTCACTTTGAGGTATACTTTCAGAGAACTTAGCAAACCAGAAACACGGATACTTAAAATAACAATTAAGATTTAAACAAACATAAACAACAAAAGAAAAACTCCAACACAACAGAAAAATCCCAAAACAGTGGATATTTTTGAGGCGTTTGTTGTAAATTATTTGCAAGAGCCAGAGGAAGATGGAGAATTCAGAAATTCCAGAAACTTCACTTTATGCTTTGGCTTTTACTCTATTTCACCTTTTTACCAGCTGACAAAGAATAGTAGGAAAAAAAGCTTAACACTAGAAATTTTAATAACTAACATTATTAAATGAAGTGGAAGTAGGGGCTGATCAATAACAACTGTAAAAAAAACAAAGCACCACAGAAAAATATGCCTCAGTACCATGTGTGACCTCCTACAATCTCCTTTTGCGATTCCTGCGAGACAATTCACAGCAGGCTGCCATCGGAACCCGCTTTCTACACAGTGGAAACGGTTGCTGGGGTTAGAAAATGCACAGATACCTCAGGGTCTGTAATTGTGGACTTCACATGACATCTTCTGACATCTCCGTTCCATCTTACATACATTAAATACGCCACAGAAAGCTGCTTTTAAAGCAGCTGTCTATTAGCAGAAATGAAAGAAAACAGAATCATCATGGTTGGAGAGGACCTCTGAGATCACCGAGTCCAACCATACACACACACAAAATAACCCCCCTACAATCTCAGCCACTAGAGCCTGCCCTGAGGTGCCATATCTACACGTTTCTTCATCCCTGGAGGTATTTGTGACTCCACCACCTCCCTGGGCAGGCTGTTCCAGTGCCTGACCACCCTCTCAGGAAAGTCATTCTTCCTCATATCT
>JAOXNO010000041.1:22819418-22832994 GCA_028565335.1 Limnodromus scolopaceus | reverse complement strand
GTGGAGTCTCCTTCTCTGGAGACATTCCAAACCTGCCTGGACACGTTCCTGTGGGACCTGCTCTGGGTGGACCTTCTCTGGCAGGGGGTTGGACTGGATGATCTCCAGAGGTCCTTTCCAACCCCAGATCATTCTGTGATTCTGTGACTGCTGTTCAACCGGGCTGGGCTGGACCCAGGCTTCAAAAGAGCTTTGCTGTGACTGGTCTCAGCCCCTGGGCTGAGGGACTCGTAGTCCAATGTGTCACTGCGAGGTACTCCTTTTCAGTCATACATACACTGCTGACAAGCTGTTGAGGCAACACGCTGCACCTCCAGACAGCAACATATTTACCCACAGACAAGATTTTTATTCCTTCTTTATTTTCCTTTTTCCCTTGGAAAAAAAGTTTCTGCAATCAAGCTGTGAGGGGCCTTCCTCCAATGACTTTGGAACCACTTGGCTGATTTCAACCAAATTTAAAAGAAGATTAGATGGCACAAATGTAATTAGGATCCTAAAAGTGTCATGAAAGTATTAATGCTCTTGCTGATAGAAGAGCTGAAAAGTGACCTCTTATTGGACACCAGGCAATCCACATAGGAGAGAACCTTCATTAACACCTCTAGTAGTGGCTGCTCACAACCTCTTAGAGACCAAACATAATTTACCAGAGGGTATTAATTTGTCAGGAATGTTGTGGTTAGGATTCTCTTTCCCCTTGAATCTTGGCTCATGCGATACATGGTTTGAGACTTTCTGGCGTGTGGAGACTTTTAAGAGTTGGCTCAGAAGCTGAGAGATGTTGTTTGATCCAGGCAAGTAGAAATAAAAAGCCTGTCTACGGGTTCTGAGTATTAAGTGGGAGTAATAAGCAAAGTGCAAGCCTCAAATTAGAATTATTTGTATGTTTACTAAATACGGGGGCTAGTATCAGGGATGTCACCGAGAGACTACCAAGCTTCATAGAGTCCACTAACTAGTATCCACTGCTGTGGGCACCAGTGATACTGCCAGGAGCAGCCTGAGGAGTCTCAAGGAGGATTACAGAACCCTGGAAACAGCAGTCAGGGACGCTGGGGAGCGGGCAGTTTGCAGTAGTCTTTCTTTTTCTTTCTTTTTTTTCTTTTAAGTGGACCTTAAAGGGGGCCTACAGGAGAGATGGGGAGGGAGCTTTTATCAGAGAGTGTAGTGATAGGATGAGGGGTAACGGTTTTAAACTGAAAGAGGGGAGATTTAGATGAGATGTTAGGAAGAAATTCTTTATTGTGAGGGTGGTGAGACACCTGGGTGGTGGCCTGGGTTGCCCAGAGAAGCTGTGGATGCCCCATCCCTGGAGGTGTTCAAGTCCAGGTTGGACGGGGCTTTGAATAACCTGATCTAGTGGAAGGTGGTTGCAATCATAGGGGGGTTCCAACCCCGACCATGGAAGGGAGGTTGGAACTAGATGATCTTTAAGGTCCTTTCCAATACAAACCATCCTATGATTCTATAAGTTATTTGATTTAAATTTGTGAGACCTTTCACTTACTCTACAGGATAGCTCTTGTGTTATACAGTACTTTATCTATGTTCAAGTACTTTATACAGTTGTATTATGGAAATAATAAAGCTAATGTCATACAGGTATGGAAAGATGGGTGGGAATCCTACTTAATAATTCTGTGGGTGAGAAGGATGGGACCTGGGGAATACTAAGTGCCCCGGTGCTTCTTTTAATTTCCTAGGTTTTAGAAGAAAGTAAAGGGCCTTTTGAAGAGATATTTTATTTTCCTAGTTCTCTTTTCTTTTTGCTTGTTAATTCTGAATAATTCAGGCAGAGACGAGTTACATCTATTTATCAATATTTGATGCTGAAAATCACCACATAACAATGCTCACAGTGCTCTCACGGTTGAGCTCTCCGACTGACACGAGTGCGGTTTCTGCGCGAGATACATCAGCTCACAGTGACAGGATGTGCAGTGGTACACACGGTGTTTATAACCAGACTGTGCTAGCATAGAAAGGTTACACACTGGGTGTTTGAGGAAAGCTTGAAGTTACCAAATATTTGTAAAAGAAACGGCCGTAATTAAATTTAGGATTAAATATCTTAAAACTATAAAGAACTGGAAAATATCTTAGACATTTCAAATGAAGTGCCACATTTCTGTGTCTTGTCCCTAGCTTGAAACAAATCCCTTTTAGTTCAGTACAAGTTAGGAACATGGTTTACACTGAAAACTGTTCTGCACATGTTTTCTTCAACTCTGCTTTGGGTGTTCACTGAAAGCAGGACCAGGACAGGCTGTAACAGCACAAGTGACTATTTATGGATAAACACAAATAATAACTTGACCCTGAGTGCCATTTTCTTTGACCTCCGCTAAGCAGCAATGCATTTAAACACTATTACGGGAGTTTTGCTGTATTACCACTCAATTTGTGCAGACGAAGACTGAACATTGGTGCTAGAGAAGCAACTAATGGTCCTAAGAGGTTTTGCCCTACTCATCCTCTGTCTCTGAGACTGACTTAAGAGGACCTGGCCAATGTAACCCTTGCACTGTGAGGGAAACAGTCATAAAAACATGAGTAATACAATGCTATTAACACATTTGAGCGACAGGGCTGCTTGTTGGATAAAGCCATGACAACCCTCTGAGGCATTTTTAGAAAGCAGTGCTTGAACATTCACTGAAGATGATCACATAAGCAAATGAGATAGTTGCGCCTTTATGAGCTCATAAACAGAAATTCAACTTGACTAACAAAGATTATAAATTACAAGATGTTACTAGTTAAAAGTAATAAACATTTAAAAGAACCTTATAAATATTAGATATTACTTACGGATTTGGTACCCCATTTTGATTGAAGTTCTACTAAAAAACTGCATTCTTGTAAAAAAATGGAGAAACATACAGATTTGGGATTCCTGTCTATATTTCTTATAACAAAGAAATAGGGCTTGGAAGGTAGATGCATTTTTTAAAATGCTGAAGTATAATGTTTCTAACTTCAAATGTCCTTTTTTTTGGCGTAGAATGATGTCTGGAGTCCCCAGCCTCTCTAGCTCTAAGGCAACCAGCTCTCAGAGTGTTGCTTGCCTATTGGAGGAACTTTCCACCCAGGACCTGGTTGGAATTGGACCCTGCATCTTTTTAACTCTGCACTCTTGATTTTGTTGATTGGTCATAAATCGCGTATATTGGAAATATTGGACCCTTCTGCCTCCAACTGGCTTGTATGCCCTGGAGCTGCAGACTTTGGAAAGTTCTTCCAACGCTTTCATGCGTCAAGTGTCAGATCAGTAGAAGGGAATTTGGAAGCCGAGTCCCAGTGCATACAGTTCATGTACAACAGGATCTCAGCAGCCTGCTAGGGATCAATAGAACCATAGAATCATAGAATTGTCTAGCTTGGAAGGGACCTTTAAGATCATCTAGTCCAACCATCAACCTAACTCTGATAAAAACCATCACTAAACCATGTCACCACTGTCTTTTAAATACCTCCAGGGATGGTGGCTCAACCACTTCCCTGGGCAGCCCGTTCCAAGGCTTAATAACCCTTTCAGTGTAAAATTTTTTCCTAATATCTGATCTGAACCTCCCCTGGCGCAACTTGAGGCTGTTTCCTCTTGTCCTATCGCCTGTGACTTGGGAGAAGAGACCGAGAACAGGGGAGAACCCCCCCTGGCTACACCCTCCTTTCAGGGAGTTGGGGAGAGCAAGAAGGTCTCCCCTCAGCCTCCTTTTCTCCAGGCTGAACACCCCCAGCTCTCTCAGCCCCTCCTGTGTGTTTCCATGCTAGGGGCATTAGTCAAAATGTTATATTTGAAACCTTTTTTTTGAAGTCTCCTGTCAGGCTGCTGAAATAAAAAGTGAAGAAGGAATGGTCTGCCTACCTCTTGATTCCCATGCTGCCACCGTAAAAGCGTTTGAGCACTGCTTCTTCTCATTGCTTCTCTATGGTATGAGATATCCCATTCTGTGGATAAAGTAGTTCAGATACAGAATAATTAAATTATTTTCCCATGGTGACAACATTTCTTCAGAAAACTAGGGAAAAAAAAACACGCACAGCTAGTCTATTCTGCTATCACAGATGAAAAAATCTTGGGGTAGCAAATTTGTCTGTCTCTTCAAAAATAGAATGGGTTCAGAAAAGCTACAATAAGCTTGTAGTTGTATTTCATAACCTGCAATAAAGTCTAATTAAAGTCATTAAGGGAAAAAAGTGCTTTTAACTGATATATTCCCAGATTGATCCACTCAAATTTGACAAAAACAATGATAGATTAATTCTTTTAGTGTTCACCTCTCATCTGGAGGATTTGACAGGATGGTGACATCCTGAATGAGGAATCTGCACTACACTCATCAGAGATGATGTAACAAAAGGAAATGTACCTAGAAAGATGCACTCTGAAACTCAATATACTACACTTAGGTATTTTAACAAATTACTTTCAGACCTGAAGTGCTTGGATAAAACACTGAAATTGCTCCCTCTGGTAACCCTGAAGACTTATCAAAAGAAAGTTTTATTTGGTAGTACTGTGTTATCTGAAATAAAGCTAGATTAAAAAAATACTGTCTGACCACTTTGAAGCACCATTGTAAAATACACTGAAACTTCTTATTGACTTCCCAAGATACAAGCGTCGTTGATTGCCAAAATCAACAATAAAATACTTGATTGGTAAGAAATAAATCAACGTGCTGATTACACTTCACAAATACCAAGGACTGGTACACATTTGTCTTTTTATCTAAGCAATGACACTTTATGTTGGATTATACTGTTAACTTTTCATGAGTGGCAAATGGTTTACTCCTGTAACCATTTTGAGAAGTTCCCGTTCCTTTCTTCACCCATGTTACTTCATGAACAGCAATTAATTGGCTTTTGTATAAATGAGGGGGGGAGGACCCTCCATGAAGAAGGAAAGAAGTGGCTTTGGGGAGGAGGAGAGCAGAGGACGGGCAGGCAGAAAGGACAAAGCAGTCGCTAACTGAATAGAAACTTTCTGTTTTGGGGCAACGCCACTTTAGGAGACCCTCAGCTCTTTGTTCCCACTTTCCTACCAAAGGTTTCTACCCCCTACCTGTGATGAATGTCAATTCAGCCGTTGTGAGGCTGAGTTTTATGAATATAGGAAAACAATTACATATGTATATGTGTGTGTCTGTACTGTTTCACATCTCTATCGCTGGTTAAACAGCCAAGACAAAATGAAAAAAGCATTTCTAAATTAAAGACAGTATGGGTCAGACTGTAGCAACATAAATGTATTTTTTCTTAACTTGCTTCATTTTTGATGCTCAGAAATAAATATTAATTCTGTGAGCTACCAGGAATGTGTAGATATTAGTCTGTATCTTATGCTAAAGCTGCAAGACCTGTGGATCACTGGGTAGACCCATGTGTCTCAGAAACATTCCCAGGTGAATCTGGAGTCAGGTGAAGCGGTTAAGACAACAGAGAAAACACTCTAATCAGCTTGTTGGTTGAACTGATGAAACCAGGAGAATGTGTTCAACTTTATGCAAATGTTCAAGATGAATGGAACGCTGAGAAACATCAATTCAGCCAAACATGTAAGCAAATGAATGACCTTAATCATGTGAATGTTCCCATTGGGATCAATAAGCTGGCCTGTGCTATTGCCACAAAGCACACTAGGATGAATATCCTTGCTGAAAAACAGAAGGTGATACTACAAATAGCCCAACATAACTAAATAAGTTCAGAATTAAGCTACAGATATGAAAAATAGGAAATAAGAATGAAAATAATAATGATCTTGTAGTTGAGCCTCTCAACATTTTACATACATTCATAACAGTGTTTGCATACAATGCAAGCCGAGGCAGGTATGAACTCAGGGCAGACAGCACAGGGTACAGAGACATCCAAGCATTAAGATTCCAGTAGTCGGCACAATAGCCAGGACACAGAATTCCTGTTCCTTTCTTTTAAGGCCATTCATTGATCCGAAAGCACAGTGCTCTTTGAATAAACAGGAAGGATGCTAACTTTATGCTTAGATCCCCTTCCTGTAAGCAATTCGGACTCCAGAGCAAGGGCTAAGCTTGGGAGTTCCCTGGTAGTCCAGGTCCTTACGCCCAAGCAGCCCTTTGCAGCTGGCAGAGAGAGTAGGTGACACAGCTGGGACATCTATTACATGAGTTTGGATCGTCACAATGGTCTGTGTCTCAGAACTGTCCATTTAAGATGTGATGGTGCCATGGCAGTTCTCATCTGGTTTTGGAGACAAACTCAGACCAGGCTACTGCCAAAAGCAACACCCAGTTCTCAGCTGCCCTGACCATTTCTCAGCTCTAATTGAGGATCAGGCCCATCATTTTGAGCAATATGAAAAATACTTTGCCAGTGCCCTTTTAAAAATGTCAAATTCTCGCTTTGTTTTTTTGCATATTCTTAAGTACTTTAAACTAAAATCGCCCTTGGTATCATTTTCAGAGGACCAGTCTCTTGGGGAATGGGGATTTTTCTTTTGACCTTTACATTTATCGCTAAAGAATATTTTTTTATTCCTGACACTTGCTTGGAGGTGGTTTACAAAATTTGTCTCTCTCCATAGTTCCACTGCACTTCTAGTGATCCAGCAGCCACTCGTGTCCTCGGTGGGGTAAGTGCTGATGTACACCACTGACTTTGCCACTGGAAGGGCAGCTACAGCATTGGCTCAAGCCCACACCAGGACAGCAGAACACATGTAGGAACTGACGGTGCCATCTTATGGTGGAAATATAAACTACAAATGCAGTCTGTAAGAGGAAAATATAAAAATGGCCGTTTCCCCGGAGAGGTAAAAACAGTATGTCGAATGCTTAAGGATGTAGCTGTGTGTGTTTGGATGAATGATTATTAATCTCTAGCCTTTAAGTGCTTAACAACAACTGGATTAATTTATATGCCAAAACTGAAGACTGTTGGCGATGACAAGGGAATATAGAAAAGTACAAGGAAAAAGGGGAGAGAAATGCTCTTACATTCTCATCTCATTGACTTGCTTTCATTTTCTTTTCCCACTTCTTTAGTTCCCTTAGCATGGAAATAGCACTCATTTAACATGGATGACATTGCAAATGGCCAATACACCAATGTCCTCACCAACATAAGCAGCAAACTTAGACCATCTGTTATGCCATTGCTAAATATAAACTGGCCATTACAATCAAGACTAAAAAGAGGAAATACAGACTGCTTACTTCAGTGTCAGACTTCCTCACCGTGTACAAAGCATCTCCATGCATAATGGTAGTAGTAATTTGTCTTGCAAGTTGGGGTATCCAGCAGTTAGGACTGGGGCTGTTAGGTGCCCAGAGGGCCAGAAGATCACTGTCCAAAATAGCAGGGCATAAGGACCACTAAATGCAGTAACGTGCATCCATATTGCAGAGAAAGTCTATGAACACGCCCAACAGATTTCCATGGGAACCACATGGATTTTTATCATTGGGCTGTCATTACACTGGACCTCAATAACTGGTTCCTGAAACATTCCTGGAGGAACGTTTGCTGAGGCAAAACAAAAGGAATCATTACTAGTCAAAATGAATACAACATTTTTGGTCTGCAAACAGCAAGATGCATAGCACAGTTGAGGTTCCTCTCCTCAGCGTGAAGGCAGCCCAGGGTTAACCCTGCTGCAGCTGTGGTCTCACTGCTATGACACCTTCACCACTTCTGCCCTTGGGCATGAGAAGCTGGATTCCAGCAAGACCAGATCATTGGAGCTGTGACAGCTGCCAGAGAGGAAGCATCCTTACATGTGGTGGGCTGTGGTTTCACTGGTGGTTTCTTTTTTTAGTGTTGGTATTGGCTTCTGTTCCTTTCTGTCTGATTTCTTAAAATGCAGTGAAAGTTCCTACATTAAAACAACATCACTGGAATTTCAGACAAAGCTTGTCTTGTGACAGCAAAAGTATTGTGAATTTAACCTGTCCCTAGTGAATAATTGTTAGGTGAGCATTAATGAGTCTTCAGCTGGGAAAGTGTGGGAATATGTATGTTTGGAGCCATTTCTATAATTTCTACTTTGTTTTTTCTTTTAATTTTTATTTTCCTGTTGAGAAATTTAACTCAAGCCAGTGCCCTGAAATAGAGAGGAGACTTGCCTGGGAGGAACTGCACACATGTTGAATATTTATATGGAATGCCAATGACATTTGACTTCAGATTTTCTTTGACAGAAATCAGCTCCATTCAGCTGTGACCCATATCTCTTTGTCTTGACAAGCTGAGGAAAACGTAACATCTTCGACCAAAATCGAATGAGGCCTGAATTCCTCATTCTGTCCCCAAAAATGACTGACTTAAGTTAGATACATTTTAGAGGATGAATATGTTTTATAAGGTGGATTTTAAAAAATTACAAATCCTGTTATTCTTGCTTCTATTTGTCCATAGCACAATGTACAAAGTGCTGTTCAAATGCATGCATAAATTTAGTCTTTTTTTTTTCTCCAAGAACCTTATTATTCTAGGAGAGTGACAATAAAACTAACAAATAGATCGAGGATAAGAGGAGTGTGATATAGAAGAAAAATGGTTAATAGGATCATTGATCTCATTTTGGTAAGGCTACATTTAATAATAGTGCCTTCCTAGGACTAGTAAAACTTGTCCTACTTTTCCAAAATATTCTAGCATATCTCTGAGTACTACAGCTCCGCTACAATCACATTCTATTAGGATCTGGCCTGATCATTTATGTGATTAGGACAGCACTCCCCAAAAACTGGGATAATATGGAAAACAATACTGATGACTTGACACCTCGCGATCTCTCCAGTCAAATCTTAATGAGTCCCTCTGGAGGCAGCACCTGAAATAACCTCTTTGAAACGAAATGGGAAGCCACGGCTCTGAACACACAAAAAAGCCCACTACGCTTTGTAAGTCTAGGAATATTAACTTAAGTGTTCGTTAGTTCTGCTGTAAAACTGTTTAGTTTTCTCTGTGACTTCATAGCCTGATTCCCTTGTGTAACTATTTAAATATCACATTAAGACAATATTTGTGCTGAATACTGAAGCGCTCAGAAGCCACGAGTGCCAAAATTAAAGTCACTTGTTCAACTTCCACTCACCACTTTGTCCAAAACCGTTTCTTTTAAGTTATCACATACCAAATCTTATATTATGGTACACTACTTGAAATTGATGCATTTACATATAATCATTTTCCTAGAACAGTAAATACAAGTATCATCGTTTATATGTACTATGTCAAAGATAAAGTTCACAGAAATAATTTTATGAAACGCCTGCCATAAACGTCTGAGCAAGAATGTCTTTCACCATCCTGCTCCCAAAAAAATGGTTTCTGTATTTCACATCACAGAGTCACCAGCTTAAAAATCCAAATCAAACCCTCAGCCCTAGCTCAGGAATTTGAATCTGACCTTCCCTTGCTCCTGAGCAGCACATTTCCCCGTCTGCCACACAGCTGAGCTAGGTTTTTCTTGCTCTCCTATGGTGATGAATCAAAGCAGCCCGCCTGATAGCTGCAAAGTCACAAGGGTCACATAAATATCTGCAAGATAGGCAGGCAATGATGCTCCTGGAATTTTTGAAAAATAAGGGGAAACAACAGAAAATAAACCAACGCATCTGGAATCTAAATCAAGGGTTGTTTTCATTTTAGCACACACACACAAACCTTGCAAGGAGAACATTCTATCATTCTTGCTCTTTGCGTAATACCTCTGGGCCCTTTTAGAACATGTAACTATCAGATGCCAAAAATCCCAACTCACACAGATTATTATTGCAGTGCTTCGGAAGTTATTCCAATGAATCAGAGACACACACAAAAAAGAAGAGAGATATCCCTGTTCATTCAAAGGCTGTCCCACAGCTGCTTAAGGTTATAGGCTGATTCACTTGGCTTCTCTTGGTTTTTCACAGCTAGCAGAGACCTTGGATGCTCTGAGACTCTCGTATGCCAATCAAAATAAATTCTTAATAAACAAAGAAATCTTGCCTTTGAAATCCAGAGAGAATCATGCTGGAGAGCAGCAGCTATGCAATACTTTCCTTTCTGACAAAGCAGCAGTAACCCTCTTAAAAGAATTCAGCAAATTACAAAAGATATCCTTTTCTCATGCTCCAAACTGGATTTTTTTTCCCCCCATTATCTTCACAGGATGAGCTGCTTGTGAATAGCAGGAACACAATCTGTTTGTTTTTAGCAATGAGGAATCAAGCAACTTTTTGCATCATGACTATTCCAGCACCTGCCGCAGCAGAAGTTGTAGCAAGGCTTCAAATAGCAATTGCTTCAGTTTTTAGTCCTTTTAAGGTCTGAGGAAATTCCACTTCTGATCATAGTGTGGCTTTAGGAATCTTGAGTAGCACAGACAGTAAGCTGACAGCAAGAATAGGTTTAGTTTTCCTTTGGAAAAATTAGTTTTACTATTGAGGCTTAACTTTTTGAATACTCCTAAAAGCAAAACCGGTGATTTAGGCTCCCAGAGTGTGAGGGTACTCACAGTGTTTCCAAAAATTACTGATAGATGATGAACTCTCAGAGCCCAGATGCAGTGGGCACGAAGGAGTTAGGGGAACGATTAGTCTGCCTCATCTTACATTTCTCTATGATTACCTGTTGCAGCAACGTGTGAGATTGCTGTCAATGCTCTCCATTGCAGTCTCCAGCAGACACTATAAAATCTGCTCATTTCAAGTAGATTCCAGAAGTCTATATGTTACCCAAACAGCTATTGTGATTCTCATAGCACTAGAGATACAGATGGTTCAGCTGAGAAAGACAGTACGCTCAATTTACAGCTATTCACTGACTGAGATCAATACCAAAGTCTGAGAGACCTTGTTGCATGTTGATTGTATGGAGTTCTGTGTCCTGAAAAAATCCAAACAGCAGGAAGAGGCTAGGACTTATGGAAAAGCCCAGAGGGGATGCGGAGAGAGCACACCATTATTCTGGGAGTCCGAGATGATGAGGAATAGTGCATCCTTTGGATAAGAATGAGGAAATCATGTTAAAAATTACATTGTAGACAGGCTGTAATAAAGGTGCCTGTGGAAAGGAATGCATTTGCAGGAAAAGCTTTTGAAAAGTCAAGAGGCTCAGTCAGAGTACAAACATCTTCTCTCCCTCTCATCTCCCTTTTCGTCTGTCTTAAAAGGTGACCTCTCTCCAAGGATATTTGCTGGAAATCAGATATAAGGATTGGAGGGTGTCATAAGAGAGAAGTACAGGGAGCAGAAAGTAGACTCCTCCACACAATGGCCATGATTTTGTGAATACCTGTTTTGATCATGGAAAAAGGAATTATCTAATGTCCAGGCTCTCACATCCCTATGGCACTTTGCTTTAACAGGGACATGTTCTGACTCACCAAATGAGTCCAACTGGCCAAACAATGTCAGCTGTCTGTCATCCTTTGCTTTTATTCTTTTATCTTGCCCATTTAATCTCTTAAAGAACAAACAAACCAACCAACCCCCCAAAAATGGAAAAGAAAGCTTCCGCTCATTTTTGCAGATGATACCATTACAGATTCCACATGTTTCCTAGGACATTAGAACTCAATGATCTTTAAGGTCCCTTTCAACCCAAACCATTCTATGATTCCATGATTTCTGAAGCACTTCCAGCAGAAGTTATAAAAGACCAATTTTCCAACTTGCTCCTTTCCCTAGTTTGCCCCATTGCTCAGTCTTGCAACCAGTGCTGCCTCGGGGGTTACCAACAAACCTGCCAAGGGACCTGTGAGGACTCTGCTGTGAATCCTACACTAGAACTGCAGAAGGAAACATCACTCGGTTTCGGTGTGATGCTGACCAGAAAGCTGAAAGTAAGAGTATTTTGTACAATGTGTCCACATACACGCATTAGTAATTAAGATACTCAAATTAGTCATTAAGGAAAGTAAAGACAAATTTATACAATGCTGCTCTGTGAAGTAAGTAGTGGAGTTTGTTCTGAAGATGTTGGGTATAGATGGTAGCACTTGCCAACACCTTGGTGAGAGAGTTTTGAACACTTCCATGCCCATGCTGCGCACAGAGAGTAACATCAGAGCCAAAGAGGGACGCAAACGTGCTGACTCAGCAACCATGCGCTGGGCATTCTTCCATCGTAAAAACGTATTCCAGGACTGGCCAGCGATGAACTGTATTTAACCCGCAGCTCCAAATTCACTCTGCTGCTATTGCCGAACTCCCAGGCCAGGATCCGAGCGTGGTGCTGTATAATTATTGTACTGCCAAGAATGATGGCGGAGAAAGAAATACGCATTTAAACTCCTGGCACCTGCAACATGCCCAAAGGTCATCCTTGTCCTGTAACAGAACCAGGTAAATGCTCATGTGTGAGTTCTGTGTGGCTCATTTATTCCACTTAAATTCTAGCTTAGCATATAATACGAAGTGTAAACAGCTCTATTTCAGTGTGCGGGTATATAAATGCTAGGCCAGTGGATTCTCATGTGCACAGAATTGTGAATTGTGGCCAGCTATGAGCATTGCAAGAGATGGATGTTTGCACTTGAGCCTTAGCGGTCTCTTGTAAATTTGTAGTATAGGCACTGGAATCAAAACAATCATTCATTTCTTCCACAGCTCCTCTGTCCCTCGTGTGAAATTTCCATTTAAGTGGCTGGCGACCAGTGCTGCCTGCAAGATGTCTGCTGATTGAAATAGCTTTGTGCCACTTTTCTGTAGCCCTGTATTTGAGCCAAAGGGCGTGAAAACATGTGTGGAACCTGCCTGGAAAGTGGGAATAAGCAGATCTAAGAGTTTGGATGTCCATAACTTTCATTTCCCTATTGAGCAAGCAATCAGTTGAGTCCTCCGAATTGCAGCTGTCTTTTGTTGTCTGCACATGTTTAACCTCAAATTCCTAGCCAAGGACAAAAAGGGACATGATCTGACAGTGAACCTCATACTTCTCAAATCTAGAAAGTCGCCACAGGGGAGGTGAACAATACTGATGCTGTATCTCTGAATCCCACTTTTTTGATAGGCAAAGTTTAGCACCCATTGTGTGTGTGTGTACATGGAAACACCTTCAGAAGAAAAGCCTAATTGAAAAAGTTTCTTTTCTGCATGACCTCTAATGTGTCAACTCCCTGCTCTTCTCTATATGCTACAGCAACAGGGAGAACTGGGCCCAGGGGGATGCAACCCAAATGAGAGAGAGGGGAGAGAAAGACAGTATGAGAATAGTTGAATTTGGACAGCAGTCAAACTGGTCTTGTCCTCCCCCCCTTCCCTCACTTTGTATTTTAATTACACGGTTTAAAATAATCTCCTCGACTTTGGGAGGAAATCTGCTTGTCTCTGAGTATTTGATCTGGGACTGGCTCTGTCTGTGTCTGCAACCCTATTCCCAAGAGGAGATTCTGGGGTTCCTTTGGAAGAGAAGTGGTGATGAAATGGGATGTAGCACTCTGGAGCCTGGCAAAAAATACTGAATATAATTGGCCAATCGCCAAATGCTTTCATTCCTAGCATTAAACGAGACTGGTCACAATGAGGGGCAATGGGCATAAGTTGGAACATAGGAGGTTCCACTCAAATATGAGAAAAAACTTCTTTACAGTGAGGGT
>JAOXNO010000041.1:22768353-22803589 GCA_028565335.1 Limnodromus scolopaceus | reverse complement strand
ACAGGTCCATGTCCTTCCTGTGCTGAGGACTCCAGAGCTGGACACAGTGCTCCAGGTGGGGTCTCCCCAGAGCAGAGGGGCAGGATCCCCCCCTCACCCTGCTGGCCACACTGCTGGGGATGCAGCCCAAGATGCGGGGGGCTTTCTGGGCTGCCAGCGCACGTTGCCGGCTCGTGTCCATTGTCAGCTCATTATGGGGAGGGGAGAGTTTCCCTTCCCGTCATTCATGGGGTCTGCAAAAGTTGCATTTAAAGCAAGGACTTGAAATGCAATTTGGACATCACAATTCTCAGATTATCTGCGAGGCCGTATTAGCAGACTATGAAACTGGAGGTTTCCTCTAGCTCTTCTTTACTTAAGTGAGCTGACAAGAGAAGTGAAACACACAGGCAGGAATACATTGTTAAAAAAAAAAAGATAGCTGGATGAATAAAGCCTAGGACCAACTAGACAGAACAAAATCTCAAACATCTTTGTGGGGGAAAGTTGTGGGTCATGTGTATTTGAGGCAGCGATGCATTAAATGAAGTGTTGCTCTTACATGCAATCAGCACCGTCCCTCTGCATCGTGTGAAATCCAGACGAAGCAGGCAAAGAGCTTTATGCCCACTATTTTCTTGTCTCTGTGCTTACGCTCTTTTCTCACAGAGAAATTAATGATGGTGGTGTTTGTTCAGCAGCCCAGAACGAGAGCTAATCTGACAGCTTGTGTCACAACTACAGCTTGTAACGGAATTATTAAAGAGAGGGACAGGTCTAAAGGGTAAGCTTCAAATATTACAGGTTGAGAGAAAGAGAGAGGGGCGAATACGCATCACTGTGTGCTGAAGCAATGTGAGAAGCTGGGAGCTAAAATTCCTTGAAACAGGAGGAAAGAGCAGAGTCAGGTTTTGATTTTGCAGGGTTTTATGTGAAATACTGGGAAATGGTCATTCTGGCTACCTTCCCCCTTCCCCACCATGCACACTTAACCACGCCAAACTCTGTGCTGCTCTACACCCATATTATGTCCCCAGCATTGTGCTTGTTTAAGGATTTTTGGTAGCTACTCAGCCTAAGCAGCCCAAAAGTGAAGTCAGAATGAATAGTCAGAAAGTTATTCTACACTATGATCTGCGAGGAAGAGGGTTAAAGACATCTGGATGGGGAACCAGCAGGGGTGACTGGAATGAGAGGCCAGTGGTGCGTGCAGGCTGTAGTGCCGTACCACGCTTTACTGACAGCTTACACTGACTAAGGCTGACTGATTAAAAATGAGCATATTACTTATATCTGCATTAATTTGCATATCTTCAGGGGGTGGGTGGGGGCGAAGGGTGGGTGTCCCTGCCCATTCTTGAATTTCTTCTCTAATTGGAAACCAGAATTCTTGCTAGTATGTCAAGTGTGGTTAGGCAGCACCGTCAGCAACGTCTTTCAGAGCTCTTTGAACCTGCTGTTTGCAAATCGTAGCGGCAGAATTACGCAAGGCAATCTTTATATTTCATTTTAGAGAAGGCTGCATCTCAGCCTGCCAGGGAAGCACTTACAGAAGTAAAAGCTGAGGTTGGGAATGTTAACAGGGCTTGAATACACTATAATTAAGCAATAAACCGTGAACAAGTCACCTTCCACAATGTAATGGAATTATAGCAATATGAGATCTAGAGATGGACAGCACCATATCACACATGGAGCAAACTTGAGATATGTTATTAAAAAGATAAGGAGTTTTCCATTTGCCCCATTTTATTCCAAAACAAAACTAATTCATCAGAAAGACCGAAAAGGTGAAAATCAGAATTATCTCATGGAAGTAGCCAACATCCCTACTATAAATCAGAAAGAGGACACTTGAATTCACCTTTTCTGTATCTTAAGGTGAACTAAAGCAGCATAACTACGAAATGTACTGTGATTTACACAACTTTTCTGGATGATGTATTCATTCCAGCTGTAGTGGGCAAATAAGAATCTAAAAGCAATGATTTCAGCTAGCATATATCTACCTACACTTTTTTTTTTTAAGTAGCCCTTATTTTCTTTATTAATCAACATGAAAAATTGCAAGAACACTTTTGGAAGTATTAGAATGTTTTGTTCTGATTTTTCTGGAATTTGTTGTTTGGTTTTTTAAATCTTTTTTCCCTCTGCCTAAACAGTTCACTGTATGTGACCTTTTCCTAGGGGTATGTCAAATTTAATGCTCTGGAAAAATTCCAGGTTTGTTTGTTATTATGTCTGAATGAATAACTGCTTTACAAATTATTACCTCATTTTGGCATCCCATCCCATAACAAGAAAATGAAGTGTGTTTCATAAAAAGTGGAAGGGAGTCTACTTACAACCAGCAACAGCAAATCATCATGCAGTTTAATTTCAGCCTGTGGCACCCTGTACCATTCAGGATCATGTATTTATATATCGGCTTGAGACGATGTTACATTTCTATTTGTTAAGCACCAGAATTTGTGTTCCACAACACAGATGTTAAAGCCTCAGAGCACTGGCAGTTCAGTATAACTATAAAGAAAAACACAGTGCAGGTGAGGCTGGGAAGGGAGGGCCCCTGTTAAATCCTATACACCTTCTACCAAATTTAATATATTGCATATATACTTCCTTATTCTAGGAGAAGAATGAAATCAATGGAAGAGAACGGAGAAGAATGACAAACTACGAACACGAACAGTTTATTCACTGTTTGGTGTACTGATATTTATCAGGCATAAACTGATCACCGCAGATGCTGAAGAGATCCAAATTCATCCCAGGTAATCTTTCTTCCATGTCTAGTGCCATAAATTAGGCAAGAATGTTTTCAGTGGGGATTGACTGTTGGAAACACCAGCATTTGGCCACTGCTGGAGCCAAGAACGGAGGTAAGATTCAACTGTGGCTCAAGCTCACGCGACTATTCTTATACAAAATCAGCAGCGAGAGCGGTCATTAGGATGTCCTTGGTAAGGTACAGGCAGAAAGAAAACACACGTGTAGTGAGACTTTGCGCCATAGGAATTGAGAAGGAATGAACTGAGGAAAGAGAGGTTTCCAAACTGTCAAGCATTCCTCCAAAGGTATAATCTACAACATCGCACCGCCAGGGAACTACTTCTGATTTCTATTGGAACTGGTATTCACTTGCGATGGGAAATATGGAACTTGTCGGCCAGAGTATCTTTAACCAACTTTGATTCATATTGTTCCATTTTTAACATTTCTGCTTGTTCTAGCACCACTATGGATATATTAGATTATGATATTTTATTTGAAATTTCAGTCATCTTTAAGTTAATCAGAAGTATTGAAAATGTTGATTTTCTTTTATAGTTACCTGGAAAGAATATAAGAAACAGTCTGAAAGTTGGCTTGGTAACTTTTTAGTGAAATATTCTTGTCTGAAAATGTTAAGTTATTAAAACAAACTTTTCAATGGTACACATGAGTCATAATGTATTCTTCAATAAAGGCCATTAAGGTCCAGTTTGGGATTTGAGTCTGAGGGACAGACAGAGCCAACTCAATTCTCTAAATTATTTCTTACATAATTCCAAATTCTCACATCACTAGCAAATGCCCTAATCAATCTATTCCTGGCTGTTCTGGAAAATGCACTTTCTTCTTATGGTTTAACCATCAAAATATTTTTTTTTGTGAATGTACCATGGGAAAAACCTCAAGATCTTCATTTCACAGGAAGAGAGACAAAACCTTCCACAGATCTACTCTATAAATGCTTTTGCATTTGAGGGCCTTGGGGGAGTAGCAGGGAGGGCACAGAGACACTCCAGGATAATTCCTAAAATAAGAAGTTCCTTTGGCCACTAAGTCCTACAGGACTGTATGTACAATCTTCATGAATTTTAAGTTGTGGTTACGCTTATATTTCAATTACTAGTTCATAAAATAGGGGACTTATAGACTATCACCAAAATCTTTCCTCTGCCACACCACGTAAAAATGAAAATTTTGTTATTGTTATCCCAGGGTTCACTGTTATAAAAAAAATACATTAAGACGGAAGAAATACTTATAAAAGCAGTGAAAGAACACATTTCTACTGGCTCATTTTTCAGCTGTGAACTCCTCAAAATGCCTTCCCCAATGGTATCTTACTCAGATGTGGTTTCTGCTGGGCTTTTTAAACAAATTAATCTCAGCCAGTCCCTTGCCCACTTTCGTTGTATGAGTATGGTTACTCATACCAAAGCAAGGGAGAGCCATTTTCACCACCTGTTGATGGAATCCAGATGAATGTTATTTAACTATTTCCAAAACTGTTTCCATACAAGTGTCAAAGCCAACTAGAAAGTGACCGTCAATCACTCATTATTCTCTTTTTTCCTCTCTCAGCAAAGGGAAGTACATGTGTTGTTTGAAGAAGAGTAAACACTGGAAAAACGCCTTTCCTTTAGAACTACAGATGACCATCTCGCCTGGACTAGAAGGGCCTTCCATTGGATTCTAAACAAAATCATTAAGTAACTATCAGAATGTGAACAAATTTTGGTAAGCAAGAACCTGGACTAGATAAAATTCAAAAATTTCAGAGGGAAAGGCTCTGCATCCCATTATCCCTTTCCAGCGCGATACAGACCCTAAAAAGATCTGCCCTTTAATAATTAGTGATGGTAAAACTTCAGTGATTAAGCTTAGTTAAAACCCAAAACTTCAGATAGCTTTTTTGTAGCTCTGATTCCATTATAAGGGAGCAGTCTGTATCAAAAAAAATAGTGATACTTCAATTTTTAAATGAAAACAGATATTAAAGACAACATCAAATTCTGCTCTATTTTCTTTGTCCTGCTTATCAATGAATGACATAATAATGACCATAATCATACAGAAATTTAGGTATAAAATTGTTTTTAAGAGTCTCAATTGAAGTGCCAATGAACACTTCATCTATATAATTACGCTAGGATAAATCAGGTATAATTCCTTCAACACTTATGAGAGACCTTAAGTCTAAGGCACATAGGATTTTGAAGATATCTGGTTTGGTCTGTCATTTGGACTTTTAATATTAGATTGAATTAGCTTTTAATGAAAACAGTGAGATCTTTCTTTTGTGACACGTAAGGAAGGATGCCTTCTCAGACAGCGCTTTAACAATGAGGGGCAAAATCTGATCTAACCTCTGGAAGCCAGTAGTAATTGTCTTTAATTGACTGGCATTTACTCTGATGTTAAATGGGATAAATGTGACAGAAATCTGATTAAATGAGTTTAGGCAAAAAGCATTAATCACTGAGAATGGAGACAAAGAGAAGCATGAGAAACGGAGACAGTAGAAATTTCATTAGGGGACAAAACGGACATCTCCACCAAGTTCTTATTAATTTAAAGTAATAATTTAAAAGACTGGATGAAACAAACAAAAAAAAATGTGGAAAGAACATTAAGAATGAATAGCATGAATTGGAAACTAGCTTCTGGAGACTAAGTGCTACTTTCCTAAGAGGCAATCAGAAAGTAAGAAAAAAATTACACTAACAGGATGCCCTGTGTTTCATGGTTAATAAACTTACAAGTGAGCTACCTGTGGGGTAGAGAGACTTCCAACAGAAGCTGCGGTCTCTGGATTCAGACTCTTGGACCACAAGGAAAATTTGGTACACAATCCATGCTTTCAAGCTGTGACATGGTAGCAGGATAGTGGTGATAATCAGGAAGTCTTTGGCAAAGCAGTTCTGATATCCAGAGTGCCTTCAGGACCTTTATTTTGGTTAGCCAGATAGGGGAGGAGGGGGATTTAGGTTTTATTGGAAATTATATTTTTTTTCTGTGTCCAGAACTGCAGAAAATTTCAAACCAGACACAGTGATAATTACTCAATACCTTGGTTATCCTGAGCTGAAGCACAACCTGAGCCCCCTGAGTACTCCAGGAGTCTGAAGAGACCCCTTGGTCCGGTGGAAGGAGTTTCACTCCACTGAGATTTCCAGACACATCGGATCCCACACATCTAGTTATACTCAAGGACACAGTTAACAAGTCTGTACAGAAACTAATTCACTACTGCCTTTTAATTAAAAACAAAAACCATCTTAGAATAGAATTATAACTGATGTATGTTTTACACATAAGAATTATTCAACACTTGAATTGTATGTTGTATTTCTTGTATTTAGTAAGTCAAATAAAAACCCTGAACACTGAAAATTCACTGGAATACTACCTGTTTTCTGACAACTACCTACTGAATTTGCAAAAACTATTACAAAGAAACAGTCCAGAAGTGCAAGGAGTCCAGTGAAAGGAGTCCTGCTCTTTCGTGCTTACATCACTTCAGAATATGCGGTGATGTCTTATTCAGCTCTACATGAAGCCTCAAGACACACCATGTGTGGTGGGGAAGTGACCAGGGACACAATGAACTCTATTCTCCATTGGAGATTTATAGATAATTTTTCTCCTCTAGGCAATTACTAATTTCTAGGCCAGTTATTTCGAAACCCACATCTGACACAGTAGTTAGGGTTAGGAAACACAACAGTGTTTCCATTTCTCACTTCCCTTCAAAAGAATGATTTGAAGACAGGAAAACATGTTAACGGTGAATGACTTATGGAACTCAAATTTGCTTAGTTTAAAAAAAAAGAGGGTTTCAAAGATGATTCAGAGCAAATGTACAAGAAATTTGGGCAAATAATAGAATTCATCATAAAATTCTTCAATCAAGCAGAGAAATACTTTATGGTTAAAATCCAATCATTGGCAATGAAATTAGGAAAGGACAGGTTGGAAAGCAGGTAGCATTTTGTTTTAATGGTAACCGTGTACTGATGTGGTTCAGTTCAAGTTGTGCCTAGTTCCAGTAGCTGAATTTGATTGTGTTTCCAAGAGAGATTCACTAGCTCAAACCAGAAGTTTAATTCAGGAATTAAACAGCATGATTTTATGGCTGAAAGGCAAGACTCTTTATGCATAACTGTGCTTTCTTTCTTCAAAAATCTGACTCATTTCCCTAGAAGTTGGATGGACACTGTTTCTATCTCATTCCATAGGTAAAGTTTCATTATCTTGATTAAAGAAAACTTAAACCAGTCCTTGAAATACCTTTGCTTAGTACCCGTAGAGTAGCACAAAGTTAATTTGGAAGAAATTCAGTTGTCCCCTTTTTTCCTGAACCTGCATCCCCCTGTATACCAGCGTCCCTGCCACCAACTTCAAAACCTTTTGTAATCACAAAGCTCATCACTGCACTCAGTACAAACTGACTAAGTTAGGTTTTGAAGGCTTAGTTTTTAGCTGACAAAGGAGCAACTCCACATGTTTTTAAGATGATAACATGTTTTATCTTTGGAGTAAGAAACAGGAACTGTTAAAGGCATGTAGATGATCAACTCATCAAGTAGAGAAAGGATAATAAACTGAAACTAATCTCATTTGCTATTTTAATATGCTTCACATTATGTCAAGACATCTGCCATTATTTGTTGCCTCAGATCTAAAGTTATTTTAAGATGAAAGCTACCTGGAGCGGTCAGAGAGACTCCTTATCTCCTGTGTGCAAAGTCCGAGCAAACCTGGGCCATGCTTTGCCTAAACCTTTGCTGAATGTATGAATTTGAATGAAAACCACTTAGAACCCATTGGACTCTAATGACTTCAACTTCAAACCAGAAAAAGCATAACTGTAGAGACAAAATTCCTTTAAAATTCACTGGGATTGGGATACCACTCCTTGTATTAATTTCCATCCTTAGATTCCTGCTATGATAATACTCATTGAGTGACTGTTACCTACTTTGTTAAGCACATCTTCTCTAATATGAACTGAAGTCTACAAACCAAGAAGTAAAGAAAGGCAGCGAAGCAGAGGTGATTCTCATGGGAGTGGTGGTTCCTTCCCATGATCTCTCCTGGGAACATGAGAGCTGTAACAGCACTACTGGGGTTGCAGGTGCCAGGCCATGAGAAAACTAGTACGGCAAAAAGAGCGGAGAAGAATAAAGGACAAATATTTCCACAGAGGCTCTGGAAGCCCTGCTACAGCAGCCGGGCTTAAAGGTTACAGAGCTGCAAATAGCAAGCCCTTAGTATTACTAACGCTAAGAAACCAGGGTAACTAAGGTTCTGTGGAATGCAAGACAACTACATTTTATGTGTTAGGATGGAGCTTTCAGATGTCTACCAGCAACGTGTTTATTTTGAGCAGTCCTACATCCTGCATGGAGGCCTACTGTCCTCTCAGAATGACACTGACACTTCTACATCACCTTGACTGTTGAGAATACCTGGATCAATCACATGTTTACCTGGTAAGATGATAACTGCCAGCAGGGCGCATCCTTGGTTGACATCCTATCGTAGATTCAAATGTTTAAGCATGCTTTTCATCTCAGGACACCTTGCCTGGGCCACTACTGTTGGTTAATGATGGCAAGTGGAATGTTGTCATACAAAACTTCCACAACAACCTGACATAAGGGTGTTGAAACAGGTGTCACTGTATTCTTCTTAACACAAGGCTTATGTATGCAAGGCCTTTTTCCTTCCAACAAATACAGCCTTAACGAATAGGACAGTTACACACATGAGCAGATGTTCAGAGAAACTAGTAACACTTAGGTCCACAGAAGACAGGAGAGAGGTTTGCACACCAATTGTCAAGTGTTTAGGTACATCTGTTTCAGTACCGAAGAGGACAAATTTTTGCGTAAATCACTGTCAACTGCATCCGAAAGACCGTGTAACACAATGTTGAAGAAGAGACACTCACAGTGCCTTTTCAATATGCACTAGGAGTTTAATGATAGGTTTCTCCAAAACCAAATAGTTCAGATTTTCCTGTCTATGAAAATGTCTCTGAGGCAAGAATAGTATTTTTGTTTTACACCTGAGAATGAGACGGCTCAAAGCAGCTGCTCCTTCTCTTTCTCTTATCTTCACTTTTTCTATACAACTTCACATTGCTTTTGGAATGAATGTGCTCTACCCAGACCTTTTTGTTTTATTACTCTTGGGATAGTTTTGAAGCACAGACTAAGAACAGACTTTCTGGTTTGTAATTTGGACTTTCATTTCTATTTCCGTTAATTAGTGAGAGGGAAGGGAGTTCCTATAAAAGAATAAGCTCTGAAATAGTTAATTGTGTTTGTGCAGACGAGCAGTGCATCAAATAAGTGAACTACTCGTCTGTGCTACAGTCTTCTAAATGTTTAAATGGTGTGGATGCCAAGAGGACACCAGTGAATCGGATCCACTGTACCTGACACATCATCTGGACATGCTGGTTATAGAAGAAAACATCATTGGCCACCTGTGATTTACGGACAGCCAACAGCTTAGTTAAAGAAGGAGCAAGAACTGTAACTACATGCTCCATATATAGCAAATCTGCCTTTTCCAGAAACTCTAAATCTTGCCTGCACGGTAGCTGCCTGTGCAGTACAGTTATTTCTGCATTTGCCGTCTTCTCAATTTGTTTTTGATAGAAAATACAGAAACTATAGCCAGCCTCTTCCTTTCTCCTCTCCATTCGCATCTGGGCTGAGTAGCAGCTATTTCCCCAAAGACAGCAGGGACTGCAATTCTTACTGGTTTTTGCACAAACAAGTACACGAAGGAGTCACAGCTCCTCTGCCTTGCTAGATTTATACATCTATGTAAGGCCAGGCACAGGAGGAAGCGTGAGATACAGGATGGAATAGCTATCTACAGAAGTTCGAAAGTGCTGAGAAGGAGCTTGGACCTCCTAGCTTGTCCTGAAGCTACTGCAATAAGAATTCATTTTCATGTGTTAAAAACATCACGGATTGTCAAAGAGAATAACATGCGTTTTCCCAGGGCTGCATGAGGGAGGTTATCTCTCTCTTTACACACTTTGTGGGCACTTGTACCCCCCATCAGGAAAAACAGGGTTATAAAGAACAAGCGAGTGATGCTCCCAGACTGATAAGCCAGATTGCCTATTTTTCATAGCCGCTGTATCTTCAGTAGGTATCTGCCCCATATACCCATACCACAACTTCTACCTCAGGTTTCCTGAGGCAGGTTCACACTGCAGGTTTTAAACACAGCTATTTAGTGCATCACAGTGAATAATCAGAAACTGATAAGAAAGTTTTAACTTTCATAGAGCTCTAGCTAGTTAGTGCCAGATCCTGTCAACACAACACAGAGAAAACACTGGACTGAAAAAAGCCACAGAAGCTGGATTGATGAAATGGCAAAACTGATGGCCAAGGACTCTATATATTTCAGTACATTCAGATGTTACTCTTAAGAAGTATTGAAGACCCTGTAACACTTACTACTACAATAATGAGAAAAAAGAAAAGGGTGACTGAAACCCCATTTGTATTTCCAAGTCAGTTTATCTTGGTGGTTGTGGACACCTCGAAGACAACCTGTGCTCAGAAGTTATGAGCCTGAACTTAGATTTTGCATGCAAGTGATGTGGTGGCTGTGGGCAGTGCTGCCATGCCTAAATAATTTATGCCATCTTCATTTTCAAAGAACTTGCGCAGTAGAAACACACCATCCAGACAAGAGCTCCTCCAGGGAAACCAGGATGGGGGGGGTCTTGCAGCCAACTTCCATTCTCCTGAGTTCGTACCCTTATCTCTCCCCCAGCAGCTTGCAGGGAATTACAACCTCTGACCCAGAGAGCCTATTACTGATGCTCGGACTTTAATGTCTGGAGAATACCAACAGTGAAATAACAGGCTGCGCGTGGAACAGGAGCAAGATGAATAGTGCTCTAGAGCTGGTTTTGCTCCCGTATCACAGCCATGCTGAAGTTCTGCAGAGCCATCCCAAGTGCCTGCAGAGATTGCTTTTTTCCTCATTCACAACACAAGGCCATTTATTTGCACATTTCTGCTATATACAAAGCAGGAACATCATTGTTTCTATTTCTCTTTGACAGGATTATAGATAGATACGTCTGGCAATTAAATACCATACCTTAATTTTTTGATCTGGCCTGCCTTCCTAAGAAAGTATACTTCACATGTTTGTGCTGGCTATTCAACTGACCACTCAGCTATTAGCTTCCCCATATTCTATTTTTTCCCTATCCACTAATTTCAGCCAAATTTGCCAGAATATAACTGAATATAGGAGAAAGGTTCAAGCTGAGTCTTGTTCTGGGAAATGGAATTAAAGCTTTTTCCATCCTGAGGCAGCAGTATATCAGGATATGTATAGATTAAAGGCACCCACTGCACATGTTGCCACTCTCTCAGGCAGGGGATGTAGGAGTGTTCAGGGAACACAAAAGGAACAAAATACATCGCTATGGTTATGGATCTGCAGCTAACCTTCATTAGCTCTGTGGATCGTGGAACAACTTGCTACTCCACACTTCATCATGTCTGAACCTCACAGGTGAAGGTCTCAGCCACCTCTCTCCTCACCTGGCCCAGAGGGGAGACTTTCCCCCTAGAACTTTCTCCCTCCACTTTGTAATGTAGTCAGCCGCTGTTGCCAGGACCTTACTGCTTTGGAAGAGTGTTCAGAGAGCACAGCAAATGCATTCACCACTTTTCCAATAATTGCTGACATACAGGGCATTAATAATTGGCTTGAAAGAGCTGATGGCCTGAGGCACAGCTCCAGTAATCAATAATCCTTGGAACACCCTGTGCCAAGGTTATTTCTGCCTACAGAAATGAAATGGGGGGCAGGGAGATAATTTGTTTAGCCTATTCATAAAAACATTTATTTAGAGGTGTCTAAGCACAAAGCAATAAAAACTAAAATCATTATGTTAAAAACAAAGATAACAAGATAGCAATATTTGAAAATAAAAGCCAACCTTGCAAACAAGTACAGCCAGTTGCAGTCAGCTCATGTAGAATCATAGAATCACAGAATGGTTTGGGTTGGAAGAGACCTTAGAGATCACCTAGTTTCCAACCCACCATGTACTCCAAATAAAGAATAGATAGAGCAACCCAGAGCAGATAAACACACATGGAAGAGTCCTAAAAACTATGAATAAAATTTCACTGCTCCTACACAACTTGCTGTATACTCTAAAATCACCAATAACGGACACTGATGAAGCCCATTTTGGAGGTAATTTCACACCTGAAGTTTGCAGCTGAGAAAGATGTTCGTCAGGCAAAGTAGATGGATATCAGGTATCCTTAGTTAACCTCCAAAATAACAGCAGATCCAACTCAGTCTAATCCAAAGCAGGACAGGTACTAGACACAAAATGTTGGAATATTCTGAGTTAATCACTTGGCATTATTTGCTTTTTATGGTGCTGCAGGATACCTAGAGAGTTGCAGCTACTTCAATGTAATCCAAATATACCCTTCCCAGTGTTGTGCATTTCTAAAGGAAAGTGAATTGCAGCATATTTATATCTGGGAGATATTATTTATTTCCTGACCATCAAAGAGTTCAGAAAATTTGACACGTTATGTATATAGGAGATAAGCTAATTAAAGTGTGATGTCAGTACTTGCCATGATAGACATTACCAATACCAGAGCTAAGGTATTTCTGCAGGGCCATTGTAAGGGTGCTGGAGACTTTGGACATGATGCATCCATGCATAGTGCTATGCATGTACCTGTGCAGGTCACTGTAGAGTTGTGCCGACTGTGAGCAACCAGGCAGAAGTGTCCAGAACCAGATCTGCTGTGTTTTGGCTATAGGACCCTCTTCAAACAGAGTCCGGGGCCTGGAAATGCAGCCCCTGAAAAAAAGCATCTCTCTGTGTTACTGACTGTGGAAAAGGATGTCGTTCCACCAGAGCTGGCCACCAAGCAGGATGTGGTGTTGCAGTTCTCCTCAGAAGTTAAAAGATTTAATCTCTTTTGGGTGAATTCAGAAAATGCGTGCCATAACAGTCCTGTGTCAGTGACAGAAAAAAACCAAAAGTGACAATGTAAAAATGCCACTTCTGTGTTTATCATGCTCCTTTGACTCCAGAGGTGCTCAGTTTGCAGCTAAAAGATTATCTTTTCTTAACTCCCCTCTTTTGCCAAGCCAACATGAATCAGAGTCAGGACAAGGTCCTTTCTTCATTTCCTGCATTACTACTAGCAATAAAGGGCATAACCGGCCAAAACAGGCCTTCAGCAAAGCAAGTATCATCCTGTCACATCAGAATTTATGCTCAGGGCTGTCCGACCAGCCAAACCCTGTGCTTCCAGAACTGTTTACTGTAGAGGGTTCTACTTACTGTCACCGGTGATGGCTCTGCTGGGATAAGATGCAGGAATGTACACTTACTGCTAACACCAACATCTGCAGCTGTGAGAAGGAAGCAGCTTTGCTGGGCAAGGAGGTGCCATTTTAACACAGCCATTATTCTGCCTAGGATGGCACTTTCTATGAGTTCAGACCCTGAGGCAAGGCACTTTATGATGATGGTAAGTGACCTGAAAGCCAATCTCAGTCAGCAATAAAATGACAGGATAGTCAAGAACGGAGTAAGTGGTGATCTATCAAAAATATGGAGCATCTTTGACAAAAAATGTGACGTGGAAGCCAGAGGCCAGATGTTATGTGGAAGCCAGAGGCCAGAGAGAAGGAAGTAATGAGGATGAAAAACTGGAAAACCACAAGACGGACAAAGAAAGATGAGGGAATCTAAAAGGGTTAGGTTGACGACAGCAAAAGTGAGTTCTAGAAAATCAACTCTAAAAATAAGGAGTAGGAAGTTCACTGTAGAAACAGAAAACATTAGAAGATTTCTAGAAATTAAGAGAATGAAGAGGACAACAGTGGTAAGAGGGAACACAGGGACAGAAGAGGAAGGGAAAGCACTGAAGGGGAAAGAAACAGAATTTTAGGGAAAACAGATTAGGAAAAAAAGAGTTTGTTGTGGTCTGGGGTGGGTGGTTTTTCATCATTCATACATGGAACCCTCCCTCCCCAATACTAATGAAGTCTACCTTGATCATCTAAAAATAAAGGAAGCAAAGGAATGAAAAAAATAGGCTTCTTATTTATTTAAGGGACAGGGTGGGTATTTTGCCTTAAGTTGCACTTCCAAGGCAGGAATAGCTTAATTTTAGGGCATCCTCAGGGCTCTTGTGCTGTGCTATTTAGCAATATTGTAAAAAGGGCGATTCCACTGGCTGTTCTCAAGGGCGCTCAGTAATGGGAGTTTCAACAAAGCAGAGTCCCGGGGAGTCACGCCTATTCTGACTTTGTTCTTTTCCTAGAAGACTTTTCTGGGGCGGTGTGACATTTCTTCCTGACTGCCCACCATCCTTATTTCACTATCCTATCTATCTCAGATAGATGGTCTACTAATGTTTATTTCGTGCTGTGAAAAGTCACTTCTTAATCTCAATTCTCTCTCTTCAAATACCAATCATCCGCTTTGTTGAAAATAGTATCTATACAAGTGAAGAGCTGGTATACCTTAGTCTTTTACATTTATCTTTTCATCGGAAATAATAATTTTCTTATTCTACTTCATGCTCATAATCCATCTTTCCCTTTTTCTGAGCTCAGTCCTCCTCCCCAACTTTACACTTCAGTCATCTCATCTGAAAGAATTAAACAAAGCAAGATCTGACCTTATGTATGATCTCCCACAGGTGTATTTGCATTGCAGCGGGAAAGATTTAACTGTCTGTCTGCTGCTGTCACTACTGCCATTATATCATGGTGATAACTTCCTAAAGATCAGATGCAGAATATATTCTTCCTGGATTTACCCATAACGTTTATAAGTACAGTTCCACTCTAGCTGGAAACAGTTTTAATCTGCGTACATCTAAAGCTCCTCTGTGGTGGCATAATACTCTTCACTGCTGGCTGGATTGCACTTGTAGGATTTCAGACAATGCACAACACTAAACTACAGTGGTATCATTTGAATGTCTCAAATGCGGGGGGGTGAATAGCTGAAAATAAACTTTCAATCTCTCGAGCAGAAGTATGCCGCTTACGTGGCGCGACTGTTAGAGGCTGGTTAGTAAACAGGACAAATGCTGGGAGATGCTGAAGGACTTTGGTCGGTAATACCTGGGACTGGGAACTGTGAGCGGCTGCACAGCACAAACTGACACCACTTTCTGCCCAGTCTTCCTGGACCGGCACTGACCTCCCTGCTGGGAAGAGGGAAGTGAAGTCCTAGGGAAAGTAATACTGGGGCTGGAGTGAGCAAGTGAGATAATCAAGTAGAGTAAAAGCTGTAAACTCACTGGTTCTTAAACAAATGCCAGTGTCCAGATCCACTACTGGTTGTGGTTTACTCTGTCTTTCTTATGGCGGTGAATAAGAGGGATGCTTTTCATAACATACCATTCTTTAAAAACAAAATTACCTGCTAAGGATTCTCAGAATTTTAACAAACTTCCCATGCAATACTAATCTGTAATATGGCATAAATTATGCCTCTTGAGCATCAAAAATAGCATAATAGTATAAATTCTATCTCATGGTAGAATTTATGGTTCTCTAAAGAGGACACAAATGAGCAGTACAGACTAATTTTATGCATCCCGTTGTAGCATCCCCTTTGCTTAACAGGATAAGCTGGTACACAAAAGAAAGTTCAGAAATTCTATTCAATAGCAGTTATGTTCTTGTATATTTTACGAAAGAGATTCCACTGTCAGTAAATTAAATGTTATGTGCAAAATTACCCACTTTGTCTGTCTCCACATCCTTATTTCTTTTCAAAATGATACTGTAGATTGTGATTCTCAGATAAGGAAATAGAATTCCTAAATAGAATACAGCAGAATAGTAAGACAGAGTAACTCATATAAATACTTTTGAAAAGCTCGCACTAAAAACAGACTATACCGAATAATAAGTGTCCTAACTGTAGCCAGAATTTCAGTGATAGGATCTCAGATGCACGTGAAGGAGGAAAAAAAGAGAGTAAGCATTACACTATTAAATGAAAATCCCTGCAGCAAATCTACAAAGGTCATGAAGGAAGTCCAAAAAGCGGGGATCTGAGATAGTTGGAAAACTACGTTGATGGTGGAAGTATACATGAGATTGACCTGTGTAAATGAAGCGCATAGAAATATATTCAGTGCTTTAATAAATGCAAAAATTATAAGCATCAAGTGAATACAAGAAACAAATTTTGTACTTTAAAGGAGGTTGCTAGGACATCCTTCTGAGAACAGATGTATCATACAATAATGGGCTTGGATTAACTGCTGAGCCATGTCTGATATCTGGCCATTTAAACCCATGCATTTTGTGAACAATCTCTTGTTCCAAGAGAAGACAGAAGTTATCGAAAAGGATATAATGCTTTATCAGTATAGTTGCAACATGGGATACAAAACAGGCCATGGTTTCTGAATTCTTAGTCCCAGTCAAATTATGACCAACTAGGTCAGAGTGAGAAAAAAAATAAAGAAATCCCTGGACGTTCTTCAGCCTCCGAAAGAAGAAAAATGCTTCTTGTGCTTAAAGAGAAATGTCACCTGGATTAGAGTAGAGAAAAGGAGGAGAAACTTCTTCCTACTACTGCCATTCTATATCCTACCATAGTGATCTAGAGTTATCATATTTTAGGAGAGTTACCATATTTTAATAGTCTACATAGCTGTAACTACAGACAGGATCTAATATCTGCAGAACATTTTAAGACAAGTTTACTTTTGACTCGTTGAACTAGAATTGAGTTGGAAAAAGATAAGCTGGGAGACTGGAACATATTGGATTGTAGGTATAGGTTAGGGAAAAGCACCTGCTATTCCATATTCCCTTCCCCAGTTAAACATGTTTCTCCCTAACAGCATTTTTTAGGTTCTGCTACAGTGCTGGGTGCTGCATTTCTGTATATCAGGCTCCCTTTCTTCTTATTTCAGTTGTACGACAGAGCTCTGACATCCTTATACCAATTTTTCCAACACTATCTTACATAATCTCATAAGAATTTAATCAGTGACATGAACGTCTTCCCAGAACACGTGTCAGTCTCACAGATCCTTGGCCATAAGGATGGCTGAAGCAGTATATCAAGCACCAAATGATAAGACATTCTCAGGTTACATTCTCTGGAGGGAAATAAAACCACAAAAGAAAGCCAACATGCACATGAATGCAGGAAACAAAACGGGGTAGGAAAAGAAACTGAAGGAGGAGACAGTGTGTGAGACTGATATGAAATATTGATTTTTAAAAGTTAAATGTTTTAAAGCCTTATCTGTCTCAACAGTAGCCTGCAGAAGTATAGCAATGCCCCTTGGTATCCTGGGAGGAATGGACAACACTGTGTGCCTTAGTCTCCTTTCTCTCCCAAGAGTTTTTAGTAGCTATAATGCTAAAGAATCAGAAGTTACTCCCCTCCAGTCATTGTACATTTCCAAACTAAAAGGCAAAGTTGAATGAGAACACCATGCAGCCTTTGAAGCAGGTTTAGACAGTTTTATACAAGGATAAATACACCAGATTTGTTAATACACACTGCCCTTTTACAGAACCTCATCTCAATGAACTTGGTGTGGTTTATGAAGATTCATTACCACAAATGTCATAATCCCAGCAAATCAAATAAGAGGTAGATAATGACTCTCTCCATTACACGGGTAGCAAAGAAAAAATTTAATAACCTGGTGAAGACTTTACACTGAGTTAGAAAGATCAAGGAACAGAACTTGGCAGACTGACTATCTTCCCTTTGGCACCAGGGAACCAGTAAATAGAGATTAAGAACTGGTCACCATTCTGATTAAAAACAGGAGCCATTACATTCCTGCTGTTCTGCTGATATTTCACCCTTATGGGTAACGGGGAAGCTTTCAAAACTTTAGAAAATTCCTGAATTAGTTTTAATTTCATGGTAATGCCCTCTGCGGAGAGCACAACTGTGACAGTACATGTAAACTGATTATTTACTTTTAGGCTTTCTAATGTTTTGTTGGGAACACATTTGAATCTTCTTTAAAATGTACCATTTTCACCGGGCTATTCACTCAGGAGGCCGCTTTTGAAACTCCTTCTACATATTATTTTACATTTTAGGATTTCTTGCAGCATGTGGATAAATATGGCAAAATCACTTATAGCGAGATGCTCGGGGAACTAAGCACGGCAAACCAGATCTAAGACAAAGATGGGAAACTCCTTTTTAGTGACAGACAGAAGGATCAGGAATAAAGTAACCAGCCCAGAAAATGCCTGGCTGCTAAGGAAGCCTTTCAATTCCTATATTCCTGTCTTAGAATTCGTCTTAATTTTAGTTGCTGCATAATTTTAATTTAATTAGCAAAAATTAAATATAAACCTTTAAGAAATATGAGTATTTAGCATACTTTGGTTTTTAAAATGCAAGGAAAAAGTATTTCCTTTCTCAGTCCCATCCCTAAATAAAGAAAAAAATAACGTGAGAGAAGTAGCAGATTCAGTATTTCTACTAAAGAAATACCCACTCATTCTTGCTTTTGGAGAGCAAGACAGCAAAGCTCTGAATTTTTTCCATTTAGAAACATAAAGTAGGCTGGCCGCAATTAAGGTGTCTAAATACTTGCAGGGATAAACCCCATTCAGAATTGACGATAAGGAGTTCCTGTTCTTTGGCCACATTATGTGACCTTTCACGAGGAGAGGACCTCAGAAACCTGGACTAAATAACTCAGAGGCCAGGGATTGAGCAGCCTTTAACATGTCCTTCATCCTCCTCGTGACCAGATGTGATCTCCTCCTCTCATCCAGACTGAGGCATATTGGCAAGGGCTGAACCTGTCAAGCTGTCAAGCCAAGTAATACCCATTCAGGAGATAAACAGAGAGCTTCTGTATCCAAGGCTGGCAGCGTAGCATCACATTCATTTTCAAATACAAGATTAAAAATAAAAAAAACCCCAACCTCCACAGACATGTTTTGACTGTAAAATTCAGGATTCCTCACTGCTTACAGTCCAATACAAACTGCATTTCATCTCATTCCAAGATCTACACTTGGGCTAGTTAATATCTTTTGCTTCAGCTGATATATGGATGAACTCAGATCTAATTAAAGAGGTTGCAGAAATAGCATAGACATAAAACTAATTCTCGAACTTGTTATTCCTAATTGACAAATTATCCTGCCACCTCTGCAGAGTGAGCAACGTATCTATTTCCTGTAATTCTGCAGCTTTAAATAAAGGGTTCAGAAATCATCTTGCTCAGGGACAAGATAAGAATTCTGCACTAGGAAAAGACAGTAATAAATAGGAGAAAAACCTCTACTACGTATCACTTCCTACTCTAATTAAGACTAACTGGCCACTAACATTCACAACCATGTTGCAGGCATGGGGAGTAGCAAAACAGATTTGTTGGGTCCTCATTTCTGGGCAGGAGTGGTCTTGAGTTTGGTGAAAGACACTAACTCTACACTCTACCTTTGCCGGAGCACCGCCTCTAGGGCTGTCCACTTCGTAATTCTCAGGAATCAGCTCTGGGTGCAAGCTTTTCTTTAGGATTTACGCAAGGTTCAGTTACTTGCTGTTTGGATGGAGCCAGCTGCACGTACTTCACACAAATACCTCCGCTTTGCCATCTGTCCTTAATCCCAAGAGAAGTATGAGGGAGATAAGATAGATCACCTCTGCCTGCCCCCAGGATAGATGGGATTTTTGCGTAGTTTGAAGTCAGCTCTCCTGAGTTTTCTGCAGTCCAAGTGTTTGTACATACTAGAAGCTCTTCATCACCATAAAGAAACACATATATAGAAAGAATCTACAACAGATTCAATAACACTCACACAGAATCTCTTGCTGTGTAAATTGGAGCTACCTATTGATACCTATTTTTCTGTTGGTTCTACTTCCAAGTCCCATAGTGACTGGAGGTTCTGCCCAGTCTAACGGCGGAGTACCTGGAGAAGCTCAAGGTATTGCTGCTGTCCCATCATACTGTACTATTTCACACTTTAGGATGAGGTCAGGAAGCCTTATTTTGTACAAGTTTGGAAATTGCCCCTGCAGACGTGTCTTTTCCACAGTTCCTAAGGTAGCACTCCAGTGTCTCGTTCCCTGCATAGTCCTGTCTTCCTCTTCCAAATGAGCATGGACAGAGGAAGAACGTAACACTGACATTCTCTCCCACCTTACTGCCACCAGGACTAACCTACAGGCCAAGACACTATCTTAAAGAATACTATAGGCCCATACACAGTCCCTGAACTGGCAAAGCATTGCTCCACTCAACCCAGCTGCACACAATTAGGTTCTGCAGTGCTCCAAAACCAGGTTGCATCATTCAACTGCTGACGTGGAATGTCCCCTGGACTGTTTTAGCTCTGGTACCGTGTCCACACTTGACCTGGCAAGCACTAGTCAGCGTGGGATAGCAATACCAATCTGTTAATACTAACTTGCCAACAGTTTAAGTGTGTAGATGGTAAGAAGGCAATGCCCCAAACTAGGCTGTCTGGTGCCTCTTTAGTGACATAAGCGTAGTCTCAGATACAAAAGCATGAATCCTTCTGCTCTGACCTGAGTGGGCACAGTCTGCTGGCTGGGCAGTACGAGACTCCTATCGTTCAAGGATCAGTCATAAAAATGCTTGCCATGCTATCGGGTTGCTGTATTTCCTCTCTTTCCCCCAAATGTTATTAACTCTGAGGGTCATAACTAGGTAGCAAAAGCACAGAAACAAAACCATTTGATAGGACTAGTGAAAGAGAAGAGGATAATTTTATTTTCAAATGTGAAGATTATTTTTACCCCCATAGTGAGAGCCAAGGACTGTTTGACTGTGAAATTCATCACACCATTATTGTATTAATGATGAAGAAATGGCAATTATATAACACCATTAATCCAATGGTCGCAAAATAAAGGGCAAACAATTAGTAAAGTGCCCTGGGGATGCTTCCAGTGCAAGACCACAAAAAGGACAAATCAATGAAAATTGCTTCTGGCTGTTAACTCGCAGCTGCTGAGCTTCATCCTCCATCCCTGCTGTGCAGGCAAGAGCCAAAGCAATAAAAGGCTGGGGATGGGACCTGAACAATAGCCAAAAGCAAGAGTTCTATGGGAAGTTCTGTGTTCTGCACAGCCTAAGGAATATTTTCTTTTCTTGTATTCTACCTTGAAGTAAAACCTCCTTTCCAGCTCTGACAAGACAGCTGGCTCCATGGTCATTAGGTCAAGTACTTCAATAGCTTCCACAAATTGTAATGTTTAGCTAAGAGCTATCAGTGAGAATGTATTGTCCAGAAAGGGTGCTATTTCCCTACCCTTCCCTATGTGGGAAACAAGCTACGTTTGCCTCCTCACCTTTCCATCTGCCACCTTCTTTGGCTTCTAGCTGCGGCTTACAGCCTTTGCACGTTTTTATGCCTTTGCTTTAAATTTGTTACTTACACATCAAGTACTGTCAAACAGTTGGGCAGGGTAGTGCTTTTTAAGCCCGGTGACTAAAGTATAACATCCAATAGCAGGAAACAGGAGTTGGATAAATTCTTGAAATGAGATACAATTTTTTAGCAATGAGAGCAATTAAAAGCCGGGGTAATATAACAGGGGATGGGGATTTGCAACAGCACAGAATGTTTAAAGTCAGGATCAATACTTTTCTAAAAAGCTGGCTTAATTCCTACTTTTGGAAAAGTTCTACAGCTTGTATATCCTGAAGAATTGGCTAGAAAAAATAACATATTCCTTTCTGGCCTTACAATCTATATATTTATATGGACTCCTAGGCAGCTAAAATTGGAACCCCTATTTTTAAACTCCATTGAAAGATAGCATTCACAACAAAATACTTCTATGTCATCCTATATACCTATCACAGGATATCAGAAACTGTGAATTTATGATAAACAAAAATACTACAAATTTCCAATACTACTTGTGATAGGTCACAAAATTGTTTTGGATTCTTCTTATATAGACTTCATAGAATCGTTTCAGTTCCAGTTATTGCATTGATTTTTTTCTTTAACCAAGCTTACTTAAAACACATTGGCAGAAACATAACTTGAAAACATTTTCAGTTCAATATTGTCAATTGGTCTTTTAGTGCAGGATTTACTTCTTGTCTTTATTTCAGTCAACCTGCTTCAGTTCAAATCACACAATAAAAACTTTTGACAATAAACGTCGAGTAATTTTTGTGTAGTAAAATAAGTATTCAGCAAGGCTGTTCATATTTTCAGGCGTGATTATTTTGGTATTCTAGAATGTACAGGAAGGCAATCAGATGTTTGCCTTAGTCAAATAAAGCAAATATCCTTAAGAGAAATGTGTTTCTCACACTATGTGAGAAAAGTATTTGTTTTAATGGTATACCCCTGTAGCAGAAGTATGGTAATGAGAAACTCAGAAGCTGATAAAAGGAGGATCACACTGATCATTAAAATACTTTAAATATTTCCCTACTGTAGAGATTACAGGCCTCAAGTGGTACAGAAAAATGGTTACAGTTTTAGGCTGTCAAATTTCTCTCTTATCTGAAAGATATTTGGTGAATATACTTGAAATCTCCTGCAAGCAGGAGTTGGTGCATCCTCTAAGAAACCTATTCTCACAGATAAGAAGCCAAGTGCACATCAGAGGTGATTAATGAGAAATGTATAATCTCCTCTGGTGATGCAGGGGGCAGGTGGAGGACAGTGCAGCAAAAGCGTATGGAAAAAAAGTCACGGTATCTCCGCGCATCCTGCTCACGCTTGTGCCACAGCCAGCCTCGTGGCACCGCCGGTCATTGCTAACACCCTCCACAAAATTGTTACTGCCGTCACCACGCCAGTGCAGTCACCAGGCCAACTCTCCCAATATAGTACCAGTGCAACCAGCACACTTTGAATTTGAAATCTCCTTCAAAGCTTCCTTGTTTCTCAGCTCATATCCATCCTGAAACAGCATCTTTGTCTGCAATCTAGCCTACTGCATACACAAAGAGTATTGCTATTGTAACTGTAATCATGACTGATTATTATTCCTGAAAAACTGTTAGCAGCACCAGCCATGACCACCATCCTGGCAAGGACTGTTGCAATTAATACCACTTACCCTCACATCCATCAACACTTGCAGACTTTAGGGCTGCACTGCTCATGCCATAGAGCTTTTCCCTTCTGTCATCTAGTCCTTTCGATTGTAACTGGCCTGCAGTCTAACCACATGAAACAAGAGTTACCCATGGCTTAATTTACTGAGTTCCAACGTGCCGCACAGTTTGTTGCCAATATCTAGGCCAGCTGATTAAAGACAGAATTGGTTATCTCTGTACTACAGTGCAGTGTGCAATATAGACAGTTTAAAAAAATAAAAATAAAGTGCTGCAATATGGCATAAACCTGCTGAATTTCCTGCAGCACTACTAAAAATTATAGTATTAAGTACGTGAAACAGCCAATAAAAAAATCCTAACTATATGTCTATACTCAAGATTAAAAATGAAGTAATTGCTATCACAGTGTCAAGGTATTACATTCTCTGACTCTAAAAATTACATTCCACAGTTATATAAAATCTACTAAGCCGTGTATAGATTTGAGAGCATATTCTGTCCACCAGCTATCAAATGGCATTGAAAAAGTTTAACTGTAAAAGAAAATCAACATTTTCCTTAAAAATGTTAAACTTGGAGCTGGTTAGCAAGTTCTGTACATTTTTGGTATCCAAGCTGATAACATAATGAAGTTTCATTTTCAGAAGGAAAACAGCAAAAAAAACCCTCCCAAAAAATCAGACAAGTCAATACCCATTCCCTTTAGACAACTTAGATGATTATTTTCTAGATTTGTATTATATACTATATTCTCCAAAAGAATAGTCTGAGAAATTATCAAAGATCTTTGAAAAATGGTTTGGTGGTTTTTTTTTCCTTCAGGGAAATTTATTTTTAACTAGCTGGCATTTTTATAAACAAACAAACAAACAAAAAAGAAATGCTGGTTTTCAAAACCAGTCTTTTCAAAAGCCAACAATCAAATTAAAAAAACTAAGAAGTTCTGCCAGAAAAACATGGGGATTAATTTAATTCCCTCGGAGTATGAAGAAGAAGTAACAAAACCCAAAATCAACATCAACTCCTTCAAGCTAAGTAATATTTTTATGAAAAGATGTGCTTCAGGAGTGGAGTCTTTTTCACCTTAGAAATTACGTTGAAATTTTCCAATAATTAATAATGTGGTCTCATAATTTCTATAGTCCTCCACTTCTCTTTTGTTAATTTCTGCTCTACTTTCCTGTTATTAAATATATCAGAGAACTCCTAAATAATTTATTCAGCAGCAACACCAGGTCCCAGCTGTCTACAAGGTTACACGTGTGTGAAAAGAAACACCTCTCCATCATCCCCCTTCCCCTACATGTGTACCTAAGCTCAAACCCCATGCTTCTTATACCATTCTTCTACCACATACCCCTTTGTTCTTGGCCTCTAACTTCTACTGTCTTCTGCTGGACCAAACCAGATTGCACCATGTCTTCTCATCACACTCATGACCAACCTGGCAATTCTCTGCACATTCTAATTCTTTATTTAAAGCTTGAGGCATCACTTTGTGGGCCCTCCCTTTTTCTTGATTAAACAAAACATAATTTTAATGTTAAAGGTGTTAAATCAAGACATGAGCAAATATCTCCTTTCCTAAAAGGGAAGCTGGAGCCTCCAGTATATTAGGAATTACACCGATTGCCAGAGTACTCTCCTTTACCCTCCTATTTCAGGTCTTTTTTTTAAAGGAGGTAAAAGCAAGAATAAATGCTGGAAAACCGCCTTTTAACTCCACAGTCCAAGCATTTATTGTAATAAGTTTGGATTCTAACCCATATCCAAAGTTAAATAGCTAATTGCCTGATATAGTATCTATTCCCAGCATTGTCGTTGATTTCTATGGGATCCTGAGCAGGTCACTTCATTTTGTATCTTTTGCTTCATTTCTAAATACAACTATAAAGATAAATTAAAAACTAGTATTGACTTCAGTATCAGAGGTATTGACCTTAATATAGTGACCTGTCAGGAAAGAACCCAAATACGATTCTTGTTTCCAGGACTCCCAGAGGAGAAAATTTGACAGGATTAATCTTAGACTGCTAAATCCCCCATTGCCTTTGGAAGGAATCAAATTCCTGTTCTGAAAGCAGCTTGTCTGATCCCAAAGCACCATTTCTTTCCTGCATTTGGTTGTCTAGTTATGTTTTTTGAAGGACTCCAACAGATGATTTTGTACTGGAGTAGCATTTCCATAGAGTAGCATTTCATCTTTCCAACTCTTTATTTTTTAATTCATATAACATTCCTGTTTTCATGCTCCCACCCCTAACTTCCACATTGCCATCAGGACCAGAATTGCTCTAATAATTCACCCTGACATTACAGATACCATTAAGTCTACATACTTCAATGAAATTGCCTCTTTGCTGTCTCCTTTATGACTTATAAAGATTCCTCATGGCTCACAAAATCCTATTTCATTGTGGAATCTCTTGCATTGTCCTCCACAAACCATATCCAAGGCTAAAGTGATTTTTTCCATGAATCTTCATGCTGATACCCAATAAGCGTTACACAGAACAATGAATGCTTTTTATTTCCCAAATTTTGGCCTCTCATGCAATTCTCTCATAGATGTCACTGTAATTCGGTGCTGCTTCTCAGCAGTGAGCATAAATACAAGTAAACAGTAATTGTGCAATGTGGCCATATGGAAATATTAATGAACAACTGATTCTGCAAGAACAAACATTCATGGCCATCTGTGTGAATTCTTTGCCGTACAGAAGCACTCTGCACGGAAAATAAAAGGAAAGTGCAGCTTCTTCAGCGTTCATCAAGATCATGTATTTTTTCTTCTTTCTTTACCCCCTCCTGCAAGATCAGGATGACCTTGTAAAATATTCACCCAAAATGAGAAACAATCAATCTGGATAGTTCTGATCTCCTCAGCCACTCGTGCAAAGCAGATGAGAAGGAAGGAACAGTAGATGCCCTTTCCCAAGTGCAATACAAAGTCATTGGATATTGTACTGAGGTAAGGTCTTTCTTTCCTACTCTGCCTCTAAATAAGATAGAGGTCACTTCAGAAATATCAGGCAGAGGAGACTCAGAACTTTAATTCCCAGAGAACTGGAGTCAGGTCTGCAGAACCTGGAAACCATAATACTGACATGAGTTTGGGAGCGTGATATAACCAACAGGGAAAGGGAAGTTGAGACATTAAGGGAATTTGCCTTTTGGATAGTCCCAGCAGCTGACCACTGCCATGCATTTTGATACGGGGAACATTTTATTCACTGCTTAAGATATGCTGGCTTTACACTTTTATCAATGTTAGGTACAGTAAATAATAATTTTACTCATATTCAGTTTGTAAGGAAGTTTGTTTTACTTGGGGTTGTTTATTTATTTGTTTTCTTCTTCTTTTTTTTTTTTTTAATATTAGAGAAATAACTTTTAAAATTCCCTCCTTAAATCACATAATAGGCTGATCACAACCTCCTTTGCCATTTGCAGTGCCAAAGAGACCTGGAAATGTTGGCTGTTCAGATCTGAGATTCAGAGAACAGGCTGTTCACCTGTTTTCTAACAAGACTCATATTTGGAGGCACACTCACTATAGGTTCCAATCCTTCCTTAGATTTCAATCATGAAATGCTTTAAAGCATGATAAAGGAAATATTTTTTTCTTTTAAATTAGAAAGTTTAAATTTAAATAGTTATTAAAAACCTATTTACACAGTCTCCCGTTCTCAAAAATGAAATAGAGGAGAACACTGTTATCTGAAAACCAGAAAGTGGAAGGATAAATTAGATTTCGGAGAGGTGTTCCATTTTAATAGTCCCATATGGTTTTAGTAACATTGGTACATATTTTTTACGATGTCATTTTTATCTTAACAATTCTCCTTTAATCTATTCAGTTCTGTCACTCTAGCCCTAGCCTTTTTCCTCTCACTCTAAGGTTTCATAATGCTTTTCAGCCATTATCTTTTCACCTAAATAATCCCTCATTTTCCGATTCTCAGAAGCAGTGTCTCAGCTGAAAGTCTAATCCTGGCTACTGTCTATAATGGCTCCCCAGGATAAGTAATCATCTGAGCTATTTGACATCCATTTATGTTGACCTTACTGGGCCAGCAGGAGGACAGCATTTTGCACCCCCTAACTTTCTTTACCAGCTGTGTCTTCCTACACAAAATCCTGCAACCCCGTATGGTACGGGCAGCACTAGTTCCCCAAAATCACATCAGAGTCTTTGCGTTTCTAAATCGAAAATATCATTCAACAGGAAAGAGTTATTCACCATTGTCTTCCCTATTCAGGACACATGAGCTCTATCTAGATATTTTATGAATATATTACCATTCCAGTAGCGTGTGATCGAGGACGGCACCTACTTCAGCCTCCTTTCGAGTAGCACCTGCACAGAACAGGCTGGCAAAGACCCAACAGCCTTTCATGCAGAACTCCACGCTAGTGGTTCAATAACTACAATAACTAACTTTTAACAAATGGAACTTATCTTCCCCAAAATCCTTCAACAATTTTCTTCCTCACTGTCCTTTCTGGATACCTTCCAGTACGTCATTTTCTCAAGCGTTTTCCCTGCAGACGCCCAAGACTTTCCAACACTCCATCTCTAGCCCCTGCAGCAGCTGTTTCTTGTACCCTGACAACCAGCCCCTGATAACTCGTTGCCACAGCAGCAGCCCTGCAATTCTGATGTACTGGGCTCCAGAACACTTCTGGAATCCAGAATCACAGTGGGGAACGTAACCACACCGTGCCTGGTTCTACCAATAACATGTCAGACAGAGCACAGCTATGGTTCCCTTATGCTCCAAAATATGATGGCAAAAGTTTATTATTCGTATGATTCTTTGCCCCTCCAGAAGGGCAAGGGGTTTACCCGTTCAGAAATGTGGGCATTCATTATATCTGTCACTTATTTTAATCCTCTCCCTTTTCCTGCTCATCAAGTTTCAGCTTTCTAATAAGGCCCTCTTCTTTAGAAAGGAAAGAAACAACATTCCAGGTGACTCAAGTGATCTGTTGTACATCATTAGCAGCCGAAACAAGTGCCCTGAAGAGATTTGTCAGAAGCAGAGATGTGCAGATTGCCCGACACGTATCTTTGAAAACTAAAAAATTCTAGTTAATTCAGAAGCATCTAATGAGCAGCCACAACTGGGAGAAAAGGAACACATTAAAAAAATGTAAAGTATCAAATATTTCCGCCAACTCTTACTACATGTTTTGAAATATATTGTAAAAAGAAATCTACATAAAGTTATGTATCAGATCCTCAGCTACGTATCAGAAAATCTCTGCTTAGCTGAAGAGTTGAAGCTATTCATTAGTATCTGCTGACATTCCTAACCAAATCCTGGAAAGCTTTTTCAGGGAGCAGTCATGATACTAAGACTTAAGAGATGCCCATTATCTCTTAGAGCCAGGCACCAATCAGTTGTAGAGAAGCAGAAATACCAGTGGTAAAAAGAAAGGGAAAGCAAAGTAATGAAGAAGGGGAAATGTCTGAAAAAGTAAAGAAAAATGGCAACTGAGAAAGAACAGTGGATGTAGAAGTGAATGACTCCTAGTAAAATGGAGAGAAAGGACTAGTAGTGGGTAAACAAATCAAGTAGGGATAGAATCATAGAATCATTTGGATTGGAAGGGACCTTTAAAAGGTCACCCAGTCCAACTGCCCTGCAATGAGCGGAGACATCTTCAACTTGATCAGGTTGCTCAGGGTCCCATCCAACCTGACCTGGAATGTTTCCTGGGATGAAGCACCTACCACCTCTCTGGGCAACCCAGGCCAGTGTCTCACCACCCTGGTCATAAAAAATGTATTCCTTATATCTTGTTTAAATCTTCCCTCTTTAGTTTAAAACCATTACCCCTTCTCCTATTGCTACAGGCCCTGCTAAAAGGTCTGTCCCCATCTTTCTTACAAGCCCCCTTTAAGAAATGAAAGGCTGTGACAAGGTCTCCCTGGAGCCTTCTCCAGGCTGAACACCCCCAACTCTCTCAGCCTGTCCTCACAGGAGAGGGGATCCAGCCCTTGGAGCATCTCCATGGGCTCCTCTGGCCCCCTTCCAACAGGTCCATGTCCTTCCTGTGCTGAGGACTCCAGAGCTGGATGCAGTGCTCCAGGTGGGGTCTCACCAGAGCAGAGCAGAGGGGCAGGATCCCCCCCTCACCCTGCTGGCCATGCTGCTGGGGATGCAGCCTAGAATATAGTTGGCTTTCTGGGCTGCCAGTGCACGTTGTCAGTTCATGTCCAGCTTTTCATCCTCCAGTACCCTCAAGTCCTTCTTGGTAGGGCTGCTCTCAACCCCTTCATCCCCCAACTTGCATTGATACTGAAGGTTGCCCCGACCCAGGTGCAGGACCTTGCACTTGGCCTTGTTGAACCTCATGAGGTTTACACTTGCTGAGGGTGCACTTGATCCCACTGTCTATGTCATAGATTAAGATATTGAACAGTACTGGTCCCAACATGGACACCTGTGGAACACCACTCACCACTGAACTCTGGACATTGAGCTGCTGACCACTACTCTGAATGTGACCATTCAACCTATTCCTTACCCATCAAACAGTCCACCCATCAAATCCATACCTCTCCAATTTAGAGAGAAGAATGTTGTTGGGGACCTTGTCAAAGGCCTTAAAGAAGTCTAGACAGACGACATCAGCAGCTCTTGCCTTGTCCTCTGATGTAATCGGTCCATCGTAGAAGGCCACTAGGTTGGTCAGGCAGGACTTGCCCTTGGTGAAGCCACGCTGGCTGTCTCAAATCACTGCCCTGTCCTCCATGTGTCTTAGCATAGCTTTCAGGAGGATCTGTTCCATGATCTTCCCAGGCACAGAGGTGAGGCCGACAGGTCAGTATTTCCCAGGGTCCTCCTTTCTGCCCTTTTTAAAAATGTTTCCCTTTTTCCAGTCACCAGGGCCTTCACCTGACTGCCATGACTTTTCAAATATCATACTAATACATCAGCTTAGCAAACATGGCAACGTTAAATATTAGCAGATCTAGAAATGATTTACAGTAAAATAAAAGCAAGGGCTTAGGCTTCCAGTGGTTAAGTGCTACAGTGCCTCACACTGATGTGCCTGGACTCCAGGACTGAACCTAAACCAGTACATTAGAGCCTTCACTCCCTGGACCATGTTTGGGAAACAAGAGGTGTTTGCAATGAGGAGCCAAAGCAGCCAGCAACCCAAGGAGGTAGCTGCTAAAGCTGAGGGGTAAAATCCGTAGAGGTTTCTTCTATCCCTTCAGTTACAACTGTGTTACCTTGAAGAAATGAGAGCTAGGGCCCAGAGAAAGAGCACATGTGCACTAGAATAAAGAACGTGATTATAGTCTAATTGCTAAGATACCAACTTTAGAAGTGAGATCAATATCCAGCCTGTTTCCAGAAGTTCATTTACTTCAAACCATACACACACGAGCTAAAAAACAACCCAAACCCAAACTCTTGCTATTGCCTACCATTCAATTTCAGGACAAAACTAGAGTTTTTCAAATGAGCCAAATTTCATTTGGAGTGATTTTACTAATGGAGAGCTTAAGTGCCTCCATAGTGAGGTGAGGACTGGGCAAGCTTAAGTGTAGATGCACACATTATACTGTAAGTGCCTATAATGTCATGTACTCGGTCCTGCCAGGAGTAAGTTAGTCATGCTGTTGGACTGTGCCTGTGAAATGCTCAGCTGCTGGAGCTGGACTCATAGCTCAAGAGCCATGACTGGAGGATGCTGAGACCGCTGTAACCTGGTGGTGCCGTCAGCTGTCAGAAGAGTTTGCATGGGAGCAAAGGGCAGAGCAGTGGAGCTCTTCTATACCTACTGTCTAGTCACCTTTGCTCTATTAAAGATAGCAGAGACAGCTATTTAATTCTCTTTTCCCTCTTTTGATTTATTCCATTTAGTAAATGGATGGGCTATACTCTTTTCTCAGTGAACATTATGTCAGCTTTGACATGTTATGTATTTTATCAGATGATATCTGTCTTTAATGGGCACAACGAATTCGATTCTGGCTTGATCTGATTTACCCAGGTGATTTATGTGGTGCTGATCCAACATCTGAATGACGGATCTGACAGGAAATCTGTCCCACTGGGGCAAACATGGGCTAACTGATAGATGCAGGTGAAAATCTGAATTATTACCAGATGTATTGCCAGGCAGGGAAGCACTCCAAACCCTCCGATCCATTAGTACCCCTTAGCTCAACACCAGTACACTTACAGTAAAGCACTGAGCAGAATGGATATTTTCCACAATCTTAGCTATAACAAAACTGCAAGTCAACAGCAATATAGGCGTCAGTTCCTAACAAATGAACGTAACCCAATGCTCAGGATACCCTGAGCCTACAAAATAAGGCTTGAAGTCTCACGTAAATAATTCTCTCAAGTACTTTCAGTCTCACAGTCTCCTCAAGGTTACCATTAAAGCAATATGTCTTCCTCAGCTTTTTCAACCATCTACAGTTTGATGATATCACAAATTAATGAAGAGGCTTTGGGTGTACCATGTGACTACTTCAAACCAAAGAGAAAACAATTTTATTAACAACGTTTACTGCTTCCTTGTTATCAGGATCTTCCAAACCAGAAATGCAAAATTCAGGGTTTTAATTATAGAGTCTATGTGTAAGGGATAAGTTTCAAAGGTCTTTGTTTTAAGACGATTTTTAGATGGAGTCACTGGTCTTTCTAAACAGAGGTGTCTTTACATCTAATGCTCTCTGGTCTGCTACCTTTTAAGGTTTGCTGAACCATTTGAATCCATTTATCTCTGAACACCCATTATGTTCAGAAAATTGAAGAGCTTGCAACTAGATTTTAGATTTCAAAATTCATTCAGTGGGAAAAAGGATGCACACTGTAAAGAATAAAGAAGTCGTACATGATGTTTTTCTCCTGCTGGCCATTACAACTCAGCAGCAGTAGCACTCCACTTTTCCTCCATCTTCACATGACAATGTGGAATTTTGTTATGTCCCAAAATGTTAGTCCAGTTACTTGTTGATGGTGATTTGTGGGAAATACTCTATCCTAGGACAGAAAGTAATGTGGGGTTTGCTGAGAATGGAAGGAGATATTTTTGTTTCTTCAATTTCACTTCATACTTTTTATTTCTGAAAGTATGCCAGTGACCAATAGTTGCCAAATACTGTACCACCTCAAGGAATAATTCAGGTTGGAAGACCTCTCTGGAGGCCATCTGGTACAATTTTCTGCTCAAAGCAGAGTCAGTGATATTAGCCAGTACAAGGCAAGATGTGAAAATATGAATATTAAGTGAAAAATGTAGAATCATAGAATTGGTTTGGGTTGGAAGGTACCTTTAAAGATCATCTGGTTCCAACCCCCCTGCCCTGGGCAGGGACACCTCCGACCACACCAGGTTGCTCAAAGCCCCATCCAGCCTGGCCTTGAACCCCTCCAGGGACGGGGCAGCCACAGCTTCTCTGGCCAACCTGGGCCAGGGCCTCACCACCCTCACAGGAAAAAATTTCTTCCTTATGTCCAATCTAAATCTACCCTCTAACAGTTTAAAACTGTTGCCTCTTGTCCTGTCACTACAAGCCTTGGTAAAAAGTCTCTGTCTTTCTTATAAGTCCTCTTTATTTGAAAAGGTTGCAATAAAGTCTCCTTGGAGCCTTCTCCCTTCCAGGCTGAAAACAATAATTTAGGGCAATTTTTAAAGAGACAACTGTAAGCAGTAGGATCAAAACAGAATAGGAAATTCAAGCTAAATTTCAAGAATACAGATATGAAAAGACCTAGGTAATGCTGCATCAAAACTTCACAGGGCAAGTTCTGTTCACGGATACACTTAAAATGAGACTGGACAAAATTACTTTCTATAGACATTAAAAAGAATGTAAACTCTCTAGCAACAAGATGGGTTAGTCTAATATGTTGCTGTTCTTCCCTGTCCTCTCAGTACCCTTCAACACTGTCCAGATTACTTAAATTAACAAAGAATGCATTGTTTAAGGAAAAGGAAACTGTTCTAAACCAGTTACTCAAGAAATAGACCAGATTTTAAAAAGTTTGCATATTATTCAAAAAGCACATGAAAACCCAACTTTTAAAATAAACCCTTAAACAAAGCGATGATCCAAAACATAGTAGGAACATTATTTCATACTATAGAGAGCAGAAAAAGCAGTCTAGAATAAAAAATACAGGTCTGAATTCAATGAACTGTCATGGTCAATACCATCCCTGTTTCTTTAACTGAATTTTAACAAGTGCCAGACACTGCTTTCCTCAGTTTTCCACACCCTTCAGGGAACACTGTACATCCAAGCAAGTCACTTAAGACAGAGACTGTCATAGCACATGGGTTCTGTACTGCTGATGTGAAATCACTGTCTTTCATTGAAATGGGTTTCAGCAGCAAACAGTTTAGAGCTCAGGTTTGTTTCAAAAATGCAGATGCCTGGAAAAAAATCTTCTGAAAAAAAAAAAAGGAAGCTCTGAAATTTTTGACTTGGAATATTTAGCCTTTTCATTTCAGCAACAAGCCTGCATAGACAGAGAGGTCGGCTGCTGCTAGTTCATTATGTTTTCATATGTCAGGAGAGGAGAAGAAAATAATCTACAGTACAACAGCATCCACATGAACAATCCAGTAGATAGACATAAGGAGCTCCCAAAATCCCAGCTTATTTGGAGAATTGGCCCTGGAGAAAAGCATTGTTTGTCTTGGACTCAGAGTCTCAGACTGATACACCAGACAGAAGAATGCCGAAAGACAATGAAAACTCAACAGAATAAATGGAAAACCCTATGCTTTCATCAAGATTTTTAAAAAATTAGTACCAAACATCAGACTGCCTAATCTTCACACACCTAAGTAACTAGAAGGTATTTTAAAAGCACTGAGAAACCAGAGATTTCCCACTGGGAAAAAATGGCTGTTCAGCTTGATGCTTAAATCCTGAGCCTAAGTTTCCCTACTTATTTTTCAAAAATATCTGTGGGTGACTGAGTAATATGGAAAGTTACTTTGCTAATTAAAGAAGAGCAACAGTACATTTAGTGAAACTGAAATGCAGCAAGTGCCAAATAAAATGAACTTAATAAAATATTTCAGTTTTTATCACACCGCATAGTTAAGCTTTAGAACTCACTGCCACAAGAAATGACTGATGCCAAAAGCTTCGGACTTCACATTTTTATGAAAAATTAAGACATTCACAGTTCTATCAGGTAACTAGAAAAAAAAAACCCACTTAAGGTTTATAAGCCTTCATGCATCAGGAAACAAGCAAATCTTTAACTGTTGAGAATTAGGAAGAAACCTTCCATGTGGGCAAGTTATTCCAAAATTGCCCACCTTGGGGTTTCTCGCGCTTCCCTCTGAAGCGTCTGGTGCTGGCCATCAGCCAAGGCAGCTGGATGACAGCTCTGATTCATAACGGTAATTCGTACTCTGAAATGTAGCGTAATCCTTTTTACTTTGTTGAGAACATAAGGATATGAAAACCTGTATCACAGATGTTCTACCTGTAAAAATAAGGTGCTACTGGTTAATCTCAGCACTCCAAGGCAGTATTAGTAATGTATATATTAGCCACTCCTTTTGTGGCTAATGTTAATTACATTACCAATATTTCCCAGTAGTATCAGTCTCAAATGTTACTACAAATGTTACATCAGTAACAAATGTTACTTTGTAGCCCTGCATTATGGTATTGCTATTGCTAATAACAGGCTTTGGAAGACCAGAGGCCTTGGACTGTGTCTTGTTTGGGCTTGCTTTGGCTGAACTCTTTCTGGCCCGTAGCTTTGCTTTACTTGATTTAGCTGTGACAGCAGCCGGCTTGGCACCGGGGACCACACAGCTATGAACAACTCACCAATGCTTAGAGAAGTTAAAGAAATCCAGACCCGGAAATGGACAAAATTGGTGTTAGGGCTAACAAAGAGAAGAAATAGTATCTAAACCACATAAAGTGTAACGTGTGTAGTAAATTCAAATATATTCTGGAGCTGCAGAACAGTAAAGATTGAGCAAAAGTGTGCTAACAAACAAATCATAGAATCATAGAATTGTCTAGGTTGGAAGGGACCTTTAAGATCATCTCGTCCAACCATCAACCTAACACCGACAAACCATCACTAAACCATGTCTCTAAGCACTATGTCAAACTGTCTTTTAAATACTCCATCACTTCCCTGGGCAGCCCATTCCAAGGCTTAAGAACCCTTTCAGTGTCAAAATTTTTCCTAATATCCAATCTGAACCTCCCCTGGCGCAACTTGAGGTCATTTCCTTTTGTCCTATTGCCCGTTTCTTGGGAGAAGAGACCGACCCCCCCCGGCTACACCCTCCTTTCAGGGAGTTGGAGAGAGCGAGAAGGTCTCCCCTCA
>JAOXNO010000041.1:22747244-22768253 GCA_028565335.1 Limnodromus scolopaceus | reverse complement strand
GCCTCTCCTCACAAGACTTGTGCTCCAGACCCCTCACCAGCTCCGTTGCCCTTCTCTGGACCCACTCCAGCACCTCACTGTCCTTTTTGTGGCGAGGGGCCCAAAACTGGACACAGCACTCGAGGTGGGGTCTCACCAGTGCCCAGTACAGCGGGATGATCCCCTCCCGAGTCCTACTCACCACATTCTGCTTGATACAGACCAGGATGCTGGTGGCCTTCTTGGCCACGTGGGCACACTGCTGGCTCATGTTCAGCCATGTTGGACAGTTGACCAACACCCCCAGGTCCTTTTCTGCCAGGCAGCTCCAGCCACTCTGCCCCAGCCTCTAACACTGCATGGGGTTGTTGTGACCCAAGTGCAGGACCCAGCACTTGGCCTTATTGGACCTCATCCCATCCCCAAAAATGACCTCTAGCAGATCCTGGGCAAAGGAAGAAGGAAACATAAATGTGAACATCATCTGTCTCCCAGTGAAGGACTCCACATACTACTAACTCAGCATTATCCATCACATACCAGAATGAAACCACTGATGTTAGGAGCTTCAAAGAAGAAGAAGAAGGATAAGCATAACAGCAGGAAAAAGGGGTAGAAAATAAGAAATGTACATATAAGAATTTGAACTGTATTATTCAGCCTGGTCTATTTTTCTGTAATAATGAACTAACAAAGATTCTTTGATTAGATGGTCAAGATTTCCTTCAATAAGTTTGTAGCTTTATATGTACATCAATAATTTATTGTGCAACATATACACACAACATACAGTTATTGTGTATATACACATATTTATTTATATGAAATATGTCATGGCCCACGTGGGTCTCCTCTTTGCTCATGAAAGAATATTTTGACCATGACACAGGGTCTTTATACCCTTTGTATATCCTGAAGAGTGTTTTTAAAAGCCATCATAAAGGATGGAGGAGGAGAAAGAAAAGCCAAGGGGGACAGGAGGAAGACGGAGCAAGAAAATAGTTACTAGCCCATCACATAATTTTCCCAGCCTCCTCAAGCTGTCATTTTCTTTCTCATAGTTTCCAAATACTAATGTTACATAGGAGGAGAGCTAATACACATTTATCTGAGGATGTAACATGAAACATTTGCAGATTTTTACTTTTGCTGTTCTCTGGAGGCATAAAAATAAAACTCCCTTATGGCATTTCCCCAATGTTAACGAGAGCTGAACTGACAAGTCAATGACGTAATTGACAACTCTTATTTGAGGTGTCTCTCTCACCTAACGGTATTTCCTTTTACTTCAGAATTCAAAAACTGGGATTATGAAGAATGCTTTCCACTTAGTTATATTTATAATCTCTTGCAGCTTTTCCAAGACTTTTAGTACCACACTACTTTTTTATCTTAAAAATTTCAGTCTCCTACACTACCACTGACATTAACAAATCTTAGTAATAGTTCACTTTATTTACTCAGACTCTCAAATACAGTGAAAGTCACATTTTGCTAAATGTGATGAGACCTGGAAAGAAGACCCATTGCTGAAAAGCAGGAATGCTTAATGGAGAAGAGGAGCGTAGGAAGAAAAAACAGATTAGAAAAAGTTCAATAAAAAAGATGAGATGGCAGGAGGAGAAAGAGCAATTTAGGCCAACTGAATGCTCCTAGAATTTCTCCTAGAAAACTGGGATCTTCCCCTGTCTCTGATACAGATTTCTTGGGCACTACCAGGCAATCACTCAAACTGAGCCTTTCACAGCTCAGCACTTACTATGTGTTCTTTCCCCCATTTTTTGAGTGTCTGCCTTGCAATTCCAGGTCTGCCCAGTGCAGTGGCTGAGCACATCCAGTTGGAACGGAATTGTGCTTTGAACATGTAGTAGATTATATAATGCAAAGAGCTCTTAAAAACTAGATTACAGACGCATCGTAGCAGACACCTACAGGTACGTGCTGCTCTTAACCTTAATCTCTCACAGGCTCTCCATCAGTCAACTGGAAGTAATAATAGAAACTCTTCACATTATGATACTAAATGCATTACCGTTTATGATGCATTTAGATACCTTTGTAATGATTACAAAGGGAGGGGAAAAAAAAATCCGTAACTGTCTTCACAGCAGGGGGTTGACTAGCAGTATGTAAGGCCTGTAGCACACAGTGAATAACAGAATGAAAAACAAACACTGAGTATTTCTTCACTAAGTGAGCACAATTCATACGGTAGACTGGCAGATACAGAGATCTTATGGCAAGGAAGTTAAGTAACCAAGTCAAAGCACTAACACAGTATAGGCTTCATAAGGGGGAAATTCAGTTTTAATTGTAAACTACAAAAACTTTTTAAACTCTGGAGTTCCTTTAATATATTGAATTTTTTAAGCACATTGAAAAATAGAAAATGCTGCCTGGGACATCAGCTGACATCTCTGGGGTTGGACTTGTCAAAGCCACTACAGAGACCTCAAGCACCTGAGCTTGTGGAATAAGTAATAGCAGCAGCTTCCTATTCTTTTTGCAGACCTTCAAATTCCTTCTTGTCAGGGGCTTCACAGATATTTTACAGGACTCTCCCTGCTGCTTTTTTTTTTTCTTAATTAAAAAAAAAAACAAACCCAGAAAAAAAACCAAATAGCAATGAACTACCAAATAACTTTTTATGCTTGTGGTCAACATTTTTCCCCTATCATGTTTCTCTCAAGGATGTTAAGTCACAGCTTCCCCCCTCTCACGCTGGCACAGCCTCCCTACTGTACACACCTATTTCATCCATCAAGCTTCCAATATCTTCACTCTTTTGCCTTTAGTTTTACAGATTCTTTTCCCCTTCAAAAAAAAAAAACCCTAGCAGATTTTTTTCCTCATTTTCAATGCTTTACTGTATGTCAGTTTAAGCAGAAGGTGACTGCATGGCTCTCCATGCACACTCCAGTCCTGTAATAGAGATGTCAGGGAATGAGTCACACACTTCCCTTCTGTTCAGCAATAAACATGTGGTTTGGATACCAGTAGGAGCTATAAAAGGATTAAACATGCTGAAGATCATAGCTGTAAAACTCACAGAAGTTTATATTCTGCAATTTGGCCAAATTTGGGCTCTTTTTAATATGAATTTCACAGCCCATATACCCTGTTATAAAGGCTACCGTTCTTCCAAATTTTACATCTTTACCCAAGGCATGGGTGCAGTAGAGCCCCTGAAACAGAATCACTTTTGAATTATTTAACATTGCACAATAACTTACTTTTCCCAATTTTACTTCTAGAAATTGACAAAACATTCTAACGACAAACCCAATCTCTGAATCCAGAGTTGCCTGATGAGTTTTGTATCTTGTCACAATACTTAATACTTTAAGTACGGTTATCAGTAAAATAATAAAATTACCAGAAAGTGGGTTATCAGAAATCTTAGGTGCTAAGCCTTAAATCCATATTCTGCAATCTCTTCTCAGTTTAGGAGTATTTCTGCACACAAGAGAAGCAGTTGCACATGCACATATGACTATGTGAATATATGACTCTTAGGCAGAGGGTTCAAAACCCCAGTATGCACACACTCATCCTTAATGGCATGAAAGAGCTTTTCAGTTGACATTTAGATAATTTTGCTGCCAGAGTTACCAGGATATATTTACATATATAGTTTTCCTCTACTATATATCATATCCCTATCCCATCGTAGAGACACACTATAAGCTAGAATTATCTGAATTGATGTGAAGCAAAACTGACACAATGCCAACCAAATTCCGAGAATGACAATTCAGTCTGTCACTGAATCACCCCTCAGGCAAAAGCCTGAGTAAGAAAGATATTGCTGTGTCCCTTGAAGGTCAATAAGCACAGGTTCAGGAAGAGGAGAAAATACAGGGAGTATTTTTCAGTAACTGTTGAGCTCTGGGGCTGTGCATGGAAATTTTGACCCGAACTTGAGACTTAGTCCTTGATTTAATGGGTAACTCTTCACGTCATAAAGCTTTGTTTGAAAGTGCATCCAAAAGACCTGTACTTTTTCAGGCATATTAACGAGTGCTATAGATAATTACTGAAATATCCTTTCATAAATTTCCAGTCACTTTGCCTTAGAATGGGAACAAAATGAGGAATATACTTCAGAATTGTGTTTAACCCACTCATCATCATCATCTTTTCCTTCATTTGTGTACTAACAGCTCATCTCCTCTAGCTGAAGAGCCATTCTTAATCAGAGCAGTCGTAGAAAATCAGTTACCTGGTGTTTGAGACTAATATTCCCGGATATTAAGGGGGTGGGTTTAGATGTCCATCATGTTGTCACATCACATGAAGAGCTAGGACACAGCTGGAAAGAGCAGTGTCAGAATATCTCATTGCTACTGTAAGCTGAACACGCACTACAGGGTATCTGCATTCTTTTACGTGCTGTGTCTCAGTTTTTGGTTACTCAGTACCTGTGTAGGTGTATTACTTCGTATATCAGAGCATGGAGTAGCACAAGCCTAGCAAATTAGTATGAAGGGAGACAACACTGGTACTAACCTATTGAACGTCTTGTTTCCCTGGCTGCAGCGCAGTTCTGCTATTTCACACTTATCTCGGGTCCCTGACTCTCACCAAGGCTGACTAATTCACAACAGAGACTGCAGCTCTAAGCTGTAATTACACAGGAGACTAATACTACACCTGAGGTGCAAGGTAGTGACCAAAAGAGCAGGTTGCACTTACTCTGAAGGTGGACGTCTGCCTGAGCTTCCTGTGTGCTCTACATTCCCTATACCTGAAGCGTGTCCGTAAATAATGATTGTTGCCAATGTCTATTCTTTTATTTTCCATCTGTGAAAAAAATTATTTAGGATTTCAGTGTCTTAGAGACAATTTGCAAGACTTAAGAGGGGGAGAGATGAAGGGTGCTACTACAATTGGAGTTGTTTATGGCTACAGTCAACCAGTACTTCAGTCTGCTGACAATTCTAGTGGGGGCTCTATTAATTGGAAATCTCATGCACTCTATCCCTTCTTTTCCACTTCTCTGATTTTCACCAGAAGGAGCTTGCTAAAATGCTAAGTCAAAGTTTATCATGTTGCATCTTCACAGACAGACTAGAAAAGCTATCACTGAGCCCATCATGAGATGCCGTGCGCCACCAATAGCTGAAACTTGAAATACCTGTTGAGACTAATAGATTGGAGGAAGATACATGCTGGCTGCCAGAAAAAAAAAGAATTGTTTGATCTTTGCTACTGGAAGCCTGGTTCAAATCCAGTCTTGGATCACATGACTGTAATGATGTGCAAATAGCTAAAAGCTTTTTCTGAATTTTTTTTCTTTTTAAATCTTTTCTTAAAAAGGATACGAACACAGCCACAGAAGGAAGTAATAAGTAATAAAAGATAAAATTGTCTGGGTGAGTAGCCACTAATTACTTGGACATGGTGGCTTCCAGCACTAGGTAGGACAAATAAAATGAGTGATAGAGAGTAATAGAGTAGACAAGTCAGCCAGTTATAAGATAAGGGACTTCCAGTGGGAGATGAAAACCACAGCTCACTGCAGTAGTACTCCCCTTTTGTCTAACACCTCAGAGCTCTGTGACAATGGGCAGTCAGAATAAATGAAAATTTCTTCCAAGGGAAAGCTGTCTGTTTAAAGAGATAGTGTGCTAATTTAATACAAATACTCTTGAAGCAGATTTATTACACTGCGCAGAAACTAAAGAGAAAAAGAGAAAGAAAAAGACAGAAAGCATGTTTTTACAAATTGGTAATAAGACATACAATGTTATCAAACAATAATACATTGCAATAGAGCTCTAAATGGGACAGCTACTGTAAAAGCCTTCAGACAGTTAAAAGAAATATAGCATAATTGAATTTAAATTACAGAAATCGGTGCTATAAGAAGCATCAGCAAACCACATAAAGATATCCATTCATGAAGCTCATTAACACGAAAGAGAAAGAAATAAAACTCTGGTTTGAGATTAAAATTTGGAGTAAAGGAAAGAGTCAGAGTAGAGAGCTGTAAAAAGTGGGACGGAGCGGCAGGTGCTGCTCAGCTGAGTAACACCAGTACTACACAAATCTCCATCATCACAGAAAAGGCAGGGACTAGAAGGGGACTAGGAGAGAAAGGAGCACTGTGAAATCATCTACAGCAATTCTACGAAGAGCAGTTCTGGATTAAATCTTGACACATGTGATGAGCTAGTCAAATTATTTAGGGAAGCGTTAGTCAGGTTGAGTCTTCTAGTAATTATAAAAAGACTAATCCTGTGTATCCTGAAGTTAAAAGTGCTAGAAAGTGGCAAAATCTGGGAGTTCTCTGAATGATGTGATAGACAATAGATGGAATAGAAGGAAGACTTCTGTAAAGAGGAGATCTAACAGGCTATACTGCTCTCTTGAGTAGGCCGAATGATGGATTTATATGTGTCAAGACCACTGGCATCCAGTATTTAAGACAGCACTGGGAATAGGAAAAAGGTCAGACAGTTAATTTGAAATCCAACTCAGAAAGCAAAATTAAAGTGTGTTTTACTTGTGCAAGGGGGGTGGATGCATTTTGCCTCAGAAAGACCTTTCAGTCTGAGATTTCTAAGTAACAAAGAATGACAGAAAGCCATATGAGAGAGTGGACAGTGAAGAATATGAAAGCTTATATAAAAGGTACATTCAGCTGAGTACCGGAATCGTGAAAATTAAAATAAGATTATGAGTTTCAATCTGGTTAACTCAGTGTTGTATTATGGCAGTTGAACACATCATGTAAAGTGTGCTGGGTATATCACTTAGGTGACTTGTCATATCATAAATAATTATTTTTTTAATATTTTTTTGTGAATATGTTCAGTTTAATTACTTGAGCTTAATTTAAACACAAAATTGCATTGCTTTGGGCTGACGTCACTGTGGAAAAGGAAATAAATTTGCTCTGTACTTTTGAAAACCAGCAGGTCCCAGGGTTTGCCATCCTATATCTTAGAGAATTGGCAGTCAGCCTGGAGCTATCAATGTTTTGCCTACATTTTTAAGTCTCAGTGAGGAAGAGCATAGTCTCTTCATAGACATTCAATACCCCCCTGATTCTGGGGAAGAGAAACACAGAGAAGCAGTGTGTGAAGTCAATGCCAAATAAGCACAATTTGCTAATTTTGCTAGGAAAAGCACTAATTGATACTCTCTGTGTTGATAAGAATCTTCTGTTAAACCTTCTTGAGGCTGGATCAACATTTACAGGGTTGGGATTTGTTTTGGGGTTTTTTTGGTTTGCTGGTTTTCATTTTGTGTGGTTTTAGGGCAGAGGGCTGTTGATTGTTTTCTTTTGGGGGGGGCGTGTGTGTGTTTTTCCCCTCCTTTGACATCTCAAAGGCTTGGAGCTAGACCTCTAGTTGGCTATATAGTTTAATTTCATTTTGTTATAGCCATCCCTATAGCAAGCAGGGAGTTTTGGTAACTGCTCACTGGATGCATACTACCAGACCTCTATATAATTATATATGTATGACAGTAGAGAGCATAAAAAAGTAGAAAAGACATACATGTTTCAAAAAAATCTGCTGCTAGATAATGAAGAATAATGAAGTCTAAATTTCTGCCTGGAACATCTGACAAGACAGTTTGGTGCTATTTTAAAAGGTCTAAGAACTTTCTAGACTTAGCACTGAGACACCCTGGACCTTATCTTAACACCATCAGCTGTAGAGAGGAAAGCAGCCTCATTAACTACACAAATCACGTGTCTGCTGTTTTTTCCAATATATTGACTGGCATCCTAGAGCTGCATGTGAAGGAGGACAAACTATACAAGAGATTTTGATAAATCTTGAATTTGCTACACGAAATTAATTTGTCAAGTAATTGTCCCCCTACAGTCTATAATCACCAAGGTCTGGCCTTATAGCAAATTTTTCTCTGTTGTATGCAGCCTGAGAAACAGTTCTGTGTCTGCAAGGGAAGGGGCTTTTCAATCCTGGTTCCCCAGCAAGAAGTCCTTCAATTTAGCTCGAGGAGGTTACTACAATCAAGAAGCCAGGCAGGGAAATTGCATTTATACCCCAAGCTGGAACAGGAAATTGTCGGGGGTTTTTTGTGGTTTTTGTTGTTTTTTTTTTAAATAGGATTGTTTTCCAACAGTCCCATGATTACTGAGGACACAATAAAGGCAGTGGGATACTTGGAATAACAGAAGAAAATTTCTCACTTCCTGAAGCGCTGAAAACATCATTCAAATTCCTAATACAAGTTTATCCTCCTTGCATTTTATAAAGGGGAATGTGATTTGACTGTTATAACTAATAAAAAAATATTCTGTGTACCTGAATTCTTCCAAACTCTTATGCTCCTGGGATGGACTTCAAAGACTCTATTCCCTCTCCTCCTTCTTGGATGAATACATGTATTACAAGGCAGAATAATATTATTCATCCCTTTTCCTATAACCAGAAGATAAACCGAGAGAAGTAGTAGATTTGCAGTCCTCCATAGAGGACACAACAAAGACTTGTGTTTCTCACACAGTCATAGCTGGTAAGGAAATCCAGGGAGGCAGACATTAGTTAAGATAAGCGACAGATCTCTAAAAAATTAAGAATGGAGAGAAGGATTTAGAATCAAAGCCAAATTTGTGTATGTTTTAAAATTAAAGAAGGGTAGGGTAAGGTGAAGTGAGCAGAAAGAAAAAAGGCAACAAATTATTGGGGGTCAGAACAAATGTCACAGTGGGACAAGTGCAAGACTGGAGAAGGGCTGGATGGGGCCAATGCAGAGGATGTTTCTAAGAGCCAGAAATACTGCTCTTCTCCAAGCTGCTCCGTCTTAGGAAACACTTCATTTTAAAATTCTTAAAAGGAATAGGAGGAGAAAGATGTCTTTGTCCCCTACCAGCCTCCTTACTTCTTTAGCAAAATGCTTCCTTTCAGAAAAGGCTGCCCTTTATTTCACTTTAAAATGTAATATTTTTTTCAGACAGAAGGGCTAGGTATGTCAGTTATTACTCGCTGCATTACCATTCATGTTCCTGTCTTGCCAGTAATAAAATTGCTGTTTCCACTCATGTATAAGAAACATGATTTTAAGTGTAGTTACATGAATAAGACTTCACAATTGAAATAAAAATCAGACTATGGAAAAATACCGGACAGCCACAGTCTAGATCCCAGCAAATAGTCCACAGGTACAGTTATTATCTAATGGTTTTACTAAGACAAGGTTCCAGTCCTGGGTTGGGCCTGACACCATATCTGAGATTCCTTCTCCAAGTACACAGTCTCCTTACCACTGGGAAGCACTACACAATGTGTTTTAGAGTAAGGCCTATTTGACCATTTTAAAGAGGGTCAGACAGACTTCATTATTACATCCCACTTTCTGAAACAAAAGACTGTCTAGACCAACCGGATTTGAGTTACCCAGCAGTCATAGGACAAAGGTTCCTTAAAACATAACTGACACAGAAAACAAAATATGAATGACAAAAGTAACTTTAATATGATAGTATGACGGCAGCAGAAAAACCATTACCAGCAACATCAAGGGGAATAACTAGCAGGAAGAAAAAAGGATTCTGTTACTCTAATAGTGAAATAATGAACATTTTGTCATGTTAAATGGCTACATGTTCAAGTGCTGTGGGTTGACGCAGTGGGAGAACAGTCAGGGTAAGGAGGTTAGACAGGAGCTCTCCAAACTACCTCCAAATGAGGAAGATCTGATCAAAGGAACCTGTTTCCTGCTAAGGGTAGACTTAAATTCAGCGGGAAGCCACAGCACTTAGCCTCTCTTCAAAGGACTGGATGGGGACGGGGTATAGTCTTTACTACTACTCTTAACACAGTAACTACTGAAAAAAAAAGAATCCAATAGAGGGGTTTTTAGACTGTTTTTAAACAAATACTCTGTGAGTACCTGTGCAACATGACCAACTGGTTTCTAAATAAGAAAATTCCGTAAATCTGCAATACTTGCTTAAATGTGAACCAAGAAGGAAATGATCTGACCAGTCCTTTTTTCAGTTGGTTTTTTTTTTTTTTCAGTGACTACACACAGCACATTTGCCATTTAAAAGACTAGCAAAGTGAAGAAGCAGAATCACAGAATGATATGGGGCTGGAAGGGACCTCTGGAGATCATCTAGTCCAACCCTCCATCATCTAGTAAAACCCTCCAAAGAAAACACAAAGTACATCTCATATTCAGCACCACTTTGTATTGCAAGGCTGACAATCTTTTGAAGAGTATCAGCTTTTATTTTTGGCTTGAATCCTGGGTAGAAAACTGACATAGCATTCTAGGATGACTGGTTTAGGCAGAGGAGTCCCCAGACACCTGCACTTCCAGAGCTACTGTGCACAAACCACAAATCTCTTGTTAAAAAGTTTATCCAGTAAAATATTTCCAAAAATCATGGAAAAATTCAAATTCAAGAGGCATTTGGATACCATGAAGTCTCTTGTTTTAAAGAGCAGATTAACAGACCATCAGCTACAAAGTATAGGATAATTTTACCTTGAATTTTCCTTTTCCTTTCAAACACTCCCTCCCTACATTCAAATTCATTCCTGCAATACCGGGATGTGGAACACTGCCAACATGTTGACTGCTTTTTTCAGTTAACAATGAGGCTGGCAGAGGGGAGAGAGTGGGAGCTACAACATTAAAATACATCCATGTTTCAAGCTAATCTTAAGCAGATTCAAATATGTTCCTTCACACAAACATTCCAGAAAAAAGAGGCACTTGAGCCTTTCAGTACCGTTGCATGAAACGCAACATCAACACGGCATTTCCTATCCTTTGTCCCCGGGGACAATGAAATAGCTGAGTGAATAGAGTCTATTACGTATTTTTCTGTTAAATATGAACATCCAGTTTAAACTTATTTCAGCCATCACCTAGATATAAAGAACTGTTCACTTATCAAAGTGTATCTGTTGGTTCTGCTGCTCACTTTTCTGATTTCTTGGACAATAATACCAGGAGATCAACACCTCCTTCCAGGATATGAATTTAGGAATAGTAACACTTAGTATGTCCCCAGTTCCTCTATTAGCAGCACTAACATATTCCTCTCTGCTTCCCCTCCCCATTCTGTTGAAGGATGGCAAAGTCACACATTACAAACGTACTAAAGTAACTCCACATTGAAAATAATGTTTTAAGATTTTTTAAGTACACTTCCTCTATTGATCACAACATATCATGTAATTCCAAACCACTAAGTGCTTACTCTTATTTAAAAAGATTTTTAAAATTTCACTGCTTAGAACATGAGCTGGAAAGAATTAAAATTACGTCTGGAAAGTGAGAAGAAGATATGCTTTTATTTAATCCCTCTAGTTAATAAATATTGAGCATTGGTTCAGTGGTAGGTTTGATGCCTGGGACATATAGTATTTTATAAGTGCATTAGAAGAAAAAATTTTCTCCTTTATTTTCTATCTTGAACACGTCTAAATTTTTTGCCTTTAAAGATGGAACCTTTTAGAAAAACTGTAAAGACCAGTACACCACAGTAAAGCAGTATCATCACTGGAAAAGTCTTCAATTTATGATTCCAAAGGCTGTCAGGTAAATGGATTATTCATCAAGAAATCATAACATCTAATGTCTCAGTTTGTCATTAATTCCACCTGAGTTTAAATCTGCCTACCCCTACTCCTCTTGTTGCAGTCAATGGGACCGCTGACTGTATACAAAGCTAAGCATTTGTGTGTCTCCTACAACACTAGTGCCCAGAATTCAATTTTGCTGGGACAGAATGTATGATCCACTGTTATATCTCTTGACGGCAGGAGAATGCAACAATCCTAAGTCATACCTACACCGCTCTCTTAGCTTCTTTTTATGTGTGACCACAATGACATCATTCCACAGAAGCTTGTGCTGGCCACATCCACGAAGCATGGAGCCTCCTTAGCCAGGACATTTGGTCAATAAACCTTTGAGGCATTCCTGGCACACCGAGACCCTACTCATGCACCTCAGGGAAGACTCTTCAGTGCTCTCGCCTGTCTCATGACTCAAAGGCAGTCTGGGTGGTTAGGAGATACAGCCTTTACAAACACTGCAGGACTGGACCAGGGCAGGAGGTGGTGGGATTAGAGCACGGTATGCTGGAACAGAATAATTACAGTTCCAAACTAAATTCCTCGAATCTCAATTTCGCTTTTGTGGAAAATCTGTCCCATTAACTTGGGATGAACCTGCCCATGTTAGTGCAAATGGTGGAGAGGATTTTGAATAAATGAATAAATAACATCATTGGTACTTGCATATTCTGCCCATAAGCAGACTTCCAGGTTAATGGCAAGAATAGCATTTAAAAAGAACTTCAGTGAAAATCATAGAATAATGGGCATTAGTAAATGACTGTGGTGGTCATTTACTCCAGCCTACCACTCCAAGCAGGGCATACTAGAGCACACTGCTCAGGACCTTGTCAAGCTGGGTTTTAAAAATCTCCAAAGATGGAAATACAGAAATTCATACTAGAAATAATAAGAATTATTCAATATGGTAATTACAATGGGAAATTAGTAAAAGTGCTTTAACTAGAAGTAGTCCTCCCTAATATTCACTCAAAGCGTAAAATAAAACATTGGAGTCTCTGCAGATCTTCAAAATGAAGCTTTGAAAATAAATTCTCAGTGGTGTACTCTTTCTGGCAGCCTCAAAGATCAAAAATTCCAAAAGAGTATAAGAATTCCCAAGAGTATATACAACCTCCCAATGTTACTTGCCAACTAGGAGTTCAAACTCGCCCTGTAATTGGCATGCTGAATAGTTATACTGTGGTCAGAATCCATTTAAAAATTATTAAAAAAAAATAAATTCTGGAATAATAGTCTTTCACATGAAGTTTCTACACAGATTTATGACTGGATTATAAAGGATTGAACCCTGCAAAGTTAAAATCTTAAAGAAGTATTCACCTGTTCTCTCCCCTTGCCACCCCATCAGGATATGTATTTGAAACAGTAAATCCTAACGGAGAAAAATGTGCAAGATTGCTGTGTCTTATGTAAGAAGAACTGTTCTTTCAGTTTCAGTTCTTTGCCTCCAGTTCTACTCAGAACCTGAAGGTATAGAAGCAGCTGCAAAAAAATAATGAAAACAGAGTTAATTAAAAAAATACTCAAAGAACATTTGGGGCCTAATTTTGCTCTTTGTTAATTTGATTTTAACTTGATTGCCTGGATTAAAATGAGGACATATTTTAGTCCTTAATTCAAATTCATTCCATAGGGTATTTCCTGTTCTGTGGGTCGGTTAGGGGATTTTTTTCAGAGATGAGAGAAGGAGAGAGAGTTAGGCCAAGTCTTCTTAAATCCACACTGTTTCCCTCTGTCCCCATCTGATGATAACTAGGCTACAAACATTTAATAGATTTGCTTGTGAAAAACTTCCGATTGTTGTTTATACAAACATTCAATTAATGCACACAAAGTCTTTTAGGGCTACCCAGCGACAGTATTCATTAGCCATACTCTTTGGGTAAAATGAACTCTATGTATTGCTGCTACAGGACTCCACTGTGACGTTGTAATTGCCCACTTGTTAAAGGGAGGATTAAGGCAGTGATTGAAAGGGAACATAATTATCATTTCCTAAACTCTATTCAATTTGGATTTAGACAGAAAGAGCACAAACTTCAGGGGATTTCTTTAGTTCTACAAAAATTATATGAAGTGATGTTTCTCCATTACACAACACTCATATACATAACCAACATAATTCCCTATAGAAATAAGCCTGTATACAGTTCTCTTAACTTCAACAGCGCAGCAGAAGACTTCTATATATGGAGTATGTATGTATAGGATGCGATAGTTCCACCAAGACACTGCAAACCAAGATTTCAAAGCTCTGTTCCTGGCTGTACCATTCACTCTCTATATGTTCTTACAGAAGTTATTTAAAAATTATCCACAGAGAACTGAAAATCAAAACACTTTTTTTTTTTTTCTTGAGAATGTTAAGGCTAATGTGGTAACCGCTGACTAGAAGTGAATGTTAAGCGAGCTTCATTGCTGTCTTGAACAGCACTTCTGTGGTACAACAGATGCTTATCATCAGTTTCAGGCAAATATTATGGACAATTTATGTCAGGCATAAGGCTTCTTAATGCAACTCTGCCTAACAATCAAAGCACAAATTTTCTCTTTCACTAAAATGTGACTATTTTGATCAGCCTACCTTTAAATTCTTCCCACAACCACATTCCCATTATTTTCGCTGGATAACAGAATGGTAGGGGTTAGAAGGGACCTCTAGAGATCATCTAGTCCACACCCCTGCCGAGCAGGCTGGACAGGAATGCATCCAGGCAGGTTTTTAATATCTTCAGAGAAGGAGACTCCACACCCTCTCTCAGCAGCCTGCTCCAGGGCTCTGCCACCCTCAAAGTAAAGAAGTTCTTCCTCATGTTGAGAAGGAACTTCTTGTGCCCATTGCCCCTTGTCCTGTCACCAGGCACCACTGAGAAGAGTCTGGCCCCATCCTCTTGACACCTGCCCTTTACACATTTATAAGCATTGACAAGATCCCCTCTTATTCTTCTCTTCTCCAGGCTAAACAGACCCAGGCCTCTGAGCCCTTCCTCGTAAGAGAGATGCTCCAGTCCCCCGATCATCTCTGTAGCCTCTGCTGGACTCTCTCCAGTAGTTCCCTGTCCTTCTTGAACCGGGGGACCCAGAACCGGACACAGTGCTCCAGATGGGGCCTCAGCAGAGCAGAGTGGAAGGATGACCTCCCTCGACCTGCCAGCCATGCTCTTTTTAATGCCCCCCAGGATGCCATTGGCCTTCTTCGCCACAAGGGCACATTGCTGCCTTGTGGTCATCCTGTTGTCCACCAGGACTCTCAGGTCTTTTTCCTCAGAGCTGCTCTCCAGTAGGTCAGCCCCCAACCTGTACTGGTGCACGGGGTTATTCCTCCCTAGGTGCAGGACCCTACACTTGCCCTTCTTGAACTTCATTAGGTTCCTCTCCATCCAACTCTCTCTCCAGCCTGTCCAGGTGTCAGTGAATGGCAGCACAGCCTTCTGGTGTGCCAGCCACTCCTCCCAGTTTTGTATCATCAGCAAACTTGCTGAGGGTACACGCTGTCCCCTCAGAGGCGACTGATGAATATATTGGTAAGACTGGACCTAGTAGTGACCCCTGGTGAACACCACTAGTTACAGGCCTCCAACTGGACTCTACACTGCTGATCCCAACCGTCTGAGCTCTGCCACTCAGCCAGTTCTCAATCCAACTCACTGTCCACTCATCTAACGCACACTTCCTAAGGTCACCTATGAGGATGTTATGGGAGACAGTCTCAAAAGCCTTGCTGAAGTCAAGATAAACATCTGCTGCTCTCCCCTCATCCATCCAGCCAGTCATGCCATCGTAGAAGGCTACCAGATTGGTCAAGCATGATCTCCCCTTGGTGGAATCCATGCTGACCACTCCTGATAACCTTTTCTTCTTCTACCTCCTTAGAGATGAAAAGGACCCTTCGTTAAAGGTCTTTTAATTATATGATGGGAAAGCCTTTAGTCTTCTTATTCCACTTGCCCTGATTATTACTGGGAGAAAATACGTATTTCCAGATGCTTTTCTCGGGAAAGGTGGAGTCCTTGGAGATGCATAACTTATTTATGATTACCTTCTAGTGGAAAGTGTCCCTGTCCATGGCAGGGGGCTTAGAACTAGACGATCTTTAAGATCCTTTCGAACTGTAAACATTCTATGGTTCTATGAAATAGAGACAAGCCTGGATTGAGGATTATCCGTCTCGTGACTCCTTTCCTTTGTGAGGAGTGGGAGGGTGTGTGAAGGGAGGAAGGGAAGGGGAAGACAGCTGCTTTGATCTGCACATGATAAAACGTGGTTTTAAAAAATAAGTCTTAAGCGTTTCCAAGTAGATTACGAAAAGCTCTACAAAACAAAGTAAACCTCACTCTCCTCTCTTTATAGAAACTGTTAGTCAGCTAATGACCTACTGGAACAGCACCCAAACTTTTAAATCCCAGTTGTGTGCCCTCTTTTATGCCTCACCTGCTACTAGGCCTTTGTTTCTGTATTTTTCCCTCTGTACATTGTGCATTATCTCTTTTGCTAGTAGCTTTCTCCTAAAACAGCTGTTCCTTGTTTATAAACAAATAACACCCATGGCTGACATCTCACCATTATGAATTTTCTTCCTGATGATACTCAGGGAAACAAAATGAAATGATTGGTTCAGGAAAGCACTAATAAAACTGTGGAGAATCTCTGAAGCAAGACAGAATTTTAAGGCTTTTCTTTTAATCAGAGCTGGAGAGCTGACATCTGCTGCCCGTTTGTGGAATTTATTATAATAGATTTGTCCAGGAGAGGCTCCATGAGGAACCTCAGTTCATGTGTAACAGCCCCCCCTTGTGTAGATGCTTCGTAACATAGCAGGTAATTAAATTATGTTGCTAATAAAAAGTCATAACAAAACACTATTGAAATTACGAATAGCAGAAGTTGAGACAGAGAAAAACCAGTCCCATTGAAAAGCATGTTACGTTCATTGTCATGGTTGTGGCACATCACTGAGATAATCACTTTTAATTAGATGTCTCCCCTTGAGCCAAATCACTCTAATGAAACTAAAAGGCAAACGTCCTTCCTTAGATTGAACACTATGTGCAATTTTTGCTTTAGGAGGAGGTAAAGAGACGCATCTATCTGAAGTCAATAACACAGAGATGCTTAAGTAAGTTTAAGAAGCATCATATTCTAAGTTGCAGCACCTTAATATGAAAGTTCCTGAACAGCAAGATTTAAACAGAGAAAGAGACCAAGACAAGCAAGTATGGTAATTGTATGCAGATGAAATGCAGGCAGCAGAAATTCTGCTTTAATGCACAGCCTTGATGTCAGAGGTCCCTGGGATGCCCGCATACTGTAATATGCCACCACTTAGCCTGCTGAAGTCTTCATCAGTTAGAAAGTGCATGTTGTTTCCTTGTATTTAATATTTTACAATCAGTAGATTAAAGTAACATTCTTCTTGTCCCCATTTGTAAGCTACAAATGCAGTGCTCAGTCATTTCCGTACTGTTAGAATGGAGTAAAGTAATTAGCCATATCTTTGCTTAGCTTTTAAAAAACTGTGAAACCCATCACATGCTTAAATTGTAAGACTTAATTTACAGGTTTCAGGTGCTTATGTTCAAATATCCACTAATGAAAACTTCTAATCAGCTGTCACTTAATACTAGAGGCACCTAAACTTCTTGATGCCTCTGGTTGCTCCTTAACCTAGTTCTGGCAAAGCAAAGGGGACCTGGTAAATCTTTACTATGAGAAGTGTATAAATTAATCAGGGCCATTTTGACAGAACTAGGTTGAGAGGCAAATAGGTTGAGTAAATAGTTGCCATGAGCAAGAGGAGCAGGTACTGATAAGCACAGATAATGGCAACTTCTTTGGCTCAGCTTTAGCCTTGCTGGTATTTTGCCCACAGAACTGATCAGCTTGCTGTCTAGTACGCAACTATGGCCAATTAAGAAAAAGGAAACTAGGTGTTTCTCTGCCTAATTACAGTAAATGTTCCCAGTGCAGCTGTTGTACATTGGTAAGATCAGACTCATGGCAACCACATTTTGTAACCATGGCTTGCTATCTTCTAAAATCTGTCAAACGAAGAAGGAGATGGCAGCTGCATTTCATGTAATAGCCTGGCATTCAGCAGGAGTTGGCAGGTGCAGATTTTTGTCTTTTGAGGAGGTTAAAATCCACATGCCCTATCTCCTGAGGCAACAATTGATCAGCAGACTCTTGGCTATTTACGGTAGTAGTGCTGCCACCCTCCTTTGGGAAGTTGTCACAAAGCAGGACAGAATTCAAGATTACTACATCAGGAATTCATAATGTTGGAGCCCGGTAGCTGGGATACTTTCCAGGGAGGTGAGTGTTCAGGTTCCCTACTCAAGCACTATTATGTATTTATGCACTGACTGGCTAATAACAAAACGCAGAACCAAGATTGGTGGTAAGAACCCAATACTCCTGCCCATCTAGGTGAGCGAGTGTGCTGGCTAAGCACACACCCTCTGGTGCTCCCCATCATCTCAAGATGAAACTATGCACCAAGGCATGATGTGAAGAGGAGGAGATGGAGTGCTGCCTGCCTTCAGCCCCACGAATAGTCATAGAACCACAGAATTGTCCAGGTTGGAAGGGACCTATGAGATCATCTAGTCCAACCATCAACCTAACTCTGATAAAAACCATCACTAAACCATGTCACTAAGAACTATGTCAACCCGTCTTTTGAAAACCTCCAGGGATGGTGCCTCAACCACTTCCCTGCGCAGCCCATTCCAAGGCTTAATAACCCTTTCAGTGTAAAAACTCTTCATAATAGCCAATCTGAACCTCCCCTGGTGCAACTTGAGGCCATTTCCTCTTGTCCCATCGCCTGAGACTTGGGAGAAGAGACTGATCCCCACCTCTCTACACCCTCCTTTCAGGGATTTGTAGAGAGCGAGAAGGTCTCCCCTCAGCCTCCTTTTCTCCAGGCTGAACACCCCCAGCTCCCTCAGCCTCTCCTCATAAGACTTACTCTCCAGACCCCTCACCAGCTTCGCTGCCCTTCTCTGGACCTGCTCCAGCACCTCAATGGCTTTTTTGTGGTGAGGGGCCCAAAACTGGACACAGCACTCAAGGTGGGGTCTCACCAGTGCCCAGTACAGGGGCACAATCCCCTCCCGAGTCCTACTCATCACGCTGTTCCTGATACAGGCCAGTATGCTGGTGGCAAGGTCACCTGGGCACCCTGCTGGCTCATGTTCAGCCGACAGTCTACCAACACCCCCAGGTCCTTTTCTGCCAGGCAGCTCCAGCCACTCTGCCCCAAGCCTGTAGCGCTGCCTGGGGTTGGTGTGACCCAAGTGCAGGACCCGGCACTTGGCCTTGTTGAACGTCATCCCATTGGCCTCGACCCATCGATCCAGCTTGTCCAGATCCCCCTCCAGAGGCTTCCTACCCTCAAGCAGGTCGACACTCCCACCCAACTTGGTTTCATCTGCAAACTGACTGAGGGTGCACTCAATGCCCCCATCCAGATCATTGATAAAGATGTTAAAGAGAACTGGCACCAATACTGAGCCCTGGGGGACATGACTTGTGGCCGGCCACCAATTGGGTTAAACTCCATTCACCAGTCTTTAGTACATCAGGGAGGGCACCTTCTGAAACCATGGGTTTTAGACTCTCTGAGGCTGAGGGAATAGATTGCTCTTTTTGCATTGGCTCCACTGCAGATGCATTCCTTCTCTGCTTCATTTTTTGGATCTCAGCAAGACTTACAAGAAAAAATAGGTGCTCAGACTGTGGACAACGTTAACATGCATTGAAGCAAAGCTGCAAGTCCCTAAAGAGCTTTCAGTCTTAATGGGAAGGCTCCCAAAGAACTGTAGGTTTCACAGGGTTAGGCAACAACTAAAGAAGAATTTTTGGCTAAAAAATATAATTAGATTTAGGAGCTGATCCAAAGATGATTGAAATGAGCTTCAAGTATCTAAGATTCAGTCTTTAACTTTTTCTCTCTATATTGATTTACCTATCAAATAGATTAAAGCTGATAAATTTGTAGGCTGGGCTATAATTAGGACCTACCATCTGAAACAGACTGAGAAACACCAGTGAATCCTTCAAAGGTGCTGCTGCATGTGCAATTTCCCCACTCTAACAGGGGACACTGTTATTAAATTATTTTTAATTGACCTTGTCAAATGGAGTAATTACTTTGGTGGTGGTAATTAAAGCAAATACTGATCTCTCTCACAGAGTATGCATGAGAGGAAATGTGTTGAGATCGGCTTTAATTATTTTTTTTAAATCTATTTATTCTTAGACTAACTTTTCACATTTTCTCTCTTGGGAAAGACTGAAGTAAAATTTAAAAGCTCCTTAATTCTGTTAAAACAATCTAGCAAGACTCACATTCCTTTTTTAAAGAATCTCCTTGGCTTTAATTGATTTGAATACTACCTTTATGCCTTAGCAGTAGAAAATGTTTCCTGTGGATTACAATTCCACAACAAGCCTATTATTAACTCAACTCTCATTTCCAGAAAAATATAATTTTTCTGGCTTTACAGTGCAGGTATTCTAGTGTAGAAAAATAATATTCTGCCTGAAGGTAGTACTGATTCTTACTAGAACCAGAACAGGACATTTAGCATCTGAAGAAGCCACTTTTTGAACAGTTCCACTGGTGGTCAGCTTTAGTAGGCTGTTATCTTCTCAGGGGTTGGTACTGGGACCGGTGCTGTTTAACATTTCTGTCGGTGACATGGACAGTGGGATTGAGTGTACCCTCAGCAAGTTTACCAATGACACCAAGCTGTGTGGTGCAGTTGACACGCTGGAGGGAAGGGATGCCATCCAGAGGGACCTGGAGAGGCTTGAGAAGTGGGCTCATGCAAATCTCATGAAGTTCAACCAAGCCAAGTGCAGGGTCCTGCACCTGGGACGCGGCAATCCCAGGTGGGCAGGTTGGGCAGAGAATGGCTGGAAAGCAGCCCTGAGGAGAAGGACTTGGGAGTGCTGGAGGATGAGAAGCTTGACATGAGCTGGCAGCACATGCTGGCAGCCCAGAAAGCCAACCGCATCCTGGGCTGCATCAAAAGAAGCGTAGCCCACAGGTCAAGAGGGGTGATTCTATCCCTCTACCCTGCTCTTGTGAGACCCCACCTGGAGCACTGTATCCAGCTCTAGAGTCCTCAGCACAGGAAGGACATGGACCTGTTAGAATGGGTCCAGTGGAGGGGCACGAAAATAATCAGAGGGCTGGAGCACCTCTCCTGTGAAGACAGGCTGAGAGAGTTGGGGGTGTTCAGCTTGGAGAAGAGAAGGCTCTGGGGAGACCTTATTGCAGCCTTCCAGTACCTGAAGGGGAATTAGAGGAGAGATGGGGAGGGATTCTTAATCAGGGAGTGGAGAGATAAGACATGGGGTAATGATTTTAAATTGAAAGAGGGGAGATTTAGATTAGATACTAGAAAGAAATTCTTTCCTGTGAGGGTGGTGAGACACTGGA
>JAOXNO010000041.1:22715530-22747144 GCA_028565335.1 Limnodromus scolopaceus | reverse complement strand
TGGATGGGGCTTGGAGCAACCTGGTCTGGTGGGAGGTGTCCCTGCCCAGGGCAGGGGGGTTGGAACTTGATGATCTTAAAGGTCCCTTCCAACTCTAACCATTCTATGATTCTATGAACCAACCATGAAAAATGGACAGCAAAACAGTGCGTGAATAGACAATCCTAGAGAAACACAAGCAACCAGACAGATCTGAGCAAGTCTTTCTGAAAACCATTCCCACAAGTAAACCGGCTCTTCCCAACAAGTCTTGCTTTTAAAAATCAGTTGCAACGTTCCTCACTCAAACTTTATCAAACACACATCTGTCTGAGACAGACTAAAATGAACTGAGTGAACTAGGGTGATCATTAATTAAAATTAAGTGTTATGGTGGAAAGTGTTCCATAGTACTAACCCTGGTGAAATAATCATCTCATCAGGTAAGAAATACTAATATTTTGTCCCTGAGATATACATATATTCATCCCAACAGCAAAATGGCACCATTGAAAAACAGTGCAAGCGCACATGCAAGAGAAGGATACTTCAGGATGACTAACTGCACGCACACAGTAACCCACCTGGAACAACAACTGACCCCTTCATGTTTTCATAATATACACTTTGTGTGAGAATCCAGTGCACCTATTTCTAACTTTGGCCTTCAACGTCCAAGCTACTGTCGCAGATTTTTAAATCAGGCAGTCCAAACTCTCCCTTCTTTCCCCAGTACTGTAATTCCCAACTGCCTGTCCTCTGCAGAGTATAGCATTAAGAACTGTGTACTAGTCACTGTTTATATACTACTTTAAGGATTTGTAAGAAGTGTGATGAGTATATAACAAAGGGCTTACTTCTCATGCCCAGACATAATTCCTTAGTAATCCTCCTGAAATCAGTGGAACAGGCAGCCTTATTCACTTTATACAGTGTTTTACTCTTCATGTAGTCCCAACAGAAGTATGTATCAGAGCCAGAAGTCCAGAATCTCAGATTTGCCCAAGCCTCTAATTACAGAGGAGTCTGAATAATCCACCTTCAGAAGTGCCCCACACAGCACAGTCCTAGTTCAGTTCATTTGTTCCACAAGACTTTTACCAACACAGCTGCCCAAAATACCCACGTGCCCAGCAATTCCCCCCTGCCACATGTCACTGTACAAGCCACGAATAATAAGTCGCCCAGATCACCGTGCCAGCGGATCTGTAGCACCCGTGCTCTCTCTGTAGCACCCCAGCTCACATCTTATGCCGGTTTTTTCCTTAGGCAACCCCTGATTGCACTGTCTGCACGTTTGGCTCCTCTCTTTCACCAGCTGGGAAGGGTTACCAGCCAGATGCATGATTTTGAACAAGCCCAGACACACAGGCGCATAGGTAGAAAAAAATACAACAGGAGCTGGTCTTTGGCTAGGAATCGTTTCATTTGACACATGGCTATTTCATAGTGCTCCATCCCATCCATTCTCTGCCCATCTGCTCCTCCCTCTGTGCTCTCACCCCATGACATTTGCAAGGTCAACACCTTGCTGAGTGACAAGATGGAGCACGGACTCATATAGAGGAAATCGTATGTCCAGCCCAGAGTCTGGTACATGCACAAATACAAATCAGAACAGATTGAATCACCCAAGGGTGGCACAGTAATATTTCAGAAGCAAAACCCGGTCTAGTTCCTGCCTGTGATGCAATTAGCTAGGCCAGCCTTTCGTAGCAGAGAAGGGCTTTTTGGACCAAGACCCAAAGTACATCTAGAAAGCTGGATGAGCAAGAAATGGATTGTCTTGGAATATCTGAGGAACGCACCTCTGTCCACATTCTACCCCGACTCAGATGCGTGCACTGACAGCATCCACATCTTGATTTTCAAGCCAGTCCAGAAGGTTGTAGAATTACTTCTCTTTTTTGATCAGGTTGGGTATAGTTTTACAACCAAATGCTATTGGCGTGTTTGCATGGTTAAACCAGGGGCTTCTGTAGAGGTTTGTGACTGGAGAGGCCCCTCTGGGTGTCGTATATTTGATTCTTTATATGGAGCCCTACTAGTGAATGACCGGGTCCCCTCCGAAGGCGTTCTTTCAGAATACTTCATAATGGACAAAACCACTCAATGAATTCCCCTGCCTTGTGTGGCCAAAAGAAGTGTTCTCTGGAATAAGGACCTGTCCATTGCCTACAGACTATGTGAATCCGAGACTGAGGAAAGCCGTCTTTGCAACAGCAAATTCAAGCTCTTTCAATGAATGAACTCTATGATACATTTTGTCTCCTGACTAAATTCTATTCCACCTACACACTCACAAAATCCAAACTAGTGCCCTGTGCCATATCTTTCAATGATTACGATCTCTCAAAGGAAACAGCATCTGGACATTCAGTCAGCTGTGGGCAAAAAACATGTCAGTGCACACAGGCCTCAGCATTCGCAGAGCGGAAGAGCCATCCTGCACCATGAAGGCATTCAAGCAGGCCAAAGTCTGTCAGGATGGATACTGGCAACCGATCTTTGTGGGATACAAGCCCAGACAGAGCCTGAGGGAGCAGCACAGAAGGCTGCCACTAGCGCGGTCTTTGGTATCAATCTGATAGAGCAGAACAGGCGCAGTAATTGAGATAATACAGCTGGTAATGGAATAAAGTAGCACCTGCTGATTGCTTTGCAAACAGGACCGGTCCTAGAGAAAAAGAAAGCCAGGCAATTTTACAGACACAGAGCTGGGGTGAAATCACTGGAAATAATGTGGGAAGGCATCACGTAACAGGGACTGGAAGAAGAGTTTGTGCAGCAGCAGAGCTTATGTAAAGTTGTCCCCGATCTAATAAGATGCTATGGAAAAACCCACAAAGTGAAGAATGGAGATGAGAGGCTACGGAAGCACAACAAGAAAAAAGACGCATGCTACCATAGAAGAAAGAGAATGTGTAGGTGGAAATACGATCAGTGTTGTACACAGGGGCAAAGAAATGTTTAAATAAAACACATCCAAGAAGTTTATTCTGCTACTATTAAGTGAAGTGAAACCATTGAGACAGAAGCCCTCTTCTGTGTACTTAGTCATTTCACAGGGGGTAGGATATTTGAAGCTTTGGGAAAATACATCAGAAAGAGATGTGAAAAAGATTCAAGGAAACAGCATGGGATTGAAACAGATTTTAAACATTTTTCAGGGCAATAGGAGACTGAGTATTTGGAGTGTGCAGTTGTCTTTGGAGATGGATGTCTCTTTAGTATGCTGTTACTCAGCTGCATCTTTCAAGCTTGATTAATACTTAATGTGATTGTCTTTAAAATCTGTCAGCATTTGGCACAGATCAGATAAGTGGCTGTGACAGAAGTGCAAATATTTGTACTGGAGTTGGATAGTCTGCTGTGGTTATGATTAATAAGTTTTGCTTATGCACCTCCAGAGATTGTTTTGTAAATTATCCTGCTTGGTTTATATTAAATCAAAATGCTCAAAACTATTTTCCTATGGGTTTACTATTTTAAATAAATAGGTAGCAACATTGCTTAGAGGATTTAGCTGGCATATTTTAAGGCACTTAAAAATCATGCCAAAGAAGTTGAACAGATATTAAATTGATCAGAAAAGGATCCAATCACAGGAGATGTCCCCTGATAAAGGCAGGAAAGAGGAGTAAAATAATCCTTAAAACCAAGAATTTTCAGGAAAATAGAAGAGGCAAAAGCCTTTTCAATCAAGATAACCGTAAATTCCAGATGCTGTAAAATGTAAAATTCACACAAATCAAGCTGTAAAAATAAGTTCATTATTTGGAGGTAGAGCACAAAGGAAGACAAAGATGTTAAGTAAAATGGTAACAATGCATCAGAGATGTTTTATGCTATCACTTCTTTATCTGAAGGATAAAAAACAATGGGATCCTCAGTAGCCCAAAGTGGGTACACTGTTAAAGTTCAAGGGGAAAAAAACCAAAGCTTTTGATTTGCCTGTGTTCCACTGACCATAGGCAATCTCCTATTACCTTAGGTGTGCAATGGATCTTAGTAACATAAAGACATAGTCAGCAACTGTTCTAGGTAGAAACAGAAGCCAGGACTTGCTCCAAAATCATAGCTAAAATTAAGCTAAAGTGACTGAGAAGAGTAACCAGTGAAGATGGCTTGTAAAAGATGAAAATACCTGTTGATGTTCTTGATATCTATCACGTTACAGATTCTAATTTGACGCTAGAGTATAAAGACAGCTGAAGGGTGACAGAAAGGAAAAATCCCTACTGCCTTTTAGTAGCATGAAACTCTGGTCTTGTGGGATTCAGTCTCCAAGGGGAGATAATTACAGCTTCTTGAACTGAAATGACGTTTGATCCAATGGAGGTCTGAAACCACTCAGGCAAAGGAGACAGGGCAGGTAATGCTGATGTCCGTGCTTGGTTTTCCATTCAACTGTTACCCTTCCAACTCTGATAATGAGCTGCTTCCTTTCCTCTCCTGCACAGGATTTTTACCCCTCTGCACTTTGATCCTGCAAAGGACCCGTTTTCCATAATGACTTCTATGTATGAACCTGTATTCTCCACACTCTTTGGAACTTACTTTCCTACCCACGTCTTCCTTCCATAAACTCTCATAACCAGTTTTTTCCATGTACAATTCAGATTGAGTAAAAGGCTCAGGCACAGTGTGAAAAGGGTTGTTAGGATGAAAATGACAAAATGAGACACTATGCAATAATAAGGAAGGTCAAAATAAACCATATTCTAAATCTGAAAATAAGGTCCTTATTAAAATAAAGAATATTAAACTATTCCTAAGTTACTGTCTATCTCTGCTTAGCAGAACATCTTCAGCCTGGAAACTTCGCAGCTCCCACATCTGGCCTGACATCAACTGTAGAGAGACTAAGAGTTTTACATAGATATTTTTAACAAAGTTCCCGTCCTCATCTGATTTCCTCCTGTAAGTCTGGGGAATTTTTCCAGGGAAGACATTCACATGACCATATCCTCAAAGGATAATCTTCCTTTACCAAACAAGTAGCACAACCTTTTTGATAGATATGGTAATGTGGCTGTCCAGATTTTTTTTCAACCCTGGAAAGAGGTTCAGTTGTTTCTGTGAACTGAGAACCTTGAATGTTTGCACACAAATACAACTTGGGGATGTAGCTTTGTACATTCTTCTGTGTGTGCTGGTTGCAAAGGGTGAGATGCTTGAAACTGTATCTCAAAAGTTTTGAATTCATAAATTGCAAACTACAGCCTGTCACTAGTGATCATTTCTCCTCAAACAACAGAATGACAGAAAAGTTACCGTCTACATTTTAGTGATCTGAACACTAATGAATTCACAGAGAAGCAAAATATCCATAGAAGCCAGCTAGCCCCATTCTGTCCTTCTAAGTCTGCGGGCAACAGATTGTGGGCTGTGAATAATCAAATCTTTGTCAAGTTTCTGTGACTAAAGTGCAGTGTTCAACTTCTGATTCTGCTGCTGTACGTGTAGGTTTCATCACACGTTCTACTAGAGAAGTGTCAAAGTAATGCACTTAGAATCTTGTGAGGACTTCCCGCACCTCAGAAGGAAGCTCATCAGGATAACATAGTCTCAATTGCAAACTGAAAATAGGATCCCTGAGTCACCATGTCTGATTTTTCAAATCAAACTATTTGAAAATAAAATCACTTTACTGGTGAAAACAGACATCAACAAACTCTCAGGCACTTAAGCTGTTAGGTAGGGTCTGCGGATTCAGGCTCTTGGACTTAGATGCTTAAATCCTATCTAAATTTTATTTTGAGTTCAGCACTTTGATATATTATTTTCCATTTAAGAAGTGACTGAAGGTATATCTTCTCTGCTGATCTTATTTTCAACTCTTCCTGGATTTCTGCCCAAGCCATCCCAATATTCAAGTTTGAAAGTACTTTAATCTCTAGATGGCTTGTCAGATATGCACAAGGATTAGAGAGTGGGTCTTTGTTGTTTATTTTTAACTTTAGCTGTTATCTACCTGCTCTAGAGTAAAGGAGCAGGCAAAATACCCTTGAAATTCTGATATACTTTCAATGCCTTTCCAAATATTTTCCCTGCTGACAGGCAAGTTCACAACAACTGGGAGAAAAAAAAAGCCCTCAAAAATCTCAAAGAACTATGGAATATGCACTCAGGCAAATGAGGACAGAAATAGTAAATTGAATGGTACCTTGTCTTCAAATGCTGGTCATTCACATGTATTACCTCTGTCTGAATAGCCGAAATAAGCAGTCACAATGAAGAGATAGCCTTAAAACCTAAAACTTAATTTCTTTCACAGTGCCTTACGTGTCTTAGCTTTTATAATGGGAAGGGTCATCTCTTTGCAGTTCTGCAGCTTGCCTTTGACTTGCAGCTTTAAAGCCTTTCACCTCAGCTGCTGTAGCAGTGTTCCCTCTGTTGGTCTCATACTGCTATTTTCTTGCTGTCATTCTCATGGTGAGTTTTCATCTGAAGTCTCACTAGTGTGAGACTGGTGTGAGTATGAGTCTCACTGGTGCGAGACTTCACCCCTCCTCAGCCAACCCCCTTCCTACCTCTTGATTGGTTTGTATTAGGGGACACGGTAATGTGGAGGGACAAAGCCTTAACTACCAGTCAGCAGGCAGCACCAGTCCCTGATCAAAGCATGCTCCAAGCTGTGCTAATCATAGTCTAAGTAAGAAGAGCCAAGAGTTCATTCCAAAATCCTTCTTTAATTCTGGCCCTGTCCTGGAGAAGAGAAGGCTCTGGAGAGACCTTGTCACAGCCTTTCAGTTCTTAAAGGGGGCTTGTAAGAAAGACGGGGACAGACCTTTTAGCAGGGCCTGTAGCAATAGGAGGAGGGGTAACGGTTTTAAACTAAAAGAGGGAAGATTTAGACTAGATATAAGGAATACATTTTTTTACAATGAGGGTGGTGAAACACTGGCCCAGGTTGCCCAGAGAGGTGGTAGATGCCCCATCCCTGTAAATATTCAAGGTCAGGTTGGACGGGGCTCTGAGCAACCTGATCTAGTTGAAAACATCCCCGTGTGTTGCAGGGGGGTTAGACTAGATGACCTTTAAAGGTCCCTTCCAACCCAAACTATTCTGTGATTCTATAATCTATGAAATTACGTCATGCAGATCCTACCAAGACTTCTCAGCAGCACAGGAGAATTTGAAATTTGTCACCCTGAAATGACAAAAAGGGCAAAGGAAAGAGGCAGAAACTGGCCTCCAGCAAGAGGACTCTTGCTGCCCACAGAAAATAGCATGTGAGGGATTTTTGCTGGTTTTTTTTTGTGGAAGATGCTTCCCTTCTACCCCCCAGCCATTAATGCCTCCCCAGCCATCCTGACTCCTAATGTCATCAGCAGAAAGCCTACCTTTGCTTGACAGAGACCTCCACGAGGTCCAGACAGCTGGGCCATGGCCCCTTTTCTGCCATTTCTGCTGTTTACTTATGCTCATTAGCAGGTATTTTGCACAGCCTTCCTCTGCAGAGTCAATAACAATCACTAATAATCCCTGGCAGTGGTACAATGACACTCAACGGCCATCAGTCAGTGTATGGCAACAACCATCTATCACTGAAACACTCTCCCAGAACGTTCTCACAAACTGATCATTTGTGAATCAGTTTCAAGCAATTACTGATCACAGGCCAGCAATAAGGCACAGATGAATCATCATTGATTGCCACCAGAAATTAATTGCTGTTTGCTATTCATTATTAAGTACTGACACCAATTGTTCATAAGCCGTTACTAGCCACCAGCAATCACCAGTATATAGCACTAAAGATCATTTGCTTTGCCACTGTGTTTAATTGCAAAAGTTGTGATGTTTTATATAGATTAGTTCAACAAGTTTAACACATCAAACTTGCTACTTATTCCTGAAATGCAGGGACAGAATACTGCTATAGGCAGAGGATGTCCAAAGGCACTCTAAGCTTTTTCACTCAATCCAGAATCCCAAATCCTTCAGTTACCTCAGAATGACATTTGCAACATGCACATTCAATGTCCATTTCCAACTATAAACTTCAAACAAACAGAGAAAATCCCATTAAATATCAAGAGGGTTCTAGCAAGCACCTGAGTTTCAGAATAATATTCACTAGTTGTTCTTTCGGCCTTTATTTGTTTATAATCTTGTAAATCATTGGTGTGCAAGATAACAACCAAAGGCTTTGGAAACAGTCAATGTACTTAAGACCATTCTAAACATTAATGAGTGTTGTGTAAACACTGGAGAAATTTATCAGGACAAATTAAAGAAGCATTGGTATGGAAGAATGAGTGACAGTTATAAATATCGCACAGGATTGTCGAGCTACAGCAGAACGCCACCTTCTAGTCCATAGTAAATCAGATTCTTTAAAGCATGCGAGGAATGCCTAGACTCTTGGATGGATGAGCATAAGGATTTCTCACCTAAATATTCTTGCAGTATCATTTACCCTCCTAAGTAAAGAAAATCTGTCAGAAAGTTAATAACCTAACATGTTATATCTGACATTTACACCATTCTTCTCTGTGCAGCGTCAGCATTAGCTCCAATTAGATAGACAAAATTATTGCTCTTTTTGAAACGTAGATCCTATACCTGTTATGTCCTGCTCGACATAATCTCTTCTGACGATTGACACACATTATGTACATGTGTATTAGAACACTGCTCCTTACTAAACACATATATTAATTCCTACAGATTTAATGCAAAAATAGCTATGCAAGATACGGGCAACAATCAAATTCTTATCCCCATGAAGACATCACCCTGCACCTTCACAAAATGAAAAATAAAAACAAAAGAGCCATGAGATGTAACATATACTCCCTCCTTCCTACCCTTCTCTTCAACTCATTGGTCAGATTCCTTTCATCCCTATCCAGAGTCTGCCAACATGTGGATGTAGAAAGTGGTCTGGAAGCGTACTTCCATTAAGAGGAGGGAAGTGTATTCATGCCAAATGGCCCTCAGGCAGAACGCATCACCCAGGAGAGGGCATCTGGTAGCTCCGAATCGACCTGAACTTTTTGTCCCCAGATGCAAGTCCTGCAGTACTGCATGGACTGGACAAATTTAAGGATTACTAAGGTCCGTAACTCAAAATTAAATTCATGTGGTTTTAATTCTATACTGCAGAACTTCTCAGGCTTAGAGGTTATTCAGTTTAGGTTTCTCAAAACATCAGAAATATTGGCAGCACCATAAAGACAATGCAAGGAGATCAGGGTTCCTCAGTACTGATCCAGTGTGACCACACAATGTCCAAATCACAGCAGGCAAGATTTTTTTACTTCACAAACTTGTATCTAGTTCTAACTTTGTCACACACTAGCCTATAACCAGAACTGGTGTTTATGGCTGCAAGAAAGTTGAGACGTACAGATCAGAAATTTTCTTTTAAATAAAACACTAGAAAGTAGTAAACGTCACCTTTGGTTTTGGTTTAAATCACATCACCAAAATTGGTTGTGCAGCACGTGACATGTCACATTCTGTGGTTTGGAAAAATAAATAGTGGAATATCACAGGAGTGTTTTCAACTGTCCACAGCAGACTCACTCACACTTCATTGTGCAGGACTATCTGAAGCAGCTCTGTAGACATGGCACAGAGTTAACGTCATCTGTTGCAAATTAAAAATGTGCATTTTTTATGCCAGATTACTAGATATTACATCAGGCATTTTGAGATCTGTGCAAACATTTATGTGAGGCACCGCCTGAATTATTTTCTGTATACCAAATGCTAAATACCATTCCATTCAGCTCAACAACCACTGAAACAGAACCTCAGCAGCTGGGCAGAGTGTGATAGAGCTGCAGAGACAAAATAAAACGTGCCCAATAATAGCAGTGAAGCTAACAGCTTCCAATTTCTCCTTTTCCTTTTTCTTCCAACAGAGCACAGTTAGATCCTTTGTAAGCTTTACCTTGAATATCTTTGACTAATTAAGTAATTTCATCCATGTGCTGCCTCTGTACTGCAAATAGAACTTTGGAAGGCAAATACGATTTGCAGCACAGCAACGACTCAGTTGTACATGCTAAGGGGAAAATCCGATAAACCATTGATTCATTCTCAGTAAAATTTATTTACTTTCCATAATTTTTTATTGAGTACTGAATTACATCTCCACAAGTAAAGACACAAATGGTAGATGAAAACAGATAAACAAACAAGTTGTCTCCTTAAAGCAATTAGCAAATGAGATGGAATCAAGCTGATAGTTTGACTTGTTTTTCTCCTGATTAAAAACGTTTGCAAAAACTTCTTCTTTAAGGTAGAGAAAAAACTGAGATTAAATATCTAAAGAATATTTCCTGACAGTGAAAGCTTCTGCAGGTGAAGTAATCTCCCCAGAGAAAAGATGTCAGCTAAACACTAGGATTATTTAAGAAAACACTAGATGATATATTGAATAATATAAGTAATTTTAAAAATAATATTCTCATTTTTATTCCTGTGATATTCTGGTTACTAGAGAGCATATGTAAGATTAATGTAACAGAATAACCATAAGAAAACAATATGCAAGAGTGATTTGCTTTTACAATGCTACTAATTATTTTCCTGATTTTTTTTCACCTAAACTACACTACAACCGATTATTGTTAATTTGGTGGTTTATTAAGCTAACTGTTTGAATACTGGGAGAACCTAGAGTTAATAATTTAAGGAATCGTTGTCATTCCCAGTAGTGGGATTACTTAACCGAATTTTTCTCAAACTTTGTTTTGCACTTCGTATTTCTGCACCGCACACTCAATATGTGTCCCAAGTCCATTTGCCCTTAGAAGCAAAGAGTTTCCCAACCAGAGCAGAGGGTCGTAAATTACTCTGCTACTCTAACCTCAAGTCACACGTACAAATACATACAGCAGGCCCTCCCAGGGCACAGCGCTGGCTTTTGGATGAGTAAAATTGTTAAGAACATTTCATGCACACTAAGAGATTCTCTAGAATCGATTAACAGCAAATCCCTTACTATTTGCTCCCAATCGTCTCTTGTCCAATAAATATTCCCTTATTAATTATTCAATATCCCCTTGCTGTTATTTGTACTCACGTTTACTTTGGCCCTTTAGCCAAAACACAATATTAATTGGCCAGCTGGTCATTTTCCCATTTTATACTCCAAAGAATGTATTTTCTAACAGATACTATATATTTTGTCTGAATACAAAACGTATCTGGATTAGGATATGTGTACATATTTGCAAAGCCAAGATACAATCCAAGAGGTTTCAGTTTTACAAAGACACAGCTAATAATTAAGGCTACTGTCATGAGTATAAATTCATCAATCTTAAACCACATCCCATAAGAGGTAAGAGAATCTTCATTTATGTAGCCTGGTAGCAGAAGTATCTGATCAGAATGTTATGTCAAAAGACTAAAAGAGGAAGAACAAGCCATGACAAAAATCCCACCTTCTAATCAACCTTAGCCATCAGTACATTTAAATTTATGTCTACTACCAAAGCGTGGTATAGGATAGCAACGTGCATTCACCCCTGTGAAGAAGCTTTTGCAATAGTTTAGGTGAGCCTTATAATTTCAGCTGAGTTTCATGTAACTCCTTCACTATAAGCAGAGCAGCAAGAGCCTAACAGGGAAGCGAAGGGAAGAAAGGGAAACAAAAAGGTAGGGATCTGAAAGACCGCATCCTGAAGCCTGGCAGCAGAGTAATGCTGACAAACAAGGTTATCACACTATGATTTGGTTAGGAACCATCAGGAGAGCAAGACTGCAGTGCAATGCCAACCTGTCACACCCCGATAAATCTGCATCGCTCCGTACATTGACAAAGTGTCATTCAGCTTCTCAAGGTTCAGCCTTGATAGCTTATACTAAACAGGCTATGCAAGGTCAGAATCAGTAATCATAACATGCTACCTTCTTTTGTGAGTCCAGGCAGAAAAAAACAGTAGCACTGTGTTCTGCATCAGAATAAAAATATTTCAAGCAAATCTGAAACTAAGCTTTTTTAAACTTTGAGACTTTTTTTACACGCACACACAGAAAAGGTATTGGGTCTTTAGCAAAGCCTTCGTTGATGCAATATATTTGCACTAATGTTAAAATAATTTACTTTAAAAACAAATAAACAAACAAAAACCCCAACCAAAGAATGATAAACAAATCTTCTCTTTAAACTTTTGTTTTCATGATGCTAAAAGGGTCGGGTGGTTGAACAGTAGATTGGTCGTGAATCCTACCGCTTTTCCATAGACATTAAGCAGTATGTGTGCACTAATGGTGTTACACCACACATGGTCTAAGCCACATTTGTTGATACTTAGACAACATAGAAGATCATCATTTCAGCCCACTCATAGTGGTGAAATTTCTCTGGACCCAAATTATGACACTATCAGCCTCCAAACCATCCCTCTTCAACCTCCTAGCATAAAATCCTGCCATGAGTATCCTATTCTCTGCCTATATGAGACAAACAGCCAAAGTGACAACTCAACAAATACCACGTTTCAAAATATCAAGGGGAGCTAGTTCTCCTCATTAGAGCAGGTAGAGGATCAGTTGATGCCAACGTGTTTCACACATAACCCAGTTCCCCAAAGCCCAAAAACTATTTCAGCACACTTTTAACAGCTGATGAAATGCTTTCATCGAAGGGTTGCACTTCAAGGCTGCTACTACCTGATTGCTCCTGCTTTGGCAGCATAAGAACACAGAGCCAGCTCCTCTGTTATTGCCACTTTCTTTCCTGAACCTTCCTCAGTCCCACCTGATAATGTCTTGTCCATTACTACTGGTCACAAGAGGCAGGAAGTGGAGAGCAAGGGGCAGGAAACTGGAAAACAGGATAATGCAAGATTTGCTAGTCTTCAGACAGGGAATAAATAGTGTCTTCAGAGTTAATTTGATACAAACTATATTGACCGAATAACAAAGTTAATGGAAAAATTCAAAGTAACTTTCTGGGTGGGCAGGACTTTAATTGCAACTTCATCTTTCCAATTTTACTCTTAGCAGGAAAGCTGTAATAACTGAAGGACAATAAGCCTTGGGGCTTTTTTCTTTCAGCTGCTTCTTCTTAGTTTGCTCAGGTTAATGAGGTGTGCCTCTCCTAACCTTGATTGTAATAGGGGGTAGGGAACTAACCTGACAGCTAGACACACAGAAGAACTCCTCAGCACAGACTAGTGATGCTTTAGGAATCCCCTAATAATGTGGGTTTGCCCTTGATCAACAGGTTTTTTTAACACTAAAATGTGTCATCTGTTAAGATAGTTTTCTCCCACACATGAACGCGCTACTGTACAGCAGTTTGAGAGTCCTGAAGAACTCTTCAGCTTCATCTGGGCACAGCAGTATTTTTTGCTACCTGCTTTAAACAGCTCTAATTTCCCACTCCAGAGAAGGTTGTCTTTTAGTTTGTTGAAGTAGCTAATGGATATAAAACACTTTTTGACCCTTAGGGAAGAAAACAACTTGCAAAGTTCAATATATTTTATGATGCACTACATTAAAGAAGGGTGTGTGAATAAACATGATGGTCCCTGCTCCATAGTGTTCCTGTTATGACTGACCGTGGTCTTTCTTCTGCCTGGCCCTGCTGTTCCAGGTTGCAGAGAAAATCAGCACATTTTGAATGTCTAGCCAGTCTGTCACTTCATCTTTGCTTTCTGCACATGAAAGAGAACAAAAACTGACATAAATTTGTGAAGACGGGATTTACCCTGAAGTGCATGTTTGCTCATTGGCTTCATCTGAGCCACTGGAAAACTGGGCACGTTAGAGAAGGCATTTATTCCTCTCACTTCACTGAGCCACAGCCACAAAAGAAAAGCCTCAAAGCAGAGAGAGAGAGAGGCATCTGCCAGTGCAATTGCAATCAACCGTTCCTCTACTGCCCCAAGGAAACCAAAACACAGTGTCTGTCTAAAGTAGCACAGAGGCTGCTGTTTCTTGCAGGATTTGTATTCAGTACTAACAGCATCTAATCAAGTTACAGTGAGGAGCTGGAAGTACCTCTGCAGGCTTCAAGAATCCGAGCACTGGAGCAGGGCACAATGATGAAACTGGGATTATATAGCCGGAATTTAGGCTGAAGATCAGCAAGTCATTTGGACTGGTGGAATTAATAGGACAGAACTGCCTCTCAAAGATTAGCTCGTGTAAACCAGCAAAAATCGAATGTGGCATACAATAATCCTGCCAAAGAAGAATTTGCTAGTCCCTGCATAGACAGACTATATGAATTAAGAGGCTTCTCAGCCTACACTTTCTATGATTAACAGCCTTACTATTTGTCAGCACATAGGGACGCTTTTGTTACACAAAGACACAAAGTGGAGAAAAAACATCACTCGTTTCACGTTATATTTGTTACTGCACAAGGATCTGCACGGTGTTTGGGATTGCTCGGTTTTAAATGTTCATTGTGAACTTCTGCACAACAGGTTTGCCACTCGCTAAGCTTGGACACTCTTTCATGAGTGTCTTTCTTGGGTCATCCATCCAAATCTTACTTGGAGTTGATCCAAGTGAGTGATGGTTAGTGATGGTTTTTCATCAGTGTTAGGCTGATAGTTGGACTAGATGATCTTAAAGGTTCCTTCCAACCTAGACAATTCTACGATCGTAATATTAACATCAATTAATATTGAATTCTCAATCTATAAAAACACCTAGTAACTAAGAAAGTTTAAACAGTACTTTAGACATTGCATCCTATAGGAATCTACAGATTTCTAAACAGTGGCTAGTCAGACAAGAGCAAATCGATCCATTTAGCAGAGGCATGTCCTGAAGCTCAGCCATCTTGGCTTGGCAATACTTTGTGCATATACTTAATATTTTGACTGTCTCCCATCAAATCATCGGACTGGAGATAATATAGATTAGCAGCAATACATTTATATGTATATCTAATTGCAGAATGCTTAACTTTACTGCCAAATAAATGATGATCCAATTGTAAAACATTATTGCTTGAGGTATATAATCTCCAGAGAAACTGGATATACATAAGCACCTGCTTAACTGTAACACGTTCTGCAAAGGTTACCTCACAGAAGTTAAAATATCCTTTAGAACCTTTTCTGCTTCAAGGACCATATTTTTCTTACGCTATCGATATGGAAATTTTCCTGGATTCCACTTGTGGTTTTGCAGGTAACGATGCTTTAAAGCGTCTTAAGAGTTACTGTTCTTCCATTCACTTTTTGGTCCTTGGATGATCTTTGTGTAACTTTTTTTCAATGTTTTTGTGTAATGTTTTAATGACCATCATTGACATCATTTAATGACCAATGAACATCCTAGTACTGAAAATTCCACCCTAAACAAGTAAAGAAGGCCCAGAATGTTTTCCAAATCTCTAGTGCTAATAATTTCAGTTACATCTAGCAGGCTCTCCGTTCCCAGCATTAGTACTGGCAATCTCATTTCACCTTTTGTCCGAGACAGAAGAGAGTTCTTTGAAAGGATCTTTGATTCTTCTATAATCTAGGTTGGAACTTTGCTCTTCTCATCTTCTGCATTTTAGCTAAAAAGTATGTTCCATGTTTATATATCATACATATGTTTATGTTTTTAACATATATTTATGTTTATATATCATAACTAGCTTAGTTTTATACTTCCTAAGAACAGAAAATTTAGTTTCTTTAATCCCTTCATTTCATTCAGCTCTATTCACATTTGCATCCTGTGAACATAATCCCACCAGATTACTCAAAGGCCTCCATTTGAGCATCCACAATAGGTACTAATTTCCCTATACTGTTCATGATCATGTCTAGGAATCATTAAAAACAATCACAGGGATCATATTTTATCTACAAGGACAAGAATACTGGTAGAAGCCTTATCCTTACCTGATCTGCTTGAGCACTTTGCTTCTAGGAATGTTATTTCTAATACATGCAATTTACATTTCTGTTTATGGTTCGCCAGCTTTTCAAAGCTACATGGAGCCTGCGGTCATGCTCTCCTACAACGTTTCCACAGATCAAAATATCATCTGTGAAGATTTATCCCCCATGCTATCAAAGACTTGTTTTATTTTAGAGTGGAAAAAGTCAGGTTCCAAACAGCCCAGAAGCCAGTCAGCAGAAACAGCATTTCCTCATGAGAAAATATGCTCTGTTTCTTAAGGTTACTGCCCAAAAATCTGCTGATACCAAATATTTTTCCATGGTTGATGCATCCACCATAAAAGACATTTAAGAATGTCCTTGTTTAACTGGTTGGAAACATTTGCATCTATATATATTTAGAGTGAATAAATAAGGAGGAAATACTAATTCATTTGTCTGCAGTAATGCTGTCTTGTTGTCATATGTCATGTTGTCTCTTTCGGTTCCCTTGCTAGCTCTGTGATTCAGAGGGAAGCGCCCTCGTTCCATGTTTTCTTTTGCTTTTGTTTTTGAGAGACTAGAATTTTCCGAGGGCCATGAATCCGGACAAATTAGCTTTTCCACTTCTATTTTGTTCTTTTTAGAAAGCTTCCCTATATTCTGGAACAGTTTTCTGATTTACTTTTGTTTTTTGAGTTTCCCGCTTTCCAAGAAGATACATGTTTTAATGTATTACAGATTTTATTCTATGTAGTCTTAGGAGCTGTAACTTCAAACCTCTGTTATTTACCCATGCTTCCTCAGTGGGCCTAACTATAGTAAGCCTGAAAGTAAGCAAAATCTTCAGGTTTGTCCACTTCTCTGACAGTATCAGCGTTACTTCTGCAGTGCTAATATTTTAGGGATTATGTTGACTTGAGTACTGATCTCCACCTTTGTCCAAAACTCTCCATTACTCCTTTGAGTTTCTTTATCTGCAGTGATACCATCATCACTCTTTGTTCATGCTGCGGGCCTAAATCATCATGACTTACTAAGAGCTGTTATTTCATTTTCCTCACTTTTCCAAGGAATTTTCTTCAGCTGGTGGCATTTGTCACAAGCAGCACCATTTACCATGCTGATTTCTGTCTTCAGCTTTTCTTTGCCTGTTACTCTTACAATTCCTTATTTGATCTGTGCCTCAGTTACCTCCCTAAAATGACCAGAATGTCTCACCAGCTTTAGTAATTTGCATATTCATGTATGTTTTCAACTTTTTATATTCTCTCATGCATCTTTATGTAGCGTGCAGTACTCTCTGCAATTCAATAATACAGTCTCACAAAGGCATCTTTTACCAGAAGTAATGGAAAAACCAGGCACTTTAGAAACAATGGTTATCAAAACTATTTTCAGACTGCCCATTAATGTTTTTTGCAAGTATTACATACTCAATTCTTTTCCAGTCATTCTCCATGGGTTTGCAGGTTTTAGGTGTGAAGGTGATTATAGCTACTCTCTTCTTTTGCCCAGAGGCTTTTCTTAATTAGCGATCGCCAAAGAGCGAAGAGTTTGATAACAAGCACTTCCTTCACTGTCTACGTTGTACCAATATGTTTGCATTGCTTAAGATGAACCTCTACACACCAACCCATTCAAGTGACTCCTGCGAGAGCTTGTTTTCACTGTTACAAGTCCCATGGCTCCTGCACTGTTTTCTACTGGGAAAAAAAAAAATCACAGCAAATAATTGTGTCATGAATCTTCCTGCACATTTACTTTGAATAGGAGAGGAAGCCAAAATTCTTATTTCTGCCTTTCCCATTCATAATTGCATCTTCCTAGATGGATGTTCTTATGGAGATGAGTGTGATTATATTTCCTATGCTAGCAGGAAATGGGTTTTGATGGGAATTTCAGTCCACCATCCGAAGGCTTGGTCATTCCTCACTTTGCAATAGTATATGATAGGCATCTCCCATCTCTAACTTGCTCTCAGTTCCAGTTCAGTGAAAGAAATTGTGGTCCCAAAGAATAAGCATTTTCTGACTCTGTTAAGAGGGTAAATTTGGAATTCTGCCAAGTGTGATGGTTTATTGTAACAAAGACTGTTTTTTGCTGTGCAAAGCAGTTACTCTTCTTGAAAATGCATTCCCTCAACATTCTGACAAAAATCACAGCAAAGCTGTAAACCCATAACTTCAAGAATGAAAACAGTTTTCTTTTTATATAAAAGGACAGCAAGGCTATTACAGAGTACTGAGCTATCACTAAAAAACTATCATCATCTCTGGCACATTAATTTCTTTAAACAAGAAGAACTTGGAATATTTCATTGATGGCTGCCCTCATCACAACAGTGACACCATTTGACTCACAGATTTTTTTTCCCTTTTTAGCTAGTAGCAAACCAGGTCAGTCACCTTTTCACAAAATATGCTAAGCTTTCTCAGAGCTCCAGAAAACCTTCTCTCCCTCATACAGATGCTCTGTTAGTCCCGTTAATCCAATTTCCCCTGACCCCTCTAAACAGGTTGTACCTATTTGCCTTGTGCTCAGAGTTGTAGACCGAAAATGCATACATCACCACCTGCATTTCATCTGCGGCAGAAGTTCAAGGGACTATATCAAACCCAGATGCACTCTCATTGCGTGAACATTGAGAAAATTTCTTAGATTTGTTAAAGAAATTTCCAACTTCATTTCCTTAACACTAACAATGAAAAGCATCCCAAGTGTACACAAAAATAGATTCTCATCAATGCATAAACACTGAATGCTCATTAGTTTTCATTCACAAAGGTAATGAAGTAGGAAACACCATGCAGTTGAGGATTTACAACCCTGAGAAGATCGGTAAATAAAAGCAACAGATTAGCCCAGTATTATTGAATCCTGCTGTTTGAAGTCTCCTCTGGTGGACTTAATAGGCAATATATATCAGTTTTAGAAGAGGTGTTAGAATGAGTAGCATCTAAATCAGGAGCACATATAGTCAAGTAGGCTGATAGAAATCTATCTTTTAACTTGATGGCCGTAATGCCTGCAGAATTTGGAGAGATTTATGCCAGGACTCAAGGAATATAATATTCCTCTTGAATTAACTAATTTTTGCAATCAATGTACTGTGAGTGATACACTGCTGCCAGGAAAGATTTGTGGCCTGCCTGAAGTACCAATTACCTTCCATTTTCTACAGTAAAACTGTCTGGTAATGTGAGTGATAGCAGCAAATTTTACACATCACTAACGATGGAAATGAATGTACTTTCCATCATGTCTAGAAACAAATTTTGTAAATAACATAAAATAAAACACAGAAAGGGAATCACTGGGATTTGTGCAAGAAAATTTCATTTAGTATTTTTTACTTTTTTTTTTCTTCCAATTATATTTCTCATTGCAACAGATTCGCACTAGAAAATAGTATTATTGGGAGAGGTTAATTCTTTCAAATAAAGGGTGAGCCAAGATAGTGTAATATAAAACCAGCCCAGTGTGAACTAAAAATTGTGTCTAAACCAGTGCTAATCAAATCTCACTCTTGGCATATACTACGGAAAGTGGTTTGAATTTCCTAGGATCAGTCTTGTGTTCCAGACACTTGTCAAGTCCCAGTTCTTGATTGTGGGACTCTCCCATATGATCCTGTCTCATACACTCTAATTACAGTGCTGGAAAATCATGGATTCCGTGAACAATCTATGGCTTCTCTCCTGCCGGGTTGAACTGATCAAATTGTTTAAATAACTCTGTCTAAAAGCCCTGATTTCACAGGTACTTTAGGAATATATTTTTCTAGCTAAGCTAAAGTCACAAGTGTTTGAGTGAAAAGACAGTAAATAAAACCATATCTTTCCCATTTGAAAAAAAAAAAAGTTCTGTGCTTAAAAATGGAGAGTGAAGCCAAAATGTAGGTCAGACTTGCAAAATGGCATGCAAGTAATCATCACTGAGGCACAGAGAATGAGCTCAGATTACTTAGAGTATTTGAGAAGCTGTGAGCATTTCAGAAGCTTACCCAAAAGAGAAGTAGTAAGGTCTTTAAATACTCTCCTGAGAAGCAATGGACCGTAGGGGAATGCTTTAGAAGTGCCCATCGGACCCAAGAAGAAACTTTCCAGGGCTAACACACATAAACCCACAGCCATCTGGAAGCTTATTTCAGAAAGTGGGTGATTCCACAATCAATGTTGTGTGTGTGTATGTTTATAGGCAGTGAGACTGTTCTAGCTTTGACTGTGACTATTAGAATATTTATGTACACAGGGGATTTATTATTTTTTTTTAACTGCAAATATAGATTCTATGTTGGAGTTTTACCCTGATTAGTGTCATCAAATATCAAAGATGTTCATGTACATCCTGCAATAATACAGTCCACTACATAGCTCACTGCACTACACGAATCTTATTTTGTCATTTTCCCTATTTCTGTCTTTTGTAGCACATCTCTTGGCTCAGCTGCTTATAAATTGCTACAAGGTGTCCCAAGCCAGATGTGAAACTGTAGATGAGCATCTGGGGTGAAAAGAGAGTCAAACTGCAGCTGTGAGATCTCATTCATAGGCAATATCCCCATGCACACCATTGAGGTACACCAGTTAACTTAAAGTTGCACAAATAACATTTTTTTTTTTTTTCTCAGTTTTAAATATTAACGCAATGTTTACCACTGTGCAGCAAAAGAACTTTTCTCTTGAAAATTGCCCTGTGCCCTTCTACTCAGCCCATGCAAGCAGGTTCCATCCTTCACCAGTCAGAGGAGTCCTCTGCTCAGAGGAGAACTTGGAATGGGCAGAAGTACATTGTGGGAATCCTAAGAGGCTCCAGCCTCACGTCTCGCTTCTATGCGACTTTAGTTGTCATCGGAGGTTACTAACACACAGGGGCAGATTAAGCAGCTCAGTGGGAGAAGCTGGTATCTGACTGTTCGGAGTGAGGTGAAAGCTGCCTTCCCTGGACTATGTTACTGAAGTAGTTTCATCAGCCAATTTGACAAAAGAAACAATGATCAGAAAATCCACACATTAGATCTAGAATCCAATTACTGTAAGATGAGGTGAAAATAAAAGGAAAGCCTACACCTGATTTTTTCCTGGATACGCTGTCCAACTGGCATAAGCCGGGGATGATGGAATGGAATTTCAAAAGAGAAAGATTTGAAGAGCCAGGGCTTAATTTAATGAGACCCTAACCTCAGTCTCAGCTAAACCTTCCTTAAAGAAAAAAGGATATAAATGCCTCAGAAAAGATCTAAGATGCCTTTGCAGTCCTAATGGTACTACTTACAGGCCAAAAATCATAGAGCCAAATGATAAACCAAAAGAGCAACCTGGACTAGTGGGAGGTGTCCCTGCCCACGGCAGGGGGTTGGAACTAGATAATCTTTCAGGTCCCTTCCAACTCAAACCATTCTATGACTCTGCAAGCATAGTAAAATAGCTTTCTCAGCTGCTCAGTGGGTGGCTGTGCATATTGAGATCAATTAGGAGGACAGTGTGGAGCCAACTGACATCCTACAACCATGCTAGAAAACAGTTAATGACTTGTTAAGCAGTTCTCCTATTGTAGCTCTTACCCTTTTTAACCTTCCTCAAATGTTAAAAAAAAAAAAAGGGAAAAAAAAGGCAGAAAGCACCTCTTCAGGGAGGTGTTACAAAAGCTTTATTCCTTGTGACAACCTGACACTACTAAGACTGTGAGGAGTGAAAATACGGCAGGCAGAAAGCATGGCCTAACGGGCCATCACATGCTGTATGCAGTGCAGGAGGAAAGCCCTTTAAGTGACTACATCAAATATTCACAGAAAAATCATGAAGAATTAAAGTTCCATCCAGGAGAGAAGGTCAGTAGAAACACTCATGAAAATCAGTGGCTGGAAGTGATTTAGCATGTTGGGCAGGGAGAAAATACCTTCCCCTCTATTGGTTCAATCAAGTTCTTTGTGCTGATAAGGGTGGAAGACAAAAGATTAGATCTTTCACTCCTCTGAATGCTCCGGGGTCACCTATAACCAAGCTGATTCTGTAGCGAATTATAGCTATTTTGAACTAATATGAGTTACAGGCAGTGAAGAACTGCAAACAGAAACTATACACACATTGCACAACCAGAGACTATGGTAAACTCTGTTCTGACTCACCTTCAAAATCTCATGTTATTTTCTACATCCAGATACGTACAGCTCACAGCCAGTCTGGGGAGATAAAGTAACATCATGAAGGGGCTAGAAAAGAGAGAGGCTCTCTCTTTCTGATGTCCCTGAACGTGCCAACTCAGACGTTGGACCTTGTGGTTTTACATGCCTCGAGGCAGAATTTCACAGTTCTCCACTCCTAGATCAAAATCTGTTCTTGCCCCTTGGGTATGACTCAGTTCAGGCACCTCTTGTCCTGCCCTGTGTACAATCTGTTATTTAAGAATGATGATAGAGGATCAGACCAAAGTTTGACCTGGCCTACTACCCTCTCTCCTGCAAGAGCCAGTGGCAGATATTGTAGAAATAGTAAAAACACAAGGAAAGCACGTGGTGACCCTTCGCTACAACACTCCTTTACCTTCAGCAGCAACAACGCAACTCCTTCACGTTCCCCTCCCAGGCCCACCAAGCCCAAAATCTTCACAACACCCTATTAGGCAGGGAGGGAAATGCTGCCAGCAAGGAAAGAAAGGAGGATGACTTCCCTCCACCTTCAGCCTTTCCATCTTGTATGTCTGGAGCAGACAGGCTGTGCACTTGAGGAGGGAACTGAGACACAGCTAAAGCCAGCAACACCACGCAAAGCCAGGAGTGGGCTGCACAAGGCTTCACAGAGAAGGTGCAAGACTAATATAATTCATACTGCAATAGCTCCGGTGCTGTATAATGCGGATCATACTTGATATCACACACTTCTCCAATTGTTACACTGTGTATTGCTAGTTCCCACTCATTACTTCAGAAGTAGCAGAAAATTTCTTAGAATACAAAACATGTAACCAACAGTTATGCATGTGTAGGTCTCATCAGTATATACTGACTGAAGTGATTTTGATTTAAGGAAATTATTTCTAGTGTTCTGCCTGTTGCATAGGCAGACCTTTTTTTAGACCCTTTTTTTTTTTTCCCTTACAGTACTGCCAAGATGTTCTACTGGTGGCTTTTTATTAATCTGAGCCTGCCTTTTAAAAGGATTTTATTCACGTTGGGCCTGAGTTACGGATGTAAAAATCATGTTTATGCAAGTATACAGCTGCTACCAGAAACGCAGTGAACATGTAAGAGTTTTATAGCACAGTACTGAGTCCCCAAGCACACACAGTTCCAGAGACACGTCCAGTCAGGGATAGAGCTGAGGTTTCAAACGAGAGGAATCACAGAAAAAGGAGAATAAAGAAATTGTAGGAGCCTGAAAAACCGTTAGGGAGAAGACAGGAAAGGAGAAAACATAGACACTCTGTTGCCCACAAGGTCTTTTGCGTCAACTTTTGCTCATTCTTGCCTTTGTTATCTTGTATTAACCGCAACACCTTTTAAAGGCTTTAAGTTGGAAGACAATTGACAATTTCTGGGGAACAAGGAAGGCTGAAGGCAGTTAAATACTGTAAAGCTGCAGTGATTTAATGACAAATTTCCTGGGGACTAGGTCTTTTTCACTCCTGCAATAATGGGTAAACCAGTACAAGTGTGTCTACGTGTGTAAAATGAGGACTGAATTAAACAATCTTGCACTCTTCTGTAGTCATATTAGCTAAAGTAGTCTGGAGATGCAGGTTATCTTGAATAGCCATTTCTAGATGATGGTACAGGTAGCTAGCATGTTCTTGATCTAAAAATTATTTCTGCCTTGAGAAGCACTTTCATCTTGTACAGTATTTGTACATAAAGCTACAGGACAGTCCTGAGCAGAAAAACTTTTTTTACAAGAGTTGATTCTGTGATTCAGAATATTGGTGTTATCCCAAATTGCACTGCAAGACAATGGCCCAGGGACTCATGGATCAGGTATATGACAATCTTGCACAAGTGCCATGTCTTTGTTTCACATCGTTAGCCACACAGGGAGCCAAATGGTCTTTTCCAAAGAACTAGTTGAATGATTTTTACTTCTCTTAAACTACAAATAGCTCTCAGACACTTTGAGAACTTCAGAGCCTACTCTTATGTAGAGGAATTAATGAATTGAATGAGCTTTTGGTGCAAAATAATCAAATTATCTCAAAAGGTTGGGCTCTCTGAAGAAAGTCAGTGAAATTAAAGTCCTTACCACTTCCTATTTGCCCTCTTCATGAGGAAAGAGAATAAAAGCATTATCGTACAATGTCTGTCACTAGCCAATATGGAATGCATGTGAAACTCAGACTTTCCAAGCAAATCTTTTCACTATCAGCATTTTCCTGTCAGAAACAGAGGGGGCTATTCAATCAAACCGCACAAAAGTAGCGGTGTGAAGTATTGAGGACATAGCTGTTTAAGACTCTTTTTGTTGGGAAAGGAGCATTGCATTCAGTTATCAGAAGCTATGAGTTTAGATATTTGGGGTAGTGAACTACTGTGGCCGGTTTTAGATGATGATAATCCATGAACACAGTCTGCCAGGGAAGTGTTAGCTTTGTTCCTGCCCTCCCTGTCCAGACAGCATCATCTGGGTATAGCCTTTTTCGTGTCCTGACACTAGTTGGTAATGAACAGGTCTTGTTTGGTTTCACTCTCACACTTTGAAACATGCACACCCAGCCTACATGGAGAAAAACACAGATCACAGATTACGCTCTATCATCTGAATTTTCTAGTCATGTGTAAGCCGAGTACTTCAGACAGGAGCACTGTTCTCATATGCAAACTAAGCAGGCTGCTGCAGGAAGAACAAAATTCATACAACATATTTGAGAGTGGGTTTTAGTTCTCTTAAGTTTGGCTACAGTTACATTTTAAGTATAGTAAATCATCTAAGTTGAATTACCACAGTACTATTTGAAGCCAGAGGTATTCCTAACTTTCCTGGGGTTTGGATGAAGGCAGAAGGCATTTGAATGGAGAGCCATTCTGTCTATCGTTGTCCATTTTGTAATCAGAAAAGTTTGAGTTAAGATAGACTTTATATTTTGTTCCATTTCTTCCATTCACTTGAAAATAATTTTCTATCATACTTATTTTTAACTTTCCTTTTTTGCTCATGGACTGGGATACAAAAAAGATTTTTCTAGGTTCGGCATGTTAATTTTTCAACTATTGACTTTAAATAAACCTAATCATTTTCCTACCTATAAAGGAAGGCTGCCAGACTCACAGGGACAGAGTTTTAACAAGACCACTAATGTCCATAACCAACTGCAGGAAAACAATTGCTCAAATGCCAACCGCTTCTCTCATAAATGTCATGTGCAATTTTCAAGTCACTCTTACCTGCTTATACTGAGATCCTAGCCATTCAAGCTATAAGCCTTCAGAAAGAGAACTTTCTTTGGTACCACATCACTACTTCCACTTTGATTTTCCTAGATATTCTTATCAAAGTATTGGTAAAGACTTATCTACTGTTCGTGAAGAAAAAACCAAACTTGCCTGTGGCAGAGAAGTATGCAAATGAGACATGAACTCTAGATTTTCTTCTTTGGTTCTGTTTCTTTTTGAGGCATGCTCCCATCAGCATTATTCTTGCCTATTTCTTTAGGTCTAATCCTGTTACGCCTATTTTCTTGGTGAAGGGGAATAGGGACAAAAAGGTGGAAATAAGACTGTTTCTGAAATATCACTGTCCCTATTTTGAAGAAAGCACATATTTCATATAAAGCTACCTTTGCCAAAGAGAGAGATCAAGTGCATGATTTAACTCCTTGGTTATGAAAAGGTAACTGTTAGGTGGCTGGTTTATTTTTGAAATAGGGATTCAGTATCTGTGAAAGTAAGAATTATGTTATTGAAAAAAAAAATCCAAACCAGCATTTCTCTTTAACCTCTGGTCTCTCTCAAATGATGCACAGGTAATAACCAAATCTTTGTTTACACAGCATCTGAAATGGATCATCATTGCACAAAGATCTGAAAACTGAATCAAATCTGCATCAAAATGAGGTCATAGTAGTTGTAGAAAATTTGATCTCAGAAGGATTATCACTTTCCCTTCTCCAGCTTAATTTACAGCCACACATTAAATGCTAGAATGCATAAAACATTTTTGGTATGGATTATAATAACCAAGTGAACTGTTTTATATCTGATTGTCAGTACCGACAAATGAGATCTGCTCTAGTACCCACAGCGCACAGCACTCATGTAGGCTGTATTTCTTCTGGGCATTTATGACCTTGGGTGGTGAAGGCACCTTGCAGCCTCGTGTCTGATTGTTATTAGAGACTTTGGATAACATGGAATGACACAACTTGTGGTATTTGCCATCACTGGAAATCTACTTGGAAAGGAGCAACAAATTTCAGCTTTTCAAGCAGAGGATGCCTGTTCTCAGTGTCAAACTCAGTGAGTAGATAAGCCCAAATTTCAAATGTTTCAATTATTTTCTGCTGGCTGTGGTACAAAACTAGGGAAACTGACTTCACCCCAAAGGTAGATTACACAGAACTTTGCAATTTCATTTCATTTCAAGTGTTTAACTGTGAAAGTTAATGGTATTTCTAATGTCTTAAATGCCTTATTACAGCATTCAGGATCATATTGAAAAGATGGCCTTTAGGACCAGTAACAGTTCTACTCTTTCCCCTTTCCCTCTACCCTTCTCCCTGACTGTTGCTACTTTTACCCTTTTCACTTTCCTCCCTGCAGCAATTTCCTGTTTGGATTTCACACATAATATTTTTTCCCCACTCATCTCTTTAACAATTAGCCATTGAATGTCCACATTTTAATTTAAATTAGCATTAATTCTAAAAGAGACAAATAGGGAACCAGTGTATTTCAGAACTGTTGTTACAGGTTGGATGATTATTGCATATACCACCATAGTTACCAAAAGTCTGTCTCCAGATCCTGTTAGGAAAGTTATTTTTCTAACTAGACGACCTAAAAAACACTTAAAGGTGGGGAAGAGGGAAGAAAAGCAGCAAAACCTTTGATAAAGCAAGATCCGGACCCCTATTAGGGCACCTGACACAGCTGTTTTAGACTTCATTAGGGACCTTTCAAGTGAACAGAGCCACTGACATTACTGAAGTGTTCTGTCTTTTCACTTTCAGATTTCTTAGACTTTTTCCTTAGAATTCTTATATTTATACTAATTCTAAAAGAAGCACCAATGTCCCCATATGGAGGTCCCTAATGACCTTTTAAAATACAAAATTAAAATTAGAAATTCCTTCCCATTTTGTTATTGCACCAAACCTGCTCTTTAGCTCACTATATCTCTCTCCATGTCTAATGTTTTCCCACATAAGTATTTATGAATAGTAAACAATTCTCCTCACAGTGTCCTTTGGTAGGCTAAGCAAGGCAGGCTCTTTCAGGATCTAAACTACGCGAGAGGGCTAGCCTGAAGCACAACAGCGCATTCATCTGGCTCAGCTCACCCACAGTTGCTTAGTCCTGCATATTTGCATTAGCAGTGTTCCTGTGCTAATTAGCGCTGCCACTCAGCACAACTAAGTTAGCTGCAACAAAATGCTGACACCGTTCTATTGCTTGCAAATATAGAACTAGTTTTACCATAGCTACTCAGGCCTCTGTACAGCACTGCACACATACTCTTAATATCCTCCTGTAGGGCAGGTTCTCTTCCCCTGACCATTCAACTCTTCCTTCCTTGCACTTCTTCCAGTTTGGATCACCTCCCTTCAAAATGGATGGCCATGGTTGTACTCTACAGAGGAATTCTCAGTAGAGCACTGTACAATGGCATTAGTTCTCTCCTACCTCTGCTGGAAATACCTTACCTAATACATACAAAAAAATCAATTCTCCCTCAACCTCAGCTGCCTAGTAGCCATCTTTCAATAAACTGAGCAATAGTCCTCAAACCTGAGGCTATCAGTGTGGGAGAAAGAAGAGAAAAAAGCCATCCATTGTCATCTCTTCCTCTTCTCTTTCCTTCCGTTCCCACCTCCTACAGAAGCCGTCCCCTTTCCATCAGTCACATGAACAGCACAGCCTTCAGACTGAGCCATTGGGGACAAAAGACTAAAAAACAAGCGGCATTAAAAATGGCAGTCTAGCAGTGAACACAGTGACAGCAATCATCTGACTGGTTAGGTGTGGGATTTTCTCCCATTCCTGTTTCTTTTCATTTTTTGGGATGACAAGACAAGGTGCAAATGGACAATATGGCTATATCAGCCCTATATCAAGACTAGACTCGTCTTCATAGGAGAGAGGGTACGCTTGCTGGTGATGGAAGAGCTGTCACAGAGCCAGGCTACAGGCAAAGAGACAACACTCCACTGAGGTTATGCTGTTGAGACAGTCAGGTGCAGGACCTACCTACCTCAGGCAGTGAGAAAAGAGCTCTGGGAATGCAAGGAATGCCACAGCATTGAGGTGGTGCAAGTCAGAGCCACAGGAAGCCCCAGCTAAGAGCAAGGGTGGAGGATAGGATTCAGCCTAGTGATATCATTGTTGGATTTGCCAGAGCTTAGGGTGCAAGGAGTTTGGGATACAGAGGCCTAGGCTGTACAAATTCTCACAGAGCATGTAGAGAGTATGCAAAGGCTGAACTAACGTCTCTTTCTCCTCCTCTGTCATTCTCCAAGCTATAGTTAACACTATACTATACTGTCACTGGTCCCTAAACACAGGTCATTGTACTTCATTTAAGCACATACATTACATTTCTGTTATTCCAGTTTCACAAAACTGTCTCAGAAAGAACAGGTTCCCTGTTCGATTCCACTGTGCAAAGAATACCTATCTATTACAAGGTCAGAAACTGGTACTGCAAAACTAGAGGATGAGACTTCAGAAGAATTTCCTCTTGACGGGAGGAATCACTACCAGTAGAATGAGCTAGAAAAACAATTTTACTCAGAGGAACCTGGCAGAAAAACAAGGGTTCAGACAAGGTTATGGCACCTGCATGGAATAAAAGTTGCATCAATTACTGCAAAAGATTTGAACTTGTGGCCTTCATCTTCCATGTAATTAACCTAGCCACTGATTTCTAGCAGCAGGCTACTAAATTACCCTGAGCTAAAGAATATTTAACTGTGTATATAAACCACATGAGTTCTAAGAGAAGAACTAGATAAGAGGAAATTGACTTTTAAAACAAACTGAATTTTCTAGTGGGAAAAAAAAAAAAATATCACACACACAAAAGAAATCCCACCTGATAAGCTTTAACTGCCATTTGAACTCTAGACAAATAAAGGAATCCTAAGATCAAGCTCAGGGCACTTTTTAGAGCACAGTTACTCACTGTTGATCTCTTCCAAACTCAATATGATCAGTAACAACAGCTCCATTTAGCATTAACAAGAATTATTATGCATATGTGGCATAAGCATTTCTAACATACCATGGCATTTGGCTGAAAGCCTGATGATATTTTTTTTTTGTATCTATAGTGCAGTATGAACATTTTTTTTTTCTATCTTTCACACAGTAAATTATTCAAGCTTTATTTCTTGGCCCTGGAACACAGTACTAGCCTGGGCTGCCGTCCAAGAAGGACTTCTTAAAGGACTAACAAGTTTGGATTAAGTCTGTAAGATATGAAGTCACTTGATTATTCCAGAAAAAAATACAACTGAATTCAAATCACTTTAATTTCTTTATAAACATTCCTGCTGGTGGAAGAACTGAACTCTCATAGCAACTGCATCACAGGCACCCAGAGCTGCATATGCCTGCTTTATATTGGCTTCTTTCAGGGGAAATAGGAAATGTGAGAGGCCCAGAGAACCTCTCTTCATTCTACTACCCCATCCCTTTTCATCCACTCTGACACCTTGCTGCAGCTGCTACCAGCATTAGGATTTCTCTGCTAAATTCACTACAAATATAGGAATATGAAGGTAAATATAAAAAGGCAAGGTAAAAGGCATTGCCAAAAGAGACGTTACAGGTAAAAATTATTTGTTAACATTAGAACCTGTAACAGTTCCTAGAAACTACAAAATTATAAGAAATAAAATTACTATCATGTTTTTGCACATTTCAGCTCTTTTAGTGCACTTTGAGAAGAATCCTAGATCTAAACATCACCATAATACTACTTTGTATTTTTAGGCAGCTTTTTCATCTGCTTGTTCTAGAGCAGCTCATTTCAACAGCAAGTGAAATTATTTCTGCCTGCAGCAAGTAGGATCATGTGCTATGATGCTCCTGAGTATAACTGATCTCTACTGATGGGTACCAGCTGGGGCTCTGAGACTTGCTCCAACTACAAAGTTCGGTGCCTGAGGCAAGACTCGAACAGAAGTGACGCTCCTAAATCCAAAGCCACAATCCAAAATACCCACAGATAGCTGCTGTCCAAGCTTGGAGGCATCTAAACTAACTAGCTATCTCCTTGTTTAACCTTAAAGTTTCTTAAGCACTTAGAATACTTCTTTCACACGTGTCCTAGAGTGCCCCAGCAAAAGCAGCTGTATTTGGTCAAGCCTCCTCTATTTCTCCATCCTTGAATGTCTTACTGTGGTAGCAGTTCCAGAGCATGCCAACATACTGGAACTCTTCCTTTCACAAAACACAGCAGTAACTTCTTTTTAAAATACAGATGAAAGAGGTCATGCCTGCCTTCTTTATAACATCCATGTAGTTAAAGTACTCGCCCAGGTAGTGGGAGATTTGATTCATTTCTCAATGGGTGGGAGAGTTGTCAGCTGCCATGCTGGGCAAGAGCCCTCTCTGCTACTCCTGTCAAAGCTGTGATACCACAAACAGTAATTCAAGGTTCATACAGTCAGAGAAAGAGTACAAGGTTCAGCATTATGCTTTATTCTAATGATCCAGATGGGGTTTTTGCAAGAGATAATGTCTTTCCTTGGATCAAGCCACTGTCTGACATCTACTGACATAAAAAAGGATCATTTAGGATGAGAAGTGCTATGCAAATGTAAATAACCTTTTATTATTGATGTACTATGAACTGCAGTCTGAAAATAAAGAGCAGATTAGGCACCAGATAGGTAACCATCAGAAATCTCTGGACTCTGGTAAGAGAATTATTCAGAAAGACAATGAAACTGCTGAACAAGAATTAAACCTTTGAATTAAAAACACAGGATGCAAAGTGTGGGGCTCCCACACTGAGAAAAGCGGAAATGGCAGAAAAAGCTCTGCACAGAATAAACCAAACCACATCCAAAAGAGCGACAGGCTCGGTTTTACAGACTAGACATAACCAAATACAGGCAGCAGCAGCAAATTACATCTTTGTCTCCCCCAGTGATGTGTTCAATTACTGAGACGAGTTTCATGCAAAGCAAACACCACAGTAAGTAATTAATTGTAGTGCAGATACTTTGAACTCTGAGAGCTGTGTTATGTTCTGGCTGTCACCACTTGTTCTGCAAAAATCAGAAGATTTCATGTCAACTTTTGTTGAACATTGAATTTCTTTGTATTTTCCAAATGAAACTCAGGCTGAAGAAAGACATGCTACAAATGGCAGAAGGGTTTTACTGAAGACTTTTATACCAGCTTTACAGGTACATTAAACAACTCTGTATAAACATCAGGTTATTCGTCAAGCCGGGGTTTGGTGGCAGCTGTATCTAGGCTGTTTGTCAGGTATAGACAGCATAAAGGCGTAGCACATGGGGCAGGGATAGAAGGAGGTTTCCAAAGCAAAGTAGAATAGCAGTGCTTGATAATAGTAAGGCTGCAGTCAGACACGCTTTTCTGAATGTGGCTAAACTGTGTTTAGAAGCCACCAACTTAAACTATTCATCACTACCTTCTTGCCAGAACTCC
>JAOXNO010000041.1:22663432-22705837 GCA_028565335.1 Limnodromus scolopaceus | reverse complement strand
GACATTTCTTGTTGTATCCAAGAAACTGAAGCATGCCTTCCATGCCAGTCAGTCTCTCTTGAAAGTTTCAATGCCTAGTCCATTAGTTTCTTCCAATCTTGTTACCTCCCTTGCAAGCAAAATGCCAGAGGAGACAGTTTTAGACACCAGGATAGTTACTCTGCATATATTTTTCTCCAAAGATGCAGTCATAGTCCGGAGTCTCTATGCAGTTTCATTGCAAAAGCTTTCTGACACCACAGTGATGCCATTGTAGTCCCTACATAAAGTCTTTTAAGGTCCATTGTAATATTTCATTGTCACCTCAAAGTCAGTGTTAGATCCTCAACTACAGTAATAGATATAATACCTTACAAAGACACAGCAAGACAAAGCGTAGCTCAAAACATCTTACATTAACACCAGTCAAAAGTGTAATATTTCTACGAGTTCTTAGAAGATTTTCTAGATGGTTTCAAATTATTTAAGAGAGGAGAGCAATTGCCCAAGGGATAATTGCTGAAATTACCTTCCTACCCTCATGCACGTCAACACTCCCACCCAACTTGGTTTCATCTGCAAACTTACTGAGGGTGCACTCAATCCCCTCATTCAGGTCATTGATAAAGACATTAAAGACAACCAGTCCCAATACTGAGCCCTGGGGAACACCATTCATGACCAGCCACCAACTGAATTTATCTTCATTCACCACCACTCTTTGGGCCCGGCCCTCCGGCCAATTTTTTACCCAGAAAAGAACACTCCTGTCTAAGCTATGGGCAGCCAGTTTTTCCAGGAGAATGCTGTGAGAAACCATATCAAAGGCCTTAAAGTCTGGGTAAACAACATCCACAACCTTTCCTTCGCCCACCAGGCAAGACACTTTGTCATAGAAGGAGATCAGGTTTGTCAAGCAGGACCTGCCTTTCATGAATGTATGCTGACTGGGCCTGATCACCTGGTTGCCCTTCACATGCCACATAATGGCACTCATGCCACACAGTGATCTGTTCCATGACCTTTCCAGGCATTGAGGTCAGACTGACAGGCCTGTAGTTACCCAGATCACCCTTCCGTGCATGGGCATCACATCTGCTAGATGCCAGTCAGCTGGGACCGCCCTGGTTTGCCAGGACTGCTAAGAAATGGTGGAAAGCGGCTCAGTGAGCACTCCCACCAGCTTCCTCAGTACCCTCGGGTGGATCCCAATAGATCCCCATAGACTTGGGTATGTCCAGGTATTGGCACAGATCTCTCACCTTCTCTTTGGATTAGAGGGGCTTCATTCTGCTCCCCACTCCTATCTACTAGCTCAGGGGTCTAGGTGCTCAGGGAATGACCAACTCTACTACTAAACACTGAGACAAAGAAGAGGCAGAGAGAGGACAGGGAATCCTCTGTATCATGTGGCTCTTCTGACATTTGGGCCTGGTTCAGGGAAGGTAGGCTGCAACTCCATCAGTGTCTCTGTCTCTCTCACACTCCCTGATGGCTCTCAATCTACTCACCTCCTCCCAGAGCTCCATCACCAGGTGGAGGAGCTCCTCTACCTGCACATACCTCCCACAGACACACTCACTGCTGCCACCTGATACTGGCCTAAGGGTAGGGCACACCCTGCAGCCTGACACCCGGGTGGCAGCGCGCTCTCAAGGAAAGCCCCGGCTGGGGAAGCTGCCTCAGTCCTGCTGGTTGTAGAGCTCGGGCAGGCCAAGGCCTTCCGGGTTGTTACCATGGCTCCCTGAGCACTCTGGTAGAGCCCTTCTGGGCAAACCGCCGCGCTTCTCCCCCTGGGGCCGCCTTTTGGGGGAGGCGCCGTTACCGCTGGCCCCGCCCCCGTCTCCTCAGCCGCCCGCGTGCCAGCTGCCTGCGTCCTCCCGGCCCTTCACCGGCTACGGAAACCTCAGGAAAAGCCCCTTTTTTTCGCCGTGAAGCCCCGCTCCCTTATGGACGTACCCGCACCGAAGCCGTCCCTCAATGAGTGACCGTTGGTAGCGGTTACACACCGTTTAAATAGGGCGCTGTTACCGCTGGCCCCGCCCCCGTCTCCTCAGCAAGCCTCGTCCCACCTGCCGGCTCGCGCGGGAGGTCTGCGCCCTCCCACGGCTACGGAAAGCTGAGGAAAAGCCCCTCTTTTTTCATGAAGCCCCGCTTCCTTACGGACGTACCCGCACCGGAGCCGTCCCCTCAGTGAGTGACCGTTGGTGGCGGTTACACCCGCCCGGTTTAGGTCGGGCGCCGTTCCCTCTGGCCCCACCCTCGTCTCCTCAGCAAGCCTCGTGCCACCTGCCGGCTCCCACGCGCTGCCTGCGCCCTCCCCGACTACGGAAAGCTGAGGAAAAGCCCCTTTCTTTGCTCCGAAACCCCGCTCCCTTACGGCCGTACCCCCACCGGAGCCGTCCCTCGGTGAGTGACCGTTGGTGGCGGTTACACCCGCCCGGTTTAGATAGGGCGCCGTTCCCCCTGGCCCCACCCTCGTCTCCTCAGCAAGCCTCGTGCCACCTGCCGGCTCGCGCGGGCTGCCGGCAAGCTGAAGAAAAGCCCCTTTTTTTTCCCGGAAACCCCCGCTCCCTTGCGGACGTACCCTCACCGGAGCCGTCCTTCGGTGAGTGACCGTTGGTGGCGGTTACACACCGTTTAAATCGGGCGCCGTTAGCGCGCGCCCCACCCCCGTCTCCTCAGCAAGCCTCGTGCCACCTGCCGCCTCCCGCGCGCTACCGGCGCCCTCCCCGGCTACGGAAAGCTGAGGAAAAGCGCCTTTTTTTTTGCCCTGAAGCCTCCGTTCCCTCACGGACGTACCCCCACCGCAGCTGCCTGTCCCTCGGTGAGTGTTAGATCCCCAACCAGGGTCACAGACGAATACCTTACACAGGCACAGCAAGAGAGAAGCTGGCTTTATTTCATCTTACCTTAACACCGGTTAAAAGTGTGGTATTTATATGACTTCTTAGAAGATTTTCTGGGTGGTTTCAAATGACGGGAGAGAGAAGGGTCATTGCCCACGGGAGAGTTGCTTTTCTGAAATCTATGTGCTAGAATCTACCCTTTCAACCTTTGCTAAGTAGTTTTTATCCTATTTCTTATTCCTCCACTGATGCTGCAGATGTTTTGCATTTTTCTAACAGTGTTGGGTAATTCAAGAGTAGAAAGCATCACGTATTCATTGAAATGAATATACAGAACTAAGTTTCAGAAACAGTTTTGTTGTTTTTCTGATGTGTAGCATGGAAACTGACATAAAATTTTTACAAAGACCTCATCTTAAAATCACTGAATACAATATAGTACTCAACAGGCTTTTGTCAGATGCTATTGAATTCTAGTTCAACAGCCTTTCTCTGTGTATGGATCTTCACTGCACGAAGTTAAATAGCAAGAAGAGATATCTGTTTGTTACAATTTTACTTTATCAGAAGTTTACACCTGTTTTTTTTCCCTTTTGAGACACAAGTCTTCTGTTGTAATAAAAAGCACATGCTCTTTACAGAAGCAAAAACTGAATCTCCTGCCAAAACTGAATGAATGAAGCTGCATTGAGAATTATTTTCCTTAGTAACTTTCCTTTATTGGTGTAATGTAATAGATATACCCAACATATTGCTGAAATGAGTAAAAATAAATAAATAAAGCATGTACTTGTTTTCAGATAACATTTCCCAGCGCTAAAATACCTTTTATACTACCTTGCATACCTCCCCTGAGTAACCTGTATTAGAAGCCAGACTGCAACGAAGGCAGGTCTTTTCTTGATTGAAAGTTAAAATGAGCATTGTATAAACACCAATTCAATCAGCACATTTAGTTCTGTTTGGGAAATGTGTCAGTAACTTGTCTATCTTCTGTGCATGCGTCACAGAAAACAAAATCCATATAGCTGTGTGTGTCATTCAGGATTCTTCACACAAACACGGATTTTCTGCGGCTCTGTAGTTAAAATCCCCCAAGAAGTGCAGTAGCTTTTCAGGCCAGAAGACTCTTGCAATACTCTTACCAGACTTTGCCTAGCACGGACCACTGAATTTTATCAACTTATTCCTTTATAAAACCTATATCTTCCAGCAGAGCTGGATGTATCTTCCATGAACAGATCTTGTCTTTATTTAAAGACTTCAAGGAGATGAATTTAGCACATTCATAAAGAAGTTGTTCCAGCAGTTAATGAACCTCTTTAGTAAAAATTTCCATCTTCAGTATAGCTTTGTCTGGTAGATTGAAGAGCCCTCTTATCTTAAGATCGTACATATGCAACCCAGGAAAGCCACCTCTAATGCATTCATTTTCTTTTGTCACTTTTTCTGATACTAACACCACCTTCCGTATGTTGAATATTCCACTGTAGATGCATCACACAGTGGATTTTTGCCTCCTTTGGGTTACGGTGCGTAATCCTGAATCATGTCAATCCATGCCTTCCGAAACAGCACTTCTCATTCTAGTCATCTGTCCTGTGCTCTTGGCTCCAAGAGTTACTGTCTCTTACTGTGTTAAATTCTGAGCTCAAGAGGATCCCATTTATCAGGACATCCAGAAAACCATAGAATTCCCCTATCCCTATAGCTTAGTATGTCACAATCTGTCATCTGTAACCTTTTGTAGCAGTGACTTGCATTTCTGCTTTTATCCTAGGACCTCCATAGCTAGGATGCGAAGAACCTATCAATTTAAAAATAAATTCAAAAAAGATAGAAGTTAGGCTTATTTTAAAAATCTTCCTCTGCCACAGTGCAGCACAACTTACTGAGGCACTGTGATTGGACAGAGTGACTTCTTCAGTTCTTACTCTTTCCCACTCTTTTGCAACACTTCCTTTTCTACATGACGTCCAATTAGGTCTCAGTTAAAAGTAAATACTTCACTGTTTTACATATATTCTTGTTTAGATTGCCATTTTTGAGAACTGCCAGTATTACTGCTTCCCTGACCCAATTCTGTTATAATGATCCAGACTAGTGTAAACATGTTTAACATTGAATCCCTCAAATTGGACTGGGCTTAGGGTGCAAACAGACATGTGGCTTTGGTCGCAAATCTGAAGGGACGGCAGGCTCCTGTAGTGTGGGGAAAGGGAGCTGCAGGCAACAGCAGCCTCAGCTCGAACTACCTCAACTTATGACTCTCACCTGGGTTCACTGCAGCTAGGTTACTCCATCTCATTCTGCTGCTTTAGGTTTGGTCATATTATTTACAGGGAGGACTTTATTCCAGTACATGTATGCCAGATCAGGTCATGTAGCTCTCTAACAAGATAAAGCCATCGTAAGATATAGATCTGGCACAAGCACTGTTGTGTTCTCTGGCCAAACCAAGGTCAAATGTATACTGTGAATAGCTCAGCAGCTGTGTACAGATCAGGCTTTCATAGAATCATAGAATCCCCTAAGTTGGAAAAAACCTTTCAGATCATCTAGTCCAACCATCAACCTAACACTGACAGAAACCACCGCTAAACCGTATTGCTGAGCACTATGTCCACCCATCTTTTAAACACCAGGTTATATGCTGCCACAGAAATGTTATATCCACACTTTTGTAATTCAATGGCAAAAGAGATGCTAACATCCCTTCTGTGCCAGCACATGAGCAACATGGAGGCTACCTGTACTTCAGCCCATCCTTAATGTGGCAGTAGGAATGTCTCCTGCTCAACTGTGAATGTTCTAGCTTTACATTTAGGTTTCTATAGAGCTAATTTATATCGCTGAGTGAGCTTTTTGCGGCAGTATGTAGAGATAAGAAACACTCTTAAGTGAATCACACAATGATGTGGGGTTGGAAGGGACCTCTGGAGATCATCTAGTCCAACCCCCTCTGCCAGACCAGATCCACCCAGAGCAGGTTGCACAGGAACGTGCCCAGGAGGGTTTTGAATGTCTCCAGAGACGGAGACTCCACCACCTCCCTGGGCAGCCTGTTCCAGGGCTCTGCCACCCTCACAGGAAAGAAGTTCCTCCTCATGTTTAGGTGGAACTTCTTATGTTCAAGTTTGTGCCCATTTCCTCTGGGAAGATGTGAAGTGAAGGTGTATTGCATTGATCATCCATATAAATATGGGGAATACTGAATGTACCTATTAATCAAATTACCTTGGTGTGAGTATATGGTTCTGTCTTTGAATTTACTTGAGCTGTGTCCAGGTGAGTCTATAGAAATTAGCAATGAATTCTGCAGTTATCAGGTCTTATGTTCTAGAATTTGTGTCTAGTATTTCCAAGTACTGAGAGGTATTGAAATAAAATTAACACCGGGAAAACTTAAGTTTACTCTTTGGAGAAACATGTTTATGTTTTAATTAGTAAAAATGGAATGTTCCTTCAGAAACAGGAATTTTGGAATCATTCAAAATGTACAATGAGACAAAAAATTAACCATATGATGATAAGGAATAATCCTTCATTAATCAGGGGCAGAACTGGTCAATTATCTAGGTCTCACTTTTTCCTGTTTTTTATCATAAAGATTGCACTTTGTACTGAACTTTGGAGATATCTTGGGGACAGAATATCTCTACAAAGATCAGCTGAGGACATCACCTAGAGACTGGACAGAGATAGTTTGCATTCTCCATCTTCTGGAGTTTAGAGGTATCACCTCTTTTCTCTTTTCTTCTGGCTATCCTTGTGATTCCTTTCAGTAAGGTTTCCTATGGTACAAAATGGCCTGCTTTACAGTGATTGTCTTTCTCCTTGAGTGTAGGCTAGGGGAGATCATGATCTTTTCCCAGCTTGTTCTCTACCTTTCATGGTCTGTTTTCTCCCCCTCCCATTCTCCCTTTCCATCTCAATCCTTAGAATTATGAGATCTAAAACAATAGTGAAACAGTAAGCGTTGCACTGGGACACTCTGGACCAGCTGCTGAGCAAAGAACAACATAGGGGACTTCTTTAATTGTTCCTGCAACAGCTCTGGCTGCATCCCACCATGCTCTGTAGAAGAAAAAGTAAAAATATAACAAAACCCAATAATTAAATGGAGAATCCTCTTGGTTAAAAAAAAAAAGTCAGAGAAAACCCTGCTTGGGGATGAATTGCTTCTGGTCAGAAGTTTCTCGTTAAATCACATTGTCCAGCTATTGGACTATGTGCTGTACATTTTTAGATGGTAGACTATTCACACAAGTTGCTAAAAAGCTATTGTCTCTTGACAGCCTTGAGTGGTATGGAAATGTGAGATAGCTGTCCAAGCAAGCAATTCAAATCCTTACTGCTTGAGCTTTCCAGAATAACCTTAGCATTGTTAAGAATGCAGGTAAGTGTTATCCTGTAAAGAGACTTAAAATACAGGAATCTCTGCTACAAGAAGAAGAAAACACTAAGTGGCAGAGTGACTACTTAGGTTTCCTTGATGCAAAAATGTGTGTACATTGAATAATTCACATTTAGTGCAATCACAACCTTTTCCTCTCTCAGAAGACTTGCACAGCCTGCAAACAATCCCATTACATTAAGAATTCTTGACACTTTGAAACTGAAAGGAAATCAATGCACTTGGGTAACACATTACATTACAAGGTACAAATCATACACTTTATAAGCTCGTTATTGGCACAAGACCAATTAAAACTTTTAGTAAAGTTGTCATGAGTACAGACATTCCAGCTGACACTGTTTCAAGTAAAAGGCTATTTTTAGGCAGGGACTAATGTCTCTTGACAAATTTGTCTACTGCTACCGGGTAGTGAAAGATTTAGGGAAGTAAGCTTCATCATGGGGTTACTAGTGTACACACAGTAGCACAGTCAGTTTCTCTTGTCCCTTAGGGCTTTTAATGGCTCTCCAGCTCTATCAGAATGCAATTCAGAAATGCTTCCTGCAGGACACAATTCTTCTAGAGAATCCTTGAGTTTGCTTCATGGACCTCTCAAAAAAACCCAGCCTTCCTTTCTATTCGGAGCTTTCACTGTGCTCCCACCTTTATTAGTACCAAAAATGTTCTCCTTTCATTCCTATTCTCTTATGTTTACTTTAAGTAAACTATTCAAAGCCTAATTGAAATGATGAGGTTTTGAAATTTACTACTTGTCAATCCTGATTTTGATCAAGATAGACTTGCTGCATTGTATTTTTGACAAGTATTCATTCACTGCATTGTTCATCATCCCAGCACAGTATTACCCGTGGCAGTCAGAGAGGAAGTGTTGAGCAAGCAGGGCTGCTGCCCAGAATGAGGACCAGAACAAGGTTAGGCATGAAAAGACAAAGAGGAGTTCAGCTGGAGTGCAAGTTCATCTGTGGATGGAGAAAGTTATAGCATTCTCAGCACTCACCTCCTGAGAAAATGACAAAATCCAAAAATGCTGCATATATGATAACCTGCTCCATTGGCAAGTGGCATAAACACAAACATAGCACAGGGAGTTGAGGGCCTCAGTGACAAATTATAGTCCCTTGAGTCTACATTTAAAGAACTGGAAGACTTCAGGGAGATGGGAAGGTACAGTGACAAGATTTCAAGGGCATCACAGAATTTCATCTTCAGGCTAGAAGCTGCATGCTCCTAAGAAGGGCTGCAAATCTCTTGGCAGAAAGCTATCAAGCTAGAAAAGGGACAAAACTGACCAAAATGCCCGGTAAGACTATCCTCTTGCATTAAGAATACTATTTCAAAAGCTGAGGTTTCTGCTAAAGATCTGCAGAAGGTTATGTCGCTTGGAGACACAGCCCTCAAGGAAAATAAATAGCTCTTTTGTGATGCCAGTGACAAAAGTGTGGTACTTCCCTTGCTAAATTCTAAAAAACGGTCTCTGGGTAGATTCACAGAATCACAGAATCATATGGGGTTGGAAGGGACCTCTGATGATCATCTAGTCCAACCCCCTCTGCCAGAGCAGGTCCACCTAGAGCAGGTTGCACAGGAACATGTCCAGGCTGGTTTCAGATTCCGCAGTTAAGGAACATAGGAGTATATATTATACAAGGAAGGGCACAGCAGCTTCTAGACTCGGAAAGCAAGCTGTTAGGAAGGACTCTAAGGACCAAGAAGCATTCACGCTACAACACACAGGATCAGGCAGGAGGATGGAAGTTGAGGTATCGGTGTGTAACTGAGAAATAGTTATTTGGCAGAGCTTTTGGAATACGTGCTGACAGATAATGGAAGGAAGAAGATGCCATTTAAAAGACTGGGGGGAAATTTTTTTCCATTGAAGATGTGAGGGGAGCAGATATATGCAAAAAAAGAACACAGTTCAGAAGAATGTATCTTCTAGGTCTAAAACTTCTTATTCCACCCGAGGTGTTGTTTAAAGAGTTGATTGCTCTTTGTTGATTATGCTTGTTTCCACCCTATCAACAAAATGTTTGTTCAAGTTTCTGGACCTCTGTTTCTTGCCTAAGAGGTCAGTAAGGATTACTTTTCACAGAATCATGGAATAAACTGAGGTTGGAGGAGACCTCTGGGGATTGTCTATAGTCCAATCCCCCTGCTCAAGCAGAGTGAGCTACAGCAGGTTACCCAAGGCAGCATCCAGTTGAGTTTTTAATATCTCCAAGTGTGGAAATTGCTCAGCCTCTTTGGGCAACCTCTTCCAACGTTCAACCACAGTAAAAAAGTGTTTTCTTTTCCTGTCTTACAGTTTGTGCTCATTGTTTCTTGTCACTGGGCACCACTAAGAAGAGTCTGTGTCTATCCTTTTCACACCATCCCATCAGATATTTATACATTTTGATAATATGTTCCTTGAGCCTTTTCTTCTCCAGGATAAACAATCGCAGCTCCCTTTCTCATGTGAGAGGTACTCCAGTCCCTTCATCATTCTTGTGGTCCTGGATGGGTAGATCCAGGATGGCCATTTTCTGGCTGGCTGGATAATTCAGCTCCTTGAAGCAGTGTCTTTTTTACCTTTTCCTGAAGTACTGACAATTTTAAACTGGTGTTCCTACTAGTAGTAGTTGCTCAGATGTTTGATGTTAAGCTCACAAACTTGAGGTTAAACTCCTCTTCAAACTGAAGTTTAGGAAGAAGTTTTTCCACAGGTCAGAGTGATCAGAAGCCATTTAGGGGAACTCATTTGAATCAAGTATTTATATTGAAAATGTCTCATAGATATCTTGGACTCAGAGTCCTTCCTTTTAAGCAGAAGCTCAGGTTATACAGGAACTGTGAATTTAACTACTTGCTACTCTGTAGAAACCAGACTGCCAAATTATGACATTTCCATGGAAGTAGGAAGTATTACTGTAATTCCTTTAAATGGCTTTTCTTCTTTCTGTCTCTAATGATACTTTTTTCAACTAAAATTTTCCATTGTTGCTAACAGCAGTTAACCTCAAAGAAGAGAGCATTACTGGAAGCTGCGCTGCAGACAGTAGCTAACATTTAAAGCAAAGTAGTTGAAAGTAGGGCTAAGTGACCCCGTGTGTAAAACATCAGCGCCTGTCAGCACTCTGTTTATTCCACCACTTTCACCTCCGATGCTTCTGGCTGAGCTACCGCACTGGCTTGCCTAAACTTAAAATTATTAAAATGGGCATTAGTGAATTATTGTTCCAATATGAGCCAAGAGCTATTGCAAGGCCAGATTCCCACCAGGAGTTAGTGCAGAACGTCTGGGGGGTAAGATGAAGCTTGTAGACAAGATTCCAGCACAGTTAGGAAATTTTAGCAATCAGTTCTTGATGGAGACACAGTCTCTCCAGTGTTCTTATTTCTTGGAATCTTCTCATGGGGGAAGATTTTGTTACACAAGAAAGATGAACGCTGCCAATTTACCTCTGTAGAAAGCAAATAACCTTAATTAACTAAGAACCTTTACATATGTATTGACCGTATATTTTATATGTACTGCTGTAACACAGAACTGCAATAGGATACAAAGGTGTGCCTAGTTTTCAGCAAACAACTCATTCCTGCATTGCTGTGGAAGAGGAATTGACTGAAATAATAAGATATGGCTGATGATTAAACACACAGTTCGGATCTCAGAAGTTTAATAAATAAGATAGCCCAGAAACTGGTAATTAGAGGTCTCGGTGGCAGCATAGCTCTGAACCTAGTGAACCTAGAGGCAGAACTGTAAGAAATTGAATGTTTTATGATTGGTTTTATAGTTTTGTTACATCTTCACCTTTTCTGTTAAAACTTGCGAAGGGAAAAAAACCTCAAAACCGAAGTAAAGCTCCGTTTTAGAAATGTCCCTTTTTAATTGCATAACTACTTGTCTTATCCTGTCAATTTTGACATGAAATCAAATTCAATTCCTTGGCACCAACAACTCATCATCTGATAGCTGTGATAAAATATATCAAGTATTTAATTAAATGAGACGCTGATAGGAAATGGGAAGTAGTATAAACCTGGACAATTCTTCAAAGTCTATCTACTGTTTCTTGGAAATATTTGAAGGACGGAAGGAAGAAAAATTTACTGCAGAAAGAGTTAAAAGGCAAAAAGACAGAATTAGGAGGACAATATGATGGCTCATCTAGTGCATCTGGGTAGTGAAAAAGCATAGCAAAATCTTTGCAATCTATTAAGGAAGAAGACACCAAAGGACTGTGGAAGAGGAACAGCTTAGTTTTCATTGAGGCAGGTGGTCAGGCAGATAAAACCAAATATCAATGATGCAAAGCTTGGAAGCCAGAAACAGGAATGCGTAGATAGTGTCAGAGAAGAACAAAGGAGGTTAAAGAAGTCAAATTTTCAGAAAAATGACAGGTAAAAGAGCAGGGAGGTAACCAGAAGGCAAGAGACTGGGATTTCCGAACAGTTTACATTCTGTTATCTGTCAACTTTTGGACAATTTCATTGTATGCATGATAATTTTTGGTGGGAAGAAGAGCAGTTATTGCAATCGGTACTGCACATTGGGAGCAGTCAAACCCATCATAGGCTTAGACTTTGTGATTAACCTCTGGCAGTGTTTGGGTGTTCCATATGATTAAAAATGGACTAATCAACTTTTCTGGGCCGCTTTATTTCTTGGTAACGCAGTTACTATTTTGACCCTAAATCTGACATGAAGTGTAAGTGATACATTTTCATATTTTACTTCAGCACTGTTTCCCTTTCCTTGAGCCTGAGGTACCAGAAACTGAAAGGAATCTTTGCAGGTTAACACATTCTAATATGATAAAAACAAGCTGAAGCAAACCTAGAAAAATTATCAGAAAAAAATATTTCTATAGCACCTGCATGAAACTGTATTGGGTGCCAGTTTGTCTGAGGGCTAGATCACACCCTCAACTAAGATTAATTGCTAAAGTTCTGTATTAAGCTAAATCTGCTAAGTCTTTAGAATTCAGCCGTGCTGGAAGCTTTCCTAGGCTGACTAAAATTCTGAACATTTTGTCCAGACTTGCACCACGTACATTGTAAAACCTGGAATTAATTCTTCAAGAGCCTGCCTACTGCATTTGTTCTAAAGCCTTGTTTAACAAAGGAGAAAGGAACGTGCGTGTCCCCGATGTTAGCTAAATCCCTGAAAATGAAAGAAAAGGATGAGATGCATTAGAGAGGGAGGGAGGTATATAATTAGCTGTTCTCTGAATTATCCTAAGTGGAGCGATCAGAACCAGAAGCCCATTGTGTACCACTTCACAGTTAACCCAAGCAGTCGCAGGCGTGTGTCACACCCACAGCTTGGCTTCTGGGACAGTGTCGTGCTGTGGCAACAGAAGGGCAACCGAGGGACCTGACTTTACCTAAAAGTGCAGCAGCAAGTTCTCGCGTGAACTTTTTGTAGAAATGATGAATAGAGTTGTTTTCTTTTAAGAAAATCCTGTAAGAGCTCAAAAGACCAGAATACTAGATAACCTTTCCATGGGTGGGATCTGCACAGCGTGCTGCTCCCTGATGGGAGGCCTGTTGATGCCATACAATTCAGGGTTCCCAGCATCTGAAGGGGTGTAAAATTATCTATACCATCCTCTCTTTCTTTACAGATCATCTGTCTTCAGGACAGTCAAACTCACTTCAGATAGGTGAGAAGATGCCAACATTTCTCAGTTCCACACAGAAATACCTATGCTTTTACTAAAACTGAATCTCAAGTTTTGCTCTGTGCAAGAAAAACTTGATGTGAAGCTCTTTGTTAACATCTCGTTCGCTAAAAGATCGATATTAACTCCATCAAGAAAGCTACAATACACACTGTCAGTCTCCAGAAGTGTTTGAGTTAGACCTGCTCTCTTTCCCTGCTTTCATTTCTTTTGATCGATCAGTGGAGAAGGAAGGAGGTGGACAGCCTGTATCTCTGCTGCTTGTGAATGATCAGGCACAGACAATTTACTAGACTCCCCTGGGGATGGCATTTTAGGAAGAAAAAAATACCATGTTTTACATCTGGTTGCTTACAGGACTTGTTCCCCACTTCTTTCTTGGTGACTCTCTAACTTCAGGCCTATGCCTTTCCTGCACCAGGGCCAAATTATCCATTTTTGCAAAGTGCTGATAGAAGACACAATCTTTTAATATTTGGAAACCTTCTGTACATGCCTGCAGCAGTGAACCTGAATATACATGGCACAAAGTAGAAGTGCATCAGTCCCCAAATTATAAAGCAGCTTCCTCTTGAGGAATCCCCGGTACCAGCTCATTTCTGGGTCAGGCTTGGCATTCCAAGACCTGCAGCAGTTTTTCTCCCACCAGATTTCTTTTAAATAACTTTCAGTTTAACTTGGTGCTATCACTTTGGCATGCTGAATACTTTTTTTTTCTAAATGTATTTTGATTTTTGGAATCAAAAACACGTTCAAGCTTCATAGACTATGCTTACTTAGGCTGCCAGTAAACTATTTCATACTGCATCTTTTTGATGAACCCAGCTAGGAAACTGTGTCAAAAGAGACAGCCATTTGCTAACAATCAGTCATCAATCAAGCATGATATGTAGAGACTTTGTCCATAAAGTAAGAAGGCATTGTCAATGTCCTGAATAAATTACAATATAAGCACAGACATAAAGCAATGCTAATGAAAACAGCAGCTTCTTCCTTGATGACAGAGGAGGAACAGCCAAAATATTTAAGTGCAGCACAAACAAAATGGGTACTAAACTCTTACTTAAGTGTGTAATAAAGACATTATAAAGATAGGTTTACCTGCATGCAGTTATTATTCTTCTGGATTGTTTCTCTCTTAGTAAAACGGAATGTTAGCAACTGCAAATAGATGATGAAGATGTAAAGATAAGTATTACAAATTAAAAGATGGATTAGCATCAGTGAGAAAAGGAGGAAAAGGAGATAAAGGCATTAGAGCAAGGAAGAAAGAGCCAATGCAGCATGACAGGCTCAAGAAATTAGGTTAGGTCAAAGATCTAGTAAAAGGAATGGAAAACAATATTTCATATCCAGGTAGATTAGCAGGGATATCTTTTCAGGTATTTGGAGTCATCTGTTTATTCTGTTTCTGATACACTATCTTTAGAACTAGGTATTTGCCACCTGAAGGATTTTTTTAACAGTTACTTAAATTTTGCCATAGCTGAACTGGCTATTATAGAAGTCTGTACTACTACAAGTCTCCAAGAAGCTACTCCAAGTCAACTGGGTCAAATTCTTCCTGCAAGCCTGAAGGATGCAAAATATTTTGGAAAAAACCCCCACCCGCAATATTTGAAACAGAGACAGGAGATGTCTGCATTAGGAACTTGGAGGGATTCCATGAGGCTCAAAAACATCCTTCTGCTACTTGACAAGTATTAAAACTTTCCTCTTTAAACTGAAAATAAAGCATCAGTAACATGCTGACTACTAGGAAAACATGTCACTGTAATATGAAAATCAGTAAGTGCCTTCAGTAGAGGGTTCTGGCTCAGACTATACCGAGCCCTGTGTTCTGGTGCTGAAGTTTAAAGCACTGCTGCCATCTGCAGGGGATTATCACTGATGTAATTTCAAACTCGGTGAGCTTGTTGGGAATCTAAATACTCTCTGAAAACTTCCTCATCCAGCGTCACACTGGGGTCAGTATGTCAGACTCCATCATGACTGCTTTTTTGTTTATACCACCCTCACTTAGACTCAAAAAGGCCAAATACATCCAAGGTTAAACGTCAAACAAGTCAAAGGTAAATTTGGTCTATACTTGGCAATTTCATTACAATTGCCCCTTTTTAGACTATACTCTTCCTGTGAGCTTACTTCTAGTCCTACAAAATGTATTATTAGCCTAGTATGAACTGTTTCAAACCTGATAAACAGTAAATTTATTCAAACTTCTGCACTATAATGAGAGGTGTGATTGCCTCTTAACATGGAACAATCCTGCCCTCAGCTCGATGCTGGTCTTATATGTGCTCAGGTACTTATATCCTACCTGGATAGTTTAAAGATAGCACATTATATAATAATGAATAAAAGAAGAATCCAGGTTAGGGAAGGAAAAAAAGTTTCCTGGAGTAGACACCTTAGTATTTGGTGCAGACAGAGGCTGAAGTAGCCAGTCTCAGTCCAACTGTTACTGGTGGCGTATGGAACTATCTGCAACATAGACTGCACTGAAAGAAATGGGGAATGCTGGCTAGAAAGAGTTAGGGATGTGGTCAGGTGAAGACAGGACAGAAATGGACAAAACTAGAATGATTTACGGGACTGAGTGGTAAGGCAGTAAATGGGAGAAAATGGGAGTATTTAGCACTGGTGTAACATGTAAATTGCTCATGAAGTTATATGTAAGCACTTAGAATACTAGAACAAGATGAAGAACTGTTCTGCTGACACAGACCACTAGGCTGGATCCGTTAGTAGACAGTAATATAAGCTAGAGTACTGTGAGCTAAAGACACTGGATGTTGTGAAGTCCTTTAGGCCCTGGGATTACAGGGTTCTGTACAGTTTTTTTGTCAGAAATGTTAGACTAGAATAGAGTATTTCAGTTGAAAAGGACCTACAATGACCATCTAGTCCAACTGCCTGACAAGTTCAGGGCTGATCAAAAGTTAAAGCATGTTGTTAAGGTCTGTCCAAATGCCTCTTAAACACCGATGGGATTGGGGCATCAACCACCTCTCTAGGAAGTCTGTTTGTGTTTGACTACCCTCTCAGTAAAGAAATGCTTCCTGATGTCCAATCTATACCTCCCCTGGCACAGCTTTGAACCATTCCTATGTGTCCTGTCACTGGGTAACAGGGAGCAGAGCTCAGCACCTCCCTCTCCACTTTCCCTCCTCGGGGAGCTGTAGAGACCAGTGAGGTTGCCCCTCAGCCTCCTTTTCTCCAAACTAGACAAGCCCAAAGTCCACAGCATCATAGGAGATTCCTTCCAGCCCTTTCACTGGCTTTGGTGCCCCCCTCTAGATGCATTTGAGGACCTTCACATCCTTGTTAAATTGCGGGGCCCAGAACTGCACCCAGTTCTCAAGGTGAATACAGCAGGATAATCACCTCTCTTGACCAGCTGGTGATGCTGTGTTTGATGAACCTCAGGATGTGGTTTGCCCTCTTGGCTGGCAGGGCTGACTCGTATTGAGCCTGCTGTCGACCAGCACTCCAGATTCCTTTCTGCATGGCTGCTCTCCAGCCACTCCTCTCCCAGTTTATACTTGTGCTTGGCGTTGCTCCATCCTAGGTGCAGAATCCGGCATTTGAACTTGTTAAATTTCATCCCATTGATCATAATACTCCAATATATCTAGATCCCTTTACAAGGTCTCTTGTCCCTCAGGACAGTCAACAGCACCCTCCTAGTTTGGTATCGTCAGCAAACTTGCTAATGGTGCCTTCAACTCCTGCATCCAGATCATTGATAAATATATTGAACAGAACTCGCCCTAGAACTGAACCTGAGGAACACCACTGGTGACCAGCCATCAGCCAGATGTAGCCCCATTCACTACAACCCTTTGAGCTCTTCCCTTTGGCCAGTTCTTCAGCCATCATATCATGAACCTGCTCGTTCCACAGTTGGACAACTTGTCCAGAAGGATGCTGTGAGGGAGAGTATCAAATGCCTTACTAAAATCCAGAAAAACTACATCCACCAGTAGGGTAACCTTATCACAGAAGGATATATTATGAACAACTACTTAAGCCTCACAGCACCTTGTAATGAAGGAAGCATAGAATTTACAGGTAGGGGGAAAAAAGGCACAAAAAGGGCTGAATGCTGAAATACCACAGCTTGAATTTGCATTTATTTTAGTAAGCGTTAAGTATGTGTGTAACTGTCACTGACTTTAAAGGAACCAGAAAACAATCTAGAGCTTTAAAAAAGAATTTCTATCAAACCATATAAAATACATACATAAATGCCGAATTTTAAGCAATACATTCCTAGATTAAAGAGAGGTTGGCTGTCATCTGTAGAAAGTATATGGAAAAAATCTTGTATCTTGGGGTACCTTTCATCAAAATATCCCAAGGGGCTTCACTGGATAAACTGATTTCACTGGAATGAAGATATCTGCAGGGTACGATGTGACAAATATTCCCCAGCCCGTAAAAACTTTTCAAAATAGTCGAGAAGATGAAGTGAAGGGAGAAGGCTGTACTCAGCCAAAACTGCTGAAACTGCAGGGAAAATCTAGGTCAGCAAAATGCAATTACCAGAGCTGAGTAAGCAATGGAGAAAAAAAAATCCACTACGATTCATTCGAATTAAAAAACAACAAGCCTTGCTTTAACTTGCAAAAATAAATTTAAATGTGAAAGCTTAAGTAGTCCCCAAATATATGTTTGAATGTGATTATTCACACTTTAGATTCTAAATGGGAAATGTGTGGGTAAGCTGCACAAGTCACAATTACAATGCAGAAACTCTACTACTTAGGCACTGTACTACTTAGGCACTGAATTAACGCTATAATTTGAATCATGAACATCCACAACAAATTCTTTATAAAATATTCATACAGGGAAAACATTTTCCAAACAAATTTACAAACTTAGGCAATAAAGTTACGTAGGAATTTTCTGAGCGTTTTGTGAACAGAAGAAAGAAAATAATGTTCAGAACAATTTGTCCTTGAGAAATAGCCTCTTATTTTAGGATTACTGACTGGATTAGCAAGAGTAACAAAAAATGTCGTGGAACTGAGTATCAAGATTGCATTGTACAATTGATTTAAATGCAAATGTGTGGATTTTAAACCTGCTGTTAACTTGTAAGTCTATCTCATTTTACGCACTTAACTAAGAGCCATTACTACCGCACTGGGGTAGCCTTGGTCTAAATTCTTCTAAGGAGAGAAGAACTGTATATACTGCAAGAAAGGGGATGGTTTTTCCATTTTGAAAACCACTTGAACATCGTTATCACTATTGAAATAGATTTTCCCACAGGCTAGTTTAGGTAAGAGTCTTCTTTATTGTGTGAAATGTAGGTGTAGGCCACCCTAACAGTAACTGGTAGAAACACAACCAGGTGCAGACTTCAGACCTACACAAACTAAGAAAATATTCAGTTCTGCAAAGGTATTTATTGGTAGTTATATACAACATAAAAGATTTTGGGGCAATATCCGGGAGTTTAAATAGACCGTTACTCCTCTTTCATTTACATTACATTTTATAAACGTTTCCCCTCAACCCAAAGAATGCTGTGTATCCATTTCCCAAGGTTACCTAGTGTATTATGCACATATCCAACACACACAAATGCCAGAAAAAAAGCATTGCTAGCATTTGTGGCCTCTGGAACCCGTCAGCTGAGATCTGTGTATTGCTTAAGTACAAAAACCAATTCCATAATTGAGTTAAAAATTGCACATATTTTGGCTAAAAATAATAATAATCATGTCTTCTTCTGGAATCAAGTCAAAGAGGAGCCTAAATTGTACTGTATTCAACACGCTTAGTGTTACATTTGTCAAAGTATCTTGACAACTACTGTGAAAAGAGGCAGGATTAAAAGCAGAACAAATCTAATGTGCTACCTAATTTGTTTTTAAAAGGTATCGATGATTTTACTGCTGGTGAAAACTAACACTAGGCTTCATTCAGAAAGGAATATTTTAAGCTCTCTTGAAATTCTGCATTCCTACTAACAGCTCTTTTAGTTCCAAGAGCTTAAAAAGATTCCACTTGGCAGTTTAAATGTGACCACAGCATCCACTCTTTCTCACTTTGGGGTATTCTACATTGTACTTCCTGTGAACGAGTTATAGTTCAGATTCTAATAATATATCTCAAGCTTAGCCTGTAATACCTTACACGATTCAAGTCACGGGGTCTCATACAGCTTTGCATTTTTGTGTAAATGGCTTCTTCTTTCATTCCTTTTACATAATGTAATCCTGAGTTTGGAGTCGAAATGTTGAATGTGGGTTTCCACCAATCGAGTCCATCAGCTACTCCCACCTTAATACTTCTACCCACAGGCCTACCTCCTCACCCCACTTTACTTGAAACAGCAACTTACAAATGTGATAAATTACATCTGAATATGTTAGGAAATCTAATTAGCAACATTCATATGTGCATTCAACAGGTGGATCTATGCAAGCTGGAGAAGGCAAAGTATAAGACAATGCAGAACCATTGAGATTTAGAAGCCAAGAGCTTTGAGCCAGTTTTGCACTGTTTTCTGCTAGAAAATTATTTCTGAATTTCCATATTAAGATGATCATACATCTTCCTAATAGAGAAGCCTCTCCAAGAGTGCCATATACAAGAAGAACAATTAAGTATATTGCCAATGGAAGCTTAAAAGTCAACAGAAAATAATTATAAACATGAATCTCCCTGTGTGCATGTTCTCTCCAATTATATTTCTTTCAATTTAAATAGATTATGCACAGTCAAGTATGACTAGATTCAATCATTACAATCCCATAACACAATGATGTAAAAGGAAATAGCTATAGATTAAAAGCATCAGAAGAGGTACTCTAGAAGACAACTGTATAATAGAAATAGACATCATGCAGATACATCAAGGCAAAGGACTGGAAAAAAAAAGCAAAAGCTTCTTCCATCAAGTGGCTTGACATACAAGAGTCAAAACAAATAAGATTGATGGGCAGACAAAATGCCAGCAGGACAAGATGGCAGCAAAATCACGGAAGAAATAGTCACAGCCTGTTGATGTTCACATGTTAACTCTTCATACAGGTGTGGGACTCAGCTGTCATAAAAAATAACTCCTATGATATAGTTATTGCCTTAAACAAAACCTCCCAGCTCTGGCCTATATCTCAGATTGAGGTTTGAGAGAAATGGAAAGCATTGTAATTAATCAAACAGCTACCTAAGCATTCTCCTAACTTTTAAGAACTTTTATTTAGCAGATGGGGTTTTTTCTTTTTTTTTTTTTTTTTATTTTGAGCATTCAAAGTAGTGGAAAAGGCAGACTAAAAGTTACAACCTTTTGATAAAGCAAAAGAAAAGTTATTCATCATATAAATTAATAATGCAAAAGCTATTTGTAAAGAAATGTCCCTTCTCACCGCAGGAAGCCTGTGAGTCAATAGAAGAACTTCCCCTTGATGACCAAGCTAAAATTCTTTCAGATGTGTCACTGGCGCATGCATCAGTGTGCACCACGAGAAAAATTCAAGATTGCAGAGAAAGTGGAACAAAACCTCAAAAGAAAATATAATCTATATACGTAGAACTGATTTTAACTTTTGCTGTGAAATCCAGATTGTTCCAGTTCTCTTTTTATTTAGTGTTCCGTATCAGAGCTGTCTATAGAACTTTTTTATCCCTTGGGCAGTTAGATAGATTTAGAATAGTGTTTGTTCTTTTCTAGTTCAGTTAGGTATAGAAAGGCGTATTGAAAGGTTAGCCTTTTGTCTACGAGAGAAAACTCCTTTTTTATATATAGAAATATTCTGCATATTGATGCTTCTGTATAGAGCACTGCACTGCATTTCCACAAAGCAGTGTTTCATTCTCCCCCTTCCAGCACAGTGTCTTAACCCGAGTGGCAGCTGGTTAAGAGAGATTGGCTTTCAATAAGGTAGCACTTTCCACAGAAACTAGTTGCCTAGAAAAAAAAAAAAGAAAAAAAAGGAAAAAAAAGCTTAATAATGTAGCGAAGACATTAACTTAAACAACTGAAGGGAAAGTAAAATTGCAAACAGTGCTGTTGATGTTCCCCTGTTGCTGTTGCAGAGAGGGCTGGGGAGAGGGCAGGGGGAATCTGGTTGAGGCTGATGCTTCTCTTCTGGGGGGTCCTGCATGTGCTCGAGGCCTGATCAGGACACAGCTCTGTGTCCTGTGGCCGGCTCAAGGGACCCTTTGCTGGTCCTGTCCTGACACCCAGACCAGCCTGCATCTTGGCCAGCCCAACCCGTGGCTGTGTGTTCCCTTGGGACATTAGCTTTACCGCCTGAGTGGGCATAGGGGGCACAGGGGAGTCAGAACCTCTGTGCGTGCCTCTCCCTGCTCTATGGGGGGCTCAGTGGGAAGGGAGTGTGGGGGATGAACCAGGACAGGCAGTGAGCTGGGCAAAGAGCTCCAGGACAGAGAGGAGTACAGGGTGTAGGTAAGGGATCCCACGCTCTCTGCGTTGTCACCGCCGGCATGGGCAGTACGGTAGGACGGTGTACGGCCCCGGCAGTCTGCGTGTGCCTCAGGACTCTGAACACAAAGACCTCAATGGGCGAACTGGGGTTCCAGGTGAGACTATAGTTGTCCCATGTCTACATAGAGCCTAGTGAAGAAGAGTTTAGACCATGAGTGGGAACCACCACTGAAATAACCATGGGAATTACAGCCTTGTGCCTCCCCATAGAAGAGCCTCTTGTGTTCAAACAACATGTTTGTCATCGCTGGAAGGATATGTCTGTTTTTCTGCTGGGGTAACAGGAAAAAGGAATGGCACATTTCGTAGCTGCAAACCTGCTGGCGTGTGAGTGCAGGACCTTCCACTGACAAGTCATCTGTGCTCTTACCTGAATGCAGAATAGACCCCGTGGTCATGCCATAAAACAGTGCATTCCTCCATGGTCTGCCTGGGTGCAGTGTCATGGGAGCAGTGTCATGGGAATGATGTCCCTTCTTATCAATACAGGCTGTTCTTGTAACCCTTGTTCGTCTGCTTTTTCCAGTGCTTTCGCACACATGCACATTTCTATCCCTACAGCATTCCTGCCCATCTTCGTATTTCTGTTAAGAATCTCTCCATGAGGACAAGCCTGGCTGGATTGCTATGGATGTAGTTTGGGGGAAGAGCTGGTGTCCTAAAAGAGGTGTTCTGCCGCATCCCTGGGAGATTTTGTGTATATGAAGGTTTCCATATGCCCAAAGTGGATTTGATCCAGCATCAGTAGCACAAGTCCCAGCTTCACCCCTCTGGGGCAGCACCCCAGAAATAGAAACCTGCAGGGGAGCCTCAATACTCCTGGTGCTCTGTCCTGCTGAAATAGCTTCCAGACTAGGACTGCTTGAGGGAGATGCCCATTACTGTCCCAGAAGACACTGTGCATGCTCCTGGATATGGGCCTGGGACAATCCCAGCTGTGATTTATGACGCTACTCTCCCTGCTGACCTACTCCCTTGCCCAGCAGGCATTTTCTTCGGCAAGGTGATGTCTCTGAAGATGATGTTCCTGTGTTATCTGATGTTTCTTCTGGAGATAATTGAGGAAGAGGATGCAGACAAGGCCATGTGCATGTGCGTCTGTCTGTCTGACACTGAGAGTGCTTAGAACCACAACTGGACCCACTCAGTAGTAGCCTCATGAAGCCATTCCTAGGCTGAGACACTCACTGGTGGTCCTGCTGCCCTGTCTGTAGCGCAGTGCATGCCCCTAGAGCTGGAGAGACTCTCACCTACGTAAGAGAAATGTTACACTTGTGCTATAGGGCAATAGGTGGAGATACAATCCCTCTGAGCAGGGTGGCTTCTACCCTCAGGCTGAAATTGGGGTGGGGGATAATTATGGTCACAGCAAGGAGATGTGAAACTTCTCAGGCTAGAAAGCATTTCCAGACACAGACGGACAGGCTGCCTAGTACTGCTGTCCCCGTACACCCCAGCTGATGGCTGGGAACGCAGGCGAGGTGAAATCGGTGACTGCCCAGGGCTGCTCACAACATCCTTCACCGCGGTACCTGCGGACAGTTGCCCTGGGGCAAGTGAGCGGTCACATTCTCAACCTGAGCCTTGGCTCAATCTTCGTGACCAGTTTTACCCCTGCCCTGTGCAACAGGGATCAGACCAGCCCCACACATGCCCTTGACTCTGCTGGCTGCCTGCCTCTTGGCAGGGAAGTGGCTCCTCTTCCAGTGGAATTAGAAGAGGAAACTGCAGGGTCTTAATGTCCACTGGGTTTCTTTTTTCTAAACACAGATTACTTTAATTTCCCTTAGAGAGAAAACCTCCTAATGATTTTAGCAATACACAGATGATCAGTGTTTTTAAATTCTCAGTCATTGGCAACAGTATTTCAGAGCTCTTTTCCACAAAGCTCATCTACTGAAATCACTATCCCTCCTTCAAGGACAAGAACCTAAATCACCTGAAACTGCCTTTTCATCACCTGGTGGAACACCTTAATCCCACCTGAAATTTCTCTCAAAAAAAAAGGGCTAGGATGTTTGTCCTCACCAATCCACCAGTAGATCCTGGCTTTGCAGTAGTATTTCCTCCATTTTGTTTTGTAGGGACACAGAAATCACAACTGCCCAGTGTTTTTCTCTGGAACTGCATTTTTAACAATATTTCAGAAGGACTACTCCTTTTATGATGCTTTGATAGCAACACTTAACTGCTGAGAGTAACTAGAGCAATGTCTCAGAATTTGAATCCGTCTTACGGCATCTGAAGAGCTGAAGAAATGTCTCTTCTGAAACAGACTCAAAATTGTTGTGTTCAGAGACATTTGCACAGCCACTGTGGATAAAGAAGCAATCTTCAATGGAATTTAAGTTTCTGTACCATCAAGAAGTGACTGATTCTTCATCAAATAGTATAAATACAGACAGGGCTTTGAGGAAATTCTTGCAAATTAAGTCTTTTTGATGCCTCCTTTACCAAAAGAAAATAAATTAAGAATTTTTCATTTGCTGTATGAATTTTACTCTGAGATTCAAATTAATTTGCCACTGTTCTTTTTAGAAATGTATTTCTACAAGAAAAATTCCAAGGTTCCTAATGTTACAGGGCAAGAACAGGAAAAATATTTGCTTTTTTCAGACCTAAACATACAAATATTAAATACCTACGTTATTTGTATGTTTGACTATCTGTCTATGCTACAAGAGTAAAATAGCCAGATATTTTGTTCTCAGATCTGTTACAGGCTTGTCTTGGTCAAGAGGATGTCATTTGAAAGTGTGATTGCAGGCAAAGATTGTGAAATGAACCCTCCAGGAGCTCCGCCACTATTCCAGCTCGCTCTCCTCCTTGTGAGATCAGAAGAGGAGAGTTTAGCCTCTTGCCTGACAAAAAAATTTCTTCCCTGAAGAATTGAAGATGTGCATGAATTCTGGCAGCGTTATCTAGTCCACCTCTTGTCCAGTGATAGGTTTAACTGTATCTGTGGATGAAAAATGGCTTGTGGATAGAGGAGCACCCTTAGCTGTCCCCTGCCTACCAGAACTCTACAAGGAAAATTGCAATAGGAAGTACCAGTCCTTTACTGGCAATCGTTTTGGTTTGTCCATCTTTCTTGTGATTTAAGGATATAACAGGATTATTGAGGGAGTGTCCTGGTTTGAGCGACATGGGATTAATTAAAAGACAAATCCTTGTCTTTTCCGATCCCCCTTCCCAGAAGGGGAGGGGGCATGACCATAAATTGTTGTGGGTTTTTCAAACCATAACAGGGAGATGTCATTTTTGGAAGCGTGAATGTTAGGCTGGGAAAAGAATCTGTATCCAAGACCTTTTCATGATCAGGTCTGTGAAGATCATAAAGTGAATTTGTGAAATTTGGAGCCGATCTCTTCAGGCAAGTAACTAAACCTGTGGTGGTGTCAGTGACATACCTAAGAGATACACCCGTGGCTGAATGAAGGGGACTAAGAAGTAAGACCACATTGAGAATGTGTACGGCTGGAAGAGACTACTGGAAAATAGAAACGGAAACTTTTTTTTTTATGAAGCTTTTTATTCAATTGTTAAATAGAAAGAGGTAATAACTTAACTGTGCAGACAAAAGGAGGAGCACGCCAAATGTATAGAATTCATACATTTATATGGCTTGGGGAATAAACTTTCTTAGGAAGATGAAAATTTTGATTCTTAATAGAATTAAATTTCATACTGATCCAAGCCAGAATAGGAGCAAAGTAGGAAACACATAATTTCAATGTTCACAAAATAGGTTCTTCTTCATTAAGTCAGTTGTGGATGCTAGATTTTCTTTGGGTCCTCTCTGCAAGTGAAATGAGAGAATATTTAGTTTTCAGAGCTCTCTGAAGAAACTGTAGTATCTCTAAAATATGTAAATGTTAAATCACATTTTATCTGACAGCCAGGATTGTTTTATAGTTGTAGACACATCAAAGTGGCATGGGGAGTTTTCTTATTCTTCATTCCTTCCATAGCTACAATGGCCAGAAAGGGACTACATAGAGACAATGCAAAATTGCTGTTTCGGTTGGGGCATACAGTTAAGTTCCTGCATTTCAGTGGATTTATGCAAACTCTGTGTGCTTTTTTCTTATCCTATGGCAAATAGAAGGTCATTTGACACAGCTGATCTTTCTTCCATACTAAGGCAAGCTTCACTACCATGCAGTTGCCATCGGCTACAGATATGCACAAGGGCATTTCTCTATTCCAGCTGATACATGCTAACTTAGAAGCCTGTGGTAACTTAATTGTATAGTTGTGGCCTTAATCCTTAGTTAAATTGGACTGAAGAAAATGTGTTTTATGTGGATACATTCCAGGGATCCTGACCATGGAAATGCTGCCTCTCGTCTTGCTATGGGGTTGGGTGACGTGGTTCACCATAGATTCGTCTCAACTGTGTGATTAAAAACTGCATCTTTTTCAGAGAAGTAATATATTTAAATACTGCATTATGGTTTATTCTCTTTCTACTGTGCTAGTAACACTAGCAGTAACATTAAATTGTTGTTACCTTTAATGACACATGCTTTGGAATGGCATATATCTGAGAGGCAAGGCAAACAGTGAATCCCCTGGCTAACACCAAACCAGGACACCTGAGCGTGGCCCCATCAGCCTGAGTGGATAGATGGTATCAGTGTAGGACTGATCCTTTATATCAAAAGTAAGGTAGGAAGTGATGGCTCTTGTAGAGAGCAGTTCCTCAAACAATGTTTTTCCTCTGTGAAGAGGAAAATTGATTTGACATAGATTGTTTTTCGTTGCCGTTCTCCTTGTTCTCAGACTTACCAGAAGTAAAGATGGCTTGAAAACCAGAAGCTGTAACAGCACCATCTGTGACGAACTCTACAAGCATGAGATTACTAGAAGCAACAACGTCATTGGGTAACTTTGATCCACAGGTTTTGTCCATTAGAACTGCAGAAGACTTGCTGGATCCATCATAAACTTTAACATAATCACCCTGACAGCCTCTGGTTGTCTGCAGCTCAAAGGATTGAAAGTGCAGGGAAATCTGTAAGGGAAGAGAAAACCAGCCTTTAATATACATGTATGCGACTTCTTTCATGGAGTGTCCTTTAAAATAGACAGAATCTAAGCTGTAGCCAAGCCCAAACTGGAAGTGCTCACCCACTCTTGCCTCTAATCCCCTGGCATTTCAGGATTCAGACCTACCAGGCCTGTGACCGAATGCTCTTGTTCTCAGACTGCTTTGTCTTGATTTTGCAAACCTGAAGCCCAACATATGGAGGTTTTTCAAAATCGCAACTCTGCAATTGTCTTTGCCCATACCTGGCTTAAGGACACGAAGAAGAGTTAGAGACTAGTCTGAAATATCTCCCATGGAAAAGATCTTATCTGGCAACTGGGTATGCAGACGAAGCGCAAAATGCTTAACATAGTAAAAATTCAGTTCAGCCATATTCCAAGACCACTATTAACCTGTGATTACCTTTCTGGATCGTGTTCGGATGAGCCAGACGCAGTTGGTGTTGTCTGAGTAATTTCTTGGGTAGTTGGCGGATCTCAGGGATCCAGAGGCTGCATCGAGAATAGTGCTGCATCGACCTGAGAAAGAAACAACGGTTGCTTCAGCACCAGGTTTGCAGAAGCTTCCACTCATTTGCAATTACAGTCTCTTCAGAATGGACTGGTCTTGATTTTCTGATCTGCCAGCATTCACTTCAGAGTATTGGTACATCTTGATTAAAATGAAGAATCATGTTGCCCTAATTTTCACATAATGCTTAAGTATCTCTATCAAAATGGAAAGTAAAGTAGTGCTTGGAAGAAGCATTAGCTTTTACTGATTAGCTCTAGTTTAGCAAGAGATCTCTTTCTGCACCTCTATAAGGAGTGTGAGACCTTTAAAATCACTGCGACTGGTGACAGTTTCCCACTGAGATGGGAGTCAAGTGACATTAGAAGTGTTAAGTGCAAATATGGTGTCTCTGCAGTACTTGAATTCTAAGCTTAGGAGGAGGACTTGGGCCTTCCTCTGTGCAAGGGGTAATACTTTTTTCATTGTGGTTTTCCCCTTTGAATAAATTTCTCTGATTGTATGGGAGAATTTCTTCTTCTGTTTCTTCCTTTAGCGGAGGTTAAAATTAAAGAGTTAAAAATACATACAAATATAGAATGACAGCTTAAACATTTGAAAACTGGGCAAGCCATCATGAAACCACTCCAGTTCAGAGGAGCCTAGAACTGTTTTGGTTTGGCTCAGGTCTTAAATACAAACTGCAATGAGGAACAGAGACGTCTGGCTCTTTTGTGGGGTTTATAGTTGTCTCCTGAGCTGTAAGAAACCAAATTTCTCCAGCAAAGCACACAACATGGTATGCAGTTAGGCCAGTTGCACAGCAGCCCCTTATGCCAATAGTGAAAGTGTTTGATTTTATTTGGAAGTAGAAAGCGTTTTCTCACTAATCACAACGTGCCTCCGGCTTCATCTTTGCATTGTCTCCCAGGGTAACCCTAATGGGTACCATTAATTTAAGAGAATGGTCTCATGGTCTTTGATGTGATACTGCTGCCTCTGCAGTGTGCCCAAACATCTCAGTGAAGGATCCAAGTAGAAGATGAAAGGATGGCTTCGAGATACTTACTGCAATTGTAAAGTTTGTTGATTTTGGCCACATCCAAGTTGCTCAGTCCCTGCCTCTGTCCAATATGTACTGATCCGTCAGGAATTGGTACAATGGTTGCTTTCCCAGTGGTATTAGTGAATGTATATCTACAAAAAACCACGAAAAATTATGTTCTTTAAGTGCAATTCTTTCAGGATTTAATGGCATGCTTTGGAGGGGGGACAAGAGTTGTACACAAGTTGTTGTTGGGATTAAGAGTGCTGTTCATATAGGTATGATGAAGATGTCCAGTAGTAAGCAAAGTCAATCTCAATTTGCTCTCAATTGCCCTCATTTGCTTCCAAGCTCAGCTGTGAATGACTCCTTAATGGAAAGCTAAAGGATAATTAATTAATCTTAGGGAGTGGCTTGTCTGAACTGACTCACAGTGTTTTTCTCAGAAGGGGAAATGGGGAAGCTGGTAGTTAGGAGGGAGTTATTATAGAAACTAATACTAATGTAAGATTTAAGTTCCAACAAAAGCAATGCCATGCTGCTACTTACGGGCCATAGTGCATTACTGAGGAATAGTCATATGGAAGATCCAGGTTATTGGAGTTTTCAAATTTCTTGAAGTCTGGTCTGTCAGCTGTAATATAGAATATTGAACTTAGAGTATGCTTCCTGTCTACTTCCTTCAGGGAAGAAGGAAGAGCTGGGAACAGTAGGAAATTCACCTACACACCACTTTCTACATTGAGGAGTTCAAAGGTACTTACCTGGACTGATGTAGTCCCACATGATCTTTACATGTTTATCCCTATCGCTTCGAGAATGTTCATGCAAAAATCCCAGAGCATGGTCCAGTTCATGTTGAATTATTCCTTTCCACGTGCAGCCTCCTTTCATCACAGAGACAGTCTGTCCACCTCCTACTTTCCCATAGTTGGACCAGCAGCTGAGAGAGGCATTGGACACCAACAGAAGGGACTTTTATTGTCAGGCAGACAAAGGGACAGTACAGAGAACCTTGCTTCACACACGTCTTGTGGGAGAAGGATTCCTTCCCCTATGCCAGTCAGAGCCTATAGAAGGGCAAAACTGACCATGGCATAGAAAACAACAAACTGTATGGTCATAGGTAGAGCTTCCTGGACAACTGTCATTCGTATGGAGGCTCCTCCATTCTGACTTTCTGTACACAGTGACTTTAGCTCCCTAGAAATAACATCGGTTTTTTTTCCAAAATACTGAACGCTATATCAGAACTGGAGCTAAGATGAATAGCACTTTCAGGCTAATGGCTGTTGAACAGTTGTCTCACAGGCTCTAATTCTGACCTTGACAGCCAACTGTGTGATTCAGAGAACTGTTTCTTTCAGAAGTTGAAATTGGTTTTGCCTGTGCAAGCAAGACACACAGTAATCTGCTAAATATTGTGTTCAGGTGTGTGTTTGAGCACCTTAATGGTGCATTCCCATGATCTGCATCACCTCAGTGTCTTCAGTGAGTCCCTGATGCAACTGCTAAGTCTGCTCTAGCAAGGTGTCCAAGGAGGATACCTTGACACTGTGAAAAAACATAAAGTTTCTTCACTAAATCCGTTCCTTTTTCCTTTCTAAGGTCACACAGAATGAGTGTAGTGAAGAATTGAAATACGACGTAGAAATAACATGTTAATTTATCATTCAACTCACCCATCGGCAGATTTAATGCTGAGGTAGTCACGTTCTGTCTTGCGCTTCACAAAATTAATACAAGTCAGTGTTTCAAATTCTGCCATGGCATCATGGATCCCCTTTACGTGGCTCTCCTCTGGAGAAGAAAGGGTTAATTTTGAGCGTCACACCAGGACAAAATCTCACGTGTGCTCAAAGACAGGGTAAATGAGGGACAGAAATATTAGCCTAGGCTCTTTCTTGCTTTTTGCTCACTAACGAATTTCATTTAAGATATTAATAGCCTGGCACAAGATCCTCTTTATCCAGGTACTAGTCCAAATGGATTCAGGTGCGAGACTTTTTTTTCTCAACTACTTGTTTTAAATTATAGTGGTGATTGTTGATGTATCTTCCGATTTGACACATAGAGAAGCTGTTTTGCTAATGAAAAGCAGGCCATTGAAACCACACTGCTCATAGGCATGGACCTTATAAAGGCAGGGATTCTGGCAGGTACCATTAGAAGGAACGATCATTCTTCTCTCCAAAAGACCAGACCCAAAACATCTCAGACCCATGGATTTGCATTCCTTCTCAAGGAAATGGGATCTCTTTTCTTTTTCCTGTTCAAGTCTTTGTAATTTACAATTCATCTGTGCTTGCACAGCACAAGTAAATCCTTAGAATTGATTTAATCAACTGTTTTTGTGGCTGCTAGAAGTAGGTTTCTACCTGAAGCTTATTGGATAAAATCCATTTAAAAATATACAAATTAAAAAAAAAAAAAGAATTATCACAATTTGCACTCACCATAAGCAGGATCCAAGACATAGGGAACACGAACAATCCCATCGCTGGACTGGGGCCAATTGCAGTGGCGACAGTTGATGGCACTGCGTCTCCTTTGTGGAGCTATGTCACCTTCTTGCAAGTACTGAGAGCTGTCTGTGGTGAGAGAGAAAGGGTGGAAATATCTGAGCCAGAGATTTTTGGATGCTTACTAAGCACATTTGGAAAAGTGTCGCTCTCTGCTCGTTCTCCTTTTCTATTTTTCCCTAATTATCTGCTCCTGGCTAGCATGAGAAATGGACTATTGAGCTAGATGGACGTTATCTGCTTCCCTGCTTCTGCTGCTGTGTCCTTAGCTAAGAGGAGAGGTAGGAAGCTCCAACTCTGTTGGAAGGAGTTGAGGCAAGACAGGGAATGACTGAAAGCAGCTGCAGTAGTGAGAGGGATGTTGTACTTTGGTACTGTTTCATCATCCATCCCGTGACGCTGAATGGATGGCATCAGATATCTGCCAAGGAAGGTGCTGGGCAAAGGCAGGAGGTGCCAATAAGAAAACCCAAGAGGGCAAGCAAACCAAAAAGAGAAGCACATGTTGTCTAGAGACAACTGCAGGAACATTTGCTGTCTATTTCTACAGAGAGCAGTAAAGCTTCTTGAATGACTGCTGGAGGGAAAATGTGAGAAAGACAAGCTCACAGAACAGGGAATATTTGGAAGAATCAAGGAAGAGGAAGTCTGGAGCAGGGAGCATGGGCATAGAACTGACCACAGCTTATCTAAGAATCTGTACCACAAAGGTCTATGATGACTTTCTGCAAGCAATGCTTGCATTCAAGGAAAAGGCAGTTAAATAATAAAGCATCCAAATATCCAAGTTCTCTTTTTATGTCCAAAGAATGACAAAGATATCGAGAGCTAAAGCTGAAGCAGCGGTCTGAATAGTTCAGTTGCCTCCGCACCTGGTATCATCTTCAGTATTGACACTATAGATTTGGGATGCTGTGGGGCTTCAACAGACCACGCTGTAGTCCCAGTGGCCAGTCTCTGGGTGTCTCTTACATGATGGTGTGTAAGATGGGAGACATATTTGTATGGATTGTGGTAAGGCATTATACCTCCCACATCACTCCCAAAAAACAACAGAGACCCGTTATAAGCAGGGCTTTGTTGGCATTACCTTTGTTAACTTTCAGAATTCTGTTAAAAATAACTTCATCCTCGGAGTAAGTCTCTGTAGGTGAGGGAGATTCTGCACAGAAAAACAAGAGTGTCACTTTCTCATTCGCAGGGAAAATAGGAATCCTGATTTTTAATCTGATGAGTTTCCAGGAGCTCATTTAGATCAGGGATGTAAAACTTACAGAGCCTATTTAGGGACTGGCGTAGGGTTCAGTCATGTAGATATTTGCTCAGTGACACGATCTTGTGAACCTCCCAGCTGTAGTTATTTTGGCATTAATCCAGTCCCAAGAGCCATTTTATTTCAATCTTTCCTTCTCTCCTTTTTTCTATCCGTCCCTCCCTCCCCCCCCCAGCTTTTTTTTTAATTTCCCCGTCACCTCATAGCCATCACATTTTAAAGCCTGGACCTTTGCCTCCTAAAAGTCTGTGTTGTCCTGCTCAAGTGGCCAAGCTGGCTGCACGGCTCCCTCTGTGCACTCAGACAGCACGTATTTCCTTCTGCATGAACAGTTCACACTCAAACCCCCCAACATAAGACACCAGGAGCAAAACATGATGGAGAGCAGTCCTGCTGCTTGCTGCTGGACGTGCTGACCTCTTGAAAAACCCTTGAAACCAATGAAATAGGAACTGCACTCCTATTCCATGGGCCGGACTGATGTCCCAGGGTCAGGGATTCCTAGGTCTTACAAGTAGAATCAGCCAACTCTGAGCTTTATGCAGTAGGTCTTGACAGCAGTAAAAAGCACAAGCACACGGCCTCTGCGCTTTCTGTAACCTTTGGAAGTGACTTAAGTAAGGACGTTATCTAAGCAGAGCTATTTTTAGCAAAAGTAAGAGCTGAGGTTTTTAGCAAGGCCGAGCAATTGGCCAAAACGAAGAGCCTCTGTTTTACATGAAATATTACGGTTAATGCATTCATTTAAAATTTCTTCCTTAAGATTAATTTGTGTTAAGCATGTGTTATTTTCTGGAGTAACTGGGTAGCTAACGATCAGTATATCCTACCAAGCACTTGCATTTAGATGGAATAATACATACCGGATATATCCTCTTGTGTAGTAACCTGCAAGAACAATGCATTAGTATTAGCTCACATTTCATATTATAACAGGAATATTAAATAATATAACATGCAAAGGATCAAAAGTCTCCAGGCTACCACTTAAAGTATCTTTCACCTGTCTTGAGCTTTTATACACTATGCCATGTGTAAAGAACTACCATGGTGTGGTAGTTCTTTATTGATATCTTCTTTGATATCTTGGCAAATACAGACACCATAAAGGCAATCAATGGAGTAAGTTTCAGAGTAGGAGTGCAAGGCTGATGGAATCACCAACGAAGTCCTCCCAGTATCGCCTCACGACACGGCTGTGAAAAACCATGGTACTCTTTCGAGGGAACTATGGGGCTGGTACCCAACCATGGGGGTCGTGGCTGTAGCAAAACAGATTGCCATACTTCCCTTGCCTTGTACAAATAAAAAGTGAGTTTGAGTTTCCTCTATGACCTCAGAGAAGGCAAAAGCTTCCTGGAATAATGGGCTATATGTGGGCATCCTGGAGCAATAAATGGAATAGAGATGGAAACTGCTCACTCTGTTGCACATATGATCTGAGAAGACTTTCCTGCACAGATGGAAATACGAGTGGAGTATGGGTGAAGTCTTGACCTCACTTTCAACAATGCTGAACCCCGAAGTGATCAAAAGAGCCGATTTAGCTGTCCTTACCTCAGTAGGTTCTGTTGCTGTAAAAAAGCAAGGAAGAAAAAGACAAGCAAAAAGGGTAAATTAGATTTTGAATGCAACTTCACAGCGCTCAATAGCACGGGCCTCCTCGGCCATGGGAATGCCTTTGGCAGGTCCCTTTGCTTGGAGGAGAACAGGGTGCACTAACTGATGCATAGGCATGGAAATTAAATTGATGTTTAGACAAACAGCTATGAAAAATTCCTAGTAGATCCTGCTGAGGGACAGAATCCTGGACATTTACCATCTAAGAATCAAAAAAGCATTTTATCGGCTTCAGTGTGGAAAATGACAAAGGAAACTAGGGACAAAAATATGCTTTGTCCCTAGATGTCAATGCAACAAGTGCAGGCTAACCAGCTCAACAATCCTCTCTGGTTTCACGGTGTCAAAGAGTAAAGTTATAAAATGGGATGAAGGCTATAATTTAGTACGGGGCAAATAATCTCAGTTTCAGTATGTACCTGGCAGCAGCTTGGAACCACCCTGAGTCCTAAGGTGTTTTTCTAGTGTGATGTCTTTTGATTTCTACCAAATGTCAGTTTCTAGATACAAACATGGAAGGGAAAATATGGTCTAGTATATAAATTTCTGAGCAGAAACTTCATCGTTATAACACCATAAAAGTTTAGAAATTGCAGGGACCTCCAGAGGTCATCCAGTTTGTCTGCTTTCCCTAAGGCAGAAACCGTTTTATCTATGTTATTCCCAACCACAGTTTGTTTGACCTGTTCTTAAGTATGATGGATATGCCGCAAGCCTTTCTGGCAATCTCTTCCAGTTTGCCAATAATTGCACTCTTCCTTGTCAAAATATAAAGCCATTATTTATTTTTTTTTTCTGTTCAACACTGACACAGAGAACATTTATGCAAATAGTTCTTTTTTCTAAGTCTATCCACGTTCCTTATCTTTTTGACCATGTTTTTTCAATAGACGTGCCAAGCTCCGTCACACCTTTTAGCACCTTTCCCTTTTCACAATGGTTATTGCCCAAACATACTGAGGGGTCTTCCTCCTATTCAGAATCTACCTAGAACCTGCAACAGAATTGCTTTTATTGAGCCAAAAAGGCTTCAGTCTGTCTTTCCAGACTGTTATTTTTGTTACATGGCAGTGGAAGTCCTCTGTAATGATGGTGGTTTATTATAGAAAAGTTCAGTTAGTTCCCACCACCAGCACCAGAGAGATCCATGGCATCTAAAATAATTCTACAGGGAAGCACATCTCTGAGACGGGTTGACTGGATTCAGAATTCATGCACCCAAGAGGCACTAGATTAATTGACTAGTCAAAGTCAGTGGAAATTAGGCTTCAGATTCCTAGGCACATAAAGCTTGCAACCCCTTTTTAAAACCCAAATGAGGCATCACAGAAGGAATCTGCCATGTCCTTGATCAAATGAACATCTGGTGTGATACAGCTTTCAAAATGATACAATTCACATTTTCCCTGTACTGTAAATATTGAAAGAGGACTCAAAAGACACAAAAAGCAGTACCAATGGTAAATTAAAACTCATTGCATGCATTTGCCCCAGTAACCCTGCAACTTTGAGTCCCAGCAGCTGACTACTTGGAACTTGTCCCTTGGCCGGCTCTAAATATACTGAGTGGGAAATTTTACAACATCTCTTTGCTTCCATGCCATAAATGACAGCTCAAAAGAAGAATTGGTCAGTTTTCATTAGCCACTTGACTTGCTCTGTCTCTCAAGCAAATTTTTTCCAAAGCCTCTTCCTCTCACACAACACATCACGTCACCCCCGACCTGGCAGTTTCTTGCTGTAGTTAAAGTCTAACCTACAGATTTATTTGCATTGACCTTCTCTGGAGATCTGCAATTACTCCATCTATTTTGTGAGCTGACAAAAGCTGTTCAGCTAAGCCTGTACTACCTGTTTTCTATCCCAGCACAAAGCAAAGCTTTCTCTGACTCCCTTTCTCTTACTGCTGCACCAAGGTAGGCAAGGAGGTATATGAGTAGCAGTCTTTTTGTAACACTGAACTTAATGGAAAGGTATCAATATGTCTTACTAAAATTTTATTTTCAAGCCTGGGAAAGCACATCTAAATTAACCTAACAAATCATACCCCAAAAGTATGTGTAAAGCATATCTGTGTGAAAACACATCTGCACTCAGCCCAATAACAAATGAGGAAACATGGCCTTATTCAAAAAGCCTGACAGTCAGTGCTTTCACATGCTCTAAAGCCGAGTCACTCACACACCAACAAAATGCATGATACACAGTCAGGAATTAACAGTTGTCTTTAAAATACAATATAAATCCTACTTACTTGCTGTGCTGTTTCCATAGTTCTCCTGCAAAACCAATAGGTAAAAGGCATTATTCTTCCACAGCTCATAAATGCAGCAGCAATAGGATCAAAACCAGGCCAAAGGGAGGAACTAAATTATTAGATTAGCTTTATATATTATTATATTACTAATCTTTTTCTTGCAGGAAATTTATCAAAATGGGTCTCCGCAGCTTCACTCCAGAAAGACCAGGTCAATTAGAAGACGGAGCAGGGTTGCATGGAACTGCTCTCACCTGAATAGGGAAGCCCAAGGTAGCGTGAAGCAGAAATGCAGTGAAGACTAGGAACATCTTCAGATCCATTCTCCAGACCCGTGCCTGTCCTTATCTCTGCCCGCCCAGGAGCTCTGCCGCTAGATATACCAGCAGAGCCTGCTCTGCCAGGGCTGAAAAAACCTGCACCAGCCAATGGGGACCTGAGCAGGAAACAAACTTCTTTTGCAGCCTCAACAACCAGTTTAGCCTCTGGGCATCTCCCAGTGCTGTGCTATTGCTGTCACTGTGATCTATAGCATCCCTTGTCCTCATACTGCTGTTCATGTCACTCGCAAGTGCTGGATCAGCCTCATGCTTGTGCTGCCGTGCACTTCCTCTGTTTCTTGGAGGATCTTTCCTTAAGTTTTAAGTCAGGCTAATACCACCTAGAAAGCCCTCGTTCCTAGATGACTTTCCAGAGTACTGCACTGTTGGGATTTCAGATGGTAGGTGATTTTTTTCTTTATGTCCAGAAAGCACAGAAGGCTATTGTGTTACTTTGAAACATACAGCACATCACTACTCAGTAAGGTCGTGCCTGTGTTTTCCCTGAGAAGATATCTTTCATATCCTCAGTTTATATTTCTATAAGTAGAATTTTTATTTCTTCTGTGTTTCATATGTTTCATAACATCAGGAACATTTCCTGTGTTCCATAGTTTCTGGCAGTCTGACAGTTGTAGATGCCCTCGTGAGCTTTGTGGCCAGCAGTCAGAGAGGGGGAAAAAGAGAGCAGCAGCAGCAGAAACAGAACTTACTCATTTTGAGAATGACGAACAGATCTGCTCCTTGCCAGAGTGTCCTTGTCCAGAAGCAGATGTAGGATGCAGTGAGCAGACCCAGCAAGAAAAACTGGTAGGAGGTAAACCTGCAGCCGCTGAGCCTCTTGTCGCAGCAACCTCTTGCTGCAACCTCTTCTCACAGCAAACCTCTTCTTGGTGAGCCATTTGCAGAAGGTGCTGTCGCTGGGGAATTGTCTGGTCTCTGGTACACGCTTGTTTTCATGTCAGAGTACATTTTCCACGCATGGAGAAGGAAACTGAATTGCAGAATGTACAGATTCTGTCTGTAGACCATGCCGGTGCTCAGGTACCCTCAGAGTAAGTTTTTAAACCCAGCTGGTGTTTTTTATTCTAGAAGTTATCCATGCTGGTGAATGAATCAAGAATCAGCAGAGGGCTTCCCACCTATTTTTCGCCAAGTCATACCCAGTCAAGGCTAGGAGTTACATGGAAATATAATCTGAATTGCATTGGTGGGGATTACTCTTCATTTTAGTGGAGGAAAGTTTGCTGACTATTTTAGGAAAGTCTGGACCAACAAAGTCCAGGGATAAACTTTCATTACCCCCACAGGGAGGCAGCGCAGGGGAATATGCTTTTCCCTTTCTGTCCCTGCACTCTGCCTGAAGTAAGATACGCCCTAGGCACCAGATAGTAAAAAGCAGAGTAGCACATGGTCCTTGTGACCGTGACAGAAGAAAAGACCAAGCAGGCACTGTCAGCACGCTAAGCCTGTCGACACAGGCAGTTTGTGTGTCCTCCGTGCGCATAAATGTTTCCACTAAGCAACACTAAGTGCATTTCTTCATATTTGTGTTTCATAGGGATGAAAATCTTCCTTGTGCTGAAGCAAAGTTGTGCAGCCCTGGTCTGCAGTCCTTGAATGGTTCTCCAGGTTTCTCACTCAAAACAGGGGCAAAACAGATGTCTGTGATGGCAGACACCTTGGTACACCAAAACCATACCAAAAAGACGTTGCAGGACGGGGCTTGCGTATAATCTGCTTCCATTAGGGTTTAGGGGGGAAAAGGAAAGGTGAGACCTCACTCAGGGAAAACCAATCCAGGAGCAAAAGGAGGGATCAGAGATAGTTTAATTTTATTCCCTCAATAAAACAACAGTAAAAAGCAAGTTAGAAAGGTTGGTAACCTCGGCATCTTTGTAGCATGTTATTGAGAAAATACTACAGCCTCCGGAGTGACTGACTAACCGCTGGTGTTCAGGAAAGGGTGAGGGAACTGGCAAAAAGGATGCTGCACATTTTCTGCTGGACATGCCACTTTGCTGACATATGAAGCAGTTCATCAGCCAGATTGCTGCATGCCACCTTTTCCATAGGATAACACTAGTGATGACGGGGGCGATTGCTGTTACGATCAAGAACGTGGCTGTAAATGCTACAGCTGGCAAATTACACCCAACAGAGAGAGGGAAATGCTGACACTCGTGCCTGCTGCCCGTTCTGAAGGTTCTATCAGCTTTGGTTTTTGCCCGATATTTAGATTCAATATTTGGTTGATTTCTGAAGTGTGGTATTCAGGGAGGCAGAATTATCAGCAGCCCTGTTTTCACTAATCAAAAAATTGCGTAATTTTTTGGAGATATTGCAGAAACAGGGCACGCTTTTACCAGATGCAGTAAAGCTGGTAAAGCAGAAAAAATGCCGCTGAAATTGTCTTGAACCTTTAGGAACCAAACTAAGGTTTGCTGCCTTTGCATGTAGGGAAGAAAAACACGTGGGAAACTTCGTCAGGCTTGAGTTCTGCTGTTTGTACATCCCGGTTTCTGGTGGGGACAGTAGGGACCACACAGATTTTGCAGATGTGAAGAGTGATTGGCAGGTGTCCAAAAACCAACAACAAAATGTCAAGAATTCTTTGGACGGTGTCACAGTCTGCAAGAAGTCTGTCAGCGAAAAGAGCACTGCTCCTGACAGACCCCTACAAAACAATGTTATGTCCCTGAGGACATAACGCTGATTTGCAGAGACCTCTATGCGTAACCAGGAAAAGACTTGACAGACACAGCAATGAAAATATGTGTTTTCTGTTGCACATGGGAGTTCACTGTAAAGTGTGCATAGCCAAAATCAAAACAGCAGATGGCCAAAAGTTACGACACTTCTGTAGCTCAGTCCTGTGTTTTTTAATCATACATGTTAGACAATTATTATTCTTTTTGGAGTGTTTCACTGTAAGCAGCTCCCGAAATATAATGTAAACCATCAAGACCATTTCAAAAAAGAAATAAAGTGTCTATTACGACTAACTACTGACCCCTAGAACTACTAGTTCCTAATTGCTGTGTAGTAAAATGCAGGAAAAAATAACTTCAGGAAATAAGAAAATAGACACATTTATGTTGAACAGCTTATGGAAATCACGTGGTAGCTACTGTACCTGATTCATGGTAAGATATTAACAAATCTTGAAGGTTTAAAACAATCTGCCTTTACCAAAACCAACCATTGAAGCAAAGGTATGGTCCACAAGGCATAAATGAAATTGCTGTGGATTGGCATCACATAAATAAACGCCACACAATTATACTTACAGTCTGGGGTTAATGACAAGTCTGAACCAGGAATATATTATTTTAGACAGAACTGCTCAATATAATTTCTCAGGAATGTCTGCTTTGTGCCGCATTTCGGTATTTTGGCTGATTTTCATTTGGAAGAGGAATTCTGGTCTCAGCTCAGCCCTGGGCTTATTCATTCTGAACTTCTGGCCAGGAAGCCTGCTCCCATGCACTGCTTCCAGCTCAGTGCTTTTTGACTCCCTCTCACAAATTCCAGGTGTCGTAACACTCTACCACACAGAGTTTGCTTCCTTTTCTGTGGTGTCTTTATTATAGCTACTTTTCAGATCTAAATCAGTCCTCACACAAGCTTTTTCTATGCTGGCTTAAATGACTTTCAGCCTCTTAGTCTTTCTCATAATTCAACTCTTCTTGGTTTTAGAATCACATTTCAATTCCTTCCAAATTACCCTTACCTTTTTGGTTACGCAGTGATTAGGAGTCGATAATTTCAGTTGGGTTTCATGCCAGGCAGTACGGCACTTTGCTGGTTGAGACTATTATTGAAGCGCTGGTGGCTTCTAAGGGTTTCACAGGTAACCAGCATAGGCTTCAAGTCCCTCTATAGAAGACTGACATGTGTCATAAAAGACAACTCTAGATAAGGCAAAGTGCAGTTAGAAGCTGTTTTCCCACACCTGAGAGCATACTTGTTGAATCAATTGATTTACTTGTACTTCATGTCCCTCTCCACACTTTGGATCCTACCTCCTAGAGAAAGCCTGGAGTTGCTCAACATGATTCCTATTCCGCTTTCTGTTGTGCTTCCAGTTTCTGAGGGGCTCCTGAGGGATTCCCATGTCCGTGCTAACACCATCTGCGGCAATGAAACTGCATGGTCTGCAGATTCCTCAGCAGAACACTTATATATTCTCCATGATATTAACGATTAGCTCCAGCTGGAGTCCTAGCCCTGGCAGTGTTTCTGTGAGAGAACTCAAACCTAAATAATGAACAGACACTATTGATTAGTCACTTTTCTATTCAAAGAGCCAAACCTAGAAGCTTTGATCTTCGGTCTGGCATCAGAAAAAAAATAAGGACAATGAAGAAAAGGGGTTTGGTTTTGTGATGTATTATTTTTTACCAAAGAAAAATCTGCAGTTAGCATAAAAAAAACCCTAACAATAAAAAAACTAGTGAAGAAACAAATTGGAAAAGCCAAAACATTGCAATTTCTAAAATAAATGTTAGAACAAAACTGATTTTCATTTCAAAATTGGATTCCAAGGCCAAATTTAGCGAAACATAATTTAGTAATTAAACTAGCATTTGTCATGACATATGATCCAGTCATTATTTGGGCTGAGGGAGGGGAATGGAGGTGATGAAACTGGAACTTTAATTTGGACAACTCTAGTAATGAACTTCTGATTGTCTTGAAAAAAAAAAACCAACAAATTCCTTTCTTTTATCAGGAGAAGCCATCTGATTTGTCTGCTGCCCTTAGGTGAAGAATGGACGGATCAAAGGTTTTACATGATGCTTCCAACCTGCAGAACAATGTTGTGCTGATTGCAAAGGAATCCATGTGATGGGGTAAGGTGCGAGCTGTTGGAGCGGTGCCTGGGGTTATCTCTGGTCCCTCTGCCCTCTGAAGGGAGACATGCCATCACACGTATAGCACCGGGGAGGTCTCCCGTCTGCCTCTCCTTGTGACACGTTGTGCAATGCCAGCCAGCTCCCCTACTTGGTTTCTCTGTGAGAAAGGGTCTCTTCTTACCAACTGGTACCTTTTGGTCACGTTAACTCTGCCATGAGAGTCACCTTCGTGAACGCCTGTTTGGCAATTTACCTAGGGGAATCGGAACAGTGGTCTCCTGTCTGCTGCTCAGAGGAGTGCATGGGAGCTGGCTGTGTGTGCTATAAGGGAAAAGCATCACATCTCTGCCTTTATGGTACACAGATCTACCTGATAAATAGTCCATTGGTAATCCTAGTTATTGGCTTTTGCCCTGGAACAAATATGCTCCCATACAAGATCATCATCATCATCAGCTAGTCACACTTCACTGACTTTTTTTTTCCTTTTCAGAAAGGCTGTCTGTACTGCTTATCTCCATAGCTTTGCTTGTTATTCACTTACTGGCTTCCCACCTGTCCTCTCTGCAGGATTTTTAAATATTTCAATGGGTGTCTCAAGAAGATGGTTTCAGTCTTATTGTGTTTTTCTGAATGCTAGTTCCCTGCACAATGTGAGCCTTGCTGTGAATTATACCCATTTACCAGGTCAGCATATGGCTTTGCTTCCTCTTCTGGGAGGATAATTTGTAGCTCCTCTAAAGTACGTCACTCTCATCCCTCCTGGGCAGGTGAGTTTGGGCACCTTCCCCTGCTACTTTATCTGGATCTGCAGAAGAGTACTTTAGGAAAAGCTAAAGCTTAGCCCTTGCAGCCCCTCTCTTGTTGTAAGAAAGCTGCTATCTGGGCAGACAGTAGTGACTAATATTGACATTGGAAAGATTGCCTGATAATTAACTTTAAACTATTAAATAACAAAGAATCTCCTTGTTGCTCTCGGAACCTTTTGCCAAATAGAACATTTAGCTCCAAAGAAGAAACCATTGATCTTTGACAGTTTTGACCACCGTAAGCGATGCAGCGTGGGTTCCTGGACATGGCAGGACAGCCACCAAATTTGTTTTGCTTGTCGTCTGTTGCGAGCACCTTAGCAAAACCCAGCAGGTCTCAGGCAACAAGACTGGGGGCCACAATTTGGCCCCAGGGCCAGGGGGTCCGGACTGGACCAGCAGGGCCTGCCACCCCCTCGGGTGGGACAGTGATGCTGCAGCAGAGCTGGGGACAGCAGGGCGAGTGACTGGACTAGCAGGTTTGCTGCAAGGGAGGCTGGAGGAGCGCTGGCAGAGCTGCAGTGGGTAGGGGAAGAAGGGTGGGAGGCCAAAGGCTTCCCTGCCCTGTGCTGGCAGAGTCCCTGGGATCTGTCACAGGAAAAACCCCCCTTCATCCTCTTTCAGCTTCCGAGGGCAGCCCCTCTGCTCCACTCTGAGGAGACCCCTCTGCAGTGCTGCCTCCAGCTCTGGGGCTTCAGCACAGGAAGGACATGGACCTGTTGGAACGGGTCCAGAGGAGGCCACAAAGATGCTCCGAGGGCTGGAGCCCCT
>JAOXNO010000041.1:22625029-22655383 GCA_028565335.1 Limnodromus scolopaceus | reverse complement strand
CTGTTCCAGTGTCTCACCACCCTCACAGCAAAGAATTTCTTCCTGAGATCTCATCTAAATCTCCCTTCTTTCAGTTTAAAACCGTTACCCCTCATCCTATTGCTATAATCTCTCATAGAGTCCCTCCCCATCTCTCCTGTAGCCCCATTTAGAGACTGGAAGGGCCTCTAAGGTCTCCCTGGACCCTTCTCTTCTCCAGGCTGAACAACCTCAGCTCTCTCAGCCTGTCCTCATAGGAGAGGTGCTCCAGCCCTCGGAGCATCTTCATCCAATGTTGCTGCGAGGAATGCAAGAGCTGTACCACAGCCAGGTTCACAGGGGTTGCTGGTGACAGGGGTTACACGGCAGCCTCCTCAAATAGGTACGCAGCCAGATTTTTCCCATAGATCTCCTGAATCCTGCACATCTTGGTGTTGGGAATCCTACACTAGTGTAGTGTCCTAGTGTAGAACCATTTACCATGAGACCTGCACTGCATGCATGCAACTAGCTGTACCCTTTGGTGTCCTAAATCCTTATCATCATGCTGAGGGTAGCAGAGTGGCAAAAGGCTACACACGCAGATGGCAGGTACTTCTGGAGATCTGGAGGCTGCAGGAACTCTATATGCATTAACACCAGCTGAAACACCACAGCTTGAAGCTCATTTTCTTGAGGCTGATCATTGTATGTCTCCCTTTTAGAAAATGATTGTTTTTCTCTTAATTACTTCATTTACTTGATTTATATCTACAGGTCTGTTTCAGTGACAGTGATGGAGGGCCCAAGCCCACATTCCTCTCACAAATCTTCCTGCTTTTTTTTTTTTTTCATATAAATATGTAGAGACAACTGCTTTGTCTTAATAGCACTGCAAAAGATTATTTCAGTGATCTGTAATACTTCACCATCTGGTGGGGGAATACTTCACCACTCGGAGGAAGACAAAATCCCTTTCTTAAAGCATTTACAACCTGAGGCATCAGCATAAGGAGGTGGATGTTGTCATTGTAAGCACAAGCATTTTACCTTCCCTTTCATTTTCAGTGCTTCATTTTCTTGTTAAAGAAATGCATGAAAACCACGTATGGTTTTCTGTCATTAACTGTCTATTTCAGTGCCCAAAGCCGGATGGTGTAAACACCTTGCTATGATCTGGCAAGCTATTTTAGACCATCATCCTGTTCAAACTGCCCCATTTCTTTAGCACAGAATCTCAGAATCTCATAACAAGTCAATGCAAGTGAAAACATGAGCTTACACCTTCAGATTAAATCTGACTGTTGCAAGGATTTCCCTGCAAAAACAACTCTTTCCCATTTCCGTGTGTTAACTCACACTTCTGCCTGGTGAAATGCCTCAGTGAGAATCAATGCATCTCTCACAAATACCAGCCCCTGATGGAGTGGGCTGAGTCTGCAACCATCTTTCATTCAGATGCGCGTTGGCTTTTTCCTTGTGATAGTGAGGGAATCTGGAACTTTAATTTGTGTCTTCTAATGCCAGAATAAAAGTTGCAAATCCCTGACCTGCTTATTCCAGTGGCTGGCAATTGCATTAAAGCCATTTTTTTCTGGTAAGATGTGAACTACAGCCAAGCAATACAAAAGCTCTTGTAATTGTCCATGTGATCTGTACTACCAGTTCTTCATTCAGAGAAAGCCTCTTTCATGCAGCCCATGGGCAAAAAGGTCCAAAATACAAGTGGAAAAACTCATAGCAGGAACAAAGTGTCTACAAGCATCAAAGGCTGACCAGTGCCTTGTATTTTATCATCACAGAATATTCACAGCTGAAGTATCAGGAGCTGAAAACCAGGTATACAATTTTGTCATTCTAATATATGCCTTGTATCAGAATCTGGAGAAAATATGTGGATAGAGTGACTGTAAAACATGTTGTCAGGCCTGAACCTGCCCATAAAGTTTAGCTTACAACAACAGGCTTTCATCTTTCTGCCTTGGCAAGTCTCTTTCCACTGGTAGGTGTGACAGATAAAAAAGCTATGCGATTCTGGACAATATCAGTGTGAATGGCCAGTAAGAAATGTCATTAGCCCGGTGCCATTTTTTCCTACTACTGCTTTAAAGAAGCAATTTTGTTATTGGGTGTTAAAACAAGCAAGTGTAAAGCTGACTTAGAAATGTATTTCTGGTCCAATTTTTTTTTAAAAACAGGATGTGTTAAAAATAAGCAACCATGATAGACAGATGCAGTGATGGTGTGTGCCAAAGCTATGGTTATATTATGTATCTGTACCAGTTACATGCATCAGTGCACACAGAAAATTCCACACTCTTTGGCCTGACGCTTGTAGAAGCTCACATCCTGCTAATACTCAATGTTTAGAAAGATCTGGATTATTTTCCTAGCAATAGCAGCAAAAGGCTGCTGCCTGGCTGTTATTATTAAAATATGATATCTGATGATGATTCTCTACATCTTATATTTCACAGCATGTACAATTTCTGGCAAGAAAAACTTAATCTTCATACCCAAGCAGCTAGAAAACTTCTTGGAGAGGTGTACTATTAAATTATTGTCTTGCAGAGAGATTTTGATGTGGCCTTTTTTCCATAGCCTGTTGTAAGCAGTCTTCATATAATTCTCAGAGTAGCTTGTAGAAAACATATAAACATTGCATCTCATGGATGGACTGGATGTCTTCTCCACTCCAAATCTCTGTCAATGTATTCTATCCTTAACAGCACCTTCTTCCTTTTCATATGGTTTCCAAATCTCGGGGACCCCTGATCTAGCTGTGTTAGATTTCATTACCCATCCTGTGGAGGAAACCAAAGACATCTCAACAGTGTGTCCACCCTTTTTGTCCTCTTTCAGACTGTCCTCTCTTCTCTTGAGTGGTGGTGGAAGTCCGTAACAATACCATACATTCTTCAAATTCAAGATAAGACCTCGTGGCCCTATGATACCTGTTTGAATACCCACTGAATGAAGTGGTTGTTAGGTAAGTCACCAAATGATTGCAACAGTCTACTCATGGCAGAGTAAGTTCAGATGAGCAGAGGTAAGCTCAAGGCTGCTGCTCAAGGCTTTGGAAGCTTCTGAGCCACGAAGAGCAAGAAGCAAAGGGAGCGTTTAGTCAGATTTCTCAATCTCTATGTGATGTTCTTCCCACTACGGAACACAGTGAGGGATGTGACAGTGGTCCAGCCTGGTGTGGCCACTTCTATGTTCTTGTTTAGACAGAAGACAAAGCTCAAGGTTTTCCTTCTGTGGGCTGAGCTGAAAGGCCAGTTCCCATGGGCTCAGCAGTGTACTGGAAGGTTGTCTCTGCTTAAGGAGTCTATCGTAGTTCTCTACTTTATCAGGAGGATTGGAAGTGAGGGGCGAGATGCATGTCTGACAAGGCTGGTACCGGTAGTGTTAAAGAGGAATCTTTTACAATTAAAGTGAGAGTCAGATGCGTGAGGGAATCTTTGTGCCAGGGAGGTGAATATGTCGTCTATAATGGAACAAAAGCCGAGTGACTCGTCATGAGTAAGATGTGAAACATCAAAAGAAAATGCAAGAAAAATTCATGGCAAAACTTGAGCTGCAGAAAGATCAAAAAACCTGAATTTGTAAATGTTTCTGTGTGCATAGTTCATTTTTTTCCTGATCCACAGACATCAACTGTATTCCAAAATAGAAAGACAAAGAAATTCCCAGTAGAACTGGGTATTTTTTCCAGAGCCTTATAAGGAATATTTTCCTTCTTGCTTACTAGTTCCGCTCTGGCCCAGACACATAGTGACCCAGAATCATAATCAGCTTCTGGCCACTAGGTACTCCTTGTGAAGTACCCGGAAAACGATTGTACATGTCACAAGAAGCACATGGAAAGATGGCATTTGTTCTCCTATTCCCCGAGCTGGGCAGTCTGAGAAATAAGGCAAAAATAAATGAGTCAGTGAAAGTTAATGGCACCATCACCTCAAGAGAGGACTGAGATGGACAGGTAGCCCTTCAGGTCTAGTGATGCAGGTTCTTCTCCTGTGCTCACCAGCCCACTGCCTGACACCGGTGTAGCGAGGGGTATGACTAATACCCGGCATATGTTGTTTGCTCTCTCATCCTCTCCAGAGGAAGCAGCATATGCGCCAGCGTGTCTTGTTTGAGAGGATTTTCTGCTGTCTTTTTTAAAATAGAATTGCTGCTCTGCATTGATGCTTAGAGAAAGCAGCTCCAAAAGGTTCAGACCCTGCGCTTTCAGGCGAAGCTGGTGACGTGTGGCACGGTGCTTAATTCTTGCCTGTGTTTGTTCCCCAGCCTCTGAAGGACGAGAAAGTTTCACCTGACTTACACGCAGGCTTTACTCTGACTACAGTGCTATTGTGCATTGCTATCATAGCAGGGCTTCTCGGGCCAGCACCTTTTGGCAATCACTACCTTTGCCTCAAGAGAGAAAAAAATCAACCTCTTGAGCGAATTAGCAAGCTAGCCCTCAGAAATATTGCTAGGGAGCTGATCAAACATTTGGATGCACTTTCTGTGAGTTAGCTAGCAAGGCCCAGCCCCTTCTGCTGACGTCTTTCCTCTCTATCACACATCAGACTTTTCCCAGTGGAGCTGGAGAACGGGCTTCAATGAAAACTGCCTGTTTGCAGCTATATGGAGATTGCAGGCACCACATCACTATTTCCTCTACCTGACCTGGAGCAGGAACTCCATCATCAGGATAGAAAGGTAGCCTTGTTGCCTAGCAAAGGTGGGATGATTTATCTCTGTCTCTAGATTGGTCCCTTTGCTGCACAAGAGAATTGTTTTCAGACTTCCAAGGAGAATGAAGCCAGGCTAGAAATTGGAGTGGATGCGCGAAAGCTGCTCTCCCACGGAGGAGGAGTCACAGGGTTTCTGTGCTTTTTGTTCCTGTGCAGGGCAGGACAATGGTTTTATCTGCCCCAGTTATAGCCCTGGGGGCTACCTTAGGGACTGCAACAAGCATCCTTGCCCTATGTGGGCTCACCTGCTTCTGCAAATGCAAGCAACCTGGGAAAGGACTCTCAGAAAAGGACCAAGAGGAGGACACAGAAAATGCTAAGCCCAGTGTGCTTCAGCCAGCCCAGCAAGTAAGACACAGTCTTTAATTTACTCTGTGTTTTTTCTTTAAATGCAGAGGGTGGGAATGCAACTTCTCTGTTAGGCTACTCAGCATGTGATTTCTGCCGCCTATTTATCTGCTTACTGTGTTTAGGATGTAACAACATGTTAACGGGAGGAGGAGTGAGGGAAAAACAGAGATGGGCTGGGTGACCCGCAGAATTACCGGAGCAGGAGACAGCTGCCACATTACCAAAGAGAGGGCTGCTAATGGCAAAAACAGGGGAGGAGGACTGGACATGCTGCTTAGCTGTCAAGCTAGATCACAGGGGAAAACATTTCCTGAAGAGAGAAGACTGGACTTTACCAGGTGGCATGCAGCATTGTAAAGAGGAGGTGACTCCTGCTGGGATCTCCTATAGCAGCTATTTCTCTAACTCTGTTCACAGTACCTTATGGTTCCTGCAGGATAGTTCCCTGTCAACCGCTGGTTTCTTGTGAAAACGATCACTCCTCCTCCCTCTGCCCATCTAACCGAGGGGATTGATCATGTGTGAAGTTAAAAGCTGGCATTGAAATGATAATAAAATGCAAGTGAGAATCTAGAGTCTGGTGACTGGACTATCTCATCACACTGTGAATTGTTTTTCCACTTCCTGGAAGAGCAATGTGGGCCACGGATAATGTCAGGCATCCCTGCGTGGTCTTTCTTGTCAGAATCCAAACCCCCTGTAGGATGCTTCAATATACTTATTAATGGGAAGCTCTCCTTCAAAGGGAAAGGTTTGACTGATTTTCTTGGTTGAGTATGGTCTTTGGCATGAGCTATAGCACTGGTCAGTCTCTGAAAGTATCACCTGTTGGCTGTTGCTCTTCATGTTTGTATGTGCCTCCGTCCTTTTCACTTTCATCTAGCCATTCAACCAAATGTTATGCCATAGCAGCCAATTCCAAAGGCCAGTGATCCCTTAAATAACAGTCTTTGTTTGCTTTTTAATTATCTGAGCTGCCTATTATTTTTTTTATTCTTAAAAAGTATATCAGGAGTCCTAATTAAGCTTCTCTGTAATGTTTGTAATTACACATTCAGTTTCTCCCTACCATTCTTAGGCTCTTAGTGGAAAAGAGCCCTGGCATCCTCATGCTCCTGTTGCACTTTGTTCTGAGGAGAGATGACCAAATCTACTAATTGTTTTGTGAGATCTGGTGCGGATACACAGAATTGCATTACCAGAGCTTCTGGTTCCTGGGGGATGGGAGGATGGTTCCACTGACCATGGATGAACATCTGCACTGAGCTTAGGACTTCTCAAAAGATGGCTGCGAATTCTGAATGTTCATCCATAAGCATGGTGAATACCTCCTAGCACCTGTTTGCATTTTCCTAGGATGAGTTTCACCTGCTATTCTTTTTGATAGTTTTGTCATGACCCTTCCTGGCTTCTTTTTTGCCTTTTCTAACCCATACAGGGGATTTGCCAACTGCTGTGCGAAAGGATGTACAATAATGCCAAGATTTTCCAACACTACTCCCAGATAACTTTACCATCAGACTCTTCCTACAAGAGACTTTTTGTTGTTGCAATCTTCTAGCTCAGAAACCTCTCAAATCTTTAACTCCATCCTTGGATTGGACTTTTTTTTTTATACAGCCTTTGGGGAAGCAACTTGGGAAAGTTTTAATCCGTCCTGGAGCTTGTCCTCCAGGGTGTCATCCTCTTTGCATGACTGAAATAAGCACTAAATCACCGTGAAGTCACATTAAGCCTCCAGTACCCAGCAGCTATTACTAGGTTATGGTCCTCACAATACGGCTACATTCATCAAATTTTGCCGTAACTTAATCCAGTATTTGACCAACAGTGGATCAAATTATTCAACCTGCCCTCAATGTATCACGATAACCTGAGTGATTGTATTCTTTTAGCATTGTAGACTTACTAACTAGAAGGATTATTTCTAATGTTACTGGTTCTGGGGTTTTTTTTAAAGAAATCTGGCCAAATTATAGCAGCCGAATGAACATTCTGTCACAGAAAGTGCAAAATGTTCTTAGTTTTCCTATTCCGTATGTTTAACAATTCTTTCCAATTAAAATAGTTTTCTTGCCAAGAACATGCATTCTCCTGTGCTGTCGCTGCTTCAGAATCAGTCTATATACCTTGAAGGGATGAATCTCAAATTGAGTTCTGAGCTTCTGAAGTTCTATCACCTGTGTCTGTGTTTATGAATTGTACTGTCAGGACTTTTTTCTGACTACATTTGTACCCTGCATGTCCCAGTCAGTGCTTGACACACTTAATTATTGAAGCCTGTCAGGGCCACTGATTCTGATAAACAGAGATGACAAAAGAAGGATGAAGCAGGGCTGCGTTTTATTCACTCGGCATGTCTCCCCTGACAGTGATGCTTGTGTTTGCTATAGGCAGAGGCTCCCCGTGGACATGCCCTGCATACCTGAGGAGGAAGAGTTCGAACACAAAGCTACATCCCCTGAACAGTTAAAAACTGCCATCGATTTGCAAAGTCTCAGAAAAACGTGCAGAATTAAGATCCCTAAACACATCCAGCGACGGCAACAATCTGGCGCATTGGTTGTGGTGCTAGACAGGGACCCAGAAGAGTCAGTAGCTCCTTGCTGCTTTGATTTCAATTCTTTCACGCATTTTATGCAGAACTATCCAAACTCTTCTGCTCGTCTCTTTATTTAGGATACTGCTGCTGATTTGCAAAGGGAGCTTCCATAGGGCACTGCTGTGGAACTAGATTAGCAGACAGCACTTGGGAACAGAGCTGGCAGCAAAAATAATAAACAGAGGCAGATGCAGTGGGGCGAGGGGGTGGGCTAGTCCCACTGTGCTTGCATATGTCTCTCATCTCTAATTCTGCAGAGCAGGCAGACAAGAGGAATATTTAGACCCAGCGGAGCTCTTAGTTGCCGTGTGTGCCGACGGATTTCCTGGCTAAATGTCTGGCTTTTACAAAGTGGAAGAAGAGGTTGTAGGAGCAATACCTCACATTTGTATGGTGCTTTTCATCCCAAAGGATCTCAAAGTGCTTTGTGTGCCGGCAGCACGCAGCAAAGCAGGCGTACTGCTCTGGTGTGATGGTCAGTGACTGGTAGGACTTATACAGAGGCTTCAGGAGAGAAAGAAGGCAGAGACTGACCACCACGGCAGGCACTGTGGACATGTTAGGAGTAATGCCTTTGCAGAACAAAAGCGACCTGGTTTTTCAAGCTGTTGTCTAGTGAGTCCTGACGTATTTTGCTTAGTTGGTCTGCTTTAACTTTAGAAGAATGGGAAATTGCATTTAAGGTTCAAATTTCCTATGGATTTTAGGGTTGATGAGCCTCACATCTCTAAAGGAGGGATCTCACTTACAGACGTCCACTCTATAACTTACTTATCTAATATCTAAACTCAGCTGAACACTAGGTGCGGACTGCACACAGTGACGTTTCTCTTTCTCAACCTGCTTCTCTTTTAGAGCCCTTAAAATTAGCCAAGACAAAATGCTATGTTACATAGTGGACTTCCTCAACACTGATGCACTGGCTGCCTTAAGAAGATGGAGCCACTGACCAAATTAGTTCTTTACCACTGCCAAGAGCATGTAACCGTAGTGTTAGGATCTCCATAAGCAGAGTATGACCAAGGAGCTGAAGTCCAAGGCCGCTCTCTTTCTTCAGCTCTATTTCTTGAGGAATAGGTATGCTCCCTCAGGACACGTGAACGGGGACCACAAAGTCCCAACACAGACAAGTGCTTCAGGGCATCATCTATCTACATTCATTATTAATAGGAAACAATGAGACTGATTAAAATCTTTAATTACAATTACGAACGTTTTCTGGCTCACCCTCAATCTAAACTTAACACAGCATAGGTTGGCAGGCAGAGGGGTTGGAGAGAATCCCACTGCACAATAATCAACCAAAATGGCAGTTTTACTTCTGCTTTTTGTCTTTTGTGTTTTGGAAACATAAATAAAATCTGTTGCAAGGGTCAGGGTCATTTGCTAGTCAGCTTTTGTTCTTTCCCGTTTATGAATCCAAATATAAATGAACCAGGAATGATTTCAGTTGTGAAATTCAGGATTCTTTCTTGGAACATAAAGAAAAGAGGACTGTTATATTTCACTAAAATACTTTTCATTGTTTTGAGAGAACAGTAATGCCTTTGTGACAACCTTTGCTTGGGCTGCCTGAGCATTCCACTGTCTTTCAGGTTCTTCTTCTCATTCCATGTTCACGATTCGGCAGGGAATTGAAATGTTAAGAACAAAATCTCAGACAGAAATCCAAATTTCAATCCCAGTATAATAAAGGGGAAATGTGTGTCTGATGGTCAGATGGTGCTCTGCTCCACAAAGCCAAGAGATAGTCCAAGAGATTGAGATGACCACTGAATCAACTACTCTTGGTATGCCATTGCAGGGCTCATTTGTTCAACCAGTTCTCTTTATTACGACATGGTCATGCTTGCTCCAAGTGACTGTATGATCCATGCCTTTGCCTTTCTATTCTTACTACATACTCCTGTAAAATGTTCTGAAATCTGTGCATGGCTAAAGCCTCTTGATCTTGGATTTGACTTCAAACATCAGGGTAAAAAATGCCATGCCTCGATCATAGCAAAATGAACTTCATGGTTGATTTCTGTGCTAAGAGAAAACATAGACTTCTGAAAGAAGCATTAACTGGCACAGGAACAGAGGAATAATCAAGCAATAAGAACATACATTTTCCTTGTTGCAACCAAATGTCTGTAGAGGAGTAAATATGAAAAGACATACACCAAGTAGGAGGGTATCAGCTTTGGCAAGAAAAATCTCTGGGCATATAGACAGTAGTTTCTATAACCCAAGAGACAATGACAGTAAGAATGACCAGAGGCGCCACCTTTTCTCCCTTTGCCTCAGCTCATTTAACATTGAGAGAACTAGAAGAATTAGTCTAATTAATTAATTAAGTCTAATTACTTAAGTCAAAGTAATAAACAAGGTTTTAATTTTCAGTTCAACGTTAAGAAAACTGCAGAGCCAGTCCAGCCTCGAGCGCTCCTCAAGTTTCCCAACATTTATGGCCCCAAACCAGTAGTAACTTCACCTGAAATTGTTAACTACACGCAGTACTCCCTGAAGACAACAGAAGAACCAGCTACTGGAAAACATACTGGTTTGGATGAGAACAGGATGAAGATACAAGTCAACGAAGAGCTGTTTGTTCTCCCTCAAAACGGTAAGGAGCATTTGGCCTTCAGAGTAACAATTGCTTTTCTGGGTGTAGATCTGTAACACTTCTGAGCATAATGTAATTATGGTTAGAGAAATAAATGTGAAAATGAAGACACAAGGCACTTCTCGCTCTCTTATCATGAAAATTGTGAGTGAGTTCTGTCTTCAATGCATGTGTTTAATAGAAAGTAGTCACGGAGCTCATCAGGACATTCAGATAACAAAGCTGTAGTTGTGTCTGGTTGTAAATTTTTTTTACCGAAACACCTTTTGTGCTGAAGAATCTGGCTCACTGCAAGCAGACATTTTGTAGAAAAACATGTATTTAGTGTAGTTTTACTGACAGCAGTTGCCAGGGTATGGGTGAAATATCTGACCAAAATTAGGCAGAGTATCTCCTCCAGGACAAACGCCTGCTGTCTAGCAACTGTCCTTGTCAGGGTCGTAGGCAGCAGGGCTTCAAGATTCTACTTTATTTCCTCTGCTGCTTTTTTTCCACCGATTTGGTGAGATGGTGTCGGCTTGTTGTTGTGTGCAGTGAAACCAAAGGCTGACACCTCAGACATTTTTGCCAAAAAGAATTCTTGTTTTCCAGCCAGCCCAAAGGGTAACATGCCAAAGCCTGGAATATAAGATTCCTGGAGCCTGAGAGAAAATGCAATGTTAATTATATACATCTGGCAGCATGTCTGGGTTGCTTCCATACTGATTTTTACCTTCACAGCTGTCTTTTAACAGGATAATTGACTCTTATGGTTACCACATTAATAAAACCTTCCTGAAGATTTGCCAGAGACACAATGCCATCTGTCAGGATTCTTTTTAAGAGACCTCTTTTTATTTTTTGAAAATCACTTGAGATTATATTTTTATCCTTCTGAGAGGACGATTGCTACGTTCACCCCTCCACCCTGAGATTTGTGAGTATGGAAAAGAAAGTACCATGGGAAGCAGCTGCAGTGAAGGAAGAGACTGTCTGAGCCACATCCTTAGGTGTCAGGGAGAAGATTATAGTGTGGAGAGGCTGGAAGATGACGACTGCATGTAGGCTAAAGCTTTATATAAGTGTTTTGGTGTAAGAGCCTCTCTGCACTGCTAATGGCACAAGCCAGTTTGCTTCCTGCTGTGCCTGATTTCATAGCTCAAGTGTTCCTGAAATAAAGCAAGAATTGCTGAGTTCTCCTTTCGGTGCCTCATTGAACTGGTCTGGGCTGTGGCTGAGATTTTTAGGAGGAAATGTGCTGGTCCCACTATTGTTTTCTGTGTGAATCAGAACTGACCATGCAGATAACAGCTTTTCACAACAGAAAGCTGTGGCTTCCCTTTTAGTCTTGTAGCTTGCTTTATTTCAATATGAAATATACACTCAACTTCAAAATCACACGTGCAGAAACTGCCGCACAGCTTCCCAAGCTGATTATCTTCAAACTGGTCAAGTGCTATGGAAATAGATGTCTTCTGCATGGCAAAGACTGTATTGCTAAAATTAAAAAATGTTTAGAAAGGTCTGAACTAAGGCGGAGTTGCAAGGCAGTTCAAAAGCAGACTCGAGTTCTTATTCCAAAGAACACAAGATTTAATTCACCAAGACAAATTTAAAAGAATATAACAAGTAACGAGTGAAATATAGACACCTTGGCCTAGGCACAAGGTGAAAGAGCAAATGTGCGAACCATCTTAGAGCACAAGGTGGCAGAGAGCAGAAGTCTTGTCCAAATGCTGTAGAAAGAGCTGAAAGTGTGAGAACACGGATCAAAAACGAGATATGGTGATGGAAGAAAAAGAAACATAAATGACATTCCTGCACAGAAGGTGCAGGAATAGTAAGACATTAGAAAATTTGAGTCAAGACAGGGTGGATTTGTTCTCCTTGGAAGGTGAAGACCTGCTTGCTAAAGGGTCTATTTCAGTTTCAGGTGTAGTCAAGGACGTGTGTGTCACAGAGCACCTGAACCCCGAGAGGGCAGCCAGCTGTAACCAGGCCCCTGAACTGCACTACTCCCTCACGTACGATCAACAAAAAGCTGAGCTGCGCGTGGCCCTGCTGGAAGGTAAGAGACAGAGGTCTTCTACTGTGTTTCGCCAGCTGGGTGATACAAGGCACCTGTTGATTTTATAGAGAGTTGCCCTCCTACCTTAAAATCAACATGTGTCCCCAAGACCATTGGATGTTTCACTGGTTCTGGGCTTGCAAATACCTGGCAATGTCACTGTTGAAGGGGCATGGCTTGGGAGCAATTGCTTGCACAGCTCAAAAGCAGAAGTCAGGAACCAGGATGGGCTCCTTCAGTCGCAGACATGGTACAAAGCAAGCTCTTCGTTTTATTTTTTTCCTTTTGAGGTAGGGGGTTGCTATCTCCTTCCTCTCGATAACTTTCATTCTTCAACTTGATCTACGCCCTGCTGCCTCCTCGTCAAGTCAAAGACTGGGCTGGAGATACCAGATTTACCTTGTAGGCCAGTGAGGAAAGTCCCTCTGGTTGTGCCTGGCCAGGCACCCAGGGTCCCTGTCACTCTCTGAAGTGGGAACTGACAACTGTGACAGCTTCTCCGCTCAGGGCTGGAGCATCATCAGTTCCTCTGGGAAAGTAAAATAAGCTGACTGAATAATTCATGCACAGTGCGGATCTCTGTGGAAACCTAATCAAATCACACCCTCTGAAGGGAGAATTGGAAGGGTGCTCAACGGCAGCTGCTGCTGCAGGTCGCCTGCCAGCAGCAAGCCCACAGTTTCCCTCCAGGGTGGACACCCACGCCTGCAGACTGCCACCTTGGCTGTCCTGCTCCTCCCTGGGTGCCCCACTGCCACCCAGGCAGGATCCGGCTCTGTGCCCCTGAGAAACCTCTGAAACCTGTTCACAGATCCCTGTGAACCGTGGGAGCTGGAAGCTCGGGAGCAACTGTCCTCAGACTGGCTGCAGCAAGGCTTCAGTTTTTCCCACAAAGGCATACTGTTTGTGACCCCTCTGAGGAAGGCGTGTTCCTCTTGCTGCAGAGAAGGCGGCACAATTCTGTTGGCGCAACTGAAGAGGAGTGTGAAATGCCATTCTCGCTCTAGGCTATATAAAAGGGATATAAAATTAGGGATGACTGTCTCTTGACACAGATCGTTTTGGCTGTGGGATGGCTCTGATGGAGTCATTTACCAGAGGCTGGATAAGCAGAATAACCCTTAGACATATCCCACACTGGTCTACAGGAGTGGATGTGTGCCAAGAGGGAGGTTCTCTCCCATCTCTGGTGTCTGTGACTGCCCATCCCTGTGCCGTGCCATGTCTCATCTCATTGCTCCTCAGCATCTTTCAGCAAAGCGTGCTTCCCTGAACTCAGCTGTTGCTCTCCCAAACACTAACAGAATCCTTCTGAAGGGACAGAAGGACAAGGACATTGTGTAGCATGAGGAGAACACCACAACATGGGCTCACAGCTTAGTCTGCCCCGTGCAAACAGGAATAGGGGTCAATGTCTATGCAGCTATTCTATGTTATGGGTCCCATGAGATAGGAAATTTAGCCACAGATATTTCAGGGTTGTCTTTTGTGAGAGGTCCTTACAATCAATCTTCCTTTTCCAGCTATGCATGGCAAAATGAGTGGAGACCAAGACACTGGCTGCCATTGCTACATACTGGGCACACTGGTGAGCAAGTCTGGTATTGCTGAGGCACAGACAGAGCTGAAGAAGAAGGTGCTTCACACCCTCTGGGAGGAGGTCCTGCGATTCCCATTAACGGAGGAGGAGATGGCAGAGGGGACACTGACTCTCACCCTGAGAAACTGCGACAAGTTCTCCAGACACAGCATTGTGGGGGAACTCAAACTGAGCCTTGCTAACATGGAGGAGTCCTTTGGGATGGCCCAGTGGGAAAGGCTTAAGACCCCAGAGAAGGTATGCACTCAATCTGTGTTGGTAGTCCAGAAACTCTAATGATTAATTGTTCGGACAAGAGAAGCCGTCTTCAAAGATGGCTGCATGTCAGTGGGTGGCTTTATTTGTTTGGAGCCAGGTTTAGAGGGGTGATGTGTGACTGCAGAAGTCACTCAGCACTGCTCTGTGTTGGCCAGTAGCTAACCATCTCAGAGAGCAATCAAAGGCCCATCAACCCAGCCCTTCCATCCACAGCTCCAGGCAGTTAAGATGTGTCAAAGCTCCCTCTTCCTCCCTCAATTACATGACAATCAGACACTGATATCTGTAATTGAAAGCCTATGCCTAGAAAAGGTTACGTGAGTTTCTGTGAATTAGTGATGCGGGACCATTTCAGCAAGAGCTGAGATACCAAGGAGTGCCTACAGAGCAGGCCAGAGGGACTCCACAGAGCTGGGTGTGGGTAGGGCATATGATGGCACCCCAGGGAGCCTTGAGCTAGGAGTGAAATACATTGTTGTGAATTAAATGTTTGACTGAAGCCCACTTATCCTTACTGGGATCAATCCAGCAGTGCTATTCATTCTGGCACATGTCAAAATATCACTCATTGCATTGGATCAGTTTTCTTTAATATCAAAACCTCCCTTTCCTTCCTTATCCACGCTTTCCCAGCTGCAGACAGGGAAAATGGAGGGAAGGTATTCCAACAGCACTTGAAGTAGGTACAGGGGATGCTTCAGGTGCACTAACTTCTTGCACATTTCCTCAGGAGCCTTTTCCCTGCCATGAACTAGATTATTCTTCCAGGAGCAGCAATACATTTAACAACAGGGCACTGCAATTGTTGCTACTGGTACATTGCTACGAACAGGTACTTATTGTACTCTGGTACGGTACAGGGCGAGCAGTGCAAAACAGCACCAGTATGGTCACTAAACATGCTGAAATAAAGTATTGCCTGTCACCATCAGGGATGAGGGCTCCCCACGGAGCTGGCCACAGACATGGAGTTAGCATTTCTGATTTCCAATAATGCTAATTTATCTTATTGCCACTTGAATGCTAATAGGGTTGGCCAATCTAAAAAGGAACTCCAGCAGAGAGAGAAGCAGCAGAAACAAATGGGTGGTCTGAATCAGTTTAATAAACTTCAAGCAGAAGGCTAAATATTTGACTAATAGCTATAAATGGAGATGAGTTCCTACTCTGCTGCTGTAAAAAGAGATGTCCAAATGAAATTATTCCAATATAATGATTTAAATTCCTAAACTGAGATAGATGGAGCCCCCCCATCTTCCTAATCCACTGTAGTATCTGCTTTGTAAGAAATACCCGAGGACCAGCCTGTTCACAGCAATGGTCAGTTGTCACTCAAGTACACCCGATGGAGTCCTGACATACTGGCTCCTCTGCCTCGGTCCAGCAGGTCCCAACTATGCACAGAAACCAGGCAGCATTCGTCTCTTCTCCAGGCTGACAGCACAAGGTTAACACTACCAGCACTGCTGAACAGTGCCCCAGTTTGAGCTGAGGATGTGCAGTGAAGGCTGAATTTGCGTCATCTGGGACCTGAGAGAGCCAACCATTGCACAGATAGCTTATATACGGATCCTGAATCATTCATGGAGAAGCAGAGCGGGAGGGAGTGAGGAAGAGCTGATCAAAAAAAAGAAGAGCTATTTTTGACAGCATCCATCCAGGAACAAAGTTACCGGGCTTTGTTTAAAGTCTGACATTTCCTTGAAAAGCCACGAGCTGCAGAAATTTCATTCCTACCTTCCCGGTAATTCTCCCACACACAAGTGAGGGAGCTCAGAGGGGAGCTTACAGCTAGCCAGGTAATGTAATTAGTATTCAGGAATTCATGGACTGCTATGAGCAATGCAAAGCGTAGATATTGCAGGCTGATATCCTTATCTTGTCTTCCTTCCCTCCCAGCGCTTTGCTAATGACAGCGATGATAGTGGCTTCTCGCATAGCACCTTCCCTTTTGTGATTTCATGGTGCCCCGCACGCGTCATTCACTGGTGACCCCCGATGCTTTTTATCCTTATTGCACAGAAAGGAAGACTGAAACTCCGGTGGTTGTGTGAATTTGCAAGGTTGCAGCAAAAAGTGCAGGTTATGGGTTTAATAGGGAAAAAAAAAAACCAAACCAACAAAACCCAGAAGGAAGGAGAAGGAAAAGTACCTCTGGCTTGGTCTCTTCAAGCAAAACTCCAGCAGAGACCAACCATTGTAGGTTTTGGTTTCGTGTGGATACAGGCAGGTCAAAAACTTGACTGGAGTATAAGGAGCTAGAAAGCCATAATCCCAAGGTGTGACATGTGTGTATGGTGTGTGTGTTTGTGTGTGCGTGCCTGTGTGCACATCTGCCACACAGCCCTGCCATCCCCTGCCCCCCAGTCTCCACTGTATCTACCTGTGCCTGGAGCTACAGGAAGCAAATTCTAGCCAAGAGCTATCGAGTGGGACCTGGTGAGATGCAGAGGGATAAATAAACAAAAGCAGCTTATGACTTCCCTAAACAGTGGTTTTGTATTGAGGAGGCATTTGTATTTGTCCCTCCATGTCCAAACATCTATTCTGTTGTAGTGGACATACAGCCATTTGAAGCTACCCCTCTTTGGTTTTATGTGTGGGGTTTCTTTTAAGATCTGCTTAGATTTAGGACAGGATTTATGTAAGTGAAACGCGTACGAGCCCTTCGATGATACCCGAGTGTGTGAAAAAAAAGATTTACTTGGGCTGATTTGGGATTGAATTTCAGGCTTCCTTGCTAATGGCCTCCCACCTGATTTGTGCACGACAAATAAGTCATTCAGACCAGACAGCGATGACAGCATGTTTTCTGGAGAGTCAATCAGTTCATGCGGAGCATACAGGGGCCTGTCCTTGCCTGTTGCGAATAACCGGGTGAAAACTTAATTTGAAATATTTATGGCTCACTTAGAAGCGAGAGCGCAGAGCACAGAAATGGCCTGGAGAAGGGCTGTCTGTCCCAAAGCCTGTAAATCATGCTAAGGAGTCCAAAGGGAGTCTATTGAATTGACATTGGCTTTCTGGGACTCTTCTGGGTCATTAACCTCACACTAAACCAGATTTCTGTCACAAACTCCTACTCACTGAGAGAATCACTGCTCCCCTTTGGCCCCTCGCCGCAGGCTGGCAGTTCTGCACACATCGGCGTGGGATTTCTCCGTTCCCCGCCAGCTCCCGAGGAAGAAACAGGGCTGTGGTCCCAGAGGAGAGAGATGGGTGGTGTGGTTATGTCCTTCCGCTTCCCTCTCCGGGGGGGAATTGTCCAGGGCAAGCAAGAAGGAAGGGGAGAAAGGTCAGGAGGCTATGAGGCCAATCGCTAATGGGAAGAAAGGAATAAGAAAGGAAAAGGAAAAAAAAAAGAAGCGTGGCCCCATGAAGTGAACATCTGATGGTTCAGAGCAGGGTTTTCCTGGGGGAAATCCCATGGGGGCAGCAGGGAGAGCCGCTCGCAGGCCCAAGGGAAGACAGGCAGGGAAGGAAGAGGAAAGTACTGTGCCCAGCTTATGGAGGATTGGCTGGGATTTTGCCATACCAAGGATGTCAGAGAAGGTTCAACTCCAGCTCCAGGGTCTATCTGTGTGACACAGACCTGGGTATCACCTACTAGCAACCTGCTCTGGTGGGAGGTGTCCCTGCCCATGGCAGGGGCTTGGAACTGGATGATCTTTAAGGTCCCTTCCAACCCGAACCATTCTATGACTCTATGATTCTTTCCCAGGAAGCTCTACACTCCTGCTAGGAGCAGGGCCCACATTTGGTCAGAGCCTCCTCCCTAAAAGAGCAGCTGAAATGAAGAGTGAATTACGAAAAGCAGTAATGGAAGTAGGGGACATAAATAAAGGGCAGCTAGATAAGGAGTATCTGACTACTTGCATGTAGTTCATCCCCAAGTCCTCTTCTGCTGACTAAATATCCCAGTAAAAGTAGATGTTAGGAAGCAGTTACCTTCTTTTTTCCAGCAACAAAAGAAAGCAGTAACTCACACGATCGGGCCTTGTGAGCGGAGGAGCCCTCTCAGACGTCTTTGCCAGGTTTATTCGCATCCAGTGTAACTGTAAAGATCTCTCATACAAAGACAGGGCGACAACTTGGTCGGTCCACAACCTTCCACCCATCACCTTGTACTATTTAGCTTTCCTAATGCTATTGCCAAGCTTGTATAAAAAATTAACCCTTCTTGTGTCTCCATTTCCAGGAGCCGTCTACAGGCCACGGGGAGGTTCTGCTCTCTATCAGCTACCTGCCAGCAGCTAACCGCCTGCTGGTGGTGATTATTAAGGCTAAAAATCTCCACTCCAAGCAGCTGAAAGATCTACTTGGCAACGGTGAGTAGAACAGCAAGAAAGCAGAGACTGTTGTTTCTGCTGTTATGTAAATCTGGAAAGAAAGCAGGAAGGGTAGTGCTTGGCAGAAAAACATACATGTTTGGCTTAGAAAGCCGAAGTCATATGAATAATTTCTCAAGGGTGAATACCAAACCCACCAAGATCAATCTTTCTTATGTTCTCTCTGCCGGTCTGATGTCACCAGTTAAAATTCTCTTGCATTCATGTTGTTGCATGCTCATTACCATGGTGTCTCTCTCCACTTCCTGTACAGATGTTTCTGTCAAGGTGACACTGAGGCATCAGTCCTTGAAGCTGAAGAAGAAGCAGACCAAACGTGCAAAACACAAGATCAACCCTGTGTGGAACGAGATGATCATGTTTGAGGTGCCTCACGAGCTCCTGCGTGCCTCCAGCGTGGAGCTGGAAATGCTGAGCCAGGATGGTGCTGGGCAGAGCCATGTGCTTGGCAAGTGCAGCCTGGGCTTGCACGTCACGGGCACGGAGAGGAACCACTGGGAAGAAATGCTGAGGAACCCCAGGAGACAGATAGCCATGTGGCACCAGCTCCACATGTAGGCTCATCGTGATTACTACCAACCAGATTTCCAGCAGGTCTCTGAGCCTGGGGGGATAAGCTGCATTTCACCTTCTACCTTCTCCTCCACAAAGTTGCTTGGCACAGCATTCTTCTTACACAACCTTCTCTGATTTTCCTGCCTCATCCTAGCCCAGGAAACTGTCTGGAAAATGTATTTAAAGGACAATCTCTCACCTAATTGAGTGGTTCTCTCAAACAAGGGATTTGGCTGTCTGGATGATTTGAATTTTCATTTTATTAGCCTGCCCACTGTCGTTTCCGTGAGGTCCTTGTTTCTGTAGGGGAGCAGAGGGGACCAAAAGTATCACAGCAATGTAAGCCACTTCTTGGCATCTGGCACTGTCACCCAAGTCCCTTGATGACTGCTGGCTCCATAGTCACAAACCCACGGCAGTTTTCATTATACTTTACAAGCCTGTGAAAAATGAAGATCACAAAACTAAAGACCCAAAGTATCGGTATGAAAGAGAGAGTGACGCCATCGTGCAGTAGGTGGATACCTAGAAAAGGATACAGAGCTAAGGGAGAGAACAGAGGGAGAAGAGAGAGTGAAACAGTCGTTGCTACCATCCTGCGTAGCTTTCGAAGCAAACACTGCCAAACAAGAAGTCAAATACTTTCCTTCCTTCACTTCTCTTTCCTGGAGTGTTTGATTCCTTGTATTTAGGATTCAAGAAAACTACTGAAAATATTTCAGGATCCTTTAGCAGAATACCTGTATCTTCTGTCTTTCTACGGTGTCACCCAGGAAGACCCTAAACATGAATGAAAAGTTATCATTGATGTTACCTCCAAAAACTTGGACCAAACCTTTCTGCTTACTGCCATCTTTTCTGTTTGGGTTTTTTCTGAGCTAGAAAGTTTCAAATACTCTAATTATATTCCAGGCAACACCTAAGACTAGACAAAAGAAGTGGGATCATTTCATACCTTAGCAGTTGATGGATGGTTCTGGTTTGACAGTTAACTGTTGCACTCAAATCCTCATACCAGCATTACTCGAAGACAACCCTTCAGAACTGCCATGTATTTCATCACTTCCAGACAGAAGGAATTCACTGACCAGACAGACTCTCCAGGGCTTGTTTTTTTTGTGTGCACTTTCAAGATTTGTTGTGGCTTAAATGTTACTGTTTACTGTCCTGGTTTTTTTTGTGTGTGTCTAGATGGACTGAAAGTCTGGCATTGGCAGTGATGATGTTATTCCCCCATAAGCACACTGTTTGTCCTACCACTTTATTTTGAGTTGTGGACACAGCTTTAAGGGATTTGCATGGGGACAAGGCATCCAAAAAATCTAAAATCAGAACCATATAGTTTGTAGCACTGAAAAACTCAGAGAACTTCATTTTTGCAGGGTCAGCTCAATCCTCTGCTTAATTCAAAATATCAAGCTAGGCTGTATCTAGTATCCATCCCATTTTGATGACTTAGTCAAACAGCTCTAGCATACTGTCAAGTGAAGGCTGCCTCCCTGTTGGCAAAGGGAAACCACCAGAACCAGTATGTGAAAACTGGCTGAAGCACCAGGCACAGAGGGCTATGGACAGGGGAGTGAAGTTCAGCTGCAATCCAGTCACTAGAGTGGCTGGGGCTGGTAGTGGGACTGACACTGTTCAACATCTTCATAAAAGACCTGGAGAATGGGGCAGACTGTACCCTCAGCAAGTTTGCAGGTGATACAAAGCCGGGAGTAGTGGTTGATACACCAGGCGGTTGTGCTACCGTTCAGAGGGATGTGGAAAGGCTGGAGAAGTGGGCTGACAGGAATCTCCTGAAGTGCAATAAGTGCTGCACCTGGGGAAGGACAACCCCATGCAGGGCTCGGGGCTGACCATCTAGAAAGCACCTTTCCAGAAAAGGACCTGGGTCCAAGGACCTTGAGACACCAAGTTGGACATGAGTTAGCAATGTGCTCTTGCAGCAAAGAAGACCAGTAGTGTCTTGGGCTGCATTAGGGAAAGCATTGCCAGCAGGTCAAGGAGGGGCGATGCTCCCTCTCTACTCAGCACTGGTGGGGTTAGGTTTAGAGGACTGTGTCTAGTTCTGGGCTCCCCAGCATAAGGTATGGACTTACTGGAGAGAGTGCAGCAAATGGCCATGAAGATGATTAAGGGACTGGACCACCTTCTGTAGGAGAAGAGGCTGAGAGAGCTGGGACAGTTCAGCCTGGTCAAGAGAAGGGTTGAGGGGGGAACTTATTAATATGTATAAATACCTATGAGGAGAAAAGAAGATGGAGCCAGACTCTTCTCAGTGGCGTCCAGTGACAGGACAAGAGGCAAGGGCAGAAACTGAACAAGTTGCCAAGAGAGGTTGTTCAGAGTCTCCATCCTTGGAGCCACCCAAAATTTGATGGGACACAGCGCTGAACAATCTGCTGTAGTTTACTCTGCTTCGAGCTGGGGTGGGTTTGGACAAGATGATCTCCAGAGAGGTCCTTTCCGTCCTCAGTGATGCTGCGATTCTGTGAAGAGCCTGATAAGCCTGATGCACACTGAAAAATCTTCATGCTGCTATTCCCTTTCGAGGTGGTACAGCCAGGAGTTATAGGATCATTTTGAAGACAGTGATAAAAACAGCCTTGAGCAACCAGCCCACCAACCAGAAAAGCAAAGCGTGCCAATGAATCTCATAGCCAATGTTCTAATCTCTGATACTGCTCCACTGACTAGAGGGGATTGAAACAAAAAGAAAATTGCCTTCTTGTTTTGCTCTATGGGTTTTTGGTTATTAACAAAAAGCTGCAGGATACTGTCAATAACATAGACGTGGGGTTTTAGGTGACAGTGAATTCTTAATAGTTGCTGTGTTCATGATTTGCCTGTAGATATGCCTATAGATTTGGAATCGTGATTTCCATTTAAGTGCAAAATTCATCGTGATGTCGGCCTGTTCTACATACAGGTTCCTGGCAGCGCTGTGATTCCTCCTTCTTTTTGGGATAGTGATAAGAAGGATAACTTCATGGTATGATGCTATTCGTCTGGCACCGGAAAGCCTGAAGGGCCAAATACTTGCCTTGCTGCCAAGAGATTTCTCTAGTTCTGCTTCTTGATTATTTTAATGAGCTTTTTATAACATCTTGGTGACTGATTGTAAACAGCATTATCTGCCTCTGCTCCTGGTGATTTTGGCACACCCTGTAATTAGATGGCAATCCTATGGCATCTAAAGGAATAGCCCCTCACGATCTGATACTTCTGCGACAAAATAATGTCTTCTTTTACGGCAGAAAAATACGTGTAGACGCTCTACTTAACCACAAATCTGTCTTTCAAGCGGAGTGGTGCCATCAGTGTTAAAGCAGGGTGTTGTCCCCTCCTTTGCCGCAATGGGATTTAAATGGAGAGGAGGGGAAGAGTGAAAATGCATGCGTCTTTCCCGGCTGGGATCATTTTTGTTGTCTGGCGTTTTTAGCCTGGGAAGAATGTTCCTGGCATTCAGCGCAGCAGCCTGAACAAAGGCTGCCAGGTGTTTATTTAACGAGGCAGCCCTTTGCTGTGCAGGGGCTGAAAGCCAGCGCAGTTAAGGGTGCCGGCTGGCCTGGGCGGGAGGAATGCTGCCTACGTGTGGTACCGGAGGTGCAGGGATGCTCAGCCCGGGCCCTTTTGAACTCTGCTTAATAGGAGCTGTTTGTCATCGCATTCCAGCGCCTGCCCAAGGCCCTGCCCTTATCCCTCTGAACCTCCTGCCTCGCCTGTTTGGCAATGCTTTGTCTGCCCCCTGAGCCCCACTAGCCCAAGGGCCGGCGGTGCTACGCTAGCCCAAGCAGGCAAACAGCGGGGAGGTGGTGGGGTAGATGGAAATGTCACGAATATAAAGGCAAAGCGTTTGGAAATGCTCAGTGCCATCATACAGAGCAGTTTCGGCAGCACAAGCTGTAAAAGCATCACTTAAGAGCAATGTGACCAGAGAACAGAGCCAGACAGCCCCGTGGCTTTCAGCTGTAAATACAGGAGCATCAGCAAGCACCACAACCGTGGCTTAAATTAAAGGGTGCTGCTTATAAACTGCATCATAAGAGAAGCAATAAACCAATTATGGCAATTAATGTTCTTAAGATCCATGTGCGCTCAAAAATAGCTATTAGATTTCCCAATGGCTATTCAGCGGTTGCACTGATTATTTTTCCTACTATAACCCATTAACATGAATGAAGCAAAGAGACTGTAGGGAGGAAGGGAAAAGGAAAAAAAAAAGAGGGGGGAGCAGTCTATCTGGCCAGAATGAACAATTGTTTTTACAAAGGGCCAGAGAGTTTTGCGTTTAAAGGCAGGGATTCACAGTCCTTTCTGTCCAGTGACAGAAACCAAAGAACACGACTACTGGAAAACAGAATGAGAAATGCAGGTCCCATATCGTATCCAGCATCGCCCGGGAGGGGTGGTCTTCTCCCACGTCCTCTGTTCAGAGCAGGGGACTGAGAGGCCAGAGGAAATAACTTGTGACTACATTTAGGAGGCTATATTATTAAAATATAGATTGTAGCCATATGTTGTTTTGCCTCGACCTGCCCTCAGAGCTGGATCTTCCCAGATAAATGATTTAGTCTGATTTTAGGCAATTTGTGATACAGTAGTAAAGATTAAAAAGCACAAATCATCAATAGCCACTAAACCATCTCTGGGATCTGGTTGGGGGAGCGGCTGCAGCTGGTCTCCTGGAAGGGTAACGCTTTTTCAGTGCACAGTGTTCCTCTCACTTCTTGTCCCAAATATCCTTGCATGGTGATAGGAACCATGTTTTATTTGCAAAGAGGCAATACATCAGAAATTAATGGAAAATGCCTTTCAACAGGGCTGGGAAAATTTTCAGGCTCAACTATTCTCCCAGGAAGTACTGTGCTCTCAACACCTTGAACAAAAGTACTTTGGATTTTCCTAGCATCTATCATTGGTATTATCTGGCAGCAGTGTCCAAAGGCACCCTTTTTTTTTTTTTTTTCCAGAATGGAGGAGGTTGTAATTTGGGCTCTAGAAATACAGCTTGAGGTTTGCCCAAGGTTTCCTGATGTCTGAGATGAGTTGACCACGATGATGTTTAGTAAGAGCCAGGAGCTAAGGTGGCTTGGATCACACTTCTTGCACTCTTTTGAAGGTCAGTTGGAAGTCTGAGTGAAATGAAAGGCAGAGCTTTGGCCGCATTTTTTATGTGTTTCAGAATTTCACTAAGTCTCAAAATGTATTTGGTTCATTCGCTGACAGATAAGCATGAGGAGTAAATACTAATATTCGACGCTTTATATTGTTTCTTCTGTTGGTAATAATCACATTGCGCAAGAATAGTAGCAAAGTGAAATAGTGCTTCGGGGCCTTCCAGCATGAGAAGGCTTTTCTGCTTACTCGGTCCTTTAGTGTCCCGGTGTGTTTATTGTACAGAGGCAGATATTGTTTGTCAAGACTCTGTATTGTTTGCACAGTCCAAAGCACAAAAACCAGAGCATGAGGCTCGGCCATTGTGTCTGATGTTACAGCACAACATGTAAATCACCGCAAGTAAATAATTCCAAACTGTATCTACAGCGTGTCCTCATTGTTTGCTCTAGGGTAAGTCCCCCCCTGCTTGCAGCTCGCATCATGGGGTATGAAGCACTGGGATGAGTCACCAGAAGGTCCTCTGAAGGGTGTCATCAAGGGATGGAGGTATGATGAGAGGGGGAGCAGTCAGCAATGGAGTCCTGTCCTGGCCAAGATCTCGTGGCTTTTTCAGCAAGGTGGCAGCTAAACAAAGCTGTAAAGGCTTTCCTGCAGCTGCGAGGAGGTTAGGGCCACGGAGGTTCGTGAGGGCCACGAAGATGTTCGTGAGGGCCATGAAGATGCTCAGAGAGCTGGAGTCCCTCTGCTGTGAGGACGGGCTGAGAGAGTTGGGGGGGTTCAGCCTGGAGAGGAGAAGGTTCCAGGGAGACCTTAGAGCCCCTTCGAGTCCCTCAAGGGGCTCCAGGAGAGATGGGGAGGACTCTTGATCAGGGAGGGGAGCCACAGGATGAGGGGTAATGGTTTTAATCTGAAAGAGGGGAGATTTAGATGAGATCTCAGGAAGAAATTCTTTGCTGTGCAGGTGGTGAGACCCTGGCCCAGGTTGTCCAGAGAAGCTGTGGCTGCCCCATCCCTGGAGGGGTTCAAGGCCAGGCTGGATGGGGCTTTTGAGCAACCTGGTCTGGTGGGAGGTGTCCCTGCCCAGGGCAGGGGGTTGGAGCTGGATGATCTTTAAGGTCCCTTCCAACCCAAACCATTCTATGATTCTATGAATAGGATTTCTCCCAGGTACCAGCTCCGTCTCCAAAGCAAAACTAGGAAGTGAGTTTGGGTTAAGTCTTTTTGCTTTTCTCAGTACTTTCAAGGTGGTGCTGATGACGTGCTGTAAACCGTGCATCTGTAAGGAGGAATACCTAATTAGCTGACCTAATACTATCACTGCAATTAGCTCGTTTCTAACAAGACATAGAGATCAAAAACTGCAGATAAAAGTAAGAGCAAGCAGATATGGGGTGCAGGAGCGGGAAGTATTTACCTGTTTGACAGTTTGGGGGCACTCTCACCCATCACAGTCAGTGTTAAAGCACAAGGAGAAACAACAAAAGGAACCTGCTGGAGCCCCAGGCTGCTCCTGGCTTCCCAAGCAGGGCTGCCACCAGCCACAGCGAGGCTGATGCTACTGAAGCCTTTGCTGTAGAGGGAAATGGAGGGAAAGGAGCTGTATTTTTGCCACCCAGGGAGTTGGGGACAGGTGGCACGTTTGCCAGGGACAATCTTTCCTGTCTAGGGGATTAGCGTGGGGTTACTCGGTAATTCCCAGCCCAGCGTGTTGAACAGCAGCAATAGCCACTGCAGAACCATTCTTCTCTTAACCCTGCTGTTCATTGTCACTCTGGATTTATTAGAAGCTTTTTTTCTCCCCGTGGTATTTAAAAATTAAAATGGGACTGGCCTGTCATCCTCTGTCTGCCGGGAGAGAGTGGCACCTAACCCAGCAGCTGTGTTGCAGCCATTACCAGGGCCAGCCCTGGAGGTTCGCAGCCCGTACCTGCGCTTCCCTGAACTCTTAGTGACTGCAGAACATGGAATAAACCCAGGGAAGGGGCTCCAAGATGCCCCCGAGAAGACAGACCAGACCTGAAACCCAACTGCTACCCACTTTTCCAGGACATCTCTCCCGAGTGTCAGGAGGTGGAGCAGCAGCAGCCCGGAGCATGGCTCTGCAAACTCGGTCCCCATCCCAGCCCCGTCCCACCTCCACGCCTCTCTCCCACCCCTGCCTGCCTCCCAAGGGACCACCAGTCTCCCCAGCAGCGGGGCAGGCTGACAGCAGCGCAGGCAGCACGCTTAGTTTTCCCCTTGGATCAAAACCAACTTCAAACGGCGGACTTCAGAGCGCCGAAAAGTCTCGTTAGCGCATATGCTGTTCCGCGGGAGCCTTTGATTATCCTTCGGATATTTTTAGAGCCCCTCGTAAACGAGCTGCGGCTCCCTTCGTGCGGCAACAGCTCTGCGAGAAGCAGCCTCCGGTCCCCCGTGCCACTGGGGAGCCAGCCCCAGCCCCACGGGGTTTAAATTGGACGGGGGGGGCACCCGCTTAAACCCACTGATGTTCTGGGCTGCCCACGTTTTCCCTCCCGCCTCAGGAGAGGCAGAGAGGGAAGGCAGCCCCCCAGGAAGCATCGCAAACCCCCTCTGGTTGTGCCCGCAAACCCTCAGCAGCGCAGGCACCGCTGCTGTTTCCAGGAGGAAACAACACATCGGGTGTTTTTTGCTAAATCACGTTTAAGTGCCAGCTGCTAACAACAGCCATCTCCGTGTCCAGGACACCAGCGGAGCCGGGAGAAGAGCACGCCAGGCTTTAATGCCATGACAACCATCACAGAGGAATTTTTCAATTTCCTTTTCACTGCTATCGACAGGAGAATCAGCGGTCCTAAAAATGAAGGGCACCTTTAGCCCGAGATCGGATAAATTCGTGCAAATTTCCCTTCCTGCCACCGGCTCAGGTTGTGCACTTGGCTTGAAGGGATCTTGCTTTTGAGTCCTTGGTTTGAAGCCACCAGGCAGCGGTCAAGAGTCCACAGCACAAAACCACTTCTAGGAAATTAATTACAAATCAGCAACGCCTTTCACATGCCGCTCTTGCTCTTCACACGCGGCTGAGCCGCTGAAAGCGAAGCATTGTCCTGCTCTGTGTGCTGCTAATTGACTAGCCAAGGCAAAAAAAAAAACAACCCAGGGATGAGGTTTCCACCGCTGGTTGCCAGGTGCCCAGCAAACCCCGGAGCCCATTAGGCTGGAGCTAAGCCCTGACAGCCACCGGGATTCTGCTGGGTTTGCTTACTGCTCAAAAATAAGCAATTTTAAATCATTACCGTGAAAGCTGCCAGAAAACGGCGAATTGTTTGTAATACTTGGACTGCTCGATGACTTTGAGGAAGTCATTAAAAGCAGCCTTTTCTATTGGATCACTGATTTGGGGCTATTTTCACTTCTGAGTCTGGAAATCACCTCTTGCTTCCAGGCCCTGTGGCTGCTTGTCCCTGGTTAAAATCGTGGGGTGCTCACCTTGAAACCAGAGCTTCTGCATGGCAGGGACTGAGAGCCCTCTCAGCCCAAACCTCCCTCAAGGCCAGAATTTCCACCCAAATTTCCTTTCCTTTGGGAGGACCGGCCAGCTGTGGAGCACCGGCACCTTGCAACCAGAGCAGGACACAGGTGGGCATCAGGTTAAAGTCCGAGGATGCTGTGAGCGTCCGTATGACAGCGGAGCCTCAAAGGGGGAGCAAAAACCTTTTTACACCGTGTGGATCCACCGCATTAAATGTTTGCTCGAGGGCTGAACTGCTCGCCCGCTTCATGGAACACTGGCTTATCCGCTGGCACCCAATCCCAGGTATCTATCAATTGGAAAACTGAGATCCCTCCAGACCCAGTTAAATGAAAGCGAAAGTCCTGTTCACGAGAGCTTTCACCTCCACGTACGGCAGCTCAGGAATACCCTCAGCACAGGATCCGTACAGTCGGCTGCGCAGCTTCCTCCTGTGTTTTCTAGTTCCCCCCACTGACACCGTCGCGGGCAGAGTGATTAACTTCACTCCTAAGAGAGAAGTAGTGAAATATTTATGAAGGTGAAACAGTGATTTAACAAAATCAGTAGTAAATGTGATAAAACCAGTAGTAAACGCGATAGTCTTTTACGAGACTCGATGTCAAGTCCCACTCTGTTATTTACTACCCAGAGGACAGGGTCAGACAAGCTGTCAGGGAGACCCTCCTGTGGAGTCCCAAGGTTCAGAAAGGACCCCCTGGCTTTCTAGACTTCTCAGAGAGGAGTCTGGGTGCGGCTGGATCCAATCCTAGTCCCAGACTTGGTCAACGGTTTATGTCTAAAGGATTATATGTCTGCAATCAACCCTTTATATTACTCAGCTAAGATTTCAAAGTTTAGCAGGCTATTAGTCACTTCCCGGGAATCTGTTGGGGCAAGGAATCTCTTACCCTCGAGGAGTAGAACCTTAAGCGAGCGTCCTCACAAAAGGGGGGATCCTGGCGTGCAGCCACTGCCGTACAGGAGAGCTCACGGGGCTCTGGGGCTGTCCCCTATTTATAGAGTGAGATAACTGACCTATAGTCATATTCTCATGGGAACAAAATTTCTAGGTCCCCACTCCAGACAGTATTTGGCTGTGTTGCCGGCCATCCCCCAAAGTCCTGGTGCAACTTACCACAACTGATGTTGCGATGACCATGGTGGCCACGGCCCGAGCGGGAGCCGGGGGCAGGGGGAAGAAGAGGGGGAAAAACAGGGGGAGCACGCCGCCACAGACGCATTTACAGCTGAGTCAGCCGCTTTTTTGAGCTGGAAGGATCTTTTTCAGCCTGTGTTTCTCTCCAGCTGCGGTTCGCAGCCCGCAGCAGGGGTGGCCTAACCCTTTGCAAGGTCCTCCCTCCTTGCGCTGCAGCGACGGAGGGACGGTCCCTGCTGTGCCTTCCCGGAGTCGTTCCTCCAGCAGCAGGGCTGGGTCCAAGAAGCCCATTTTCAGCTTTGGCAGCCGTTTGGTCAGAAAACACAGCTCCCAGCCCAGTGCCAAACCACAGACACTCTTACCAGCTTCGGAGGTTGGCTCTCTTGCCCATGCTGATTTAGTAAGAATCAGTGTAAGAACCTCCACGTGCAAAATTACTCTTATTTCATTGAACTCTTTTAAAAGTCACACCTTCAGTTAATCCACCGTGGACCCAGCCTCAACCAAAGCTTCCACGTCGAAGAAGAACCCAAAGTTAAACCAGCCCTTTCTTTTAAGGACGGAAAAAGCCCAGCTTCCCCCGGCTTTAGAGCACGCAGAGCTCAGGAAAAGACTCTCCATCCTTCAAACCAAACCAGGCACACACACAAGCCAAAGACACCGTCGCTGTACCCAGCCAGAAGGGGAGTGCAGAGGATGCAAAGGCACCATCTGCCCGACCACGGCAGGGGCTGCAACGGACCCTTCCGGATAAATTAACTCCGGAGCCGCTCCTTACAGTCGAGGGCTGGGGGGGGAGGGAGTGCATCCCTCTTAGATTTGCCCTCTCTCCGGGAAAATTTTGACATTAACCTTCCAGGGCAATGTAAAGAATCAGCAAACCCAACTTGGTAAATTTAAATGTTTTTTTATTAACAATCATTTTACATTACAAGGATAATATGACAAAAGGAAGGTTCTCGTGTACATACTATGATATATCAACATAGCTCTATTCGTATCCAGTGTCCTAGGTCCTTTCACACAGGTACTATAAAGCATAGTCTGTAAAGTAATAACATTTTAATGTTCTCCAAAAGAGTGATATTAACATATTAATACATATGTAGTAATAGACGTCTAGATATTTTTCTCTCATTGTGTGTGTGTGTGTGTGTGTGTGAGAGATGGGTGGGTGGGTGAGAGAGAGCTTCAAACAGTTCAGCAGGGCTGTGCTTGGACGTGGATATGGAGAGGTTTTTGAGGCAGAACCTCCTTTGTTTTCTGGAAGTAGAAATGCATTATTTTATTATTTTTTTTTTTTAATTTTTTTATTTTTTTTTTTATTTATTTTGCCCAACAGTCGGGGTGAGTCTTATTGAGGATGCCAAAAACTGGCGCAGAAAACTCCGTAGCCCTCCTGTAGCGTTGGGGACGTTACAGCAAACGAGACGTGGTTTCCCCCCTCCCCTCCTCCGCCGCAGCCCAGCGAGCTTATTTGAGGTGAGGTGCAGTGCATGGGAGCCCCCTTGCCGGGGGGGTTGGGT
>JAOXNO010000041.1:22608697-22625023 GCA_028565335.1 Limnodromus scolopaceus | reverse complement strand
GACCCGCGGGCTGAGCCCAGGAGAATGTCAGTGGCATCCGAAGGAAGGGGCTGGGGGGGGGGGGGCAGAGGGGGCGAGGAAACCGTCTCTTGAGGTTGGTTCGTGAGGAACATGTGCCCGGGAGGTCCCCGCCGGCGCTGGGTGGCCCAGGGGCCGTGGCGGAGCCAGGGGGGGACACGGGGTGGTGAGGTGGATTACCAGTTGTGTGGAGGAGAGAGGCCGGGGAGAGGGCGCTGAGGTTGCGTGCCAGGGCTCCAGGGGAGCTTGCACGGCGCTCTGCTCGTGCAACACCAGTGTAACGTGTCGTTGGGCCGCTGGGACATGTCGTTGGGACCCCCCCCCGCCCTGGCCCGAGACAATGATTAAAGCCAACGGCGAGGAGGGCAGTTGGTTGCCGGCGTGAGAGCTGGGAAGCCAAACCTCCATGCTTCCCCTTCCCACCCCTGCGGGGAAGCGCTGCTGGCCTGGCCAGAGGCACCCATCGGGTCCCCCCCGAGTGCCAGCCACGGGGCTCACCCCGCAGCGGGGCCAGAGCCCTGATGGCGGCCGTGTGAAGGGAGGGATGGAGGGATGAGGCGGCCTGTCCATCCCGCAGACACTCCGGGAAGGCTGATCCCTTGCCCGCATCCAGCACCCCCCCCCCCCAGCCCCAGCAAGGAAACACCTGCGGTGAAAATCCGTGTCCCTTGGCACGGGCAGGGCGAGGGGGCTGCACCCTTGGGTGCTGCGGTCTGGCAAGGCCCGAAGGCCACGTGCCACCAACTACATCTTCCGCACAATCACATCCTTCTCTTTCCTCCAGAAAAGCCACCGGGGCCCCCGGCCGGGCGGGCTGCTCAACTGCTGACCCCACCAGAGCCGCACGTGCCTCCCCAACGGGGCTCGCACGTTCCCATCCTCATCGCTCCCGAGCTCGGGGTCCCTTCTCACCCCTGCTGCTCCAGCTCCCTCTGCCATCCCCGCCACCCCTGGCAGCCGCCCTTCCCTCCGCTCCCGAAGGCCTTTGCTCTCCCGCTGCCTTCCCCCTCCCCGGCGCGGTGGCCGATGCCTGCCGGCAAACCCAGGCTCTCTCCGGCGGGACGGCCCCAGGGACGCCGGGGAGGGGGGAAAGCAGAAAACCAGGTTTTCACGGCACCGGTACCCGCAGCTGCTGACCGCGTCCGTGCAGAGGGAGAAAAGTGCATACGAGGGTGGGTGCCCACGTGCGAACACACGGGGCCTCGGCCAGAGGCTGAGGCAGGAGAAGACAAGGACGCCCGAGCATTTACCCCCCCCGCCAAGACATCCCTCTCTTACACCAACCCTACTTAGCACGGGGTTAACACGCCGGCAGGGAAACCCCTTGCCCTGACCACAGCGAAAGTCCCTCTCCGCAGAGCGCGACATGCCGAAATGTAGGCCTCGGTGTATGGCTAGAACTATCCCAAAGTCCAAAGTCTTCAGTGTTACGTGCCTTGTGCCAGAACACAGGGCCAGCCTCACACAAGGGTGGTTGAATCTATCTCTATATTATATCTTTATATCTATCGAAAACATAGAAATATATAAATATATAGGATTTTATTTATAGATAATATAAGCATGTGATTTTTTTTAATCTTTTGTACTGTGTGTATATGTACGGGGATGTGCGTATATACAATATATAGACCATATGCATATGTACTGTATACATACACTAGCTTACATGCACACACGTCATACGTGTCTCCAGGGGAGACGGGAATTGCATAGGCATTACTGCATTGGATACAACGGCTGGGGGACCAACGTACCATTTCTCGGCTTTTAAGCCCTCTTTCGACCGGGCTGAGAGGGGAACCTGCGGGAGCAGAGGCTGTCGCTGCCCACCCGCAGGCCGGCTTGCCCCAACAGACGGCGACCCTCGCGAGACAAGAAAGAAAGGGGGACCTGGAAGACCCCACGGGCCACCTGCTTGAGTTTGTGCTGTGAGAAAAAAAAAACAAAACAAAACAAAAAGATGGACCGAGCCCGAATCGCCTCCGAGGAGTCCTATCAGAAGCGAGACCACCGCGGGGGGGACATCGCCGCCGGCAGCTCGAGACCCAGAGCAGACGACACACCGGGACCCTGCCCATCCGCGTCCCGACTCCCCCCCCCTGCCCCGGCCCCAGGCCCCGGCTCCCGCCTGCTTTTGCTGGTTTGGGAAGAGCTTTGGTCTCTTGGTGAGGATTATCCCTGTTGAGTTGGGTCTCGCGGGCGCAGGGCCCGGACCCCCGCGGCCACCGGCGAGCCCTGCAGAAGGACGCGTCTGCCCTGTGCTTCACGGATCTCTGCTTCACAGCAGGGGGAGAGAGGCGAGGAGCCTGAGCGAAGAGTGGGGAGGGGAAATTGGCAACCAAAAAAACCCCCGGGCTAGAAATACAAACCCGAGGGTCCGGAGGAGTGTGCATTATTCACAGTCAGATGCCACAGCTGAGACACCGGGGGGAGGGGGGGCAGAGGAAGGCTAAACCCTCGCAGCCGAAGCAGTTCAAGATGCTCTGAGCAACACGGTCGGAACAACCTCCTCTGGCTCGCCCGGCGCAGCGGGGAAGGCATTGAATAAACCCAACGGCGTAGCCATCTCCGAGCCTCCCTCTGTGTCCCACTGCGGGGGACAGGGGCACCGGGAAGCCGGGGGGCACTTTGCGTTGGCATCCCTCCCTCCTCCCCGTCTCCGCTCGTGCCGGCAGGTCGCGTTTCCACCCACGGAATATCCACGGGAGCAACGGCTACGGATGTGAGATAGGCGGGTAAACCGAGAGGGGGGGCTTGCCAAGCCCCCCCATCACCAACGCAGGGGGTCTCCCACCTTTCCCACGGCGGGTACCCCCCCACTTGCCGTGCCGTGGCAGGGACTCACGCCTCCCGCCCACAGCCCCTCAAGGGGGGAAAACTCGAGGAAAAACTCGAGGGACAAATTATTTCGGCAGCTCTTACTTTGCCGACAAGGGCAAGGCACCAGTTTCTCCCCAGCGGCGAAAAGAAAGAGGCTCGGGGCAGGAGCTGTAAACAGGCCTCTCGGGGGGGCTCAGCACAGGCCCTGGGGGGTGGCTCCTGCCCGCAAAGGGGTCTGGAGACTGTCCCCAAGTGTCCCTTCCCTCCACGCGGGCCAGGCACTTTGACGGGCCTCGTGCCGAGGAGCTTTTCGCCGCTGCAAACAGAAAGGCAAGCGCTTCCCCCCCCCACCCCGCATCCGACACAGAGCTGTGGAGCTATGCAAAGAGAAAACGAGGGAAAAAACAGGGGAGGAGGGGAACCGTCTTCGCAGCCTCTCCCGCAGCCCCAGCATCACCGATCTTTCTTTCTTTTCCTTCTGGTGCCGCCTGAACGCTCGACGAGGAAGACTCTTCCCCGTTCCCCTCCCTGCGCCAACTCACTTCTTGGCTCCAACACCTCCCTCCACCTCGACCAGAGACTCACGGAGCAGCAACTCTTTCTTTTTTATCTTTTCTCTCTCTCTTTTTTTTTTTTCCCCCATTTTTATTTACATCTCCTCCGATTTTAACTGCAGAGCTACAAGCACCGCGCGGGGAGAGATCCCTATTTTTACCACCGGGCAACCAGCTGCCCCGGCCCGCCCAGCTGGCAGAGGGCTTCCAGTTTAACCTCCACTCCTCGAGACCAACGGGTCAATTCCACCACGTCCTTTATTGGGAAAGACAGGGGAAAAAAAATGGCAAAAGTAGCAATTTTTTAATTTTTTTTGGTTTTTTTTTTGTTTTTTTTTTTTTTTTTTGCTTGCTAGGTGTTGCACATCGATGCCCCCGCGCTGCGACGGCGCCATGCCCTGACCTGCTCGCCACGGTTCCATGAAAAGCCCCCGGCACCCGCAGCCCCCACCGGCGCTTTGACGGGGTGGCCCTGGTGCAGGTGGCCCCGTCCTGCCCGAGCCAGCCCGTGGGCTGCAGAGGCCATCTGAGGTAAGGCAGAGGGGACAGGGGATAAGTGCTACGGAGGGTACGCCGCCTGCCCAGCCCTCGCCGCCGCGTTTGCGGGGTCCGCTCTGCTCCCCTGGAGCCAAAAAGGAGGGGGGGGGGGAGGGGGGGCAGAGCCAGGACACAAGGACTTGGCCACCACTAGTGCTTCGGGTGGGCTCAGTCCCATAGGGACAGGGGGGAAACTCTCCCCAAATTCTGCCCGAGGCCGGTCTAGCTGCTCCTGTGGGGTCCGAAAGCTGAGCCAATAGGTCACGGCGTGGGCTGCTGGCCACTGCCCCGTGCTGGCCACGTGGCTCTGCCGAGGGCAAAGGGGGCTAGCTGGCTGGCGGGGGGGTGAGCGAGACCTAGGTAGAAGTGCGTGTTTTCCAGGGGAAGACAGTGCGTGAACCCTGGCAGTGAAAGTGACTCCGAGAGAGATCGGTTCCAAACATGCTACATCTCCATTGAAAACAAACAAAAAAAAGTTTAAAAAATAAAATAATATTATATAATTATATATATTTATATAAATGAAAAGCTATCAACTAGCAGCAATGGTTCTAGAGATATCTTAGCACCAAGACCAAGGGCAGGGGTGTAACAGGAGAAAGGAAAGGTTCAGTGTTGCTGATACCACCATCATGTTTCCGAACAACACAGCTTGGCACAAAGCTCGTCCCTCCGGGAAGTGAGAACCTGTTGGCTGGGCTCGGACACCTCCTGGACAACAGGTTCTCACTCCCGCGATGGTCTGGTCAGGTTGGTGCTGTCCATGCCGCATCAGCGGGGCAAGGCACTAGCATCTGTGGAGTTTTTGCACCTTTTTGTTTGTGGTTTGTTTTTTTTTTTTTTTTAATTTTTTTTTTTGTTCTTTTTGCCTTTTTTTTTTTTTTTGCTTTTTTTTTTTTTTTTTTTTGCTTTTCTAACCTGAAGTGATATTGTGTGAGTGCCTGGAGCTCATTTACTTTAAAAGAATAAAACGGAGAAGAACCCCAAGCCCACAGAACAATCTCTTTGTGATGGAAGGTGCAAGTCCCCCATTCACGTTTCAGCTGGACTCCGCATCCCTTCAAGAAAGGAAGAAGTATGTCGCAGGAAGAAGAGGAGCATCCCTTCTTCCTGCTGTCATCAGTCTGCTGTGCCGTGGAACATGTTACCTTGGTCACAAGAGAATACGTGAACCTTTGTAGGACATCATCACATGAATATAATCCAAGATAATCTTGCATTGATAGCTCCTGCCACCGAACCGCAGCAGGTTTTTCTCTCAGTCATTCCAAACAAAACGAAACAAAACAAAACAAAAAAAAAAAAACCCACAACAATCTAGGATTATAAAGACATAGTATAAATAATGTAAATTAGAATATAATTTTTTAAGCCTTTGAATCTCCGCCCAGAGATGGCTCTTGACTCATTGGCTGTCTAGCTTCCACAGCAGCCCTGGTTTTGAATGAATAGTTGTATATATATATATTTTTATCTCCTACAATATAAAAATATAAATGCAAAAATTTCCCCCTGCCTTCTCTATTTTGCTATTTTATAGTCTGCACATGACATCATCTTATAATATATGTATGATAGACTGGTACTACGGTTATCAGAAAGGGAGCTGAAAGCCAAGTGTTACTCTACAGCCCAAAAGGAGGGAGAACTGAGGAAGGGGCATCACAGTTTAGTGGAGGCATTTGTTTCGAAATCAGAAGAGGAAAAAAAAAACAAACAACAAACCCTAAATCGTGCCCCCAGCCTTTCCCTCCTGCCAGTCGTCTCCGGGAGTGAAGAAAGCTCCCGGCCGGAGCGAGGAGAACTGGGTTGGAGCGGGGGAGCTGGGGGCAACGCAAACGCACGGGATGCTCTGTCGGAAATCAGAGATCTGAGGGTCGTCAACAAAAAGGCTCAAATGGCTCAATTAACTGGACTGAACAACGGAAAGAGAGGCAGAGATTAAAACTGAGGGGGGGAAAAGAAACCACAAACAAAACCAAAAACAAAACCAACCAACCAAACACCCAAACAGCCAACCCCGAAACAAAACAACACAAAAAAAAAACCCGACAAACCGACAACACACATACAAAGGAAAACCGCCGGGAGGATGAGGCTGACAAAGACCCGTCGTGTAGCTTATAGATCATATAGGTTTGAACATGTAGAGTATGGCCCCAGCACATGCTTCTAAAGAATGAAATGTTGCCACCTACACTGCAGCTGCCATGGTTGGAGACACCAGTAAATGTCTAAACATTGTCCCAATCTTTAAAATTCTGCTTAGCTTCTATCAGACGCACATCGTCTTAACTTTTAAATTTTCAGTGTGGGTTTTTTTCCTTAATATATATAATATATATATATATTTTATATAATATATCAAAGTTTAGAGTATAGATTTAAAAAAAAAAAAAAAAAAAATTATTCAACAGCTTTCTGATCTGAGGCATTCCTTCCTAAATATCGGGGTAGAACTCAGAGCCGTGGTCCATGCTCTGCAGCATCGGCTTCTGATCGAGGGACGACATCCTGCTCAGCATTTCGGCCGACAGCGCGTAACTATTGCCCGACTTCTCCTCGAACCAGCTATCGAGCGCCCTTTTGCAGTCGAAGTTGGCGATGGGCGGCCCGTTAACGGCGATGGTCAGGAGGTCGCTGAGCTGCTCCAGCGTGAGCCGGGAGCGGTGGTTCTTGCGCACTCTCTGCAGGGCGCTGCGCCCCTTCTCGCAGCAGGCCGACGAGGTGGGAAGGACTTTGAGGATCTGAACTATTTTATTGAGGAGGGGGAATCTCTGTTTGTATTTACAAATGTGACTGAGCAAGTCTTTGAAACCGTTTTTGGTATAATAATCCACCTTGAGTTCCCGCCACTCCATCAGCAGACTCCCGCGGGTGTCCATCCCTTCTCTGTAAACCTCTCTGGAAAACGACGGGACCGTCTCCAGGTGCTCGAATATTTGTACCATATCCTCCTTCCCATAGCTCATGAGCTCATCAGTGCTTCGGGGCCAAGCTGCAAGGTCAAATACCTGACAGGCCTTCACAAATGTCCGGCTACGGGAATCGAACCTTTGGGCTAGGATCACCTGGGTCTTCTGGCAGATCTTTTCTCTGATCGACTGGAATTTGGCTTCAGCCACCCGTAGGTTTTTCACAGCAATGCCATTAAAGCTTTCACGGAAGTTTTCCTCGAATTCCTGCAAGTACTCCCCGGGGGAGTCCGCTAGCCGGCTGATCTCCTGGATGGCCTCCTCTATTTTATCGTCCACCTGCGACACGAGAAGGTACTCCCCTTGGAAGACGTAGGCAAGGCGTGACAGCACGGCAATCACATCCAGCAGGAAGTAAATGAGTTTAATCGACTGGTAGTCCATCAGGAACTGCAGGAGGGCCAAAGCAATGGCAGAAGCGTCCGCCCTTTGGGTCTGGCCGCTGACGTCTTTGAGGTGGGCCACAACCTCAAGGTAATCCTTGATTAGAGCGTTGAGCACATTCTGCTCCCCAATGATCCACTTCACCGCCCGAATGTCCCCCAGGAACTCGGTCTCCTCGCACAGAGTGGCAGCAGTGACCCTCAACTCGCACATGAGTCGGGGGGAGTAACGATAGAAACTGAGCAGCTGCTTCAAATTGTTTTCTAGCTCCTCCAGGCAGGGCAGTTCCTTCCCACTGATTGCATCCAAAATTTCCAAGTGGGGCCTATGCACCATAAAGGGCAGGCAAAGGAGCCAGGGCAAGGTCTTTCTGATTGTCATGAACAAGTTGGCTCTCAGGCTGGCTGTAACGTTAGCACCGTCGACTCCCAAGCCAATGGTCGGCTTCTCATCCTGCAGTCGTATTCCCAGGCTGGAAAAAGCCCTGTCTAACGCTTGGAGGTAACTGTCTGTTGTAGAAAAGCCCAGTTCCTGAAGAGAGAGGAATTCGGTCGCCGGAGGCCCATCGCTGCTCGTGTACTGCACGTAAACCGCGACCGTGTCGGCGAGCAAGTCATCGCTCTGCCCGTCCAGAATGATGCTGAGGAAGGGGGACTGCCGGATGCGTTCCACCAGGTCCTCTCGAAGAGCCCGGGCGATGTGGTGGATTAAGATTTGGCAGTCTCCCTCGTTCATGTACTGATCCACCACCTTGAGTTCGCATTTTCTCAGTAGTTCCGCCAGCGGCCGAAAGTCGTAGTAGGGCCTGCCCTCCAGGGCCAAGTGGTAGGCTGTGTTGAAGAGCAGGGTCATATTCCGGCACATCTCTTCCGTCTTCTCCGGGTGCATCCTGAGCTTGTAAAGCTGCAGGCACTTCTTGTGGAGGTTGCTCTGGCTGTGAAGCTTTATCGTGTGGATCTTGAACTGCTTTGAGCCAATGATGAAGGCCGAAGTCCGAGAGGATTGCACTGTGTACTGCCTACAGACGTGGCACCACATTTCATTCAATGTCGGGGAGTACCGCAGAAACCAAAACTTTTTAAGCCACTCTTGCTTGAACCGCCGTATCCTCCGGCCCGTCGCAGAAGACATCTTGGAAGGCTCGTCTGTAGCAGCAATCATGTCATTGGAGACCGACTCATCAGCAGAATCCACCTCTTGGTCATCATCCTCCATGATGGTGGGCACAGAGATGATGCTTTCTGAAGCTGTAAGGAAAAAAAAAAAAAAGGAAAAAAAATATGGCATTTACAAAGTTGCTGAGTTAGAGAAGCTTCCTACTGGTGACAGTAGAGCACTGCCTGAAGAGCTGGCCACAACCTGCCCTCTCCTGCCCACAACACACTATGGGTACAATCTGAATCATGGCTTTGAAGGGAAAATAAATCAATGTTTCTGCATAGGAACTTTGTCTCCAACGTGCCACAACGGACAGCAAGAAAGGACACTACACCCTGGCCACTTTGCACAATACGTGGTGTGACTCAAATATTCCCTTTGGTGAAGGCTCCTGGCGGCTCAACAGCATGTTCCTGGAGGAAATGAAATGTATCTTCAGAAAGGGACGCACGTTTGTGTTAAGGCAGTGGGGGAAACAGAGAGGGCTTTCCAACGCGGGACACAGCGCGACATCATTTCATACACAAAGAGCGCACATTTCAGTGTCACCACAGAGTCATTCAGACTTTCTTTCCAGCGGAGGGACTTCCGCTGGAAGAGAATGCATCAAAAATACGGCAAACAAACTGTCTGCAATGGAATGTCTTTTTTATTGGCAGCGCATTATCGATTTACAACGGCAACAAATAGAGCGAGTTGTCATACAGAGTCTCTCCCAGACAGTGTTTTCCGCTGTGCCCAGAGCTGTGTCAGCTCCTGGCCCACCCGGTCACAAAACCTGACAACGAGCCTTCCATGGAGCCACACGTTCACCTGAATACTCAGAGCAAAACGCTTTAGGTGGGTCCACAGCACACAGGCACCTCACTACTCTCCTTAGGCAGGGTTTGGAGAAGGCTGTTACTCGGCAAGGCTTACCTGTGGGGTCCGAGAACTCTTGGAGCTCGGGTACCTGGGGCGGTAGCACGGGTGGCTCGGGTAACTTCCCAGATCTCAGCATGTCTAGCTCGGCCTGCAGCTCCCGGATCTTCTTCTTCAGCCGGATGCAGTTGGGGCAGAAGGAGGTGGTGGGGATTTCGTGGGAATTGCCTTGTACAGAGGCCAGTGACAGCTCAGTCGGGCTGTCTGCTTTCAGCGACAGGGGCTCTTCTTCCTCGTCTTCCAGGAAGCCCACCTCTTTGGCTGAGCTGAAAGAGGAACCGTGGGGAACCTTCCATTCCCCCTCGCTCCGGTTTCTGCTGAGGTTCAGGGAGCCGTGCTGCATGGCACTGCCACAACTCTCAAAGATGTCTTCAGCCTGGTATTTCGGTGCTTTTCTGATGGAAAGCGGCGTACTCGTCGCTAACTGGTTCTCTTCAAATCGGGCGGACTCCAAAGAAGCCTCCAGGACGTCTTTGAAGATGAGGTCAATCTTTTTTTTCTTTGTTTGGGGGTGGGACTCCCCCTCGTCACAGCTGCGCTTGTAGGGGCTCTTTCCTTGCTTTAAGGTGGCGAGTTGGAGCGGCCCCCTCAAGTCCTCTTGAGTTTCCACATTCCTTTCTGACTTTTCCCTCTGCAACTTTTTCTCTCCTGGAAAGGAAAACGAGGGGTGGGGATTATCACCGGGAACCCAGCAACTTCCCTCAATCTAAAATTCAAACAAAACAGAAAAAAAGAAAAAAAAAAAAAAGAAAAAAAGAACAAAAAGGCAGGCTGAATCCCTGCAGGTCTGCACGTTGCGTTACAAACCAGGGGACTGACACAACTCAGTTGGAAACCAAGGCTCGCGAGAGGAGGAGCCCTGCTAATGGGCAACGTCTGCAAAAACCAGAGACAGTCCTGGGTAGCCGCGGCCGAGTAGGACCCACGCACTTTAAAGAGAAGAGAAGCTACAGGCAGCTTGTTTAACCTAAAGGCATAACCACCCTGCGCTGGAAGAGGACTACGAGGAGGTGAATGACTACGAGGTGAACGACTGATCGCGGTGGAACCTAACACCTAGAGCCCGAGAGCCGTCCCGGCTGGCTGGAAGACCTGTGCCTGTTTTGACTTGGTAAAAGGTATCGAGCGGACAGCAAGTGCAGCGAGAGATTCGGACCGTTTGGTGACAACCCCAGCATCCGTGCACAAGACGGCACACCGCCTGCGAGCCCCTTGACTCTCGTTCGGTTTGGAGGCTGCTCCAAGCGAAAATAACCTGCCCTCTTAAAGCCCAAAGGTACTCATCGTCAACTGAGCTACAGCGGGTGAATGCCCTCCAAGGATGGGGACATCTACCTCGTCCCGGTGGAGTCTAAGAGTGTGGCCATTCAGTGATTTTAAAAAAAAAAAACCCAACAAAAAACAATAATAAAAGCAACCTCGTACAAACTATTAATTGTTTAAAATAAAGGGAATAGCCAGATTTCCTTACCTGGAAATTCAAAAGACGATAGGTTTGGCTCAATTTCCATCATTCTTCTATCTTGTAAATAACTTCAAGCATTGATGGCTTCCCAAACAAGACGCTGCGTTATGCTGATTTTTGGTTTTGTTTGCTTTTAAAGTGTATTCATGCTTTCATAAGAGTTACGGAGCAAAAGCTACCATTCCCTCTCTAAGGAGAGCAATGCTAAGAATGCAGAAAAGATGCAAGACTCGAAACAGTTAGAGTAAGGCACCGCAAAAAAGGGCTGGCCCGAATGGCGGGGATTTTGCACCGGGATTTGATGCCGGCTGGCAAACCCAGCCACTCCTTGAGGGAATCCATAACAACAGATCTCATTTGCCACGCATTGACGAGAATTTCTATGGGCAAAGCTCTGAGTCTCCGTCTCAGCATTTCCCCTGTTACCGACTATAACGGCTACCGGCAGAGGCAAGGATTTAGAGAACGGATTCTTCATTTTCGGTGATTTTTACCCCCCAACCCACGGAGTGGCTCAGCCCTACGGAAAAGCTAGAAATTCACAAGACGATCCCTGCTATTACTGGTCTCGACTCCATTGATGAGGCGGCTCAGAAACCCCCGAGAGAACCAAAACCCAGGAAAGCACGTTATCTTTCTGCGAGTCAATAAAGCACGCCACTTGGCTCCACAGGCCCATCGCCGGGGGATTTGAAACCTTCTAAATAGGAAGTGACTCAAGAGATTGTGGTGCTGCTCCCTCACCACCTCCCGGGGCCCTCCCAGCTGAGGCTGGATGTGTCCCGCAACGGCCCGTGATGCTCCATTTTAACAACCTCTCTGCGCTCCTTTCGCCAACGCAGGCTGAGCCCGGCTTGCCACAGGACGAGCTCACCGAGATGCCAGGGAAGGTTTCTCTGATGGCCTCTGCAGCTGCAGGGGTTTCTACATGAGCGTGTGGTAGGCTGTGGCGGGTCCTGAGAAGCCCAGAGGCAGGTCTTCACCATAGCACAAAGCAGGCGGTGAGTGACCATTTCAGCTCACACGAACCATGACACCACGTGTCTTTATGGCAGGGCAATCATTCCTAGCCTTGGTGGCCCTCCAGAGCAGCTTCTCCAAGGGCATAGTCTTTCTCTTTGCGGTACTTTCAGAAAGTACTAAGCCATCTGGCCAACTAACACGTGCGCGGCGTGCAGCAAAATCACTGCAGCCTGTACTTAATTACCCAGCGATGTTTATTAACATAAAAAAAGCACGCTCACACCGATGTCAGTTCAGAAGTGGGAATTGCCCGAGTACAGCCATCAAGACGTTAACACTGCAAGTGCATCATAACTCCAAGGTGATGGAGGATAACCAGCTTTTTCAGGACATCTCGTCCACCCCACGGTTAAAGAGGAGACACCTTTTACCAAGTCAAGGCAGCAACAGCAGCTGTGTAATAATACGGACGGGAATCTTAATTAGAAAGTTATACGCGGTGTGGCTGCCTCTCTGAGGCCCTGCCATTCCGTGGAAAGGCCTGGAAAGAAATGCCCTTCATTAACTTCAGGTCTCAGCATCGTATAGAGGAACAGATGCATTAAGGATTTTTGCCTTCCTCTAAAGCTTCCCGCATTGCTGACATCCCGCTGACCTAAAGGACCGCTGGCTTTGCTCCAGCACGGCTACTCTTTAAGATAAGAGAACAATTTTTATCCAGGGGAGAATCAGTCTGACAAGTACAAAGCCTCCTGTACGTTGTACACGCGCTCTAAGGTTGTGAGACTAAGGAGTCTCTAGCTGATGTCGCGCTGCTCCCAAATTATCTTTCTGAAGAAAGAGGAGATAAATTAAGCGAGGAAAACGGGCACACAAACACACCAAAGAAATCTCTCGTCCATGTGTACACCAAACCAGCTGGAGCACCCTCAAACCAGCTGCTCGCAGGAGCCAGAGAAAGCAGCACGTTCAGAAGAAAAACCTCCTGCCCGTCTGTGGGACCACCAGCTGGGCAATCTCCAGGCCAGAAAGTCTTGTGCCAGAGAAGCTCTGTGACCCCTGGGCTTTGCATGAGGCCCTTGCAGCACACACACCACATGCCACACCACGACACACGACACGACACGACACAGCACGAGTCTATCTGGCGTGACCTCCATCTCTTGCATGACCCATCCATCCAAACCGCACCCAGAGGTGCTCTGCTCCTAGAAACGCAGCCGTCTTCCTAAACCTGTGCATCACCTACTTCACCCACCACACGTGGTCCGACAAGCGTGGCAGCCCCAGGGGACCAGGGGGGAGGCTGGGAAGGGAGGGGACTCACCGCTTGTGAGATTTCTGTTGATGGTCTCCTGGGACATGCTGTGCAACCGCTTCATGTAATCCTCACTGTACCAGACCCGCAGCTTCTCCCCGGGGCGGATGTCACGGCAGGCACGGAAGTAAATCCTCTCGCTGTGCTGGAAGGCCATCAGGTTCTGCTCCCTCTCCTCCCGGGAGATGATCACGTACCTGAGGGTGAGGTGACAAGGCAGGCGTGAAGCACAAACTTTTCTCCCGTGCCCCTCCTTTGCACCTGAATGACAACCACCACGAAGCCAGAATGACCTTCAGAGAGAGCCATCAGCACAGCCAGACTGGAAAGCACGGAGTTACAAGTAATGGTGTGCAAACTGCCAGAGGGACAGGACATCGAGCACGGGCACCCAAGGAACACTAAACCAGTGGGTCCATTTCTGCTGTGGAAAGGATGACGGCAAAGCACATCCAACCTGAAGGAATATCTCTGCCAGTAACGGTGACACACACTCTCATGGGCTGAAATTTCTTTGCCTAGTGATGGAAACGAGGACTTCTGGATTCCCCACCATCACTTCACATCCCAGGGCCTCCTCCTTTGTTCTCAGGAGCATCCAAAATATGGCAGGGTCCCTCTGCCTGTCTCTTTCCCAAAGCCACCATCTTCTTTTTTAGCAGAAAAGAGATTTCCTCGCTTCTCTCCTCTGGGACAGGCAGAATTGAGGTACTCCGGGCAGAGACAGGCACACCTAATGTACGTGGGGGTGTTTGCTGGTTGTCCAAAAGAAAACCCAAGGACATGCCAGTACTGGATGCTTTTGCACTTGAGCGTTCAGCGGGGTGCGACATCAAAATACAAACAGCCCCACAAATCTCAGGAAAGCCCAGCACCACGTTTTGGGGATCTCCTGGCAGTGCTGACAGAAAGATCGCTTTCTGGCCACGGGGTTTGTTTTCCCCACTTAAGCCAGCTACATTTCAGCTCAACAGAAATGTCTTATTTCGCACTCCGGACCACTGGCCCTCTGTGCAACTTGGTGAAGACAGAGAGCTATTGCTAGGATCGCATTATCTGCTCTCAGGCTCCCCACGTTCTTGCTAGAGGACATGGAAAAGGCTTGGTAATACTGGTTTCAGCTGCCACCAACATGAGCTCCTAACACCCACCCACGACCAGGAGGAGGCCCTTTCATGGTACGTACAGACCCAAGAGCAGATCTGAACAGTTTGCAGCCAAAAGCTTCTGCTTCTCTTACGCCATTTCCCTCTATTATTCAGCGCTCCCTGCATTAGTAACATTAATGAAGGCAAGTGGCACATGGCTCCCCTGACATCTGCTGCTACCACTCCTTGTCCAAACGCCCCCTACGTCCCACAGGGATTTCTTTGGCTTAAGAAATCCATCAGTTTTTCCTTGAATACTTGCCCTTTCTCCGGCCACGTGCATGCAGGATCCACAGATAAATCCACAGGTAAAGATGCGAGCCCGACTGCATGGGATCACACCAACCCACACACCTAAGGTCACAAACTGGGTGAAACTTCCCGCAGAAAACCAGTCTGTGGTCGGAGTCTGGGACTGCCCGAGGCTCCAGCAATTCTGGTTTTAACGTGAAGCAACTGTGCCTGTGCCTGCAATCAGCTGTGTTCTTCCTAACGTGTGCTCCGCAGGATGCTCCGCAATCTTCAGCAATTATTTAAACAGCAAGCTGTGGCGTTGCCAAAATTAGCCCAACATTGCCTTTTACTAACCCTTACTTTACTGTTGATCACAAAACAAAGGAACTTTTCAACCACCAGTTCTGTGTTATTTGAGAAGGAACAGAGGCCTGGACCAGGGAGGTGGGAAGGAGGTCCTGCAACAGCACAGAGCTGGCCCTGCCAGGCTGTCCCTTCTGGGGATCTCGCCACAAAAGGTGGATCAGGCATTCAGACAGCCGTGAGAGACACGATCCTCGAGATACAGCAACGTGCTGTGGCCGGTCTGATGCCCTGCAGCAGAAGAGGTCTTACAAGATCTCTCCCCAGTCCAAGCGAAACGCCAGGATGCTTCCCAGCACCAGGTAAGGAGGGACCCTGCGGCTGCTCCTCATCCCCAAACACGAGCGGTGGCAAGATCAGGCTGCCCCTGCGACGGAGCCTCGTCACCCGCAAAGATTTATCACCCTGAAGTCGCTCACAGCTCCTTAATCCAACATCGAGGTCCCAGTTCCCCGCAGCCAGTGGTGGTGAGGAACTCACGGGGGGGCAGCAGGACCGGCTGGTGCATTCCCAGCAAACGGCATTTGGCGGCGAGATTTAGAAAATTCTCCAAAACACAACTTTTTGGGAAAGGTGGAGCCTGGTTAACTCTTCCTACCAGGGCTCACTCTTAGTGTGAAGTATTATATGGGTGTGCTTTTCCCGTTTGCTGCTCTCCTCCCGCCTCTGAAGCCCTCCCAAGCTTCTGCCCCAGAGTCTCCTTCAGCTCTGGGGCTCCAGCCGCTCCCACGGGATGGTGGGGAGCTGGGGGGCCAGCGAAGGTGGGATGGTGTGAGCTGGGGCACTGCCGCAGCCCCACAGCGTGGCCACCAGCCACCCACTCCCATCCTGCCTCCTGCAGCCACCGGTGCTGCCCATGGGTAGGAAGGAAGCCCTTAGTGGAGAGTTGTGGAATAAACCAGTCACAAAGGGGTTCCTTCCCAGCTGCTGGCAGCTCGGAACTGGTTTACGTTCCCAGACAGGGACTTTTACATCTGGGATGCTTCCCTGAGGTAACGTAAATGGGGATGAGCTCATCCACATAATAAATGAACCGCTTTCGAACTGGCTCCAGCGACCCCCAGGGCACCGATGACGCAGGTTATGAAGGAAATTCCACCCGAGGGACGAAGGGACCTCATGCCCCCCTGCACGCCATGGGTTACAGAATCACAGACCTGCCCAGGTTGGCAGGGAGCTTTCAGATCATTGAGTCCAACCATCAACCCAACACTGACATAACCCATCACTAAACTGTATCCCTAAGCACTATGTCTGCCCGGTTTTTTAATACCTCCAGGGATGGTGACTCCACCACTTCCCTGGGCAGCCAAGGCTTCATAACCCTTTCATTGTAAAAACTTTTCCTAATATCCAATCTGACCCTCCCCTGGCACAGCTGGAGGCCATTTCCTCTTGTCCCATCACCTGTGACTTGGGAGAAGAGACTGACCCCCCCCTGGCTACACCCTCCTTTCAGGGAGTT